>CM060900.1:540835345-541435345 GCA_030762935.1 Hymenopus coronatus | reverse complement strand
AGTTGAGTTAGTTTGCGGAACAACAGCAAGGCATAGCAGAGGTATCTGTGAAGCTAAAATCCCAATGATCCCAAGAAGAAATCGAAACCTTGGTAATCTAGTGGATTTCAAATCTGAACATGTTAATGTTATCAACACCTTCAAATCTGGATTGTGTGTGAGAGTTAAGCTGTATTTTCACTGTGTGCATTCTGAGCTAAGGCAGCTGTAAGGAAGTGAAAGTCAAGAGTTGTTTGTTTGGTGCCACTATGAGCAATGCTCAGGGAAATTTAACACACACAATTGACTTTATTCACTCTAAAAAATACAATGAAATCGTGGTCTCATCAAAAAGAAAATAATACGTACTTTAAAAAACCAATGATACAGTTTTGTGTAGATTATATTTTACAATACTGATCAAAATGCTAAATACAATTGGTACTAAGAACAGTTTTGTGTTTCCTCTAGAGCCGAAGTGCATCCCTTAGATGAATGGAACCAATGAAACCAAAAGTTCAATTCTATTAGATCAACTACTTTACAGATAGTAGCTGGATGGCTTATTTACTAAAATTATCAAAATTGAAATTAAACATACAGAATAGTTAGGTATTTTTATTACATAAAATAATCAAAATGATGTATTCATGAATTTCTCAATATAATAAAATGTTTAGTTTGAGTAGATTTTTAACTTTGTTCTTTTTATGCTTTGCTCTGCAAGAATTTGATAGCTTCAGGAAGTTTTATTATACACATTAACCGCTTTATGGGAAATTTGAATTCAAGCTTTTGGTTAATATGTGTTGTTGGAGTTGGATTGTTGTTTATGTTCTTGTATTGTGTGAATAGTATTCGTTGTTAAGTTTAAACATTATTTTATTTTCATGTATAAATAAAGCTGTCTCTAAAATATAAATACACATTACAGGTAGAATTCTTAAATCTGAGAAACATGGTTTACTTGGGCTATGTTGATTCACTTGCTTGATTATTGTTCTTTTTTAGTTTAAATGCTTTAATACAGTAGTTGAAAGATCCCTAGAAGGGGTTCCATTTGTCAATAATAAATATACATAACCAAAATACACGGTTTTTAGGACCTCAGGTTGCATGTTTTAGATAACAGCCTTATAGCATAGCATATACAACTTAGAAAATTAAAAAGTTGACATGCTATGTCTAAATGAGCTGGGAATCTATAACAATCCCGCAATTTTAGTACAGTGACTCTCACTAACCAATGGCCCAAATATTGAAATTTGAACAGCATTATCAGCTCCCAAATATTGATTGAATTTAAGAGACAGTTTATTTACATTTTTAATGAAGCTTATTACTTTTCATCCATTCCAGCCAGTTCCCCAATGAGTAATGTTTTCTATCCACATAAGTGTTTCTTCGCAAAGAGTACACAAGTGGTAAGTGTGAAGGATGATCATTAATGCAAATTAAAAATGGAATTGGTTCTAATGTATATAGCAGCGGCATTTGAACAGTCTTCTAATTCAACAATTTGGCACCTATTTTCAAGATAGGAAGCAAAACATTTGATGGCTAGTCCTGTAACAACTTAGACATCTAATTTCTTCATCAGAATATTATGATCAAATGATTTAGTTAAATCTGGGAATAGACCTGCTACTTGTCCATTATTGTCTTTAGCTTTAAATGTACTTTCTACAAAAGAAGGAGTCACCCTCCATGGTGTAATGGTTGCCATGCTAACTTCATATACCCGGTGGAGGACGATGGATTTTTTTGGGCGTAAAAATCCTTAGCATGGCTTCCTTCGGAACGCAAGTAAAGCCATGGGTCCCGTATCATAAATTTATGGCACGTAAAAGAACCTCAAGCCTGATAGAGGGGCCTCTGAACAAAATTAAGCGGTATTTCACACCTGGTATAGAATGAGACGCTGAGAACCACAGGAGCGTCCATAAATAAAAAATGCCATTACAAAAGAAGGAATTTCACTATTGATTGATTTTCCTTTCCTAAAGGTAAAAGTTCATTTTTACTACTGAAGGGATTTTATACTTTGTCTCCAATAACCACAAATTTTCAATGCTTTTAAAAAATGTTAAGAAATAATTTTTGGAAACTCCATCACTTGCTTTTAACCAGATCATTTACACACACTAAACCTACCAAAGCTTGTCATGTCATTTGCTGCAACTCACTATGGGCTGACGGTCTCTGCTCCCTTGATACTCATTTTTCAAAAACAACTTCAGCTTACCTTAATATATCGGCTGATACAGCACATCAGCTGCTTCAAAAATTCACAGATGCTTTCCTTAGGTTCATATATACACTTGAATATATACTCTACCAACCATGATTACCAAATAGCTCAACAATTTACTGTGAGGAAAATAACTTGGCCAACATTCACTTTAAGATGTGCATAACATCGTGGCACATTAGTGGTTTCTTTTACAATTCACAGCTGTTAACCAACAGAAAATATTGAATGACCTATGATACCATTTAGCAGAAGAGTTAACCTTCTGAATCACTGAGGGCCATTGGTGTACCTTGTAAAAAAGTCTGAGAAATTAGTAAAAACTTTAGGTATTAATTACTCAATAACTAACCACATCTGCAACATAATCCAAATAGAACTATTGCTCAAATTTAAGCACAAGTACATCTTGCACCTAGAAAAATTCATAAATGTGTTCTGTACTTATGCTCCTAATCTGATATGACCTTATGCTTTTCTAAGAATAGGACAGTTCTATTTTACATTTTCTAAAGGATTTTTGAAAAGACAAATAATAAGAAAATAGGCCTATAGTTTTCTAAATTGGTTCTCTCGCCCTTCTTTAATAATGGTTTGACTTTAGTTCCCTTAAATATGTTTGGAAAGCATCATGTTTGAAGTGAGGCATTGCAAATATCAGTGGCTTTGAGAGATAATGTACATGCTGCTTGACTGGAGAATTGAGAATTTCAAAGATGCCACAAGAATTTTTGTTTGGTTGGCCTATTATTTTCAGTATTTCTTACTCGATGACTTGATATAGAAACATAGTGTTATTGTTCACAGCAATGTAGCTGGTTAGACTGAAGGAAGCTCTACTTACTGGGGTTGATAAGATTTTAGCTATATATGGTGAAATGTTCATTCAATCTATTGGAGATTCTTTTTGAGAGTTTGAAATTTGCTCTCCACCACGTGATAACATAATTTTTCTTGGACAGTTAGATGTGTTTACCTCCATTCTGACAGCATTAGAGAGCCTTCCCTTTATTATCACCAGGGTTAGGATTTTTAGATGAAAAAAGGAAGGGAAAATGTGCTCAAATAAAGTAAAAGAAAAGGTGCTGGTTTATTCAACTAACTCAACAATTTCTCTTTCCTCAATTCTAGTTTACTGAACTACAAACAATGTACATCAAATTATCACTCATCAAAGGAAGGGAAAAAACATGAAGCTGTTGTACTTCAAGACATTAAGCATCTCTACATTTTTAAAAGTAAGCCTGTTTCTATTAGGAGATAGAATGCCTTTGTAGATGCTAAAGATTCTTTCGACAAGCACAGAAATCAGTGGGACAAACCATGTATTCATTCGGAATGGCAACTCTACAGATGTGGCAAATTCCTCAATGTCTGGTTCTTCCGAAGACTAGTCTTAAGTTTCTCTTTGGCAAAGCCATCTAACTGCACCCTCATGAAAGTAAAAATACCCCATTGTTTTTCCTTTTCCAGACCTTGTTCTTCTAATTGTTTAATAGCTGCAGTCAGGTACTTGTAACTATGGGCACAATATAGTTCTGTCTGCAAATTATGTATTTTCTCTGGTAACAGAAGTTGCTGTACCTTGCACCATGTTGGTTGGGTCTAAAGAAAGCACACTCAATCCAAGATCCCCAGCAAATAATGATTGGGAAACTTGTAGGCAACAACATGACTCAGAGCTTTCAATAGAATCTTCCTCAGGGCAGAATTGAATTGATTTGCAATGTCGTATTCGTTCGTCATGGATTCAAAAATCCTGTGAAGGGCATTAACCAAGTATGTCACATGTTTCAACTTAAGAAATAAAGGTTTTAATTGGTTAACAGCTGAAACCATGTATGGAGCCTGGTCCGTAAACACAAGAAGTTTTTCAAACTCCATACTGGTAGGCCAGAGTTTTAGCAGAAATCCATAATTAATTGCATTACTGTACTGGCATTGACATTTTGCAGCTAATACATTTTTAACAACATGGGCTTAACTTTCTCCCCTGCTAAGGGAAAAACTAAAATGTTCAAAACATATCATTTCATTGAGTCTATGGTTTCATTGACAATAATTCCATCACAATCAGACACACTCTCCTTAATTCTTTGTATGGTTTCTTGGTAAATAGGCTCCATATAGTTACTTCTTACAATACTCTGATAGGGCATTGACATCTTTGTGTATTTTTCAAGAAATCGCTTGAAGGCTGGATAGTTCATCTTTGTGAGTGGAATTCCTGCTTGTGTAAGAGCTGCACACAAATAAATGCTTAATTCCTTCAAATTTTGGTTTTTTGAAGAACTCTGTTGAAACGTATTTCATAAAAGAGGTTGCTGTAATTTGTATTCTTGAAGACTCTTATTCATTTGATGCTTAGAGCTGAAAATTTTTTGTTTGATGCAATCTCGCTGATGTTTTTCATCTAATAAAATTCCTGAATCGCAAATAGTACATTGCATAACAGCTCCATTAGTGTCTATGAAATGTTGTTTGTATTCCTGAGCCAGAACAATAAATTGGGCACTGGACACCTTTGGCATGGTAAAAATCTAGTAGTTGATACTCATTTAGTAATGTAACAATGAGCTAACACCAGTAACTGTCTGACAACTCGCTCACTTGCTGTCCACACTCTCTTATAACGCCATACCTGCAGTCCCAGCAGAACCCTGTCTCAATTGTTGGGAGCGGCGCCTCAATGTGACGTCGCTCACAGTAACAAACCCACATTCAGGAATAGCTGGCTACTGATTTTGGTGAGATATAATCACTCATTGTCCATTGCATTATTGAGGGCTACTTTTTAGTCATAAAGCGAGAGAAAGAGGTTTTGTCAAATACACAATTATTTTCTATTGTTGCAGGTGTGCTTTCAAGTGCAGTGTTTACTGAAAGAGGTAGACCTACACAAGAAGCTGAGATGAGGTTAATTTAAATTAAAATATTTTATATTGATTAGAAATTTTATAAAATAAATTGGATTGAAACTTAAAAGTAAAAAGGGGATTATGGGCATGGTTGGGTGAAAAAAGGGAAAGGGGAAAGGTGTGTGAAAAAATGCCTCTTTTTGCAACTAGAAACAACATTTCACCCTGGACATCTTTCCAAACAGCTGTAATTTACCCTAAGAAAAAAGTGTGCACCTAAAAATCTTAACCCTGATTATCACTTTGTAAAATAAGTTCTTTGTTACTTGTTTCCTTTGCCTCTCTTTGTTGAGAATACTACAGTACTGTAACAAAACTTGTTCTTTGTTACTCCAACAAATGACACTTTATTTGTTCCAGTGATTACAAATGAAATTCTTTGCCATAAAGTTTCCTTTTGAATTTTGCTGTGGTGGTGACTACTACTGCATGCTACAAATTTCCCCTTGAAATCGACTCAACTACTGCGTGCTATGCATTCCCTGTTGAAACTGAACTCCCTGCAGGTCTCGTGTTCCTTTCTATACCTGTTGATGACATGGCAGGAAAGTTGCAGAAGCAGTGGCATGTGCAAACCACCACAGTGTCTCAACTTACTTAGAACTTGCTGAAGGTACACGTGCAGATGTAGCAATGCATGACACCGAAGCTGGGCATAGTCACAATACTGTTTAAAATAAGCTTTGAAGCCAGGGTCCATGTTGGTTTTATGAAGCTCGTGAAGAAATCTTTTGCCCTTGCAAGACTGAATAATTTCTTTTGTTTTATATCCAATTTCTGGAATGTGGGTGCCTTGGGAATGAGCTCTGTCTTTTATAAGGAAGACCAATGTAGTAATGATGTTATACAAAGATTTCAGCCTTTTTATTAATATACTGCTCCTTCAACACATCCATCCAGGATTCTTTATTCAATAGAATATTGAAGTAATCTATATTCACAGTTTCAAGAAAGATTCATTTTGATAGGACTGACTCTTTACTTTCCTTTGGTAACTGCTGGTGAAGAAAGATGGCATTGTGATTGGATATACCAATTGCGATGTTGTTGGCTCTGAAAGGTAGCATCATTAAGTTATGGGATATGCAGCATTACAAGCCCTTCACTGACATTACAATTTTATTTATTTTCTTAATAGAAAGGCAGCAATTTAGACTAATTTATTTCCCATCATGTAAGAGAAGATGGAAAATTTGTAAACCACCATTTGAAGAGGGAACATGCAATAATGTAGGACACTAATAATGAATGTGTAAATCATTAACACTTGCATTTTGCATCTTGTATTAAATATCACATTAAAACATTAGAACAGACTTCTGTGCATGCAGTCATTTTCAACATGCACATATGGCTCTGCCGATGACATCCACTCGTGTAGGGTTGCCAACATATAACTTACAGATACTGCCAGCATGGTGGGCCCTGTCAATAACAAGTAGTACTTTACATCTTGATTTGAATCCATCATTTTGGTTGGCAATGATTTTGGCTTTCGCTTCACTGGCAAAATGGCATGTTTTTGCTACATGGTTTTGTCATGTTTGCAATGATAGCAAAGCTGAGTTGGGTGGCTTAAAGGCTTTCAAGCTGTCTACATTTACTGCTTGAATTCTGTTACAACATTTACACCTCAGAAATGCTTTATTATCACTCTGGTAAAGATTATGATCAGCTCCAAATGCACAAGTTTTGCCAAAAATTATGCTGTTCTTATATACATAATCAGATATAATGCATCAATAGTCTTTTATTTTATATTCATTGATAAATAACGTTGGATTGAGCTACATAAGTACAGGACATTTAGCTTAGAAATTTAGCATTAGAATTTATAGCTTTGAGTCTGTTACCTCTAAAATTCCTTGCATAAATAATGGTGACAACTATGGCAACTTAATTAATACCTTGTGTATCATTGAATTGAAGGACATGATCACGAATAGCAGCAGCAAGCATTTCCTCTAGCACATGTGTGCAGTCAGCATAGTAGATAGAGAAGGTACTGGAAACATGTTTTGAGGCCCTGGATAAAAAAAGTCTGTGTGTGTTTCTTTATCTTCAAGGATGTGACACTATTTTTAGAAACATTTTCCCACCCCAGACTACCTTTACATGGAACACTTTTAGAAATGTTTGATTTTCTCACAAATGGCTCTTAAAAATTATTATAAAATAATTGTATTAATTTTATTATTATTATTATTATTATTATTATTATTATAATATTTACATGACAAATAAATTGTATATGTTGAATTTTCTAGGAATAGCCTCTAAAGACCTCTTCATTATGGATGATTTTGTGTAACTGATAAACTGTAAGAAATAGATGAAAACTTATAACACAACAAATGTAATCTTGTTAAAACACACATTTATATCATACACACACTTTGGAATTAACCATTATTTAGGTATTGCTATTTGTTTCAATTTTAAATTACTTTAACTCTTTGCAAACGGTAAGTCATCGTTTGTTTCAGCATTCTTTTGTATTATGGCTGACCTTTGCAAAGTGAACCAGATTTCAATTGTTTCAAATGAAGGATTTGGCTATGGTTTAGCCTAGTGTATTCCCTTATTGCACTTACCTATAAGGAACTAACTAGTAAGTGCGTTTCTGCTAATGTTTATCCTGATTATAATTATAATTAAGTAGACAGAAGAATAAGATTTTATAAGAATAGTTTGTTACAGAAAAGGTAGAGAAAATCATGCGAATATAACACATAAGATTATCAAAGTTTGAAGTCTGACTAGTAGGCTTTATGTTTACATGAGTACTTATTGTCTGCCATGCCATATCACTTTGGCCCAAATGTGAAAAACACCATCAAACACAATTATAGTTTTGAATGTTAGATGTTAGGCACAGAGACATGTATCCTTGTTGTCAATATGACCACCCTCAAAGGTCAAATAGGGGTGTTGCAGTGCCATGCAGATGTGTCTGGAAACTGCTAACAAGTGCTGGCTTTCCAATTTCTAGTGCCTTCATAGAAATTTCCTTAATATTAATATTATTGCTAAAGTATGAAAAGAATTGGTTTTCAATAAAATCATTGGTGCCAAGAGATTGTAGTTCACAATACAATAATGTTACTGAAGATATAATTGTGAATTTCACTATTACCTACTTGGGAAACAGTATTATTACTTTATCTACACATACTATGCACATATAGATAGAGAAGGTTTTTTTTTTTTTTTTTTTCATTTATATAGCCCCCTTTAACATCTAAGGTCATATTGGGGGCTTTCCACTGGAAACAGCTCGTTGTCTGTAGGTTCTTTTATGTTGGTTTAAATCATTTTGTTTTACTCAAACACACTCGCATACAAACTTCCAGACTCTGTGGGGGATAGGGAATAATTCTGGCTAGAGAAAAATTCCCCGCTCCAGCTGGGAATTGAACCCGGGACTCCCGGGTGAGAAGAGAGAAGGTATTGTATTCTACCCAAAAGTTTGATTATTATTTCACCAGAAATGCATGTCTGTGTAGTTTTTTTCCCAAATAAATCCACCTCAAATTAGCCTTTGCATTGGACATTTTTTTTCTCAAAAATGGCTAACAATTTTGATTAAAATACCATATATAATAATGATATTTACATCATAAATAAAATTTATATCTTGAATTTTCCAAGAAAAGCTTCATTTTGGCTGAATTTTGTATAACTGCCAAAGCATACGAAATAGACAAAAACCTATTGTACAAAAATGTACATAGATCTCGTTAAAACATACAATTTATGTCATATACAGTTTTGTTGTAGAGTTGATTATTTCTGAGATATTCCTTGATATTTGTTTCAATTTTAAACTATGTAACTTTTGTTAAATGGGGTCACCTTTCATTCCATCTCTTTTTGTAGTTTAACGTCCTTTAACCTGGTTTGGTCATATCGGACGATGAATGAAATTGATGATATGATGCTCAAATGATCTTGGGGTCCATGGAGCTTAAAGATACTTGGCATTCATCTTCTCAGGATAAGGGAAAACCCCGAAAAAAAACTTATCCGGATAACTCGCCCTAAGTGAGATTCGAACTCACGACCTTTTGAATGTGATGCAGACATGCCACCACCACCACACTACCCAGGCGGGCTCCATCTCTTGTTTTACTGCTGTAGATATAAATCTAACTGAACTTCAATTGTTGACATAGTGACTAGCTTTTAAAAGATTTGACTATTGCTTTAGCCTGTGTATTCCTTTATTTTCTTTCTGCTTACAAGGAAACAAGTAGTAAGACAATTTCTGCAAATGCCCATCTCGCTTGGCATGTTGTAGATAAAAGAATAATCCTTTCCAAGAATATATATATATATATTTTTTTTTTTTTTTTTTTTTTTTTGCGGAGCAGGTAGAGAAAGTTACATGAATGGGATACATATTTTTTTTAAACCAAATATATTTAAAATTGTTATTAACGTAAACAAATAAAGCTGCTTCCATGCAAATGAATTTTGAGCCTCCTATACTTCTTGTACCCCACATAGTAGGCAAAGAAATTATTGTACATCACCCAAAAATTTGGTGTATAGATTTCAATGAAAGTATGTGTTTTGAGGTACCCTGAGTTCCAAAAAGACAGATTTTTAAAAAGATGTGAATGTGCATTTATGTCTGTGAACAGCATAGCCCAAAAGCATAAAGTCCATTAAACACCAAAATTAATATTTAAGTTCAGCGTCTTCCAAGGATGTGACAAGAAGACTTTCAAGAAAATCCCCCACCTCAGACTACCATTTACAGGGAACATTTTATGAAAACTTGTATTTTCTCAAAAAAGGCCCTAATGATTTTGACAAAATACATGTTTAAGATGTTTTTATGACAAAGGAAATGTATATCTTAATTTTCTGGGAATAATCTCCAAAGACCTCTTCATTCTGGATAACTTTTGCATAACTGGTAAACCATAAGAGATAGACAAAAACTTACTATACCAATATATATAGATATATAGATCTTGTTAAAATACACAATTTATGTGAGAGAAATGTGAAGATAACCATTTCCAAGATATTCCTGGTTATTGCTGTACATTTTCCAGTGCTTAAACACTTCTCAACTGGAAATCGTCATTCACTTTTCTTTTGTTTTACTCCGAGCCATACACAGATAAACAAATTCCAAATTCCGACTCATTTTCAACATCAAATTCCAAAGTCATCACATAGCATCCAGCTTTTAAAGATTTGGGTATTGCTTTAGCTGAGTGTATTTCTTAGTTCCCTTCTACTTACAAGGAACAAGTGGTAAGACTATTTCTGCGAATGTTTATCTCAATGAGTAGGAAGTAGAAGAACAAAGGACTTTAAGGAGAATAGTATGTTGCAGGTGAGGTAGAGAAAGTCATGTGAATGGAACATTCTTACACTAAAAGAAATTGAAATGATATTTTATATGATTATTAACTACTCGGGTCACAGCAACTCTGGGAAAGTCACTCATATTTAGTGTAGCTAAATTTTCTTTGTGTGGTCAAGTGATTTTAAAATAATAATATACAACTTATTGTAATATTAAATTAAATAAATTAAATTCAGTACATGATTATTTAAATTTATTTTCAGGTAAGCAATTAAATAAGAACAAGATAACCTAAAATAATGTAAGAACACAGTTATGACTATTAAAATCATGTCTTGTTAGTATGCGCAAGTTAGTCAATATACCTGAACTATTTACTACAGCCATTCTATTGAGTCATATATATCTGCTGTTGGTAACGTTCCCCTCCACAGTCGTAGAGAATAAGGTACGCTGGTGAGGTGAAGTCCTACTCTTACTGGCTTAGGAACAATAAGACCCTGAGCTGCAGAAGGAGTAATGTAATTGGTAAAACTGTCGTCATCATCCTTTGTGTTAGCCTCAGGTCATGGCTTCAAACCCAGCAGAGAGCAATGCATTTTTGGGGCATAAAAATCCGTTCTATGGCTTCCTTTGGAAGGGAAGTAAATCCATTGGTCCCATGTCATAGATTTATGGTATGTACAAGATCCTCAACTCTGATAAAGAGGCCTCTGAACACAAGCAGACTTTCACGCCCAATATGGAATGGGATGCTAAGAACTGCAGAAGTTAAAGAGCGTCCATAAATAAAACTGAAATTAATTGATAAAGCTGTTTCCAATGAATTAGTTGCAAATGTACATCCCACACAATCTGAATAACAAAAAGTTATTTTGAAGAAGTGTAGTTTTATTTTCAAAATAATTGATGAAACATAAATGGTATAACTAATAAAATATAGCAATTAGAATTTCTAATTATTGATGAAGACCCTGACAATTGGTGCTCAAGAACGTTGGTTCAAGAACCCTAAAACTGAATGTGTTTATTGCATAACTTACACTTAGTAGTTAGATATTGCACGTCAAATTAGAACAAAGTAGGCCAGGCTATTTATATTCAAAATTGTAGTAAATTATTTTTAAACAGGAGCTGTCCCACAATTTCCAACTTAGACAATTACAGTGGCAAAGATAATGTTCAATTATCTACAGTCAGATTCAAATATGGAACTGTACCATTTTTTGTTATAGAATATGTAGACCCCTAGTGGATTGTTTTTACAAATTTTTGTGAAACTGTTTAAACTCTTAGATAATTTAATGACTCAAACATACGTTTTGTGAAGCTTGAAGGAGGTTTCAACATGAATGTCTTGGAAACACATACTTGTGAATACCAAAACCTCATTAATATTGGTGGAGCCAAAAGAAGAAAAGTACATGTACAATTTACTGGCCAATGTCTCCTCCCAGTTTTCAAACTCGCAGCAGCAGTTTTACAATTACTAATTATGTGAGATTTTCCAGCAAGGGTCAAGCTGCAAGTGCATCCAAAACAAAGATACTGTGTCATGTTTGTCCTATAGGGTATCTATTTGGCAGCATAAAAAAAATGATAAAAGTTTTAATGCCTGACCTTCAGTTGTGTTCCACTGGAGAATAGTGCTATAATGAACTTTGCTGGCACCAAGGCTACAAATATCTGTGTAATAACTTGAACCAATATTTCATGCAACAAAGAAAAACAAATCTGATGTGCTCCATTCACATGATTTTCTCTATCTATTTTGCAAACCAACTATTCATGAAACAATTTATTCTTATATCTACATCAAGATTAACATTACCAGAAATTCTCTTACTGCGTATTTCCTTATAAGTAGAAGATAAATAAGAGAGTACACTAGACTAAACCATATGATTGTCATTAAAATTTTATTTCTTACCATGGCCAGGAGTGAAAATGTTCAGAAAATGTTCCATGTAAAGGGTTCGATCCCTGGGGGGTTGGTGGAGGGGCAGATTTTCTGTGGTTTCCCCCGCCATTGCGTTCCATCGGTGCTTCATCTTTATTCCATATGTATCATGAGGGTCATTGCCTGCAGTGCCAATGTAGTAAGAGTAGGTGTCAAACACTAGCAATTATCAACACACTCACATGCATGCTCATAAACAAACCTTTTTCTAAAATGATTATTTTGGTTTCAGGGGTCCCTAAAACATGTTTTTCTGGTGAAATCTTGGTATGAAATTTTTGTGTGGAATACAATACCTTCTGTACCTACTACGTACATTGTACATGCATGCTAGCACTAATCCTAATCATAGAACTCCCACAGTGACATAAATAGCTGAACTAATCACACATCCAATCAATGAAATTATGAGTGTTAAAAGAAGCAGCATTGGCTATGGTAATATTGAAAAGTGTATAAAGAAAGTCATCTGCTGACTCCATTCCTAGATTGCTGGTGGCTCATTTCTTTCATTGAAGGCAAATAAAAAACTGGGACAAACTTATTCATCCACCTTCTACTTGGAGCCTGTTTCTTGTGCAAGTTTTTCCTTGTTTTTCACTATTTCACTGGGATGCTTCAAGTATTGCATGAAAGCAGCCATGTTGTACAACTAAATATCACAATTCCTTTTCTGTTAACTGTGCAAGTGCAAAACGTATACAATTACTTTTGTGGAACAGAATACATATCCATAATTTGAAATTGTAATAAAGTGATATTTTCATATTTTTTGCAGTAAACATAAGAAATAATTGAAATAAGATTGCAAACTACATTTCCCTTCTGCAAAGGTTACAAGGCTTGAACCAGCCAACTATGTCGCATCCCCTTATTTCCCTTCTACTTACAAGGAAGCAAGCAAGAAGACAATTTCTACTAATGTTTATCTCAATTAACATGATGTAGATAAAAGAATAATCTTTTGAAAGAATAGCTTGTTTGCAGAATAGGAAGAGAAAATCATGTGAATTGAACACACAAAATTTTGTATTGGATTCCAGTGTGGAGAATTGAGTGATGTTTCTTAGAAGTTCTTTATTTTGTATGTGAATCTGGTTACAATTTGAGTAAAATAAGCATGAATTTCACTGTTTAAATGAAACATGAATAGCCTTACATATGAAACAAATGATTCCTAAAATATAAATTTATAACAATGTCAGCACTTCAAAGTCAATGAATAAGGTTTATTTAGATTTGCTATCATTGTTATTATTTGTTATCGAGCAGGTCCATATTCAGAAGGTCGTGAATTTGCTCCCCATGGCTGGCCTATTTGATCATGCTTTCCCTGGGTAGGTGCAGAACAGCTTTTAAACCCCCTGCCAAAATCACACATCATCTGGGCTCAGTCAAAGACAACCTGGGCCTCTGCATTTACCAAATTGCTCGTGAATGTGGAAAACTATTCATTGGCCAGATGGGGAGGAATGTGGAAGAGTCAAAGAACGCTGGTCAACAGGTTGCACTACCCAGGTAATTCTGCAGTGCCACAACATACTTATGATACTGGCCATAAGATCAATTTGTCATCTACCAGATATAATGACAGACTGATAAAAGAAGGAGTATATGTAAAAATAAACAGCAATAATTTTAACAAATATGAAGGTCTGCAAATAAGCAAAACATGGCGCCTATAATTGATAAGTTGACCCAACCTCCTCAACCCCCATTGACCAGCATCGACCAATGACAGTGCATGATGCAGTCCTTCGGCCTTCCCCTCCAGGTATAAATATCGCTGCCAGAACAACTTGCCTCCAGTTCCCTAATAGCGACACAGTACATCATTGAAAACTCAGAAGAAACCATTAATAGGCTTACATTTGTTAAAGCCTTCCTTTTTTGCTCCCTCTACCATCCATTCATACTAAACCATACCTCAATACTCAAATTTATTATTAACTACCTCAATTTCTGTACCTTCTCAGTACCATTTTTCATTATCACATAGCTTGTTTCCATTCTTAAATACCATGATTTTTTATCCCTAGTATTTATTCCGAGTCCCTACTCCTTATGAAATTTAGATATTGCTTCAATTGAATTTACTAGGCTAATGTTAGTAATTGATACCACTACTAAGGTATCAGCAAATATGTTAATATTAAATGCCACTATAAGCTTCCCTGGCAGTATTGCACAACTTGCTAACTGTCAATATGATATTAAGACATGCTGCTGAAGACTTCTTTGACAGTTCAACATGTATTTAAAGTGCATGTGAAAGAGTTTATTCACAATGTTGAAATTCTTAATAATTAGAGCTTGAACTTGTCAAGGAATTTGTTTTATATATCTTCTGATATATTTGATTTAGGCTGTTTCAAATTTGATCTGTTGGTAAGTATCCATGTTCCTTTCCAGACTTTTCACCCCTCTTAGGACTATTGCCCACAACTTGAAATCTACTAAGTAGTTTGAGGTGGAGGGAAATGGATTGCAAAATGTTTACTTGGTTGTAATGCTCTTGAATTCATTGCATCCATTAAATACCAATCAACAGCCTTAAAGTTTGACTGTGATATACTGCATTCTACTGCAATGGATGGTTGCAGCGAATGTCTAAAGAAACAGAGAAATTCTGATAGTTGACTTTAGCTGCACAGTTAGATGGATTGACTAATGAACCTGAGGAATCAAGTTCAAACCTGGATATGGGCAAACTTTTTTTTCATTTCTTTTCCATCTTGTCAGCAAAATAATGCATATGCCTTAAAATCACGGACTACCATCGTCATTTACAATGCACAGCATTTTGCTTGATGGCTAAGGCTGGCGAGTTGTGTATTGACATTGCTCTGAAGCTGTTGATTAGCGATGATAAGCAATGACTCCCCAAAAGAGGAGCTGAGTACCTATGTAGTTACATGAATGTCCAGTGCTGCCAGTAGATGACTTTGATACACACTAACACCTCCACGTGCTGATTGTTTCATTTCCTATTTTCCTTCTGTGCACAACAACACTACTCAGGAAACATGGAGCAAAATTACACATTTGCTGAATTCACTGATATTCACCTTGTGTATGGCAAAGCAGCATGTCATTCTACAATAGCTGCACGAATTTACAGTGAAAGTTACCCCAATAGATGGCAGCCCTATCAGACTCTTTCGAATCTGTAGATTTGTGTTTGCGAGAATGTGGTTCTGTGGTGCTGAATAAAGCAGATAGCAGTACAAGACATAACCATTGCACTCTGGTGAAGAAAAGGTATTGCATAGACTGGAAGAGGAACAGCCAACTAGCACCCATATTTGCATGTGTAGCGGGCACCAACCAGCTCTACTCCTTCCATCTGCAAAAGGTGCAAGCCCTAACTCTGGAGGATTGAAATTTATGCCTGCAGTTTTGAGAACAGGCTTAAGGCAACCACCAGAATTGTTCACAGTGAGGCTACGTTTACCTGGAATAGTCACATATGGGCATATTAATACCCCCATGCCACTGTTCAGAAGAGCTGTCAACAGCAGTTCATGGTGAACATATGGGTTGGCATTATTTCTGACCACCTTCTTCCTTTTTGACTGTGTGGCGACACTTGTAAAACATTTCTGAAGAATGTACTGCCAGCACTTGGAAGAAGTGCCACTTAATGTTCAGGCTCAACTGTATTTCTAACACACATTTCTACTGCACATTATGTGAAAAATGTATGGGAGTATCTAAATCAAGTCTTCCCAAATTATTGGATCGGAAGAGGCAGCCCTACCATGCCCTGGCCACCTCGTTTGCTAGATTTCAGCTCCATGGACTTTTTTTTTCTGGGGTTAACTTCTGACTATGGTGCATTCACCACCAAGTGATTCTGAAGAGATGTTGGTTTCTCCCATTATTGCAGCCAGTGATGTGATTTGCAACACACTAGGAATGCTCAACAGAGTTCAGGAATCATTTTGAGCAATTCCTTTGAAACCTGTGCCAAATCCTAATTTGTATGCTTACTTTTATTCTGCCACTTGTATTGCAATTTTAATACCAATGCTACTTATTTTTGTAATAACTCAGTAACACTTAGGTCTTTCAATTATTTACGTTCATTTAAGTATGTAATAAATTTTCAGTATGTACCTTCAATTTAGGTCATGAAAATTTAAATGATAGTCAAAAGAATTTGAAATAAAATGCTTAAGCATTGGTTAATGAAAAATTACAGCACAACACAATGTTTCCTGTAAATCCCATTCAAGCATTTTACATTTTCTACGAATATGGTGCACTTGGTTACAGAACTGTAATGGCATATTTTCATCCTTTTTTTAGCATACAGATGTTCACTATAGTCCTCACTTTGGTTATGTCTGTAGTTTTGCAGTTCATGCCACATTTGCTTATGTAGAGCCCCAAATCAAATTTTCATAAGCAGTCACGTAAAAATATTTGTATTTAAAAAAGTCTTCCTTTAGTTTGACAGAACTGCACATGTTAATTGTTATTGCTAGAACAAGCATTTTAGTTTTTTAGCCTTTAGGGAGGAATTTTTAGATAGGTATTTAGGTTATGTGTTGGGTAAAAACTGTAATGACCAATCAAACCACATAAATGAGTTCAATGATAAGGTTGTCAATTGGATCCAAATAAATAAATTAGAAATTAATGAAGAAAAACTGGTTGCTATAGGATTTTACCATTATTTAAGAACTCTGCACAGTTTCCAAATTTATATCTAGGCAAGATACCAGTTCTCTATGCACCAAATACTAAATTTCTAGGACTATGGTTAGACAAACATGCAAAATGGAAAAACAAACTCAGCCAGCTAGCATTGAAACTGAGTAAAATTACATTCTTTATTAAATGTATGAGAAAATCTGTAAAAACAAATGAGTTGCGAATATGCACTTTACTTACTTAAATTCTGTATTTTCTTATGGAATACTAAGCTGCAGTGTAATGCAAAAGATGTAGTAAAATATTTAGATTGTACAAAAGTGCAACATTGTATATTATAATAATTTCCTCGTTTTCTGCTTGTAAAGCATACATTGTCTCGTGTGTTTATATCTATGAAGTCTTAGTTCTGACAAGATCTTGGATTTCTCAGTTGAAAACAAATTCACCAGTACACACTGAAAACACAAGAGGTAAAGCAGATCTAGACCTTATTAACACACGGTTTTGAATATAACACAATATTATTATACAACAAATTCCAAGATGACATTAAAAGTATAACTTTGGAGAAAGGTACAAACTGTTTCTAGAAACATTTTTAATGGAAGGCTACTTTTATTCAGTAGAACAATATTTAAGTCATAGTTTCTCCTGACACTACTTCCTTAAAGTTTGTCTTATGTAAATAATTAATGCAAGGCTTTTTATGTATTTAATTTAGTTTTGTAATTTTTGACAAAGTCTATATCTTGTACAAGATTTAAATGGTGAATAAAATATAATATTTTATAAATGTCTTAAGTTAATATCCTGAGCTGATGGGAAAATGTACATTTAAACACCAAAGATTCCTCTTAGTGCATGGGTAGTGTAAGAGGGGAATCCTATTAAGCAATTCATTGGTGAAATTGGGGCTTAAGATCTAAAAATGTGCTATTTTTGTTGTTTACTTTCTCTAGTCCATATGTACAATGTACATAGTGGATAGAGAAGGTATTGCATTCCATCCAAAAATTTGATTCCAAGATTTCACCAGAAATATGTTTTGAGGTCCCCTGAGTAGTAAAAAAAAAAACATTTTTAGTAAAATGTCTGTCAGGCGGTTGATCTGTCTGTTTATCTGTATATCTGTGGACAACATAGCTCAAAAACGAAAATTTGGTTAAATACCAAACTTGGTATATAATTTCAGTATCTTCCAAGGATGTGACACAAAGATTTTCATAAACAACTACACTTTATTTGCAGCATGTTTCTAAAATTTTTATTTTCTCAAAAATGGCTCAAACAATTTTCACCTCACAAATAAAATGTATATTTTAAATTTTCTGGGAATAGACTCTGAAGGCCTATTTATTCTGGTTGAGTTTTGCAGAATTTTGCACAATGGTTAAACCATAAGAGATACACAAAAGCTTTTACACAAAAAATGTAGATCCTGTTCAAACACATAATTTATGTTGTATATGTTTTTCTTGTAGAGTTAACCATTTTTGAGATATCCATTGATATTTGTTTCAATTTTAAACTAAATTCTCTCAAACGGAACCATGCAAAGCAAATCGAACCTTAATTGTTTCACATAGCAACTGGATTTTAAAAGATTTGACTAATGTTCTAACCTAATGTATTCCCTTATTCCACTTCTACTTACAAGGAAGCAAATAATAAGACCAATTCTTATTGTTTATCTCCATTGGCATGACGTAGATAACAGAATAATATTTTGTAAGAAAAATTTGTTCATGGCACAGCTAGTGAAAGTTATGTGAATGGAACACATCAGAAATTTAGGTGTTAATGGCAGTTTTACATCTAAACTTTAGTATGTGAATTGAATTTTCGTTCAAAAACATAAGCTGTCTCCAGGTAGAAATTTGAATATCTATGTGTAAGAGAACATTTAAAGGCTCTTGTTTTGAGAATTTCTACTTGTGAATTTTACGTTATTTTAAGTTTGAATTTTTCGCCAGGAGCACGCCATAAAGTTTGCTATATGTGTTGGTTCCTCTGGAACATGATACAGTTTGCCAACATAAATTCAAAGAAAAACAAGCGTGGAGCATGGGGGTAGAATCACAGATATAATATATGTATACACAGAGAGAGAGGGGGGAGGGAGGGAGGGGGAGAGAGAGTGGGGGGGGAGATATTTTCGATTGGAATTGCCTATCCTTATGCACATGGTTGAGGAAACAGAATTTTCGCTTTTGAAATGAGCATGCCTTGTATGGGTTAAATGTGCACACAAGCAGATTTTGTGATGTTAAATGTTCAATTAAGCAGTAAATTTAGACTGTAAGTTTTAAACCAGTATAATGGTGAATACGTATGTGGTGTTTGGTAGTTTCTCGAATAGCAGAAGCAAAAAACAAAGAAAGGGAAATGTTTCAATATACAAGTTAGTGATTTTTCAGTGGTATACTTAGTGAAATATGTTATACATTATCAACAGAAATATCAAGTAAAATCCTAAAAGCATGTTCTGACCTAATAAGCATTCCCCTTAACTATTTATGTAACGAATCACTAAAGAGTGGAATATTTCCTGACAGAATGAAGTACTCTATTGTCAAACCACTTTTTAAAAAAGGTAAACAAGATAATATCTCAAATTATAGACCTATATCTCTCATCTGTTTTCTCAAAAGTGTTTGAGAAATAATATTCAATAGGCTTTATTATTACTTGGAAAAGAACAACTTACTTGCCAAAGAACAGTTTGGCTTTAGAAAAGGAGTAGCAACAGATAATGCATACTTTTGTGACCTAGCGAAGGCTTTTGACTGTGTGAATCATGAGATTCTGATAGCATAACTAAATTTCTAAGGAATAGAGAATAACTTATTAGATTGGTTCATTTCATACCTAGAGAAGAGAAAACAAAGGGTCAATAAACTCCAATGGGTATCAAAATAGTGCCTCAGAATGCAAATCAGTAAAACATGGTGTTCCCCAGGGATCAATCTTAGGGCCTCTTTTGTTCTTGGTTTACGTAAATGACCTCCCTTTATACATTAACAGTATTGCAAGTGTTTATTTATTCACAGATGACACTAGTGTTGTAGTAACACGTAAAGATTTCAATCACTGTGTAGTAAAATTAAACTATGTTCTAATTTGTAAGTCAAATTGGTACAAAGCAAACAAACTCTCAGTAAACCTTGAAAAAACAAAAACAATTACATTTATAACTACTCACTCATCACAAACACATAGAAATAGGAATTAATGATACATTGTTAGAACAGCTAAATAAAGTCAAATTTCTTGGCCAAGGTAGATAAGCATTTGGACTGGAAGTCATATATTAGCTACATCACACCTAAACTTAGCTCAGCATGTTATGCTCTGCATGCACTGGTTAAATACACTCAATCGATACACTTAAATTGGTGTATTTTGCCTACTTTAACTCCATCATCGAGTATGAAATAATATTAGGGGTAATTCAGTGGATAATAAATGCATATTCCAGATACAGAAGAAACCTATATGAATAATCTGTAATGCTTTTAGCAGACAGTCATGCAAAGAATTATTTAAAAAACTTGGGCATACTCACCTTACCTTGTGTTTATATAGTATCCATTTTAAAATTCTATGCAGCTAATCGACATAATTCTATAACAAACTTGGAAATTCATAACATTAATACTAGACAAAAGGGATATATTCATTGTCCCAATGCCAATCTTCGTTGTTTTCAGAAAGGTGTATATTATGAAACAATCAAGATATTTAATGCTCTCCGCAGTAATCTCAAAGAAAAAGTTGGGAATTTCAGGGCTTTTAAGGCCTCTCTTAAGGAGTACCTATGCAATAAATCATTTTACTCTGTAGATGAATATTTAAGTGACAAGTCTGTCTGACAATACTGTCAATAATCATTGTATTTATAAGTATTGTAATGTATTGCATTTTGTGTATATTAGTGTGTGTTTTATATTAAAATTAAACTGATGTAAACTTTGACTTGCACGAATGTCAAATGAATTTTTTAGTTGTAATTTGCTGACATTTATGAAGAGTACATAATACAATAATCATATTTTAGTTTTATATACTAGTAGCATGTCGATAATTAGAAAACAATCATCTGACATTACATCAGTATTACATATAATGAAATTATATTTATTTATACATTTTAACACTAATTTTTGATACTCTTTGTTTTTAAGCGAAAAAAAAAAGGAAGTACATATGCTTTTATAGAGCACATTAAGTATAGTGCAGTGGCATACAGTCCTCAAATGCAAATGGTGTGATTATATATCTATTCTGTTGTTTTTGTAACCCATGCTTTTAGCACTAGAGCTTTATACATCGCTTCTCCCCTAGTATATAGTCATATGGGTAATTCTGCGTTCCAGCTCTAAATATTAATCTATCTGCTAGGCGGAGTACCAAAGGTAATTCTACATTCCGGCTTTAAATATTATTTCGTCTGCTAGCCGGAGTACCAACATCGGAATACTGTACCCGCATTGTGTGCTTGGTTCCAGCCGTTACCAACGTTATATTTTAATACATCGCTCGTCCGTACCATTCCAAATTAACAAACAATACAAAATCATTCTGATTAGATTAGAAAGCATTTTGTATGTTCGTTTAGGCCAGGAAGCCACTGAACGTAGAACTTGTCAAGGCATATTCTGCGTTCCATCATCGGAATACTTTATCCACTTCCTACTGGACACCACGAAGTACATTCATATGTAGCGAAGTATTAAAATATAGCGTTGGTAACGGCTAGCACCAAGCCCACAATGCGGGTACAGTATTCCGATGTTGGTACTCCGCCTAGCAGACGAAACAATATTTAGAGCCAGAACGCAGAATTACCTTTACTGCAATAATACCAATTTATCAATAATAACTTCTGACAGGCAAAAAATGTGACTGTAAGAAATATTCCTTCAGGTAGACATCTCTCCTTCATTTTTCCTTTGTTGTTTTTTCAAAAACTTGGAAAACAATTAACGACAGATGTTACGTGTGGTGTATATGGTAGTGTTCTGGTTCACAAGAAGGCGACTGCGCGCAAGACTTGCTTCAGCATAATGCTAGAATTTCCGTCCTATTGAGTAGAATATCATGGATTATGAGAGCAGATGGGTGTTGATTAAATATAAGAATTTAAATAAACATAACGTATATTTATTTCAATGTTGCCTCATGACTAAAGAAGAGAACGTAGTACGACTCATTTCGGTTTCTAGTCGTTAGTGCCAACATTAGTAAAATGAACTTTACTTAGTTATATAAAACAAAAACAAAACACAGGTAAAATTACCAGCTGACATTTTAACACAACCACCTAATTTAACCCTGTTTCACACACAAATCGTTTACATATTTTCTGTGTTTAGCAATAGGTAAGGCTTCTGTCATAATATCAGCCACTAGATTAGATTAGAAAGCATTCTGTAGGTTCGTTTAGGCCAGAAAACCACTGAACACAGAACTTGTCAAGGCATATACATATATACATATGTTTATATACTATGACAAAAAAAAAATTTAAAGCTCTAGTGCTAAAAGCATAGGTTACAAAAACAACAGAATACTTCTTTTTTTCATGCACATAAAAACAAAGAGTATCAAAATATAGTGTTAAAATGTATAAATAAATAAATATAATTTCATTATACGTAAAACTAATGTTATGTCAGATGATAGTTCTCAAATTATCGATATAATAGTTACTAGTAGTAATTACATAAACTAAACCATGATTATTGTATTATGTACTAGAGTGTAAAATATCAAAACATCAGGCTTTACAGGCCTTGTGTCATTGCTAAATGCTCAACAAAAAAAAAATCATTTGACACATTCGTGCAAGTCAAAGTATAAATCAGTTTAATTTTAATATAAAACACACACACACTAATATACACAAAATGCAATACATTGTAATATTTATAAATACAATGATTATTAACGGCATTGTCAGACAGATTTGTCACTTAAATATTCATCTACAGAGTAAAATGATTTATTGCAAAGGTACTCCTTAAGAGAGGCCTTAAAAGCCCTGAAATTCCCAACATTTTCTTTGAGATTACTGGGGAGAGCATTAAATATCTTGATTGTTTCATAATATACACCTTTCTGAAAACAACAAAGATTGGCATTGGGACGATGAATCAGTCCCTTTTGTTTAGTATTAATGTCATGAATTTCCATGTTTGTTATAAAACTATGTCGATTAACTGCAAAGAATTTTAAAATGGATAATACCTTATAAACACAAGGTAAGGTGAGGATGCCCAATTTTTTAAATAGTTCTTTGCATGACTGTCTGCTATAAGCATTACAGATTAGCTTTCTTCTGCATCCGCAATATGTATTTACTATCTACTGAATTACCCCAGAATATTATTCCATACTCGATGATGGAGTTAAAGTAGGCAAAATACACCAACTCAAGTGTATCGATTGAGTGAAATTTAACCAGTGCACGGATAGCATAATATGCTGAACTAAGTTTAGGTGTGATGTAGCTAATATATGACTTCCAGTCCAAATGCTTATCTACCTGAAGGCCAAGAAATTTGACTTCAAATAACTTATATGTGTTAACTCGATCCAATCCGACGTACACTTTTCTGACATTTTCTTTGAAAATCAACCTTCTTATATTAATGTGCTTGGTGTGCTTATGAGATCCCTCATCTTTAGCAATACACAATTCACCATTATTATCAATGAAAATTATTACAGAGATCTTTCCTAAACCTAGCATCTCAAATACACTTCTGACATACAGTGATTCTTTGATACCTTCAGTTAGTCCTAAATATTGTGATTTAGTGCTTGATAGTGTTACAGTCTTCAGCTCCTTAGATTGTCATGCAAAAACAGAACCACCTAGCTTCATCACATATCCAGTATGAGAAAACCCTTTTTTCTCATCATAAGCATAAGAAGCATCAACAAAATGCCCAACATTCAAATGCCCATTTGTAGTGAATACAAGGCCATAATTGCGATAATACTTGGTTCCACTAATGTATCTTAGTACTCATTTACCAGCTGAATAGTGTTCATCGCCATTCCATTTATTGTGCTGACTAAGTTTACACTCAGTATACTTTAAATCAGGTCTGGTGGAAATTGTTAAATACATCAAGGATCCTATCAAGTCTTGATATGGAATTTCCTCAATTTTGGTTTCTAACTTTGGTAGGTCACGACTTGCAGACATGGGTGTACTCTTTGGATAGCAGTCTAATACACTGAATTTCTTCAATAAATCTGAAATGTATTCACTTCGGTCTAGTTTCAAACTACCTATCTCTTTATTGTCACTCTCATTCCCAGACAATTTTTAGTTGTCCTAGAAACTTAACTTCATACTTCTTTGCTAACAAAGTATAGAGTCTCTCTTTTTCATAAAGCCAGTCAGTGAAAACAAAATAAGTTATCTACATACAAAGAGAATAAATGGTATAAGCACTTTATTTCTTAACAAACACACAAGGATCATACACAGACTGATATCCTAACTCTCTTAAGAAATCTCTGATACGCTCATTCCATGCACGACTAGCCTGTTTTAAACCATAAAACTCTTTTTCAAGGCACACGCTTTACCATCAAACGCAAAGCCATCAGGTTGCTCCATATAAATAATTTCACACAGATCATCATTTAAAAAAGCAATGGTAATGTCTACATGTTCCATATCAAAGCTTAACTCGTTAGATACAACCATAATCAGTCTTAATGTTTCTGGTCAAACAACTGGAGTGTAAGTTTCCTGGTAATTAAATACCTTTCTTTTGAGAAAAACCTCGAGCTACCAATCTGGCTCTATGACGCTTATAATTACCAGGTGCATCTTTTTTACTTTAAAGACTCATTTGTTCCTTAGGCCTGTTTACTATTGCCACACATCATTTTTAATCAACGCATTATACTCCTCTTCCATTGCTCGGCTCCTTCATTGCTTCTGAAGCAGAAGAGGGAACTGTATCAATTGCACTTAAGGCTACACAAAAATTTGTTTCATAATCATCAAGTGAAGTGGGGGCTTGCCTTTCCTTCCGAGGTCTATCTAGTATTTCTGCCTCATTCTCGTTATCACACTCATCTTCATTGTGATTATTATTCTCAATGTTTTCTACATTTTCAGCCTCAGCAGTGACTTTTCATTGTGGGATCAGTTCTACAGACTCAGGGACCATCAATTTCCTCTAGGACACAACCCAACCTTTTTTCTTAAAAGATTATATTTCTATATACATTTACATGACCTTATTGCTTTGAATCAGCCAGGCTATACACTTTTGATTCCTCACAGTATCCCATCATTAATTTCTTCTCAGACTTCGGATCAAATTTTTTTACGTTTCACTTTGGGTATCATACACATGGCTGTACATCCAAACACGCGCATATTAGACAAATGTACCATTTACCAATCCATATTTCTAGAGGTAACGTATCAAGAGCTACGGTGGGATTCCTATTTTTTGAGATAAATTGTAGTATTTGCAGCCTCTGCCTAATACCTCATGTCCAACTTTGCCTGAAAAATCATAGCTCTAGCACGTTCAACACAAGTTCTATCGGGCCTTTCAGTGAATCCACATTGTGCTGGTGTATATGGGAGAGTAAATTCCATAATAATGCCGTTGTCTTTACACAACTGCTTCATCTCATCACAATCATATTCTCCTCCATTGTCAGATCTAAATCTTTTGATTTTACAATCCATCTGATTTTCTAAATTACACTTAAACTCTTTGAACTTAGATATGCATTCACTTTTACTTTACAGAAAATAAACCATGCTCAATCTGGAACGACCATTTGTTAAGGTAACGAAGCACATTACTCCACCATAAGACACATTATCTCTCTCAGGAACACATACATTTTTTTTTTTTTTTTTTCAGATTTAGTAAAAGATATTCCATTCGTCAGTTCTGGCAATTTTGACAAGTTTTGAAGATTTAAATGTCTCATTCTTTGCTACCATAGTTCTTCAGCATAATTAGAGGACAACAAAGCAGTATTCTCAACTCTTACAGATTTACAAACATTACCATACACTGAGGCAGAAGAATTACCATCTCTGTGTAACTTATAATTTCATTTACAACGCTTCCAGTTAGTACGCTTTAACCTTGAATTTCTATACTATCCTTGGGAAACACATTGACTCCTTTATCATCAAACACAAGTATATTATCCTGCTAGCTATTTGATGCACTGACATCAAATTGGCTGCACTATTTGGACAAAACATTACATTTGAAATTGTAGCTTTTGTTTCACCCTTGTTAATATTCAAAGTAACATCATCAATACTTTTACATTTCATAATTGAGTTGTTAGCTACAAATATCTCCCGAGATTGACAATCATCAATAAAGTTTGCTAACGGTTACCATGCTGACTTCATATACCCAAGGTTGCGGGTTCAAATCCGGCGGAGGACGATGAATTTTTTCGGGTGTAAAAATCCTTAGCATGGCTTCCTTCGGAAGGGAAGTAAAGCCGTTGGTCCCGTGTCGTAGATTTACGGCACGTAAAAGAACCTCAAGCCTGATAGAGAGGCCTCTGAGCAAACTTAAGTGGTCTTTCACGCCCAATTTAGAATGGGACGCTAAGAACCACAGTAGTTAAAGAGCGTCCATAAATAACACGTCATTTACATTTTCTATGAAATATAGGTCTACTACAACAGCTATCAAAATACCATTCCTGTCTATCCAAACTTCCTCTAGCTAAAGAACAGTCAACATTGTAACACATTTTGTACCTTGATCTGAATTACTCACCCTTGATTGCTTCTCTTTTTCTTTCCTTTTGTATTTTTGAGCAGTTCTATTGATTTTCTGCACATCTGGACAATCTGGTTTCTTGTGACCTACTTTACGACAATGATAGCAAGTTGGTTGAGTATTGCTATTTGAATCACTAGCAGATAGAGCAATCTCGCTTTGTCTTGCAGCCTTTCCTTCATCGTAGTTATGAAGAAAATCCAACACTGAATCTAAAGTAACCTTCTTGTGAGCAGCACCATACGCTAAAATCAGTGAAGTACACGAATCAGGCAGACCATGAAGCATCATTGAGCCAATCTTCTCATCGGAGTTTGTGACACCACAATCTTCTAGTTTACCACGAACACTCGAGATGTGACTGACGTAATGATCCATAGATTTGAAGTTTTTCAATCTTGCTCTGAAGAGTTTCCAGTTCAGCATGAGTTGACCAGCTATGCCTTGTTCTCAAAAGTCCTTAGCAAGTTTGTCCCATGCAGCTTTTGCAGTTTGGATACCCAGGAGACGCGAGGATGTCGTCACAGTCACCCTAATCTTGGCAAATGCTCGTTGAATATGTCCTTCATCGATATCGGTTCCTTCAAAAGCTTTCCAAGTCCACAATCTATTATAAAACACTTCATTTGAAACTTCCACGTTGTACGGTTTGCTCTTCTCTCCAGCTTGATTATGCCTGGTACACCAGACACGGACACAAATGTAGTCGTGGAACTCGAAGAACCGCCTGCACCAGCTTCCTGTATTTTTTATTTATATATTTTTTAATTAATATTTCAAAATATACAATAGTTCACCATACAATGAGGTACTGCAGCCACTACGTAATTCAAACACATATATTTCAGGGGACGCTTAACCTCTCTTTTTTCATATTTCAGAAATCGAGATTCGCTGCGCAGTTATCAGTTCTTTTATCTTCTTAGACAACACTATAGTGCTCAGGGCCCATAACCTGATGGATTATGAGAGCAGATGGGTGTTGTTTAAATAAAAGAATTTAGATAAACGTAACGGATATTTATTTCAATGTTTCCTCATAACTACAAGATGAGAACGTAGTAAGACGCACATCCGGCTTCTAGCCGTCGTCTCCACAGTAAACACCATATCGGACGTGTAAAATGCATTGTGAAAAATGTGAGTGTAGTGTATTTTAATGGAATTTGACGATAAATCATGGTAATACACTGTGCTGGTATGGTTGTAATAATACCCAAACGCATGAGGACCAAACGTTTTCGCAGCTACGTAAATACACAAGATCTGAATCTTTTAAGATATTGTCATAGACATATGGTAATTTAGCTCGTAAATAAACAATTAATTATTAAAATGCAGCACGATAATGCTTCCTGTTAATAATGACGCAGTTTCGTGTCATTTTGATATGAAAACAAGTTTCCGCATACAATGCCTGATATCTTAGAGAAGTGGGTTAAAGCCGTTAGAAGGAAAAATTGTAAAACCTCAAAATACAGCAAATTTTGTGGCAGAAATTTCCCAGACGACTGTTCCAGCTGAGGACTGGGGAATAAATATAAAGTTATTAAACAAAAATGCAGTTTCTTCTACATTGTAACCACGTCTTGCCGATTGTAATCGTCCCACGTGTGTGAGCAGTTTGCTTCGAAAGTCTTAGCTGATTGTTGCCATTCACTCTGTGGCTTCATTTCATTAGCTAATACATCCATTGTTACGACTGTATCAGTGAATATGTGGGTAATGTTGCCGATTAGTGGCCTGCTTACTACGCAATGCCGCAAATCCATACCACCTTTAGAAAATGAAAAATCTCTGTAGAAATGAACAGACAGTGTCAAGGAAATGCAACCGCAAAACGGCTGCAGTAGCACGGTTATGTTGCTAAATGGCGGTAGAAGTGATCCGTTTTTCCTTCCCCATTCAATGATACGGTAACGCACCAGTTTATCGAGACAATGACGCAACACAACAGTGAAATTCAAATATATTTTATGTATTAACTGTCTTTTCCTTGTTCTTATCTTTAAAAAAAAAAGAAAAAAAAAAAAAAAAAAAAAAAAAAACGTACTTATATATTTGCCGGTAGATGGCCGTAGTACTGCTCTAAATGTCTTCTCTATTCTATGCTACGCGAATCACGTGGCTATGCAGTCAATTATGCAAGATAGCAGTGAAAACTAATTACATGCTTATGTATTAATTATCATTCTGTTCGTCACATCGTTTAAATTAATAAATAAAAATTTACTTGTTTCACGAATAGTGTATGTTTTTGCTGTCGGAATTCTTTAAAATGAACAGGTTATAAACTATGCACATTAACCAATAATCCTTCTTGGAATCTGAACATGGTGAGGAAATAATGGGAACCGGAGTGTATACCGTTTCAGGTTCATCTACCTATTGCAATTGTTGGTTATTTGAGGTTATGGGGTACATGAGCTAGCTAATGGTGATTTCATCTGAAAATGAAATTACCCTTGTCACTGTCACACTGCAATTGATGTGCTCTTAATACATTTGATCAAGTAATGTTTTGGACCAAAGGAGAAATTTAATACACAAATCTACTAACAAATAAAAACTCATCAATTGTTTTGTTTCTTTTTAACGAAAGCACAGTAGCATTGGTACTAAATCAAAACTATTATAATAATAATAATAATAATAATAATAATAATAATAATAATTGCATATTTAATCATTTCACGGACTCCCTGTGGGTGTGCTGCTTCGCGCCATTTTTTACCTTCCTAATTTTTTCATAATGTATTTCATTACGTATTTCAGGGTTTACCCGCAACAACTTTCGTACACTATTAATTGCATTCTTCATCCTACCCTATGGGTGCGCTGCCTTCCCTCCTTTTCGCAATACCAATTATATATGCTCCATTACGCAGAACATTGCGCGTTTCAGATGCAAAGTTTGGCTGCCTGACGTTACACGGCCAACAGACCCTTAGACGGCAACATTATCAATATGTGTGCTTCGAAGCTTCCATTGACGCACCTGTGTGACATCTTTAGTGACATCTGCAATGGTTTGCACGTGAAACAATAAGTACAACTTCTGGAAGTTTCAGTTGACGTCAACGAGGGTATAAAAAGAAGAGAATGAAGAACTCTGTTCGAGATGCCGAAGAAGAAGCACCAGCGCAGATCCGCTGCATATTCAACTGTCACCGCTCCTCTGGCATCCGCCGGTAGGGAAGCATCTCCACAGGGTTCGATCCCAAGCGACCGCATTTGGGATTTGTGGTGGACAAAGCGGCGCAGGTGCGAATTTTCTTCGGGTTCTCCAGTTTAGCTCGCCGTCGCTTTCCACCGGTGCTCCATCTTCATTCCATGTATCACCACTGTCATGGCCTGCTGTGCCACATCTAGTAAAAGCGGGCATTAAACACTACCAAAAAAAAAAAAAAAAAAAAAAAAGCACCTCCACTACCTGCCGCTTCACCGGCAGCGAGCGGAAAAACTTCGCCGCGGATGCATTCAACGTTAGAGTGTCGGGGTTTGGGGGTTCCCTCGGGATCTTTCGGTCCGACATGTTACCGCCGCTGCGAGGTCTCAGTGCCCTTCCTGTGCGGGGGCCACCCGCATCAAAGGCGACCGGGGACCCGCACTACTGGTACGTTTGAATTTAATGGACCGAGCAGACCTGGAAGCTGCCTTGGAGTCAGGGTTGCCCTTGTTAGGGCGTCGCCTGGTCGTCGAGGTTAGCCGACAGGAACGCCACCGGCCCTGCCGACGCCGCTGTGGGTCCGGACACAGGCAGGAGGTCAGCTCCTCACCGGCGAGATGCCACTTTTGTGGTGCCGCTACCACCACCACTGAGTGTATTGGACACGATCTTCAGAGACGCCGCCGTTTCTGTGTTCCCTGCGGACTCTACACCGGGTAAGTACAGTGCCCCCTCTACCCGACGAACAGGTATCCACCACCACCGCAGCCAGCCCGGACATCGATACCAACACCAACGCAGAAGTCGCTGACACAGACTGACACCACACCGCAACAACCTGAGCAGCCACCGCAGGACACGTCGGAGCTTCTTCTGGAGTTTAACGTGATCTACACCCTTCTTCAGGAAACAGCCGACGCCAACACCAGGATTAAGTAGCGATTCAGGACCTCCATGCATTTCGCCTTTTCCCCTTTTCTTTCTGTTTTTATAAGCATGCAAACTCAGTTCTTATAACTCGGGTTTCTCGCAAAGCTCTGCCGAATAAAGGAAACCAAGACAAAATATTATATCATCTTGGCTGAATAGCGACATTTCCCTAAATAACCCTGATACATGAAGTGCCTAAATACCTTGATTGGTTGCAAACCGTCAGCAATGGACGTTCTTTTAGTGGAATATGATGCTCTAGTTTGTTCCTAAACAATAAAAGTATTAAAAAGAACAGCGCTAATCCACTGCATACGACAATTTACTGCATTTGAAGGTTTCAGCGCTGCATTAACACAAATCTCATTAATGATGAAGCAAGCTTGGAAATGTTTTCACCTGAATGTGAATCAGTTCAATTAGACCTAAGCATACGAAGTAGAAGTGAAGAGGAAATTACACACATTATTTAAATAAACTAAAATGCATGCTGAGAAAGTTGAACTAATTTTGATACGTGTTTTTTTAAAGTATCGTAAATGTTTATATTATGGTTGATTATTTCTTCATTTGTTGCACAGACGTAAATAATTACGATTTATGTAAAAGATTTACTTTTAATATGAGTAAATTTAATCAATTTTTCTCGTTAGGTGTTAGTGATTGAGGATTTATAAACGCTGCGCTACGAATGCTACACAACTAAAGAATGGATTAAATCTAATGAACAAAACAAACTTATTAGAAAAATAATTGCCATAGTTATTAGACTAGATACAGCCTAATTAAGTTGCATGTATTCATTGTTCTGTATATTAGCCCCTCCTTACGAATGACGAACATAGACATGCGGCAGGGTTATCAGTAAGAAGGATATGTATCGATAGGAAATGGTATCGTATGAGCGCATTTTTAAATTGGAGATTACGAATATATTATAAATTGTTATCTTGACCAGAAATTAGAGAAGGTCCAATTTGTTTCTGTATAGGGCCACACTGCGGAGGCTGGAGGGGGAGGGGAGGGGTCCACTTAATCCTCATGAGGAGTATACTTTTACGTGGCCTCTTGAATCCTAGTCTTTAGCACCTATCCATTCGTAGCTGTTTTCTATAACAGCTTTAAGATATTTTCTTGTAAAATATAACACGGCCGTAAAAGCCTACGAACATAATTTCTTGTAGTTGATTTTAGTTCTAGTAGATGGCATGCTATATTGACAAAAATAAACTTGTTGCTGGGGATTGCAAGTTGCAGCTGTTCTTACTCAGCAATAAGGCTATCTGTTTCTAGCTTCTACTGTTTTGTAACAGAAGTTGTCAACACATTGCTGATATCATGAGACTCCGTCTCGGTCAAGGACACATTACAGTCATATACAAATATTCACATTAGATACACACGATACTTCTCACGCTTTATTTTATTAAGAGTTTTATTTGCTTACGTTGTTCTTTACATGTTATTGTTACTTGCTACCTAGTTAGGGTTGCGGGAGAAATGAGACACAAACATACTTTCGTATTTAAGAGTATGCTCACTTTATTCCGAATTTCGAAGGTAAAATATACTATATTAAAATATCATTTCGTAGTAGTAATGTTCTCTCTCAGATAAATAAGCGAAACTTACATTTAACAGACAAAAGCGATAGTTTACGTGATGAACATGTATAACGGGATATCATACGGCTATTAAAATAACAATAAAATAAAGATAAAGAAACCAGGATGGATTATAGGAACTGCAACTATGTGAATGCCATAATGCCAAGCTTATTTTGTATTACCACAAATACCATACATTATTTTATTTAAAAAGTTATACTCGCTAGACATGCGAAAATCTGTACTTTTTATTAAACAAGTCTAATTCCTTGGCTGAGTTTACCATTACTTTTGAAATATTTCTGCTAAAACTTTGTTCCTTATGCGCTCATTTTTGTAGTCACTTCACTGAAGTGATAAAGACAAGGACGCTCCCTCAATAGCTGAATTAATAGCCACAGTTAGTCATTTTATCGTAACTCGCGCCAGCTCTTGATGTTTATACTGCTACTCGGAACAGTCCAGCCAAAACGTCACGCCAGGCAACGATGCGGGAAGTCGCGCCAACGCCACGCCGCTAAGGTATCATTCCTAAAGCGGCGCGACGTCTGGAACATGCGCAGAAGAGTTTTCAAACTCGCGCTGCTTTTTGGTGCGAGTAGGAGTACATGCTGGCGCATGTTAACAAAAGATGGCACGGTCGATCGAGTTAGTGGGGCAACATCCTTGTCTGAATGATTTAAAATGTGATAACTATAAAAATCACAACATCAGGGAACGTTTTGTGCCTAAATATCGAAATTAATGGCAAAGGCAGGTAAGAAATATAGTATTTTTAATAAAAATTGTAAAATTTACAAAAATGGTGCATATAGTGTTTTCACAAAATCACGCATGGTATCTTTGGTGATAGAAAAGGATTTGAATTGTTGATACGGTTTCACATATAATTGGAATTTTACAAATGTACTCTGTTTTAATAACTGTAATAGTAATTTGCGAAAATTGACAAACGAAGCCTCAATCCGAGTTTGATAATCAAATGAATATTCCAATATTTTGTTGCGATATGTGTATCGTACAGCGCTGTATCTACTTTAGTTACGTCATATGGATTTACACACACACACACACACTCTCTCTCTGTCTCTCTCTCTCTTTGGTAATTTACATTTTTATTTCAGATGTATCAGGAATCACTGAAACCGTTCATTACATTAATATATTGTTGGTACGTGCGTGTAGTGGGGCTATGCATAGTTTGATAAACGATTTGTTTGGTTTTTTGTTTAAAATAGAACTAGATGTACTAGTACTAGGTGAATTAAATAAAGTTTGAAAAATTAGTTCTGACGAAGATATGTCAAACGTGGTTAATTCTACTAGTGGTTAATTCCTTAGAAATCAAGACTTCTGTAGTAGGGGATTTAAGAAATTTGAGGATAGCCGTTTGAAGAAAAAAATGTTCAAAAATAACGGAAAATGTAATGCAGCCTACCTCCTATTACCTACATTACGAAAATCGTGGCATAATAAAAGCTTCATTACGAAATTTGTTGCGTAATGTGGTAATATTCAACGTTATGTGTGTGTGTGTGTGTGTGTGTGTGTGTGTGTGTGTGTGTGTGTGTGTGTAAATCCATATTAGGTAAGTAAATTAGATAAACACGTTAAAATGGTCAGTACTCTTTTTAATACATAAGTATTGTAAAATTCATATTACTTATGTAAATTAGATAAACACATTAAAGTACTAATTACACAATCACTTTTTAATTTTGCACCAAATGTCAGTTTGTCGCATTTGTCTGACCTGCCAGTTAAGAAACCTTGCGCGACTGTTAAAATACGTTTTGAAACAATCTCTAACATGAAACACCTCAAGATTGTTAAATCCCCCATGTCTAACTATGGGAATCTGTTTTCTCTTGGGTTGGGCTATGTAGGGTCAGGAGGGTAGTGAATTTTACAATCTTTCTCCATGTATGCATTTCTTAGAAGATTGTGTAAGCAACAGGCTGTCAAAATCAAATCATTTGCTGTGTCAGGCGAGACTGCCGCTGATGTGTAGAATACTCTGAATACCTGACTCAATAATGCAATGGTGTTTTTGACACCCGTCGAGCACGTAGTAGCCGATAGCCTTTTCTTCATCTCATAATGCCTCAGATCCAGTGTATGGTTTCATTAAATGTTCTCCCAAGCGAAATACTTCATCTTCCACAGCAACGTACGGCAACATTTCATCTGAGTTGGGCGATGGTGCGGGAGGTGGGAAAATATCTTTGGTTTCAAAGAGTTTCACTAATACTGATTTCTCAAGAATGCCGCTATCTCCTTCCTTTCCATAATATCCCACATCTACAAAAACAAACTTGCAATTTGCACCCACAAATGGAAGCAACGCGACAGCAAAACAGTCTTTGTAATTATGATAGAGCCAGTTTGGGGGGGGGGGGGGACAAACAATTCTGACGCGTTTTCCATCAATAGCTGAAAAGTAATTTGGAAATTGCCACTTCTCCAAAAATTCATGGGCTTAATACATTCAGCACTTCTTTCACAATGCGACTGATGTAACTTGATGAAATACGAAATGCAAAAGCCATAGTTCGGAAAGATTCGCCTGTGACAATGGGTCTAATTTTAGGTACACTGATTGTAAATCTATTTCTTGATCTTTTAGCTGAGGCTTGTAAAAAGCGATGGAAGAGTATCCGTGACACACACACAGACACACACACACGCACACACACACGCACAAGGCACAGGAAAGGCCGAAAATTAGGAACAGGATCCTCAGCTGATCCTTAAAGGACAAAATGGAATTTTGAGGATTCACTATCATTCTTAGATACTGCATATTATGAAAGAGAGTAAGAGACGGAGAAATGGATTTGGAGGGGGGTTGAAACATGATGCATTATCTTTTGTGTTTGTATGTTGGAAACTTTCCCTTCTTAATTATGCCTTCTGGAATTATTGTTGCAGCTATTTAACACTAGAAGACGAATAGGAAGGTAAGGATAAAAATATTACGTAAAATCTGTTCTACTGTATCTTTTAAAATTACGATATTTTAAGCATAAAATCCGGTAAGCAAGTTAAGTTCCTTAAACATCGAGCCACGTATTATTGCGATCTTGTGGTATTTGATCTTGATATAGTCTCAAGCTTCACTGATAAGCTATGGAGTGTGCTTTGATTTCAGACCTGCAAAGTGTTTTTCACTTTAGAAAATAACAAGTCTGACTATGCATACCTCAAAGCTGCCATAAATTTATGCTTATTTATACAAATAAGCATACACAGTTCGGAAAATACAGTATTACTTACAGCACGAAAGTATTGTTTTTGTTTCAATCCCCCTATAATCTTATATAGGTAATAAATTACAATAAAAACAAAGATATAAATAAATTATTCAGTAATAGATTATTATAAAGTGTGGGTTATAGTTTGTCTAATGCGATTGCATATCTGTAGATCACACTGTAATGTGTCCTTGACGGAGTCATCTCATGATGACAGTAATACAGCTGATACGGCTGAGATAACTTCCCAAGAAAATCCGGAGGCTTGAAGAGGATGTGTCGTCTTTACAGACTCCCGAAAGAACTTCTCGAAAAAGGAAATCGAAAAGTTTTTTACAGGAAAATATTTTAAGGTACTGGCAAAACGAGCACCAGAGAGATAGTTCATAATGATGGAACAAATTCGAGATGAAAAAAAAAAATTGCAGATGATGACTTGGATGTTTTCTTCCGTAGCATGGCCATGACAGTGAAAAATTGCCACCTTCTCCAGTTGCGGCAGCGAAAGTGAAAGTGTGTAATCTAGTTTATGAATTAGAAATGAGGTCCTACAACTCCGTTTCTAACCTCTCCACAGAAAACACTGGTGAATCCACTCATGAAGACCAAAATATTGTGGACAGTGAATTTATGAAACTATAATTAGGCTATATAATTACTTGGTTTTTACTTATAGAAAAAACTATCTATTTCGACATGGAACATAAATATGCAACATGACTTGAAAAGAAAGAAAAGCGTTTCTTCAGGAGCATTTTTTTTCGTAAAATAACTTAAATGTGTATGTGCAAAACGCAAAACCCAGGCTGACTTTAAAAATATGTGCACTAAGCTGTGGTACGATATTTATTTATAAAGACATAAGCCGTGGCAAAAATTGACAGCACTCAGCGGAATACTTTTAGTTTAAAAACATTCACAAATCAGTCCGATCAAAAATTCGTTTGAATTGTTCTGATCAACCATTTTATGCAGGTATAAATTCATATTCATCGTCCAAATTTTACTATCGTAATTAATACACCATGAAAGAAAGTATTGAAAATCAATTATTTTTTCATATAATTATTGTAAATGGCCCTCGTGTATGCAATTAAACACAATTTTCATTACACTATATATTTACATTAGTTTTCACCAGGTGCTATTGGCTTTCTAACCCTATTGCATGACTCCCTCTTCACCTCTACTTCCACCATTCTGAACACATAATTCAATTGATTAATATGCAGTGGAAAAAACTGCCTAAACTTCTCTACACCATTGATTAGCAGCAGCAGCAGCAGCAGCAGCAGCAGCAGCAGCAGCCATCACTACCACCATCAAATTTAACCACCAGCAACTACTACTATCATTTACCACTACCAACTACCACCTCGAACTACTACCACGAGCACCAACTACCACCAGCACTACCACCACCAACTACTACCACCAGCACAAACTACCACCACCGACATCTACCATCAGCACCAATTACTACCACCACCAACTACTACCACCAGCACAAACTACCACCACCGACATCTACCATCAGCACCAATTACTACCACCAGCACTACCACCACCAAATACCACCACCAATTACAACCACAACACCAACTACTATCACCAACTGCTACTACCAGCACCAACTACCACCACCATCTACTACCACAAGCACCAACTACTACTACCACCAACTACAACCACCAGCACCAAATACCACCACCAACATCTACCATCAACACTACTACCACCAACTACAACCACCAGCACCAAATACCACCAGCAACATCTACCATCAACACTACTACCACCAACTACAACCACCAGCACCAAATACCACCACCAACATCTACCATCAACACTACTTCCACAACTACTACCACCACCATTACCACCACCAACTACTTCTACCACTACCAACAACTACTACCACCACCGCTATCACCACCAACTACCACCACCACCAACTGCTACCACCACCACCAACTGCTACCACCACCACCAACTACCAACACCACCACCACCAACTACCACCACCACCACCACCAACTGCTACCACCACCACCAACTACTACCACCACCACCAACTACCAACACCACCACCACCAACTACTACCACCATCAACACCACCACCAACACCACCACCAACTACCAACTACTACCACCACCACCAACTACCAACACCACCACCACCAACTGCTACCACCACCAACTACTATCACCACCACCTGCTACCACCACCAACTACCAACCCCACCACCACCACCACCTGCTACCACCACCAACTACTACCACCACCACCACCACCTGCTACCACCACCACCTGCTACCACCACCAACTACCAACACCAACTACTACCATCACCAACCATCACCACTACCACTACCAACTACCTCTGCCGCCACCACTACCATCAACAACTGCTACCACTACCAATTACCACCACCAACAACCGCCACCAACTACTACCACCAGCATTACCACCACCAATACCAACTGCCTCTACCACTGCCACCACCAACTTCCACCACCAACTACCACCACCGACTACTACCACCAGCACTACTACCACCACCACCACCACCAGCTACTACTACCACCACCAGCACTACCACCACCAAATACCACCACCACTGCCACTACCATCTACAACCATCTCCAGCTACCACTACCAACTACTACCACCAGCAGTATTACCACCACCAACTACTACCACCAACTACTACCACTACCACCAACTACCACGGCACTACCACCACCAACTACCAGCATCATCAACTGCCGCCGGCAACTACCACCACCAGCTATTACCACAACCACTTTCACCACCAACTAACACCACCACCAGTTACTACCACCAATTACTACCATCACTAACAACTACCACCACCAACTACTACCACGGCACTACCACCACCCACTACTACCACAAGCACCTCCAACTACTACCACGGCACTACCACCACCAACTACTACCACCAGTCATATCACCACCAACTACCACCATCAACTACTACCAGGGCACTACCACCACGCACTACTACCACAAGCACCTCCAACTACTACCGCCAGCCATATCACCACCAATTACCACTACCACGAAATACTACCGCCAGCGCTACGACCACCAAATACTACCACCACCACTAACTACTACAACCAATTACCACCATCAACTATTACCGCCACCACAACTACTACCGCCACCACCAACTACTACCATCAACTACCACCACCACTAACTACTACAACCAATTACCACCATCAACTATTACCGCCACCACAACTACTACCGCCACCACCAACTACTACCATCAACTACCACCGCCACGAACTACCACCGTCAACCACTACTACCAGCATTACCTCCACCAACTACTACCACCAGCCATATCACCACCAACTACCAGTACTACAACCGGTACTACTACCACTAACTACCACCACCAACTACTACCACCAGCACTACCACCACCAACTACTAACACCACTACCAACTAACAACTAGTACTACCACTACCTCCATCAAATGCTACCACCAGCACTACCACACCAACTACTACCACCAACTATCACTACCAACTACCACTACCTCCATCAAATGCTACCACCAGCACTACCACACCAACTACCACCACCAACTACCACACCAACTACTACCACCAACTATCACTACCAACTACCACCACCAACTACTACCACCAACTATCACTACCAACTACCACTACCTCCATCAAATGCTACCACCAGCACTACCACACCAACTACCACCACCAACTACCACACCAACTACTACCACCAACTATCACTACCAACTACCACCACCAACTACTACCACCAACTACTAACATCAGCCATATCTCTACCATCTATCACCACCACGAACTACTACCACCAGCACTACCACCACCACCAACTACTAACACCACTACCAAATAACAACTAGTACTACCACTACCTCCATCAAATGCTACCACCAGCACTACCGCCACCAACTACCACACCAACTACCACCACCAACTACCACCACCAACTACTACCACCAACTATCACTACCAACTACCACCACCGACTACTACCACCAACTACCACCACCAACTACTACCACCAACTATCACTACCAACTACCACCAACTACCACACCAACTACCACACCAACTACCACCACCAACTACCACCACCAACTACTACCACCAACTATCACTACCAACTACTACCACCAGCACTACCACCAACTACTACCACCAACTACTAACATCAGCCATATCTCTACCATCTATCACCACCAGGAACTACTACAACCAGCACTACCAGCACTACCAACTACCACCACCTACTACTACCACCAGCAACTACCACTACCAACTACCACCACCAACTACTGCCACCACTACTAACTAACAACTAGCTCTGCCACTACCACCACCGCCTGTACTACTATCACCACCACCAACTTATACCACCACCACAACTAATACTACTGCCACGACAACCACTACTGTGGTTATTATTATTGTTTTTGTTATTTTACATTTAAATTTCTGGAATATAAATTGAAGTTGATGCAGTTGATACGACAGTATCCATTGTACTATTTTTTATCGTGACAATGTACTTAAATCTTACAATATTTTGAAACTTCTGTCCAAGCATTAGCATTTAAATGTGATTCGGAATTATTGCCAAATTGCTTTAATTCTGTATGAAATATGATTATTTTTACTATGATTATAAAATTTATTTTATTACCATTTAATAGGAAAGCGTAAATTATAATCAACTGTATTTCAATGCGACTCTTCCGTAAAATATATAGTTTATGGTCACTGGCTGCAACACTTACAATTTCTGTAGCTATTTGTTCCCAATCATTATCCCTGAAATTGTTATTATTATATGTTTTGTTGCATTCATCATATAAAAGCTTATATTGCAGCACCAAATCAATTAGGTTTTCCTCATCCATGCCTGTAGATACATGCTTAAAAGCGCAATGATTGACGCCGAGGTAAGGGAACTACTAGATAACGAAGAATATGGCAAGTCAGCTGCAAAGCGAAGCCTTTCCACCGGACAAGATTAATACCGACGAAGAAACTGCGCCTGTTGATGACGAAGAATTATTCTCTGAAAGCGATTCGCTGGCCGAGTCTTCAATTTTACGCGTCTGGCCTCCATCTGGTGAAAGGTATCTCATTTATTAACCAGAAGAAGATATTATTCTACTAGCCGCGTTTCGCTTCTGGAGTCTAAGTGTTAGCATACATTTTTGTGGTAGATGTAGAGAACTTCCTTGGCTACAAAAAAGTCAGAAAACGATGAGCTGTTATTTCAAAGTATTTCGCTGGCTTTCCGCGATATTAAAATTAAAATTAATGCCCTGGCAAGTCACCTTGTTAAATGTCTCGAAAACCCTGAGCTGTTAGTGATGTGTAGTGAAAACGTTTTCATCAATATCTGAAAACGAAGAAAGAGCATTATGAGAGCGATAGGACAGGGATGTGATGCCAGACTACTGCTGGGACATTAAAACGAGACTGTCCTCAGTAAGTACACAAACGCAAGACCTTCAAACACAATTTCTTGTCCGATTAGAATCTAGATACATTTTGCGCAAATGTTTTGCTTTAAATAAGGGTTTTAATATATTGTATTTATAGGTTTTATGCAAATTCTGATGCAATCATACACATATTTTTTACTTACTGTTTTATTTGCATATATATAATTACTATATTCTCACCAGGATGAAAGGATCAGTCCCAAGAAGACAATCCGCCTGTGCCTATTTGGTCGGGATCGAAAGTGAAATCTCCGAGGGGTGATAGGAATTTATAAGGAATCCGATCACCACGTACTTCTGTTGATTTCTACTCCCACTGTAGGTGTGCGAGAGCATGGACATCTAGTTGACTGCATTCTCAGGGCATGGTGTATCCTCATCGACGCCTTTCCTGTGGATTGGGTTCCTGGGTACTGAGTAAAACTCACCATTTACTTCTGCACCAAAACACTGATTTTATTTAAATAGTTTCGACCTACAGTCCGAAGCGAACAGAGACACACTTTTCAGTTTCTGAATACACGTTGTTTCATAAAGAAACTCCGTTCACTGCCTCCGTTCCTTTTCTGCATCGCCGTGCGAGACATGATTTCATGTTTGGGGCTAGGCCTCTTTTGAAGTCACACGAGTATTTTCACCGGCACAGACTTTCCCTATATGCATGAGCTGAAGCGTGTGTTCTCTCTTTTTTTTTTTTTTTTTTTTTTTTTTTTCGAACTCCTACGGGGACCTAAACCCGGCATGGACTTTCCCTATCTGCAGCAAGAACTGAAGTGTTTTCCGTGCCGGAGAGCAGAGTCTGGCATCTTGGAAGTCACTCCTCACTCTCAACATCATTTCCGAAATTTCTTGAATTTCTTGTTATAGCACAAGATTCTCATTTGCCAAAATTAATATTTCTGTTCTGTATTGGCCCGGACATCGCTTGGCACTCCCATGGCCTCAAGGCAAAACCCCTATTTCCTAAATGTATCTACTCCTCACTTCTGGAGTGATTGCCATCAGCTCAGGAATGTACTTAAGCGCGTTATCTAGCCAAGTCTGCCAAGCATGAATACGTATTTGCCGTTACTTTTAGCATACCTCGCTAGCTTGGGTTTTTCTTGATTTTACATTTCAAAGCTGTTCGTCACATTTCAACGCCAGTGCGTCCAATAATATTATTATTGATTTTAGTTATAATTTCTAGAAATATATATAACACGCTTTTAACGCGCAAAAGCAGAAGCGTTACTTGGCGAGTTAGAACCATTTCTCCGTCTAAACTTCATTCTTTATTTTGTTGTTAGTTTGATTTTCTCTTCATACTCTTTTGTGGCGCTGTGTTCGTTCGGGTCTGATTACATATTCTAATATTTACATTGTATTATACACTTCCTTTACCTAAATTTCAGGTTTGAACATTTCATGTTTCTCATCACCAAAATGTCATGTATATACATTCTTACAATGTTTCTAAATTACATTTATGTTGTTACCCTTTAACAAATCTTGACACTCAAATTATTTCCGTGCATCCTTGTGTCCAAGGATTTACAATTTACATTCATCCTTCACTTACCATATATTTTTTAAAAATGTTATATATACTTCTGTTTCCCTTTTTAAACAAGAAATAGTAGCCTGACATCAGCTGACTCCGGGATCATTAGCAAAGAGTTGGGGTACACAAAATTACCTGTGTTTTCCTGACGTCAGTATCCTGTTTAATGTTTTCATGAGAGGTCATCTACCCTCTCCCAATGTTTTGTTATGGACACGACTAGTCGCTCAATTTCCTCCCGTGATTTCCCTCAAACGGTTCGCGGTTAAGAACTATCCCCTACAACTATTTATACTCTTGCAACACATAATCCATTTACATAAAATCCAGTTTCTTTAAACAATCGCTTTCATTGCAGTTATCAATCCGTCCTTAAAATTCACTCACTGCTTAATATTTACAAAAAAATCCATTCCTTATCAATACGCTTAAAATTAACAACTTACATTCCCTATTAAATCCCATATGTACATACACTATCTATACACTCATTAAATTTCATATGTATAAGTATTCTGTCCCATTACACCTTATGCTTTGGCCTTGAAATATTTGAACACCTTTCCCTTTCTTTTTCTGCTGTTCCCGTGTCTTGTCATTGCTTTGTTTTGTCACAGGGACGAATGAGGTCAATGCTGTATTTCCCCAGTATTTTTCCTGTGCGTATATTCTTCAATACATAGGTTCTATCGCTGATGATTCGGTCTATCTCAAAAGGATGTTGTATACATATAGTAGTTCCATCTTTCTCGTGCGTCCCCGAAGCATGTTAGACAGCCTAAAATCTCGCCCTAACACATTTTCTTTGACTTCTGGGTTCCATTGTCTCTGATATCGTTTCTTCTTTTTTTATTCTCTTGTCCACCTTTGCCTTGAGCTTCTTAAAGGCATTCTTTGTTCTCTCAGCGTCGTTCTCTAATATTATTGGAATCCTTTGCGGCAAACTTTTAATGAGTGGTTTGGTTGTTCGATTCAAATGCAGCGTTATTGGGGCAGAACCTGTACTTTGGTTTATGGTGTGGTTCATAACCCACTGAATATATGGAATATATATATATATATATATATATATATATATATATATATATATATATATATATATATATATATATATATATGTTGGCGTTATGGTGATAGCTGGAAATATTCATAATTTTTATTCCGGCACTTTCTAACTCTGCTTTGAACTTCTTCCCATGGCAGACCGTCGCATTATTCAGCACCACCGTGTCAGGCTTTCCGTATTTTGTCAGGTAGTCTAGCGTGATTTTCTTTGCACAGTTAGCACTGGTTAGCCTTTTCATCGGGAACAAGATGGTCAGTTCGGACATCGAATCCACTAATACAAACACGTATTTCAAACCCGTTCTGGCCATTGGCATGGGACCATGCACATCTGCAAAAACGAACTGTCTGGGGCGCTCTCTAATCATACATTTGGGCGGTCTGACCACTTTGTAATTTAGGGACTTTGCCCTTTGACATAAATCGCATGACGCAATTAACTCTCGTGCTCTTCGCCCTAATTTAAAAACATAGAAGTGTTCGCTGATGGCCGCCATTGTTTCCTCCACACCTCCATGAAGCAATACCTTGTAAAATGACTCAATCACCAGGTCCTTGAGTGCCGGCTGGATGTAAACCTTCCAGGCGCTGCACTCACGGCCATGTTTCTTATATAAAATGTCATCATAAGTGCCGTATTTCTGTTTATTCGCACTATTTATTGATAGCGCTTTGTCCCTTATTTTCATTAATCTAGGATCGTTTTTCTGGTATCCGGTGACCTTCTGCAATTCCCTAATCAATTTCGGATTCAATGATAAATCTAGTTTCAATATCTGAACTTCCCTCATGTTATTGCTGATACTTTCTGGTAATCCCCGATCGTGCTTAATTCTTGACAATAGGTCGCTAAATATGTTTTCAGAGCCTGAAATTTGCCTAATTGATGGAGTATAAGTAATTATTTCGTAAATGAACCTGGAGATTGTATTACAGGTCATTTTGCAATTATTCATAAAAGAGAGACTTAATGTGATCAGTAAAAATGACTAGCTGGCAATTATACACATAATGTCTAAATTTTTGCGAACAATAGTATATCGCAGAAATCTCTTGCTTTTTCCGCCGCCGTCAGCGATCTGGACGAGGTGGCTATTACTTTCAGTTCATTATCTGCGGTCCTTTGGCACACAACGCCGCCATACTCTACATAAAAGGCGTCTGAAAACAACAGAAATGGCATAGTTTCATTGGGACACGTCAATGAAACCGACTCGCCAAACAAGTTTCTTAGTCTCTCAAATGCTTGTTCCTCTACTTGAGTCCACTTCCATTTCTTGCCTTTTGCCAACAAAGCACGCAATGGCGCTGCCTCTCGGGCAAAATTTATTAGAAATCGGGATTGGATACCAAAGACTCCTAGAAGTTTATTTGATCTGTTTGCGATTTCGGAGGCGTGGTGTTTTTAGAATCGCTTCTATCCTATCTGTTTCTGGTGAAATTGTTCCTGCCGAAATGATATATCCCACGAATTTAATCTGTGATTCAAAAAATTTACATCTGTCCCAATTCAAGGTCATTTTGTGCTCCCGTATTTTACTCAACACTTGGTCCAGATGTCTCATATGACTGTCTAAATCATTGTCGTGTAAGAGGAGGTCGTCCACGTATTGCGAGATAAAGCTTTCGGTTTGGGTGCCTAGTATTTTGAGCATCGCCCTAAGAAAAGCGCAGCCTGCCATCCCATATGCGCATCGGGTGAAGGAATATGTTCTTCTCCGGAATAAAAAGGATCCATATTGTTGTAAGTGGGGTGCCACCTCAATCTGAAGATAAGAGTTGGTAACATCTAATGATGAGAAATACTTTTGTGCTCCGATTCCCGCCAAAATCTGCTCAATCGGTTGGGTTCTAAAGTTATCTCTTTTTGTGTATTTATTGATGGTACGGCTATCGAGTGTAATTCTTACTTTCCCAGAACTCTTACCCACTATGCATAGCGGATTTACAAACGTAAAATTTTACAGTTTATTATTCCTTGATCTAAGAGTTCGTGTATGGTCTCATCCACAACTCCCTGGAATTCTAAAGGAAGTAGTCTGCATTTATATTTAAATGGTTGGGGTCCTCTACCTCATATTCATAAACAGAATTTTTATACTTTCCAATTCGGTCCGAAAATACTTCGCGGTTTCTCATTAAAATTTTAAACGACGTCCCTTTCTGTTCCGGATTTAAGGCACTACTCTAGTTTAACCTCTCTCGTATGCGGTCCGCTATTGTCACTACTTCTGTTGTGTGTGTACGGGAAGGGGTTCGTCTTCTCGTCCCAGGTAAGCATCCGTTTCAGCTTGAACCTCATATGACCACACAGACATTCCATTCTGTGCGTCATTTTCGTTTAAGTAATACTGGTTTTCCCTCTCATTGTCCTTTATTTCTGGCCTGATTCGCCTAATCACATCTTCTCCTTCTATGTTGATTCGTTCAATAAAGAAATCCTTCATTAATATCTCCCTTTCCGCAACAGTTATGCCAACATCGGCGTTCTCTTGCAGTGTCGCAAACTTCGAAATTGAATTACTCTTTCCCTCGAAAAACGAAATATGTTTTCGTTGAAAATCAATTTTTGCTTTTGTTGCATGCATTTCATCGCCCCCAATGATTACTTCAGCTGCTAATTTGGGTATTGCAAAGCATACGGCATCTAAGATATTGTTATTTTTTACTGTTCGTTATAGCATTTGTTTCCTAATCTTTTTTTTTTTTTTTTTCGTCTTACTACGGCAATCCGATTTTCGTGGCTATTTATGCCCATGAGACGTCTGTCGGCTACTTACGAAAATTGCTGGGTAATTTCAGGGCATTCGAAAGCACCCGTTACTGGTTTCCCATTTGCTCTGTTATTTCAGGGGCGGGACTTTGTACCTCGTTTTGACTCGTCCTGTTCGTATTTTGGTACCTCATGGACGTCACCATCTGCCTGGGTGAAGGCGGTCTTTGCCAATCGGCGTGCTGAAGCTCCGGGCTCCTCCAATCTTGAGGACGCTCTCCTCTAGCCCCCGGTAAATTATCGCTTGGCATTGACCTTTGACCTCCTCGCCATTGATTTCCATCTCGCCTATGTGTTCTCCGTTCTGTGCGCATGAATTGCACCTGAAATTCCTGTGGGTGTAGTTCCGGTCTCTCGACCTATACTCTTTTCTCCTTCCCCTCGGCATTGCCCGTTGGTAGCGCTCTCTGGCCTGGTTCGGGTTCCACTGGCTGTAATTTTGAGGCTGCCGTGCCCGTTCTCCGCCTGAAGTCCTCTGCGCACGGGGCTGGTTATTCTCCATTTCGTGCCGTAACGACCCCGGTCTCATTCCCTGGCTCGATGAACTCGTTCCCTGCAAGTCGTCAACAACACGACTGCATCTTGCAAAGTCTGTGGACGTGCTACAATAACGAGGTGACGAATATTTTCCGGCATGTGTGCCGCCATTAGAGTTATAAACTCCGGGTCAGAAAGGGCTCAAGGGGGCTCAGGGGCCTCAATACACTTAGCTAATAGCGCATGTCTGAGGAAATAATCTACTAACCCCTCACCACCTCCGGGTTGATAGTGACCATAATTAATTTGGTTACGGGTCCTGTATTGGGCGTTTGCACCCCAGAATTTGTGAAGAAACGCGATCCTGAATTCTTGGTAGCTCGTCCTTGGCGTTATAGCTATTCTATACCAGTTTGTTGCACCGCTGGTAAGGGCTCCGGCAACTAATACCACGTTATATGCTTCCGTTACCCGTTTCAATAAAAAATACCACTCAATATCGGAAATAAACTGCTTCACATTGTCGTGTTGATTATCAAATCGTGGTAGTGGCAGTTAACTAAGAAAAGGAAGGTTTGGGTGAGAAACGCTGTCTGCTATAGAATTAACGTCATGCGTTCCCTGTCCCATCTGAGGGCTGGCCGGAAGATCACTTACCTGACAGTCTGGCTCGTACCTATCAGCTGTTGGGGACACTGCCCTTGTTAATGGCCTAGTCAGCTGTAGTTGCTCAATAGCCTGTTTTAATTCCGATATTCCTTGGCTACGCTTTGACATCTCTTGAACATTTTGGAGTTGTGCGGAGGCCATTTGTGAGAATTGGTTTCGCACGTCACCTAATTTTCTTACACTTGTTTGGTTCCTTTGTTCTAAAGTTTCCTTGACTGCACTAATTTCAGTCGTTAATCGTGTTTCAAGTACCTGGTGCCTCTGCTCCATAACAATTGGCCCTCGCTAACTCGTGGATATTACTTAACATTTCAGTTCGCTACTCTCCATTTTTTTAAATTTCACCCTGTATCCTGTGTTCTAACCCCGATAGAGCTGATCTAGTGTGGACCAAATCAGTAGTTATTCCCACTATTTCTCCTCTTATTGACCTCTGTGACTCTACTAATTCAAGAGTAAATGAACCTACTCGTTCTTCTACCAGTCTTATTATTGTTTCCCTATTCCTTTAAAATTCTACCTGCTGCAATTCTAACTTATTGTTTATCTCACTCATACTGCAGGTTTGCTGCCCTAGCTTTTGATTTATGGACGCGGTCTGTTGCTCAAGCTTTACATTTATGCTAGCCGACAGTTGCTGGAACATATTTTGTAGCACGTTAACTACGCTATTCTCTATACAAGGTACTTGCATTTCCTGACTCACATTATCCTGTTTACCTGTACCTTTTTTTAGAGTTATCTCCTCAGTTAGCATGCGATTCTCCCCCTTGTACATCTTTATTTCCTATGCTTCCTATACTTTCTATTGGTTCCCCTTATACTGCTTCCCTGTTCTGAATCCACCATCCTGCCAATTACTCTGTTGCTTCTTAGTTTCATACAAAAAGCAACTCTTACTACCTAATCCTTACACTAAACAATCCTTTCTACTACGCCCATAAAAAAAAAGAACATAAATACAATTATATCACCAATTTTTACACTTTTATATGTATGTATTTATTTCTCTGCAAGTGGGTATCACCCGGTGGCAGAGTTATATATGTATACAAGATATATAAACAAAATCACAGCTGCCAGTTTATGGCTTTGTAAGCTAGATATAATAGTTATTTACACAAATATGAAAACATTAATTTTTCTCTCAATTCAGATTAATTAATTTCATAATTAGAATCACCAACCAATTTAAGATTTGTATTTACAACAATATAAAATCACAAGCATTTCATTTAAGGAATATTTACAAAAACTATCCAACATTAAAATCAAGATTTTTCCTAAATTTCTTCAGAGACAGGGGACAACCCCGAAAGGCTGCTCCAGGCAATTCATTCCAGTCTTTTATGGTTCTATTTACAAAGGAGAACTTTTCCACGTCAGTTCTGTATTTTCTACCCTTAATTTTGAACGGATGATCGTTTCGTGCATAGTAAGTTGGGTTTTCCAGTTTGTCAGTAACGTCCTCCCATGCGTTTAAGCCAGCGTAAGCTTTAAATAAAGCGCACAACCTCTGTTTCTCACGCCTAACTTTCAACGGCTCCCATTTTATCTCCTCAGCGTTTGTAGGCCCAAAATATTTACCCCTTTTTATGAATTTTATATCCCTTTTCTGGATCTTTTCTAACGAATCAATTTGATTTACTCTATACGGGTCCCAACAAGTTACTCCAAATTCCATGACTGGCCGCACTAAGGACTTGTACGCGATTTCCCTGGACTTTGCACTCCCCTTTATATACATGCTCAAGGAATCTAAACCAACAACATTATTTTTTAACTTACGTCTTTCTACTCTGTGGAAGCATGTAGAGGTCAAAACAATAATCCAACACTTTCACTTTAATTGGTGGGGGGGGGTGTTCTACTGGAATCAGAGGATTTATAAAGCTCTCGTAGTTGACTGCCTGCTCCGCTGTTCGGCGTGTTTCTCGGCGTTATTCAGGATCTTGACGGTTGGGTGGTAGTTGACTGCCTGCTACGCTGCTCGCGTGTTTCTCGACGTTGTTCAAATTTTGGCGGTTGGGTGTGAAGGTTGTCGCTTTGAGGATAATCAGAAACCTAATACGTTGGGTGCCATATAATATGTGCCTGTTTGCTCGGGATCGGGAGTGAAATCTCTGAGCGGTGATAGGAATTTAAAAGCAATTCGATCACCACGTACCTTTTGTTGATTTCTACTCCCACTGTAGATTGGCGAGAGCATGGACGTCTTGTTGACTGCATTCTCAAGGCATGGTGTATCCTCATCGACATCTTTCCTGTGGATTGGGTTCCTGGGTACTGAGTAAAACTCACCATTTACTTCTGCACCAAAACACTGATTTTATTTAAATAGTTTCGACCTACAGTCCGAACCGAACAGAGACGCACTTGTCAGTTTCTCATTACACATTGTTTCATAAAGAAACTCCGTTCACTGCCCCCGTTCCTTTTCTGTATCGCCGTGCGAGACCTGATTTTATGATTGGGGTTAGGCCTCTTTTGAAGTTACACGAGTATTTTCACCGGCACAGACTTTCCCTATATGCATGAGCTGAAGCGTGAGTCCTTTTTTTTTTTTTTTTTTTTTTTTTTTTTTCGAAGTCCCACGGGGATCTAAACCCAGCATGGAGTTTCAGTATCTGCAGTAAGAGCTGAAGTGTTCTCCGTGTGGGAGATCAGAGTCTGTCACCTTGGAAGTCACTCCTCTTTCTCAACATCTTTTCCGAAATTTCTTGAATTTCTTGTTATAGCACAAGATTCTCATTTGCCAAAATTATAATTTCTGTTCAATATTGGCCCGGACATCGCTTGACACTCTCATGGCATCAAGACAAAACCCCTATTTCCTAACTGTATATACCCCTCACTTCTGGAGTGATTGTCATCAGCTCAGGAATGCACTTAAGCGCGTTATCTAGCCAAGTCTGCCAAGCATGAATACGTATTTGCCGTTACTTTTAGCATACCTCGCTAGCTTGGGGTTTTCTTGATTTTACATTTCAAAGCTGTTTGTCACATTTCAACATCTATGCGTCCATTAATAGTATTATTGATTTTAGCTATAATTTCTAGAAACATATATATTTATATCTTAACGTGTTTATTTATTTACATCGTTTATAGTGACACGTAAATACGAGCTCACGCCTCATTATATAACTAAATATTGAAAATGTTACATTAAGCTAAAACTACCACTCTTGAATTGAAGAGTAAATAAATAAATGTAGGTCATAGAGAAAAACTAATTTCAGATTTGAGATCAGCACACTCGAATTAAGTAAGAACTTATATTGTTATCGATGTGACAAGAATGTGGTTCCCCAGTGATATCTGTTCTTTTTAGGTAGCTCATTACGTTGAACGTCTAACCTATTTTCCACCCGTCCAGCATTTGGTCAGTTTTAGCTTTTACGAATGTATTTTACAAAGTTATAGCGCGAAGATGGCTTTGCAATAAATTATGTTTTTAATAGCTTGTGTATATATTTCCATATTGTCACAACCGAAGGGAGTGACGGGGGGAATAGCTGGAAGTCAGATGACAGGGAATTCAAAGCTTAGCTTTAATAAACCTAATGTACTTGACAGTATTAAAATGCGTTCCAGTGGCGAGTGTTTGGTTCAAAATAATGGGAACCCCTAACTAGAATGCTTGAACTTAATACAATTCTTAGTAACTTGGAATCTTACCCAAGAGCTCTGTCGCGGTGTGTTAGGGCAAGTCGACAGTTGTGGTCCGGTAGAGTCCGGAGCGCATTGCAGACCAAGGGGATAAGCCCAACAGAACAAAAGTCAAGAACATGGGCGGGCCTAGATTGCCCCCTTATGTAAGATCTTAGCCGCTATCGGGGTATTGATATTGTTGGGACGAAAATGAACATTTATGGTCCGATGCTATCTTGAAATTGCGTAGCTGTTCATGATTTTCCTAGAGACACGTGGCATTTCCTTTCGTTGGCTGATGCAACAAATGTTTTAGAAGCTTCCTCGAGGGGGTTGACGTCACAACAGTCCAACGGGACATTTATAGGAAACGGTACACCTCCGTACATCCCGTCACGTACACAACTTAACAAAGCTTCTGCACTTTTAAAATATAAAGAGGAATCCAAGTTAGATTCAAAATACTGATAAAATATTACCAAAATAATTTAAATTATAGCTCTTGCTAATGGTACACGTGGCAATATCAGTCATCCCACCACTATTCGGACTAGTCCAAACATATTTTACATTAGAAAAGAGAAGGCGAAACCAACGGAATAGTTTCCGAAATTTAGGCCAAGCAGTATGCCATTCATGGCTCATGTAAGATTATTGTTGAATGTCTTTAGCCAGGGCTTCATACGTGTACAATTATTTTCTCTACCAGGTACATAAGTAGAGAAAGAATTGCATTTCACCCAGCAGTCTGATACAGAATTTCACGTTTTGAGGACATCTGAATAAAAACAGAATTTTAAGAGAGAAGACCATATGTGTGTGGGTGCGTGAAAGAGAGAGAGAGAGAGTGTGTGTGTGTGTGTGTGTTTGTGAACAGCACAACTAATATCGAAGAATTGGTTGAATACCTAATTAAGGATGTGGTACAAAGATTTAAAAGGGAAAAAATCCCTCAAACCAAACTATCCCTTACATGGAAATTATAAATATTTCGAAATAGGTTTAGTTTATGAAAAAATAGCTCTAACAATTCAAATTAAAATTACATATGTTAAAGACATTTTTTATGAAAAACAAAAAATAGGTATATCTTGAACTTCTTTGAGAAGAGCCTCTGAATTTCGCTTCATATTTAATGACTTTAGCAGATAGACAATATCTTACTAAACTATAAATGCACAGCTCGTTAAAGCACACAATTTATACCCAAAATATTTTTATTGTTGAGATAAGCGTTTCCGGGATAATCCTTGTTATTGTACAAAAATCTAGAAAGCACACATCTTCAAATGAAAAGCGATTATTCAATTTAATTTTCCTTTGTCAAGTTATAACGGAATGTCAACGCCATTACTGAGCGAGCAGCTGTTAAAAGTTTTGAATAGTACTTAAGCCTAATCTGTTCCCCTATTACAAGTGTGTTTTGATTGTGCCTTTCAGCCGTAAGCGCCACACATGTGAAAGCGGCTTGTTGCGAAAGTCATAACTAATTCTTGCGACGTTTCTTTAAAGGCAACTCTTTTGTACGTCTAAAGGATGAGGAAGACACCTTGCAGTTTTTTTTCCGGTGTCTGCGGGATCTTCAGGAATTACCCATAGACGGTGGTAACATTTATGTACGCTCTAACTTCTACAAGGTCAAATCTTGGGTATTTATAGGAAGCGCATGGAAGGATTGCAAGTTAGAAGTCGTCTCAATAACTCGGTGGAGGAGGAACGTATCAATTTGTATCATCTTGTACAGACGTACAAACGTCGCCGATCCAGTATCATACACAAGGTGCAGGATGAGTGGGCAACTGTACCTTCAATTAGTCATACCTTTCGCTCTTACTTAAAATACTTTTCCAGTGGGAGACAAACGTAATCCTCTCACTCACTCACTCACTTCGACGCCTATGTGCGGATGAGCTGCAAGCCCATGAACGGCCAATCACCAAAAACGAAGTGTACAGCGCCCTTCTTCAATCCCACATTGCGGTATCCCGAAACGCAACATTTTCGACGTTTTGTGTATCTTACATGATTCAATTGCCTACTAAACGCAGGGCTTTAAGCGTATTTTACTGTCATGGGATTTCAGACGAGCCTTTGATAATGTTAATGCTTTTTTTGTTAAAATGTTTGGTTTGGCATGGCTTCTGTGGTGTCTTTATTTCCTACGCTATCTCTAGCTGTGTGGAAGTTAAACGCTTTCTCTTCCATGAATATCGAATTGGTCGTTTCATTCGGCAAGGATGTCCAACACCCATGCCATTGTTTGTTATAGCCTTGAATCCATTTCTTTGTCAAGTACACACTAAGATTTTTTTTTAAATTCCGTTGCGTACTTATATACTAGGTGCTGTGACAGATTCTCGTGATATAAGCATTGGCCTTGCCAAGGAACTAGACCTGCGCTGTTTATGTAGAGTGTTGAATACTATAGTGATGTTTCCGGTATCGAAATCAATGAGCAGATCCAAGTCACTTCTTTCTGGACGTTGGCTATGCCTCCACGATTAGCGTCACTATAGTTTCTCAACTGAAGATTTTAGGTTCCTTGGGAGAAATGCAACATCTGAATTGGAAATCTGTTTTTGGCAGGATAATGAACACTGCCAAGGACCTGTACCACCGAGATTTGTGTCTGTATCGGTGCGGATGGATGGTACAAAACCAGTATTAGTTTTTTGCTCAATTATTGGCGCTACCCAAGCTCTATGCACAACAAATCATATGTGCGATTTCTTAGTTTAAATGGCAGGACCGTATTTTTAGACTGCCAATGCGTACTTTGCATATCTAATCAAAAAGGTGAGATCCGGCTAGTAAATGTTGGATTCAAGTGCCTGGCATTGTTTCTTAGTCGTGGGAAGCATATATAAGAGGTCAATTCCAGTTTTTTCTGCCTCGTAGTTGCAGTCTTGGTCCACTACTGTTGACCTGCGTAGTCCTGTGCATCTTCGCTCTATCCCATCTTCATTACGATACCTACAAATATACTTCTTGGAATGGTGTTACTGAAGTCCTGCTTGTTCACAACCCGGAAGGCGACTGGCATGACGCACCAACCAGGAACTGATTTAAGTATGCGAAGCGCCATCAATGCATTTTGAACGAGTTGCGCCACCGCATCTGAACTACCTACAACTCTGAAAGAACTTCAGCAGCACTGTCCTTCCGTATGCAGTTCACTCCATTTGGTACCAACCAACTCATAATATACTACAGACATGACACTGCCTGGCAACTATTCACCTAAGTGACTCCCCGACATGCCTTCATTCTAATCAACTGGATACCGCAATACATTGTGTTGTCACTTGCTACACTGCCTGCTATGTATACCATCGCTGTAGCCCATTGGTTGTTCCCAATTGCGTCCCGGAAACCTTTCTTCGACCAAGTGTTTACCACCCACTTAGGAGGCAGAACACTTTGCTATGGATCATTGGGCACAGAATCGCACTTCCTCAGCGGCGTGGAAACAATACAGCACATGGACTACATGAGGAGGGCGCGTTGGAAGATTAGCGCAAGGAAACGTTTTCGACGGCAGTTTGCCTGTTGCTTGCGTATTCTCGGCTTAATAGATTAAAAAAAAAGTATTCTTACCCCTCATTCCTTAGAAATTTCGAAATTGATTAAAAAAGAAAACAAATCAAAACAGCAATATTATTATAGAACAAAAAGTGTAACACATAATATATACCAGCTTTGGTACTATATTGTACAAAAAATTACCTGTATGATTATGATTACTATAAAATGGAAGAAATAAACGGTTGTTTGTTTGAATAATAATGAACAGTTTTTTTATAGCATCTTCAAGGAAATGTGTAACAAACGTATTTCTACAAATGCCTATTTCAATTATTGTGAAGCGCATTGAAGAATAAGCAAAGTATGTGCATGTAATGCATCACATATTTTAAAATTCGGAAATCAGTTTCAACGTACTTTTTATAATATAGTCACAAGTTGCTCTGTATTGTGACTACGCTCTTCAGCCGTAATCGTCGCACTTTGTGACCGGCTTGCTTCGTAAGTCATAGCTGATTGTTGCAATGTATTGCTACACCTGTGTAGATGAATATGTGTGCTATTGGCAATTTCTTTTGACATCGAAGCCATGTTTGTTGCACCTTAGTGAGTTTGTGACATCTGCGGTGGTTTGCACGTACGACAGCTCCTGGAAATTTCCTGCCACGCTATCGATAAGTATAAAAAGGGGAAAGATCCCTGCATAGTGTTCACTTTTCAATTGGGAATGCATCGCGTGCAGTAGTAGCCGCAGCCACCTAGCGTCGAAAAGAATTGTTGCGAAAGTATCGAAGAAGGACTTCATTTGTGAACAATTTTTATTTGTAAACAGTGGAAGAAATAAAGAGTTCTTTGTTTCAGAAATAAAAGAGAGTTTTTGTTACACTGGTATCAGATGCGGGAACATAACGTCGCGATGGATGAGATGATGCAAACACCACTACACGAAATTAAGACTTCAGACACGAAAATACAACTCGGAGTGGGCGAAACTGAAAACAGAAATGCATCTTGGATGGAAAAAATGTACACGCAAATGAAGCCGGAAATGGACAAGATGGAAGAAGAAATGAAATCGGGAATGAAGAACATGGAATCTAGCACGACAAGATGGAAGAGATAATGAGATCGGAAATGGAGGAGATGCAGGCGGAACTGAATAGAGAAATGAAATGTGGAATGGAGAACCTGAAGAGGGAGATATGGAACAAAATCGACGAACAACTGGCCGGTGTGAAAAGGGACGTAGAAGAACTTGACGGGAGCATAAATAACCTTAATTAATGCGCTAATGCACGGCAGCAGGTGGAAGTACGCGCGGACGCCAAGGAGGGAAGAGTCGACGGAAGAACAAAATAACTATGCACGACGATGGAAAAGATGCTAGATGGAGGGCTGAAAGACTTGAAGAACGAGACAAAAGGACCTAAAATAACATCCTGCAAGCGTCAAGCCACCAAAGTTTGACGAAACATCCACCTTAAAGTGCTCTGCCGACAGCTTGATGACAATTTGCCACCCACAACCGATAGTCAGCAGAAGAGGAAACCGCACAACTGATAGGAAGTCACCGAGGACGAGCGGTAGAAGTGTAGTGATTCCCCCGATACCGGCTTCGGAAATCATGGCCTGGCTATAGCCTACCGCAGTCAACTTAAATTGGGGCTGCAATAGCCAAGGGAGACGATGCAAGTGTTCGCCCTGGCGATTGAATAATTGGTGAACAAAGACCTGTGAACTTACCATCTAGTTATGTGTCCCAGAAACCCACCTACTCGACGTCGGTGATGTCCGGAGGCCCCGAGACCGGTTTCGGGAAAACTCGCCTGGTTGCAGCGTGCCGCAGTCGACTTAATTCGACGTTGCAACAACCCGGGGAGATGATCAAGAGTTCACCCTTGGGATTGATTAGGTGGCGAACAAAGCCTTCTGAACCCGACATCTAGTTACGTGTCCCAGGAAGCTGCGTACTTCTTTGTCGACGAAGTACGTGACGCCGAGATGCGACAGCGCCTTATGCTGGGTGATTAGCACACTATCCACGAGTCGGTAACGGTAGAATTAAGGATGGAGGCAGCCAAGACAACGACTGCGCCGACCTCGAAAATGAGGAGTATTCGCTACGACAGGGACAGAGGAACAACCCAGAAACGACGACGACCTTCGAGTTGTATGTGTTGGGGGTATGGTCAACCAGGACACTTAGCGAGATACCGCTCATGATAAAACCGACCAGCAGCCGAAACACAACGAGAGGGCACGTCGCTTCGTGATCGCCAACAAATCGAGTGATCCTGCGTACCCTAAACAGAATGGTGCACGACAACCGCATTGCAGACGGCTGGGTACAAGGGAAACTGCGCCAGATACTAATAGATACAAGTACAGTCGACCGTGATTAGACCTCACTGGCGAAGGGCTTGCCGACAAGATCACCCAATCGGACCTTTCAAATAGTGACGGCGTCGGGCGACATCTTACCTGTGGAGGATGAGGCCCTGCTGGATTTGACATTGGAACGGAGCACTGCGAGCCGGTGATTGTTTGTCCTGATGGTGGCCGACGATGTGATGCTGGGACTGAATGCCCTCCGGAGCCACGAGACGTTGGTTGACGTCAGCTGGGAGATCTTACGACTCGTTCGAGACGAGGTGTTGCTCCGGAGTCCCCACGAACACCAGGGGATCTGCAGGGCGATACTGAGGGACACGTATTTGAGCCCGCAAGAAGTGAGGTGGTGAAAGCATATCTGGAGAGGCCAACGGTCAACGAATCTTGTATTGGACCGGATAATACAATTGAACGGATGTTGCGTTGCCCGGGCATTGTTACCTTGTCGGGAGGAAATGTCCCTGAGACTGCTGCACCTATTGGACACCGACCAGACAGAACCGTCGCATGGTTTGGGGCCCCGGCTGAAAGAGTCTCTGAAGAGGGCTGCCGACCATCTGACCGCTTCACAACTCGAGAGGGTTCGAGAGTTCGGATACCAATATATCTTCAGAGAAGGGAGCGGCCATTATGGACGCACTGACCGAGTACACCAAAAAGTCGACACCGGAGATGCTCGACCTATCCGACCACCACAAGCGGTGTTCCTCTGGCGAAACATACAGAGGTGCGGAGCATGCTGGAAGTCAGAAATAGGGAAATCATTCAAAAGCCCTTGATGCTCCTCTGTCAGGTTCTCGTCATCATTGTCGTAGGCTACTGCCTCGAAGACCATCTCGAGAACCTGATCATGATGCCGCAAAAGGCTGCAGGCGTCTAATTTGAAGTTGAATGCAAAGAAGTGCTAATTCTTCTGCAAGAAGTTGAGCCATTTGGGCCATATAGTCCATCATCTGGGGTGGTCATGGGCAGGGAGAAGGCTTGAGCAGTGGGAGATTGGTCTCGCCCAAAAGACAAAGGAGAGTTGCGAAGTTTCCTGGGCCTATGCAGCTACTACCGTCGTTTCGTCAGAGTTTTCTCCTGCATCCAGAAATTGCTCGTCTGACGGAAGATCACCAATCTTACATGCTGTCAGAAGTGGCAGAAAGCGCGTTCAAATCGCGTAAGTCAGCACTCAGTGGATCACTTATATTAGAGTGTGCACAACCTGGTACGAGTATACTTGACATTGACGCCAGCGGCAGCTGCATTGGAGGCATTCTTTTTCAAGCCTAGGATGGCCAGAAGTAGGTAATGGCTTACTACAGCAAGACGCTACCCAAGTCAGAAACGAACTACTGCGTTACGGCGAGAGCTCCTAGCAGAAGTAAAAGCGCTGGAGTACTTCCATAAGAATCTGTACGGTCGGCCATTCCACCTGAGGACCGAGCGCTCCGCCCTCACCTAGCCCCAGGGCTTCAAGAATCTCTAGGACCACAGAACCCGTTTTTTTTTTTTCCAGAGGTTCCAAGGGTACAACTTCAGAGCAGAACATCGGAAAGGAAGGAGCTTCAAGAATGCAGAAGCCATGACCAGACGACCCTGTCCAAAGGAGTGCAGCCACTGCAGCAAAGTTGGGGGAAAGACTGTGCTTCAGCTGTCCGTGCCTGCAGCTAGATGGGATAGCGCAGGCCTGAGGAGGGAGTAGTTGACGGATGTAGAATTGGAACCGCTCTTGAAAGAAGTGGAGGCGGGAACCAGGCCAGCTGGGAAGACATCTTACACAGGATCACTGAAGGCCAAGGAAGTACTGTTCCGGGTATGGGAGTCACCTGATGGCATGATCCAGAGAGAGAGAGAGAGAGAGAGAGAGAGAGAGTATCTTATCCTCCCACGGAGTAAGGTCACGGAAGTTCTGGAGGAAGTGCATGCGGGATCTCCGGGAGGATATTTGGGACCCAACCGTACCAGCGAAAGCTTCGACAAGGCTGAGACTACGGACAGACGCTTAGCGGTGGTTCCGTCAGTATTGTATGGCAACTCGCGGCCCGCAGACTAGGAGCCGGGGTCACATGCAGCAGAATAACGTGGGAGTATCTTTTAAACGCATAGATATTGATGTAGCTGAACCATTCCCTGTTTCAGATAAGGGCAACAAGTATCTGTTGTTCGTCATGGATTTAATTCTCAGGCGGCCGGAGGGATACGTCGTTCATAAGTACGGGGCCAAGACCATCGCGGTTTTCGCTACGGGGGTCCCTTTGGAGCTGCACAGTGATTAAGCACGAACTTTAAGTCCCACCTGATGAGAAAAACACTTAGGAACTCGGAGTGTACAAGACGCACACAGCACCTCTTCACCCACAGTCAATCGGCATGGCTGATTGGTACATCAAGACTCTAGAAGAACTTTTGAAGAAGGTTGTGGCCAATCACCAGAGAGACTGCGATGTGAGGATGCCACTTTTCTTGCTGGCCTACTGCTCTTCAAGTCACGACACCAGCAGGTTGACAGCAACCATTTTGGTATTTGGCAGGGAGCTGTGTCTACAATGCGACTCGATGTTCAAAAGTCTTCCTGAGGCAGAACAGCCAGCAGTCAACTAAATGGCAAATCTCGTAGATCGGCTTAACGCCATGCATGAGATGGAGCGTCAACACATCCAGATAGCAAGCGCGGATTAAGACCCATTACGGCCGGTAGACCAACAAGCGAGATTCCAGCAGAGTGATTTGTTAAGGCTATGTCGTTTTACCGTTGGACCCTGCCCCAAGCCTCAGCAATCATGGAAAGAGCCTACGTTGTGGTGAAAAGGATGGCTAATGTGTACCGCACCCAGAGGCTGCTCCTTAAGAAGAGGCTGGTAGTACACCTGGATCGTCTAGCTCGTCACGATGGTGCTGGTCGGGACGCCCAGACCTGCGGATGGAATAGTGTGACTACGCCCTGCGGCTGTAATCGCATGCGTATTTGAATGGCTTGCTGCGTAAGTCGTAGCTGATTGTTATCATGTACTGTTACAACTGCGTTCGTTTACACGTGTACTGTCGGCAAGTTCTTGACATAGAAACCGCGTACTGTTACATCTGAGTGAGTTTGTGACACCTTCGGCGGTTTGCACGTGCGACTGCTTCTAGAAGTTTCCTGCCATGTAACCAACAGCTATAAAACAGCCCTGCAGAGAACGCAGTTTTCAATTGGGGATGAAGCGTTCGCAGCAGTTGAGTTAGTTTCGGCGGGAAATTTGCAACGTGCAGTATTAGTCGCAGCCGCCAAGCGTCGATAAAGAATTGTTGCGAAAGCATCATCGAACTGAGACATTGATTTGTGAATAGATTTTTATTTGTGATCAGTGGAAGAAATAAAGAGTTGCTTGTTGGAGAAATAAAAGAGCCTTTGCTATTACTAGATGTCCGAGACTGTTATGAATTCCACAATCGTACGTAAAACGATGAATTACTTACCTCTGAAAGTCTAAAAATTACTGTTGTATTGGAAACATATGTACAACATATTAATTAAACTCTCCGTAATATGTTCACTTCAACAATGCATCTATATAATTACTTATAATGAATTCTAAGCGTTTGAAACTTACATTTTGGATGTCGGTAAGTATTGAAGCTTATTATTAACAGGATAATACACCTACACCTAAAGTCTGTTCCACGTAATTTTACCCAATATCTCTTATTTGCCACATGACTAATAACCTCTCATTGGCTGGTGTGGTGAAATAGGCGAGGAGCCTTCGCTTTAAACGTGCCTCTCACATGACGAAAGTACCTACATTTAAGTTTATATCGCTTGATCTTGCTCTGCATAGAGTTAGTACACCGCATTTAAATGTGTACTTAGCCCATCAAGGGACAGGGGATGGGATGTGCGAGAGGCAGCTTATAAGATGCAAACATTAGTTCACGTGAACCTTAAGCGATACCGGATAAACTTATGTGCAACAAAACCTAGGAAGCAAGATCATAGGCTGCAGACCTGGAAGAAAAATACATTAAAATAGCAAGCGGTGAGGCGAAATGGCAAATAATGATGTGAAGCTTTGAAATGCTGCCAAGAGGACAGTGTTTATTTATTTACATAGAGTGTCCTAATGAGATTATTCCTCTGGTAGGGACTGCCCTTTAGTGAAGCGGTCCTTAATGCAATACTTCAACAAACACCATAAGGATTTTCTTGTGTCGAATGGTTAGGAATTGCAGCATTGGTCAAGTAGGTATTCGAAAAGTTTGTTTTTAAATTGGGATAAGTTAAATGATTCTTTGGTGTTAAATGGGAGATTGTTGTACGTTTAGGTGGTACTATGTAATATAATTGTTATTCCAATCAGTTAACTGATTGTATGGATATGTGATGGGCGGATTATTTACTTTTTATTTTGTTTTCGTAATTATTTCATTTGTATAGGCCCCTTTAACTTCTATGGTCAAATCGGGGGCTTTGACTTCTCAAACAACTCATATATTGATTTAGGTTATTGCCATTGTGTTAATCAGTTTATATTATTAAACACACACATATGCACTCTCCATGCATACTTCCAGACTCTGCTGGGGATAGGGAATAATTCTGGTTCAAGAAAAATTCCCCGCCCTAGCCGGAAATCAAACCCGGACCTTCGGGTGAAAAAGTCGACTGACCACTCGACCACGGAGGCAGTCTGGCTAATCTTGTTTTGTGATGTTTTTTTTTTTTCTTGTTTTTTTTATTATTATTAGCGAGTTGGTGCATAGGAGGCTATTTTCAGCTATGTACATGAATAGGGATTCGCTGTATTTACAGAGATAGGCAAATGACAGTATATTTGTTTCCTTCAATACTTCCACTGAACGCTTTAAAATATTGAAGCCATGACGTATTTTAATAGCTCTCTTTTGTGCGATTTCTAAGCAGTGTAGCCGCTCATCATTATATTTGGACCATACTACAGCAGCTGTCAAATCATTAAGAACAACATGCAAAAGTACGAAACTCAAACGGTTTGCAGCATTTCATTGTTCTGCACAGAGCTAGGAAGTTCGTGCCGTTCCCCCCATTCCGTATATAAGTTGCGTTCGACCATCTCGCCGCATTAAAACAAGTCATTGATAAGAACGCATGGTTGATAGGTAAATAAACTTGTTGTCAAGTAAACAGTACTGTTTCCAAGAACAAAAATGACTTACGAAACATGCGTATAAGCACACCTACTTAGATCGTTAATTTTGCACAACATACCAATTGTTACATATATAAGGATGACTCTGATTGATTTCCTTCTTTACATATGCATATTATGAAAACACCCAAACAATTATAACATGGATTGTAATAGTTACTGATCGAATGTAAAACGATATCCGAATAATAAAATTAATTTCTTAAATATCTTCAGACCCTTACTAGGTAAAAAAGAAAGCAGGAATTGAACTAAAATCTTTACTCATCTGCAGCCGTATTACTGAAAACTATATGTGCTTCTGAAGCCTTTCAAATCAAAACCTTATTCTAGTTCCAACAAACAAGATTTGTAATGCAAAAATTTTTGTTCCACTTCGCATGTCGTGATCGGGGCCTATTTGAAATATTCTATCAGTTCCAAACCAGTATCAGCATTTGTTGGGATTTTAAAGTGCAGCTAGTATACGATATATCACAATAAACCCTGCATTCTTTTGAATTACACTTTTCCTTTTCAGTTTTATTTCAGGTAGGATGCTCGTGGATTGGTAGATCCGTTTTAACACTTCTTCTACATGCCGCACAGATTCAGTTCAACTCCATACCTCTGGACTGTAACAGTGTGATAGTTGTGGGTAAAGTTTTGAACAATTTGCAATCCATAATATGTTTCTGTTCTGTGAAGCTGTTCTTTTACTAGACGTTTGGCAGTTTGTATATCAGAACGACCATCGGTTTCTAAATAAGCTCATGAATAAGTACAGTGCTAGAAAACCTATTTTGGTTGTAAAACAAACAGAACAAGATGTTATTTGAACGCCTTCCTTCCTTCCTTCCTACCGGCATAGTTCTGTGTTATGCAGTGATAGGTGTTTTGCAGTAATGGGTTGCACTCTACGTTGACCTTTACTTGCGCAAATAGCGCCGCATGGTATTGCCAAACCTGGTCGATCTTACACTGCATAAGGAACTTATAGGAATTCCGCAACTTATAGGAATTCCGAATAAACATTGAAATAACACATACATGCATTACATTTGTAAATCAAATTCCATAAGGAAACCAGTTGCTTCCCTGAAATACGTGCCACTAACACTGTCATAGTGATCTACTGTTTTAATTCAGATTTGGAATCGATTTTAAGTGTATTTTAACTGTAATGCAAACCGACAGGATTTTATAATTTTCTCAGAACTAAAGAAAGTGATACCTACATCGAAATATAAGGTTCCGTGTATAAGCAAAATGCTCATAAAAAACAAAAACAATTTGCTCAAAGTATCAATGTAATGATTTTAAACCGAAAAAATGATACTCGGAAAAACTTCTATAAGATGGCCAGATTTGAAAACCCCTTTATTGCAGAGGGTTTTAACTTCTTCTTGGGATCATTGGGGTTATAGTTTGACAAACCCCTCATCGCTCCGAAGCCGTGACAATCCATTCTTCTGCTTATTAAACATACCTCGGCTACGTTTGCGGGTTAGAGCTCTCCATCTTGAGCTACGCTTTGCGGCTTGGGGCCCTAAAAGTATATGAGTAGTAGACCAACTAAATTATTATAAAGCGGCCTTAATTGGCGAATAACAAAATTACCAAATCTGAATCTAATAAGGAAAGAAGTGGGAATTTTTTTTCCCTCTTCAGATAACTACACACACTTACGCACACTAAACGACCACGACCACCACTACTACTACTACCGCCAACAATAATAACATAGTGGTCGCCATCTTTAGGTATGTTTGTTTACACTGGCCAGTTGGCCTCAGATCGAGCGCGGTGTGCGGGTTAAAGAGGGGTGGGATTGTGAGTACAAATATAAAGTGCTGACCTGAGTAATAAAATACTTAATAATATGTTAGAGTGCATGTGTATCTATCCGATATTCCAAGAATTTCAGGATACTGAAAAATATTGTTATAATTTAACACAAGAAAATCTGAAGAAGCCCACCGAATTGGACTGGGAAAGTAGGGACCCGCCAAAACAGGTAACGGTGTCTTGCACATGCTATTGTAACATCAATATATAATCTTAACTGAAATACTGTTATAGTTTCCCAAATACTGGAAAAATTTCAAGTTAATGATCTGAAATATAAAGACACGATGAAAGATTTCAGTGAAAACTTTGTAACTTCTCGACCCCAAGATTTGCATTTTTCCATACTTTAGGGATCTAGAGGAACGTAGTATGGTTTATGGAAATTTAAAAGGTATATACAGTTAAAAGCACTTACTAGCACGTCTCTGTCAAATTCTATTGAGTCTTCAGCGAAAATAAATATTAATCGAGTGCAGTTAACCTCACGCAATGATATAATCATTCGCGGTATCATTTCAGGCATGATGTTCCTTTCCGACGCATTGGCTTTCAGAACGATATTGAGACGTTAATGAGCTAACATATAAAGTGAAGGACTGTTTAATACTAGTATATGAAACTACTGGCCAGCGCATAGCTTTTGTATTTATCACCAGTAAATAAACGTCTGGACAGTGGTGTATATAAGCGGTTAGTCGTTTTTCATGAAAACACTCAAAAGATTTAATGTGTAAATCGTGTTTCGTGTTATCAAAGTCGCTGTCCTCTGATGCCCAGAATAGATCATACATAGAACTATTGTCCCATAGTGAAGATGAAATGCAAACTAGCATATTTCTCACAAAATTAAATCTCGTTTGTTTTGTTTATATACATGCTTTCAATTTTCATATTAGTTTTTATTTGTGTGGCTTTAATCAATTGAGTGCATCTGATGTTATTCAGCTGGTGTCTGAAATGTCCATGTTGCAAATATCAATACTTGTTATGCTTATGACTGAGGTTGACATTTACTGTGGTTATTACTAGCTCTACTTATTGTACACTTATAAATCAGTGAGAAAATGAGTAATGACGTACATCCAACATTTAAACTTCTGTTGATTTCTTCAAATCCAAATTCAAGAGACATTTAGTATACTATGTAAATCAACTAACACAATCTCAAATATTTAAGTAAATAAGAGTGCATGAAACAGCTTATACCTTACACTCTTCAGTATTTATGTATTGGAATTAACAGAATGGGCACCATTGCTTATTAGCGTGACTGGTTGAATTGTTTGCTTAAATGCAGTAATATAGTGCACTGACAGTCTTATTCGTGATTAATAAAAACTTACCATTCAGCGATGGCATCTAAGAATGATTGATTACGTAAATAGTTTGTTTTATGTCTTACCCAGAATAGACCTAATTCAATATTATTTGACCAATAATAACAATAATCCTGAGTTTGAATTGGTTTTGGTAGGTTACCCAATATCTTTTGGAGGCTTTCCCATGTCCAGAGAAGCTAAATGTTGGTAACTACAAGCTCCGTGGACCCCAGGGTCTTCTGAGCATCATTTCACCCATTTCATTCATTATCCGATATGACCTACCAGGTTGAAGGACATTAAACAACAATGGCTGGTCCTGAGGCTCAGTTGGTAGAGCACCTAGCTGCAATGAGAGTGGCCCTAGATTTGATTCCTGCTGAGGGGTGGGAATTTTTTCTAGCTGAGACTATTCCCTATTCTTCCCAGAGTCTGGAAGTATAAATGAGAGTGAATGTGTATGTGTGTGAGACATAATGTGTAAAACCCAAAGAAAACCAGATATCCAATGAAAACTTACTGTATATGAATTTAACACCATTGCCAGTAAGATAAATGTTCCAAAGGTAAACCTACCGATATCACCGCTGTAGTTAAAGATGGGCTATAAATGGAACAGTAACAAAAAAGTAAAAAAAAAACACCAATAATAATAGTAATAAGTTAAAGGTATATTACTTATATAGGTTCTTTGGCCTCGGGGTTCGTTTCGGATCCCCCCCCCCCCCAAATTCTAATTTGCATCCTAATTTAGAAAAGCAACTTAAAAATAGTTTTCAAAAACTATGTTTTCATCCTTTATTTTGACTCGTACACAAATGTAACCTAACCTTGTGCAAATCTCAAAATGGGTCATACTTATTTTTCAAAAACACTTACCAGTCATCATAGTTCTTCTTGAAACACCTAATTCTCAAACCAAAAAAGGCTGTCAAAGAGGGTGAATGAACAAAATGATAGCCATAAGCAGAAAAACCTCCACAACACTTAAGTTTAATAAATTTTCCACTATGGGGACTTAAAGAAACCAGATTTCACTTTTTTCTTCTTGCCATACTTCTCATACATTCTTTCACACTGAAATGTGGAATTCCTTTTATTTAACTGCATTTCATGCCCAGAAACTTAGTGCACTACACTATCCTATCTTTCAAGGTGCTGTGTTTAATAAATAGCTCAAGAATTTTCTGTGGGGAGAAGTTGGTAAATGTTTACTTTGACTACAGGACAGGTTTCACAGTTTGCCTTAATTTACATTAATTTTTCATATTCACGAAGAAATACGTTTTGGAAGCTATATTTTTACTTCATACCCACATTAAACCTAACCTAACTTAAGTCCAAATCTCAAAACCAGAGGACCCTGTTGTTTGCTGCAGCTCGCTATGGTCTAATGGGCTCTGCTCACCTCATTCACTTTTTGAACCAAATATGCCAATTCATGTTACTTTGATTCAGGTCATATACCCATCCAGCATTTTTAACCGAACATGGGAACATAATACAATATTTACATAGATTTAAAATAATAGACCATCAAATGCACATATGCAGCAAAGAAAATCTATCTATTAACCACCTAATTTATAACTGTAAATTATTGTAAGATCAGAGACACAATATAAAGATGATGATTATTATTATTATTATTTATTTATTATGGTTATTATATGGCCAGTATGAGGTGAAAATTGAGTAGCAAAATATTTTAAAACCTTTGTAATATTTATTGATTCAATAGATTTTGATAAATTATAAGATGCGACAAGGAAACAAATTCTCTGTTGATTTAATAGTTTCTCAGTGGTAGAGCAAACGGCTACAGACAGGAAGATCTGTGGTTCAAATCCTGGCTATGGCATTGCATTTTTCAGTCTGACTCTACTTATCCAAAGTCTCTGTTATTTTATAAGTATTTCTATATTAAATGTGTAACAGTTCTTATACTGTGAATTTTAAAGCATATAGTGTTGTAATAACTATGCGGCATGTCGAATAAATTACTGTAAGAAAAATACACACACACACACACTAAACATGTGAAACCAGAAGTTCCTGTAGTTAGCTGTGGCTCATAATGATCTAACTGCTTATGCTTGCCTCATACTCGTTTTTCAAAAACATGAAAACCAAATAGGCTCAAATTTAAGTACCTACATGCTAATCTTGGAAAAATTAATAAATCTATTATGTTGTCATAGTAAGCTTTTACTGCAAATTCTACAATGGACCGAGGCATATAATTTTTTTTTTTTTTTTTTAATGATAGCTAACGCAGTTTTGCAAACACCCATTCAATTATGTAGTCATTGATGAAGATGAAGTACTAAAACTCTACTGTTATATTATCTGAGAAACATACAATATGTGTAAGTCCTTTTCAAATTTTGTTTTTTTCTTTTCATTTATGCTAAAATATTTGAAAGGAATTAATGCAGGCGTAGGAAAACATGAGTGAAAGTAATAACTTTTATCACTACAAAGACACTAATACATTTTGAAACTTGTGCACTTACAGTCATTTTGCTTTCTTTCTCACATATCTGGTAGGCAGAGGAAGTATTGCATTCCATTAAAACATTAATATCAAGATTTCACCATATATCCATGTTTTGAGGCCCCTGGTCCCAAAAAAAAAAACATACTTACAAAAAAAAGTCTATATAAATACCTGTGGACAGCATAATTCCAAAACAAAATTCTTGACGGATACCAAATTTCATATTTAAGTTCAGTACCTACCAAAGATCCAAAGAGGATTTTTACTTAAAAGGTTCCCCCCACCATAAAGTACTTTTACATGGAAAGCTTTTCGTCATTTGTAATTTCCCCAAAAGTGGCTCTTAACAGTTAAACATTCTTTATTTAAAGTATTTGAATGAAAAATAAAATTTGTATCCTCCATTTTCTGGGAATAGCCTGTTAAGTCCTCATCATTTGTAGAGACTTTCGTTTAGCTTTGTATTAAAGAATATATCCAATGTAGTCCTGAATTAACAAGGAATATATAAAGGGGAAGATGTTGCTCAGATGAAGTCATATTGCCTGCCCCCCCCCCCCCCCCCCCCCCCAACACCATTCTTGGTGACCTCACTAATATGTGGCAAACTAGAACCATTTTGAAGCACAACATAGTCAAACTGCTAAAAATATTGCTAAGCCAATGTTCTAGCTCTGACTGATGCTCTATTGTGGTTCATTTGGGGTTTGTTCGGCTACACTGTGTGGCTATGGTATGCCGTTTATGCCCTCAATCCCTCAGCTATGCTATATGGATTACAGCCCTGAATCCCTCGGCTATGCTATGTGGATTACAGCCCTGGATCCCTCGGCTATGCTATATGATATACAGCCCTCAATCCCTCGTCTATGCTATATGGTATACAGCCCTCAATCCCTCGGCTATGCTATATGGATTACAGCCCTGGATCCCTCGGCTATGCTATATGATATACAGCCCTCAATCCCTCGGCTATGCTATATGGTATACAGCCCTCAATCCCTCGGCTATGCTATATGGATTACAGCCCTGGATCCCTCGGCTATGCTATATGATATACAGCCCTCAATCCCTCGGCTATGCTATATGGTATACAGCCCTCAATCCCTCGGCTATGCTATATGGATTACAGCCCTGAATCCCTCGGCTATGCTATATGGATTACAGCCCTCAATCCCTCGTCTATGCTATATGGTATACAGCCCTCAATCCCTCGGCTATGCTATATGGATTACAGCCCTGGATCCCTCGGCTATGCTATATGGTATACATCCCTCAATCCCTCGGCTATGCTATATGGATTACAGCCCTCAATCCCTCGGCTATGCTATATGGATTACAGCCCTGAATCCCTCGGCTATGCTATATTTATTACAGCCCTCAATCCCTCGGCTATGCTATATGGTATACAGCCCTGAATCCCTCGGCAATGCTATATGGATTACAGCCCTGAATCCCTCGGCTATGCTATATGGATTACAGCCCTGAATCCCTCGGCTATGCTATATGGATTACAGCCCTCAATCTCTTGGCTATGCTATGTGGATTACAGCCCTCAATCCCTCGGCTATGCTATATGGATTACAGCCGTGAATCCCTCGGCTATGCTATGTGGATTACAGCCCTCAATCCTTCAGCTATGCTATATGGATTACAGCCGTGAATCCCTCAGCTATGCTATATGGATTACAGCCCTGAATCCCTCGGCTATGCTATGTGGATTACAGCCCTCAATCCCTCGGCTATGCTATGTGGATTACAGCCCTCAATCCCTCGGCTATGCTATTTGGATTACAGCCCTCAATCCCTCGGCTATGCTATGTGGATTACAGCCCTGAATCCCTCGGCTATGCTATATGGATTGCAGTCCTCAATCCCTTGGCTATGCTGTATGGATTGCAGCCTTGATTCCCTCGGCTATGCTATATGGATTACAGCCCTGAATCCCTCGGCTATGCTATGTGGATTACAGCCCTGAATCCCTCGGCTATGCTATATGGATTACAGCCCTGAATCCTTCAGCTATGCTATATGGATTAAGTCCTCAATCCCTCAGCTATTCTATATGGATTACAGCCCTGAATCCCTCAGCTATGCTATATGGATTACAGCCCTGAATCCCTCAGCTATGCTATATGGATTAAGCCCTCAATCCCTCGGCTATGCTATATGGATTAAAGCCCTGAATCCCTCAGCTATGCTATATGGATTAAGCCCTCAATCCATCGGCTATGCTATGTGGATTAAGCTCTCAATCCCTCGGCTATGCTATATGGATTAAGCCATCAATCCCTCAGCTATGCTATATGGATTAAGCCCTCAATCCCTCAGCTATGCTATGTGGATTAAGCCCTCAATCCCTTGGCTGTGCTATGTGGATTAAGCCCTCAATCCTTCAGCTATTCTATAAGGATTACATCCCTCAATCCCTCGGCTATGCTATATGGATTACAGCCCTGAATCCCTCAGCTATGCTATATGGATTAAGCCCTCAATCCCTCGGCTATGCTATATGGATTACAGCCCTCAATCCTTCAGCTATTCTATAAGGATTACATCCCTCAATCCCTCGGCTATGCTATATGGATTGCAGCTCTGAATTCCTCAGCTATGCTATGCAGTTTACAGCCCTCAATCTCTTAGCTGTGCTGTGTAGCTTAGTGCTTTCAATCTCTCGGCTGCTATATGGATTACAGCCCTGAATTCCTCAGCTATGCTATGCAGTTTACAGCCCTCAATTCCTCGGCTATGCTATACAGATTACAGCCCTCAATCCCTCGGCTATGGTATACAGATTACAGCCCTCAATCCCTCGGCTATGCTATGCAGTTTACAGCCCTCAATCCCTTAGCTGTGTTGTGTAGCTTAGTGCTTTCAATCCCTCGGCTATGCTATGCGGTTTTCAGCCCTCAATCTCTTAACTATGCTGTGTGGCTTAATGCCCTCAATCCCTCAGCTAGACTATGTGACTTAGGGTCTTTAAGCCCTTTGCTAGAAGCTTGTGGATTAGAGCCCTCAATCCCGTGGCTATGCTGTGTGGCTTAGGAACCTCAATCCCTCTGCTAGAAGCTTGTGGCTTAGGGCCCTCAATCCCTCAGCTAAACACTTTCTGGCTTAGGGCCCTCAATCCCTCAGCTAAACACTTTCTGGCTTAGGGCCCTCAATCCGTCAGCTAAACACTTTCTGGCTTAGTGCCCTCAATCCCTCAGCTAAACACTTTCTGGCTTAGTGCCCTCGATCCCTCAGCTAAACACTTTCTGACTTAGGACCCTCAATTCCTCAGCTAAACACTTTCTGGCTTAGGGCCCTCAATCCCTCAGCTAAACACTTTCTGGCTTAGGACCCTCAATTCCTCAGCTAAACACTTTCTGGCTTAGGGCCCTCAATCCTCAGCTAAACACTTTCTGGCTTAGGGTCCTTAATTTCTCGGCTAAACATTTTCTGGATTAGGGCCCTCAATTCCTGTCTAAACATTTTGTGGCTTAGGACTGAATCCCTTGGCTAAATGCTTTTGGGCTTAGGTCCCTCAATCCCTCAGCTATGCTGTAGTTTATATGAGTTTGCTCTTCACAGATCCATTGGCTATGCCCTGTTGTTCCACACTTCTCCTTCTAAAAACATCGCTCAGCTATGCTTTGCAGCTTAGGGCCCTCAGTCTAATCATACAGCGAAACTGAGCTCTAGAATTATAAGATTAGGTTATAAGTTTGGTATTGATGATAGATATGTCTGAACAGTTAAACAAGCTGAACTGCCAAGTTCAAGGTTGTGATCAGAACATTGTTTACATATTATATGGTGCAATGAAATGATTTTCCATGGTAAATGTTTGAAATGTGCAGTTGGAAGAAAATGAGTTTCATAATTTAACTTGTCTGAAGTCACTTTAAATGTATCTGCTTCTTGAATGCATAAATACTGTGACATCCTGAATCATTACAGAATTTAGAGAGATAGATTTTTGATTTTGTAAACATGGAAGATGATTTCCCGGCTTTTGCAAATATTTTGACACACCCTGAAAAGCAAGTGCAAGGATAGTGTCATTTTAGATGTATTCAAACATCTTGATCTTGTCTAAATATCTGTTGGTCTAGGTGGCTCACTTCGTTAGGTGCCAGCCTTTTGATCCCAAGGTCATGGATTCAAATCAGGCTCAGACCAGTGGTTTTTGAGTGTGATTAAAAGTGACAGCCCCATGCCAGTAGATTTACTGCCATATAAAAGAATAGCAACACTGGTGATTTTGGCATTTGACAGCATTGTTACAAACTTTTTGTGGTTTTTTTTTTTTTTTTGTTTAACCTCTAAATATTCATGTCTCAGATCAGTTGGTGCCCTGCAGCTATTTATGTTTCTGCATACATTTATGGACAATTTCCAACTTTTGAAAACATTGTCACTGTGTCATATAATGCGAGAAAAATAGGCAAGAACAAACTTAAATTGAACAAATAAAAAATACAATCCTTAACATATGTTCTATTCTTCCTTCTCTGTTATATCTTTGTTATGAATATTATTGCAGCCAAGGATGATGCCACCTCTGCAGTCTTACTTACTATGCCCACCCCAGTTTTCATTTTGTGTGTTGTGTCATGAAGTTGTGACATTTTGTGAACCCTACTTTACATATACTATGTGCAGCTTTTCTCGGGTGCTATGTTTACAGGGAAACGAGCCTGGGGGAAGAAGAAAGAGGCTGTCCACCTGTCGTTCCGCATTGTTTGCAAACAAATAGTTCTTTCTTTGAGGCCCTCAGTCATTATGCTGAATAGGTTATCTAATATACTGCAAACTAGCTGAATTATTAAATGAAACAGAGCACATATGCTTATGTGAGAATTTGGGGATCTATAAGTAGAATGAAACCTTATCATACTTCATTTCTCAGTGTTGGTGCTCTGCTCTACTGCCAAAACTGCATGAAACCTACCGAATGGAGACTTGGGAGCTGAGCGCTCAAGAAAAGGTGTGTGCCTAGTAAATTAAAAATAAAAAATGCACCTGTGCAAGCCTGGTTAAGGCAGCTAGTAATCCATAGGACTTTACACTTAAATTGGACTACATTGGATTTCAACAAAATAATGGCACAGAAGGCTAATAATGATGATAATGTACTAGTGGAAATTCAAAACCTTGCTTTTCTTCTTTCAGCTTTTACACTGTATAGTAACAAGGAATTATCTTCAAAACTTGCAAATATGCATAGAAGCTTGTGACAGTGATGTGATTAAATAAAAAATAAAAGAAATTGAGTCAATTTTTGTAACATAAACATCACTTATTTTTACTTACTGGGGACCGGTTTCGGGTAACAGGTGTTCCCATTTTCAACCCTTAATTCTGACTAAATCTTTCTTCATTGGCGACAACAGCAACCTCTGGAAGTTCATAGATCCAGCAACAGATGCCTCCACAAGTAATACACCACCACCCCCATCGTTGTCGCCAACGAAGAAAGATTTAGTCGGAATTAAGGGTTGAAAATGGGAACAACTGTTAACCGAAACCGGTCCCCAGTAAGTAAAAATAAGTGATGTTTATGTTACAAAAATCGACTCAAATTCTTTTATGTTTTATTTAAGGAATTGTCTGCCAATGTTCATCTAGATTCAACTCAACATAAAATGAAGCCAAATCTTAGGCATGTCACCATCCTCAATATCTGTAGAACAGAAGTTCTACCTTAAGGAGTTGTATTATCCGTACATCTTTTGGGCCATTGTCTGACCATGCAAACTCATTCAGTCCTCTGTAAAGTCATGGATTGGTTGGCGTGCACAGAGAATGGTGTGTGGAAAAAATTTAATTTGCCCATACACACTTATGAGTCATCGATTATCAGCTTTTTCCAAGGGAAAAACAATGAGTTTGTTCAAATTCAAAATCTTCTCGGGCTTCTAGCCAGGTAAAAACTTGGCTTGACACCAACGTTTCGAAGAAGTGCATCTTCCTCGTCTTCAGGGTGAACTGATGGTTTGAGCTTGCGGAGACTGGTATTTATAAGAGCTGGGATGAAGCTAACATCTGATTGGTTCGCGAGATATTATGGCCTGGTATTTAAGATGACTGAGACATGGGCACGGACTTCGTAGAAAACTATTTATAGCAGTTATTCGGCTAATGTTTTGTGTTTGAGCACGCACCTGCTAGAAAAATAAGTCTTGGAAGACTGCAGGTACAGGATTAGGTGTTAAGGCTCTTTATCATCGGTGTCCATGCTGAACTTAATTGTAGGCCAGAATCGCGATTTAGATTATTTGTTTCAGATGAGATGGCTAAAGCTTCTTTGACTCTCCTTTCCCAGTAGTTCGAACACTTTGCCACTATCTTGGTGTTAGTAAAGTTAGCTCTGTGGCTCTGTTCTATACAGTGTTCAGCCAGTCCAGATTTTTCAGGTTGCATAAGCCTTATTGATCTTTGGTGTTCAGAAACGCGTGTGGCAATAGTGCGTCCTGTGAGTTTGTGATCAAAACTGTCGTAATGAATGACATATGTACAAAGTTCCAGCGTGATTTTGTCGTCCCCTCCGTAATTGTTTGGATTGAATCAAGCACATAGAAATCTTAACAAAGATGAGAGAAAAGGAAAAATGTGTGTAATCATCTGTTATATGAGAAATTCATTTCACAGAAATAGAAACAAATCTTGAGTGTTACAATCACATGACTCTCTCTACCCTTTTATCATTTATTAATGGATATAAAACTAATGTTACCAAAGCTCCTTTTCATTGGTGGCTTATGATTTTTTCAGTCAGTGTGCTACAACATTATTAAATAGCAACAACAAGGGGATCAACAAAAATTAAGACTAATAAAAAAACATAAATACTAATGACGAAAACTGAATTCCATTCTCCTTTCCTTCCCACTGGTGAACTTTTCAATCACCTTTGTGTTGAACTCTTTCGTTTGTAGATCTAGATGTTTCTCTATGGACAGTATGGCCAGGGCAGTCAAACGCTCTTGAGTCATGGAATTCCTCAAAAAGTTTTTAGCCTTTTCAGGGTAGAGAAGCATTGCTCAGGTTCAGAAGTAGTCATTGGTGTTACCATTATTTTCAAAAGTTTTGTCAACTGACAAAATGCATTTTGCACTAAATGTTGTTTTATAATTAGTTGCAGCAATGGAACAGTGCCTGCAATATTTCTGAAGTCAGGTTGAGAATACAAGACACTTGGTTTTTAGTCTCTTCTTATCGAATACAGGATAAGCTTGTATCACTTCATCAAGATAATTGTCCAGGAATTTTTGTGAATGTGCAACAAAATGTTCACAATGTAAAAGTTTTTCACAGTTTAAATGGCCTAAATACTGAAAACGACTATGAGCCCCCTATGTTGGTGGCTCCGTCGAAGTGTCATTGTCAGTAGTTTCCAAAGAATTCATTATAGTGTTTATTGCTACAAGCTACATTACTTTTTACCTTGACTACATCAACATTTCTAGCTTGTAACTGATTGTACAAAATGTCCACGTGCAGTATTACTAGGTGGAAAAACGAAAGCATATAGCAGAATTCAAAATCTTCTAGTTTTAACCTAAGTCCATGAGCACCTTGAATTCCGGTACTTGATGAAAAGGTTTCTTCTAACTCCAAAAAGCATTCAACAAGGCATCTTTGTGTTCATCAATGACATTCACAGTTCGAGATTTAAAATTCCATCTAGTTGGTGAACCACTGGGAATTCTTTTAGCAACAATTGCTTTGAGAGCAGCAACTCTTTGTGGGGATCTACTGAAATAGGCTGGAAATGCTGAAGTAGTACTAAAAATATTCTAGCAGCTCGATTTTGAGACGCAGCAAGTTCCATTATTAAATTTATCTGGTGTGCGTAACAATGCACATAGTAAGCATGAGGATATTGTTGCCTGATTTTAGCTTGGGCACCACCTCTCTCTCTGCTCATAACAGCTGCTCCATTGTACGTTTGTGCAATCAATTTACGCTTGTCATTCAGTACCGAACCCAGCTCTTTCATTATACAGTGAGCAGTTACATTGGCATTTTGCCCTCCGGGATTAAAAAATCCCCAGAATTGTTCTTGTGGCCATCCGTCAATTTCATACCTGAACACTAATACCAAATGTGTATGTTCTGACACATCTGTTGCCTCATCCGACATTACCGCTACATAATGTGCTATTTTATTTCTGCTACAATTTCTTCACGGCAGACTTCGAGCATACAGTCTAAGACCTCATGAAGTCCATATGCCCTTTTACAATGCTACTAACAAAATGTATGTCCTAAAAATCCACCAGGATTATCAGACTCTTCTGATTCTCGATGCCCTCTGAGTGCGCCACAAAACTTTATGCAATCAATTATTCTGCCTATTCTTTTCTACTTGTTGATTCTGCTTAGCAATGCTATCCTGATAAGCTCTACTTAATTTTGTTGCTATATTAACGCTGCCAAGCATAGAAAGGTCTAAAACATTGTTGATATGTTTTCTATTTTCATTATGAGCTCTTATTCATGCATTCAGATCACCAAGACCTTTAACGCTTGTCTTACTAAATGCATCATTATTCCCAAAGAGAAGAAAAAGGAAAGTAAAAAATAGAATTTCTAACATCACAAGCACATATCCACTTGCATTGCTCATAAACTCTTTTGTTGAACTGCCTTGTATATGCTCTACTCCTGCTTCCTTTTCCCCTTTGTGTTAGATTTATAATCAGAACTGGCCTACCTGTTTAATTTGCACTTTCTCTTCCAAACTTTTAGATGAAAATGGTGTTTTCAGTAAATTGTGAACAGAACATGTTTATAATGTGATGTCTTCACTCACCTCAGAAAGGAAGACTGCACTAAGCAACACTAATTATCACAATAACAGAATGCACGAAAATATCTCCACATGAACTAACACAGTTTAAAAATGTTGTGTCTACATGAACTGAAAATTTCATTGTTGTAAACACGATAAATGAAAAATAGCCGATTCATTATTTTAAACCTACATACACTAACTGGTGTAAGCCTAGCCCGAGAATTAAATTAACGAGAAGAATACAAGACTAGCAAACTTCTGTATGCTTTGAACAGAAAATTTAAATGTAATGAAATTAGAAGCAATATTATAATAGTGTGAGATTTTGGTATAAAATACAAGGGTTGGTGAGAGTGATTCTGGCTCTCTTTGGTGCAGCACAGAACAGAACAGTTTGTGGAGGATTTTGGGTATTGCTGGGTGGTGCCTTATGCATGCGTATTTCTTCCTTCTGATTGTATCATGTGCGCAGCTCAGAGTGGGAGTCCAGATTTTGAAAGTGAAAGCTAGAGTGCATGCAGGGTTGAAAAGAAGGTTTTCATGTGTAAGGCGGGCAGTTCAAGAGCCAACAGAAGTGCATTAAATTTTGATTACAATACATTTATATTTATTCTTTTTAAAACTAAAAAAAGAAAAGTGCTTTTGTTACACTTATGTGTAATAAAGATAACCCTGCAGAAGCAAACATATGACACTTTTTGTTATAAGTGACAAAGGGAGTAGCGATAGCCAAATGCTTCCTGTCACATTTTTAAATTATGCTGAACTCAAATAGCAAGCGTGTTGTTTATCCAACTTTTCATTTTTGTGTTACGCTGTTCATAGACAAAAAATGAAATTGAGTTTTGTTAATAGATACTTACACTGCTGTGGTTCTCAATATCCCATTCTATATTGGGTGTGAAACAGTGCTTAATTATGCTCTGAGACCTCTTTATCAGGCTTGAGGTGCTGTAAGTGTACAACACAAGATCTTTGGCTTTGATTGCCTTCTGAGGTAACCCATGCTAAGGATTTTTACACTTGAAAACATTCATTGCCCTCTGCTGATTTTGTACAAGTGTTCAGCATGTTAATCCAAGACAACAGGTTCAGAGTTAGACACAAACAGAGAGACCTTTTCCTAAAAGGCTATATTTTATTTAGGGACCCTCAAAACATGCATTTCTGGAGAAATCTTGGTATCAAATTTTTGGGTAGAATACAATACTTTCTCTACCTACTATGTATGTACATTGGTACTGGTAGAAAAAATTAAAAAATGTGATGTTTATACCAGAAGAATTGCTGGCTGAAGGAGACAAAGTTTAAAATTTTTACAAATGTCTTATTAACGCAGAGTAATCTGGAGATTTTAACAACTAACTAAGAATTGATGGGGAAGTCTTTTGAACTTAATGCATCTCCATGTTTAAAGTGAGAGCCCCTCATTGGTTGAATTTATTGTAAGAAGCTTATTTTGAACTTCTGGACATAATTCTACCAGAGCATCATATTCTGCTCTTTAGATTTTTGTTCATAAAATCTTTGGGGTTTGATTTCTGAAAGATGAATGAGGCCTAAAAATCTCAAGAAATTCACTGCAAAATGCTCTATTCATATGATGATTTTCAGCCATTTTGTTACCTTTGTAACACAAATAAAATATCTTGCTGAGGTGACAGGTGATTACTTATGTGAGCTATTACTTTTCAGTAACCTTCTTGAGAGATTGCATTCCAAAATAACACTGATCTATATGTATATAACTTTTAACGCTAGATAGTCATGTTTATGTGGTTATTTTGCATTAAGTGATTCTTCATCATCCCTATATGAATGCTGGTGTGGCGAGATGAAGCCCTCTCCTTTCCTCTCTTCTTCTCAACCTATTCAGCCATGCATGCAAACATTGGTAATATACTGTTTAAGGAACACTGAACTGAAAATATGACGGAATCCAAAACATGATAAACAGAAGACAAAATTAGATCAGTGGTAATAACAGATATTATTTATGTGTATTTTTCTGTATGCAGTCATGGTGCTGACACTCACCAGATGGCGCTGCTCTGTTTGTTATGATGTCCATTAATGTAGAGCTACTAACATATGATTAATAAAATCTGCTAGGTATTGCCTACCAACATATCAACAACGAATATTGTGTTTCTAGCATGTGCTCTATTAGTAGTAGATTAGTGTGTAAATAAGCTGATTTTTGTGCAGTTTGTTTTTGTAATTTCTATGACTGAGGGACTTGGAGGGAAGCAAGATTAAGGAGACTACTACTATGGTGTATCACAATTATATTTTTAAAATGTAAAGAGCGAATGAGATGTGTTATCCTGCTCTGCGTTGCCAGGTTGCTACTGCCACTCTTTTCACATTTCCCTCTCAGGCACACTCCTGGCGACATAATGGTAAATGTAAGGAAACCCTAACTCATTTTTCTAAACTTCTATAATTTTGCGGTTTTTAAATTTAAAACTTGAACGTACATATTTGCATATTATGTCCATGTTTTCTTAAATGCCATATTATAATAGTTTATGAATTACCTGCTCTTTTAATCCAATGGAACTGCTAGTGGCTCCTCCGTATCACTGTCATAGTTACATCAAGAGATGATAATTTGTCATTGTCTGAGTCTTGTAAATTTATAATGATAGGTTCCAAAATCTTGTCACAATCAAAAGTCGTCTTGTAGTTTTTCTGCGTGTTGCATGCAGGATTCTCAATTTTGCTGTGTTATGTTGTCAATTTTTTCGTGTGAAGTCATTCAACGACAGTCAATTTAGAAGTGTTATTTCCATTTGCAAACCCCTATTTTATTTGATCCCACATTAAGTAAATTGGATTATATTGGCAGTGGTAATGGGGGAGGTGGATTACCTCATGTCCCATTTTGATTGCAAGTTGATTCAGCTGATACAGTTTTTCCTGGTTTTTAAACGAAAGTACTCATTGCAATAACTCAGTTTTTGTAACCATTCAACAATTTGGAAGTTTGTTTTCAATATCAGAATGGTATGGTGTATTATCCATTATAATTATACTTCCGTCTTCTAAATAATTTAAGAACTGTTCAGAAACCATTCTTTATATGTATCAAGTGTCATCTGTTCATGATAGTCTGAGGCGGTTTTGGACAGAGAAATCCAGTTGCTTTCTGATAGGAATCCTGTCTTAGCAGATCCAACATGACAAATGATGAGCCAACTGCCCTTTCCAACAGGTACCTTTAGACCAACCTTTTTTTTTAGGAGTCTTGCTAAATTGAATTTTGAGTGTGGTTTTTATTTACCCAAGTCACGTCCAATTAAACACGGGTCCTGTATCATCAGAATTTCAAATTTTGTCCATGCCTCATATGTCACTTCTGTCCATTAACAATCAATGCCCATCATTTGTCTTTCTGTACCTGAACACTAATCCTCTCAAAATTCTGTAAGTAGATAAATTTGAACCAGTGTATGATATTTTAGTTCTAAGAGCGCAAGTTATTTTTTGTATTGTTGGAAACTCTCCTTGGTCATAAAACTCAAACAAAATCCTACATACAACGTCCTTGTCAAAGTCACTTACATTTTTAACCCCCTTTGGAGGTCCAATTTGTTTTCTAGGCAACAGAAACACTTGAGCACTACTGGGTTCAGATTTTCTTGCCTCTCCGCAAATGTGAGATGCACTTGTTTTGCCTATACCACACGCTTTAGAAGCAAGCTGTTGAGCATTTTTGAAAGTGAGTCAATTTCTGCCTTCCTCATTGCTGCATTTTTTAGAAAAACGTGTAGACCTTAAAAATAGTACTTTGAGCCTGGCGATGAATACCTGCCTCTTAGATTTGCTACCAAATTCACCACTAAAAGCTATTGCACTTTCTCTATTCCTGACTAAATAGCATTTAAAAACTGACTTGAACTCTGTAGGGACTGATTTCAAAACAAATATAAACATACAATAGCTGATGCGGCACTCTACAGCTAACAGCAGTGTGTTTGCTCTCTGTCTTTCGACTATATCAGCTGCTAAGCGTAGTGTAATAATTCTTTTAGTACCGTCATGTCAATAGCTAACGTTCTATTTCTGTGTAATTATGCATGTATATACATATAATATTGGTCATTACAGTACTTATATGATTCTGGTTCTGATATAATACATGAGTATATATTTATGTGTATTATAGTTCTGGTATAATACATGGGTATGTATTTATGTGTATTATGAAAACTAATTGAGCTAAAAATCTGTGGTTTTTATGGATCTGCTGCAAATGTTACTCCCTATCTTGCTCCTGAATTACTTTTGAATATTTTATCTTAGTGCAAGTAGTATTTATGAGACGGAATCACTTAGCGTGTTACTCCCCAGTTGAGCGGTAATGCAATATGTCAACACAGCAGCACTGAGGTTGGCTGCCAGCCTGGTGGCGCTCAAGGACAAACCTCATCACATTTGAAAGTCATTGTAATTGCACTTATTTATTGTCAGTAAGTTATACTGGAAACAGAACTTTTACAGCTTGAGCCTGCATCTTTATCAACTCTGGAATATGATAACCAGAAAATGAAAGAAGGAATAAGCACAAGCAGTAGTCAAAACCGCACCAAACTAGTCATTTTCAATCCTTGTTTACATTGGTAATGAAGTCACATAAAGCAAAATGGAATAGAATGGAGTTTTATTTATGGACACTCATTAACTGCTGTGGTTCTCATCATCCCATTCTATATTGGGCATGAAAGACTTTTAATTTTGCTCACAGGCCTCTTTATCAGGCTTGAGGTTCTTTTACATACCGTAAATCTATGAAATGGGAGCAATGGCCTTAAATACCTTCTGGAGTAAGCTATGCTAAGGATTTTCATGCCCCAAAAATCCATCACCCTCTGCCAGGTTTTAACCCTCTACTTTGTGTACAATGAACTCACACTATACAATATTGCCAGTAAGGTGTGTCTTTGATTTTAGCTGCCAGTTTTGCTGTTTGCTATATTAGAAATTCTAAACAGGGTTTGAAAGTCACTCAATGCCAAACAGTTACCCACTGCTCCATCATCACTTAAAATGGGTAAAGTCATCATTACGAAGTGCACATTAGTAGCATTTTCAATCGTGATAAGGAAAAATCACTATATTCATCATTAAATAGAAAGGAAAAACCATATATCATTTTTGAATCGTATGAATGTCTGCACAGTGTCACATTGCGAAGACTATTACAACTTGGCAACGCAGCTGTTGTATGGATATCTGCCTGATGTCACATTGCTAAGACTACTACAACTTGACAACACAGCTGTTGTGTGGATATCTGCCGGATGTCACATTGCTAGGACTACAGGAACCTGACAACACAGCTGTTGTGTGGATATCTGCCTGATGTCACATTGCTAGGACCACAGGAACTTGACAACACAGCTGTTGTGTGGATATCTGCCTGATGTCACATTGCTAGGACTACAGGAACTTGACAACACAGCTGTTGTGTGGATATCTGCCTGATATCACATTGCTAGGACCACAGGAACTTGGCAATGCAGCTGTTGTGTGGATATCTGCCTGATGTCACATTGCTAAGACTACTACAACTTGACAACACAGCTGTTGTGTGGATATCTGCCTGATGTCACATTGCTAAGACTACTACAACTTGACAACACAGCTGTTGTGTGGATATCTGCCTGATGTCACATTGCTAAGACTACTACAACTTGACAACACAGCTGTTGTGTGGATATTTGCCTGATGTCACATTGCTAGGACTACAGGAACTTGACAACACAGCTGTTGTGTGGATATCTGCCTGATGTCACATTGCTAGGACTACAGGAACTTGACAACACAGCTGTTGTGTGGATATCTGCCTGATGTCACATTGCTAGGACTACTACAACTTGACAACACAGCTGTTGTGTGGATATCTGCCTGATGTCACATTGCTAGGACCACAGGAACTTGACAACACAGCTGTTGTGTGGATATCTGCCTGATATCACATTGCTAGGACCACAGGAACTTGACAACACAGCTGTTGTGTGGATATCTGCCTGATGTCACATTGCTAGGACCACAGGAACTTGACAACACAGCTGTTGTGTGGATATCTGCCTGATATCACATTGCTAGGACCACAGGAACTTGACAACACAGCTGTTGTGTGGATATCTGCCTGATGTCATATTGCTAGGACTACAGGAACTTGACAACACAGCTGTTGTGTGGATATCTGCCTGATGTCACATTGCTAGGACCACAGGAACTTGACAACACAGCTGTTGTGTGGATATCTGCCTGATGTCACATTGCTAGGACCACAGGAACTTGACAACACAGCTGTTGTGTGGATATCTGCCTGATGTCACATTGCTAGGACCACAGGAACTTGACAACACAGCTGTTGTGTGGATATCTGCCTGATGTCACATTGCTAGGACTACAGGAACTTGACAACACAGCTGTTGTGTGGATATCTGCCTGATGTCACATTGCTAAGACTACTAAAACTTGACAACACAGCTGTTGTGCGGATATCTGCCTGATGTCACATTGCTAAGACTACTACAACTTGACAACACAGCTGTTGTGTGGATATCTGCCTGTCACATTGCTAGGACTACAGGAACTTGACAACACAGCTGTTGTGTGGATATCTGCCTGATGTCACATTGCTAGGACTACAGGAACTTGACAACACAGCTGTTGTGTGGATATCTGCCTGATGTCACATTGCTAAGACTACTACAACTTGACAACACAGCTGTTGTGTGGATATCTGCCTGATGTCACATTGCTAAGACTACTACAACTTGACAACACAGCTGTTGTGTGGATATTTGCCTGATGTCACATTGCTAGGACTACAGGAACTTGACAACACAGCTGTTGTGTGGATATCTGCCTGATGTCACATTACTAGGACCACAGGAACTTGACAACACAGCTGTTGTGTGGATAACTGCCTGATGTCACATTGCTAAGACTACTACAACTTGACAACACAGCTGTTGTGTGGATATCTGCCTGATGTCACATTGCTAGGACTACAGGAACTTGACAACACAGCTGTTGTGTGGATATCTGCCTGATGTCACATTGCTAAGACTACTACAACTTGACAACACAGCTGTTGTGTGGATATCTGCCTGATGTCACATTGCTAGGACCACAGGAACTTGACAACACAGCTGTTGTGTGGGTATCTGCCTGATGTCACATTGCTAGGACCACAGGAACTTGACAACACAGCTGTTGTGTGGATATCTGCCTGATGTCACATTGCTAGGACTACAGGAACTTGACAACACAGCTGTTGTGTGGATATCTGCCTGATGTCACATTGCTAAGACTACTACAACTTGACAACACAGCTGTTGTGTGGATATCTGCCTGATGTCACATTGCTAAGACTACTACAACTTGACAACACAGCTGTTGTGTGGATATTTGCCTGATGTCACATTGCTAGGACTACAGGAACTTGACAACACAGCTGTTGTGTGGATATCTGCCTGATGTCACATTACTAGGACCACAGGAACTTGACAACACAGCTGTTGTGTGGATAACTGCCTGATGTCACATTGCTAAGACTACTACAACTTGACAACACAGCTGTTGTGTGGATATCTGCCTGATGTCACATTGCTAAGACTACTACAACTTGACAACACAGCTGTTGTGTGGATATCTGCCTGATGTCACATTGCTAGGACTACAGGAACTTGACAAAACAGCTGTTGTGTGGATATCTGCCTGATGTCACATTGCTAGGACCACAGGAACTTGACAACACAGCTGTTGTGTGGGTATCTGCCTGATGTCACATTGCTAGGACCACAGGAACTTGACAACACAGCTGTTGTGTGGATATCTGCCTGATGTCACATTGCTAGGACTACAGGAACTTGACAACACAGCTGTTGTGTGGATATCTGCCTGATGTCACATTGCTAGGACCACAGGAACTTGACAACACAGCTGTTGTGTGGATATCTGCCTGATATCACATTGCTAGGACTACAGGAACTTAACAACACAGCTTTTGTGTGGATGTCTGACTGAAGTCATGTTGCTAGGACTACGTCAACTTGGCAACAAGCTGTTGTATGGATGTCTGCCTGATGTCACATTGTTAGGAGTACTGGAACTTGTAACATAGCTGTTGTGTGGATATCTGCGTGATGTCACATTGCTAGGACTGCTGCAACTTGGCAACAGAGCTGTTTAATGGATGTCTGCCTGATATCACATTGCTAAGACTATTGCAACTCTGCAACACGTCTGTTGTGTGGATATCAACATAGTTTCACATTGCTAGGATCTCTGGAACTCTGCAAGAGAGCTATTATGTATATCTGCATGTCATTGCTTGGACCTCTGGAACTCAGTAACACAGCTTTTGTGTGTATATGAGCATTTTATCACATTGCTGGGCTCTCTGGTACATAGCAACACATCTGTTATGTGTATATCAGCATGATGTCACATTGCTGGGCTCTCTGGTACATAGCAACACAACTGTTATATGTGTATATCAGCATGATGTCACATTGCTGGTATCTGTGGTACGTAGCAACACAACTGTTATATGTGTATCAGCATGATGTACATTCCTAGGACAAACACAGTTGTGTGTATATCTACATGATGTCACATTGCTCAAACATCTGGAATTCAGCAATACTGCTGTTTTGTGTATATCTGCATGATGTCACATTGCTCAAACACCTGGAATTCAGCAGCACTGCTGTTTTGTGTATATCTGCATGATGTCACATTGCTCAAACACCTGGAATTCAGCAGCACTGCTGTTTTGTGTATATCTGCATGATGTCACATTGCTCAAACATCTGGAATTCAGCAGCACTGCTGTTTTGTGTATATCTGCATAATATCACATTGCTAGTACCTCTGGAAACCAGAAACACTGCTGCTGTGTGTAAATCTGCATTATGTCACTTTACTAGGACCTCCAGAATTCAGCAGCACAGAACTTGGGTGTATATTGCTGGGACCTCTGGAACTCAGGTACACAGTTGTGGTGTGTATATCTGTATGATGTCTCATTGCTAGGGCCTCTGGAACTCACCATAATAGTTTTTGTGTGTATATCTGCATTATGTCACATTGATGGCAGATCTGGAACTCAGCAACACAGCTATTGTGTGTAAATCTGCACAATGTCACATTGCTAGGACCTCTGGAACTCAGCAACACTGCTGCTGTGTGTAAATCTGCATGATGTCACATTACAAGGACCACTGGAACTCAGCAACACAGCTGTTGTGTGTAAATCTGCATGATGTCACATTACAAGGACCACTGGAACTCAGCAACACAGCTGTTGTGTGTAAATCTGCATGATGTCACATTACAAGGACCTCTGGAACTCAGCAACACAGCTATTGTGTGTAAATCTGCACAATGTCACATTGCTAGGACCTCTGGAACTCAGCAACACAGCTGTTGTGTGTAAATCTGCATGATGTCACATTACAAGGACCACTGGAACTCAGCAACACAGCTGTTGTGTGTAAATCTGCATGATGTCACATTACAAGGACCTCTGGAACTCAGCAACACAGCTATTGTGTGTAAATCTGCACAATGTCACATTGCTAGGACCTCTGGAACTCAGCAACACTGCTGCTGTGTGTAAATCTGCATGATGTCACATTACAAGGACCACTGGAACTCAGCAACACAGCTGTTGTGTGTAAATCTGCATGATGTCACATTGCTAGGACCTCTGGAACTCAGCAACACAGCTGTTGTGTGTAAATCTGCATGATGTCACATTGCTAGGACCTCTGGAACTCAGCAACACAGCTGTTGTGTGTAAATCTGCATGATGTCACATTGCTAGGACCTCTGGAACTCGGCAACACAGCTGTTGTGTGTAAATCTGCACAATGTCACATTGCTAGGACCACTGGAACTCGGCAACACAGCTGTTGTGTGTAAATCTGCATGATGTCACATTGCTAGGACCTCTGGAACTCAGCAACACAGCTGTTGTGTGTAAATCTGCACAATGTCACATTGCTAGGACCTCTGGAACTCTGCAACACAGCTGTTGTGTGTAAATCTGCATGATGTCACATTACAAGGACCACTGGAACTCGGCAACACAGCTGTTGTGTGTAAATCTGCATGATGTCACATTACAAGGACCACTGGAACTCAGCAACACAGCTGTTGTGTGTAAATCTGCATGATGTCACATTACAAGGACCACTGGAACAAGGCAACACAGCTATTGTCTGTAAATCTCCACAATGTCACATTGCTAGGACCACTGGAACAAGGCAACACAGCTATTGTCTGTAAATCTCCACAATGTCACATTGCTAGGACCTCTGGAACTCAGCAACACAGCTGTTGTGTGTAAATCTGCACAATGTCACATTGCTAGGACCTCTGGAACTCAGCAACACAGCTGTTGTGTTTAAATCTGCACAATGTCACATTGCTAGGACCTCTGGAACTCAGCAACACAGCTGTTGTGTGTAAATCTGCACAATGTCACATTGCTAGGAACTCTGGAACTCGGCAACACAGCTGTTGTGTGTAAATCTGCACAATGTCACATTGCTAGGACCTCTGGAACTCAGCAACACAGCTGTTGTGTGTAAATCTGCACAATGTCACATTGCTAGGACCTCTGGAACTCAGCAACACAGCTGTTGTGTGTAAATCTGCACAATGTCACATTGCTAGGACCTCTGGAACTCGGCAACACAGCTGTTGTGTGTAAATCTGCACAATGTCACATTGCTAGGACCTCTGGAACTCAGCAACACAGCTGTTGTGTGTAAATCTGCACGTCACATTACAAGGACCACTGGAACTCAGCAACACAGCTGTTGTGTGTAAATCTGCACAATGTCACATTTCTAGGACCTCTAGAACTCAGCAACACAGCTGTTATGTGTAAATCTGCACAATGTCACATTGCTAGGACCTCTGGAACTCAGCAACACAGCTGTTGTGTGTAAATCTGCACAATGTCACATTACAAGGACCACTGGAACTCAGCAACACAGCTGTTGTGTGTAAATCTGCACAATGTCACATTGCTAGGACCTCTGGAACTCAGCAACACAGCTGCTGTGTGTAAATCTGCATGATGTCACATTGCAGGACCTCTGGAATCCAGCAACACAGCTGTTGTGTGTAAATCTGCATGATGTCACATTGCTAGGACCACTGGATTTAAGCAACACAGCTATTGTGTGTAAATCTGCACAATGTCACATTGCTAGGACCTCTGGAATCCAGCAACACAGCTGTTGTGTGTAAATCTGCATGATGTCACATTGCTAGGACCTCTGGAACTCAGCAACACAGCTGTTATGTGTAAATCTGCACTATGTCACATTGCTAGGACCTCTGGAACTCAGCAACACAGCTGTTATGTGTAAATCTGCACAATGTCACATTGCTAGGACCTCTGGAACTCAGCAACACAGCTGTTGTGTGTAAATCTGCAATGTCACATTGCTAGGACCTCTGGAACTCAGCAACACAGCTGTTGTGTGTAAATCTGCATGATGTCACATTGCTAGGACCTCTGGAACTCAGCAACACAGCTGTTGTGTGTAAATCTGCATGATGTCACATTGCTAGGACCTCTGGAACTCGGCAACACAGCTGTTGTGTGTAAATCTGCACAATGTCACATTGCTAAGACCTCTGGAACTCGGCAACACAGCTGTTGTGTGTAAATCTGCATGATGTCACATTACAAGGACCACTGGAACTCGGCAACACATCTGTTGTGTGTAAATCTGCATGATGTCACATTACAAGGACCACTGGAACTCAGCAACACAGCTGTTGTGTGTAAATCTGCATGCTGTCACATTACAAGGACCACTGGAACAAGGCAACACAGCTATTGTCTGTAAATCTGCACAATGTCACATTGCTAGGACCTGTGGAACTCAGCAACACAGCTGTTGTGTGTAAATCTGCACAATGTCACATTGCTAGGACCTCTGGAACTCAGCAACACAGGTGTTGTGTGTAAATCTGCACAATGTCACATTGCTAGGACCTCTGGAACTCAGCAACACAGCTGTTGTGTGTAAATCTGCACAATGTCACATTGCTAGGACCTCTGGAACTCGGCAACACAGCTGTTGTGTGTAAATCTGCACAATGTCACATTGCTAGGACCTCTGGAACTCAGCAACACAGCTGTTGTGTGTTAATCTGCACAATGTCACATTACAAGGACCACTGGAACTCAGCAACACAGCTGTTGTGTGTAAATCTGCACAATGTCACATTGCTAGGACCTCTGGAACTCAGCAACACAGCTGTTATGTGTAAATCTGCACAATGTCACATTGCTAGGACCTCTGGAACTCAGCAACACAGCTGTTGTGTGTAAATCTGCACAATGTCACATTACAAGGACCACTGGAACTCAGCAACACAGCTGTTGTGTGTAAATCTGCACAATGTCACATTGCTAGGACCTCTGGAACTCAGCAACACAGTTGCTGTGTGTAAATCTGCATAATGTCACATTGCTAGGACCTCTGGAATCCAGCAACACAGCTGTTGTGTGTAAATCTGCATGATGTCACATTGGTAGGACCATTGGAACTCAGCAACACAGCTATTGTGTGTAAATCTGCACAATGTCACATTGCTAGGACCTCTGGAATCCAGCAACACAGCTGTTGTGTGTAAATCTGCATGATGTCACATTGCTAGGACCTCTGGAACTCAGCAACACAGCTGTTATGTGTAAATCTGCACTATGTCACATTGCTAGGACCTCTGGAACTCAGCAACACAGCTGTTATGTGTAAATCTGCACAATGTCACATTGCTAGGACCTCTGGAACTCAGCAACACAGCTGTTGTGTGTAAATCTGCGTGATGTCACATTGCTAGGACCTCTGGAACTCAGCAACACAGCTGTTGTGTGTAAATCTGCATGATGTCACATTGCTAGGACCTCTGGAACTCAGCAACACAGCTGTTGTGTGTAAATCTGCATGATGTCACATTGCTAGGACCACTGGAACTCAGCAACACAGCTGCTGTGTGTAAATCTGCATGATGTCACATTACTAGGACCTCTGGAACTCAGCAACACAGCTGCTGTGTGTAAATCTGCATGATGTCACATTGCTAGGACCACTGGAACTCAGCAACACAGCTGCTGTGTGTAAATCTGCATGATGTCACATTGCTAGGACCTCTGGAACTCAGCAACACAGCTGCTGTGTGTAAATCTGCATGATGTCACATTGCTAGGACCACTGGAACTCAGCAACACAGCTGCTGTGAGTAAATCTGCATGATGTCACATTGCTAGGACCTCTGGAACTCAGCAACACAGCTGCTGTGTGTAAATCTGCATGATGTCACATTGCTAGGACCACTGGAATTCAGCAGCACAGATGTTGCGTGAATATTTCTAGTCCCTCTGGAACTCTGCAACACAGCAGTTGTGTGTGTATCTGCATGTTGTTTAATTGCTAGAACCTCTGAAACACATCTATTGTTTGTATATCTGCATGATACCTTGTCACTAGGACTTCTGGAGCTCAACAGCACAGCTGTTGTGTGTTTTTCTGCATAATGTCATATTGCTGGGACCTCTGGAACTCAGCAACACAGCTGCTGTGTGGGTATCTGCATGATGTCATATTGTTGAGACCTCTGGAACTCAGCAACACAGCTGTTGTGTGGGTATCTGTATGATGTCATATTGTTGGGACCTCTGGAACTCAGCAACACAACTGTTGTGTGGGTATCTGCATGATGTCATATTGCTGGGACTTCTGGAACTCAGCAACACAACTGCTGTGAGGGTATCTGCATGATGTCATATTGCTGGGACTTCTGGAACTCAGCAACAGAACTGCTGTGAGGGTATCTGCATGATGTCATATTGCTGGGACTTCTGGAACTCAGCAACACAACTGTTGTGTGGGTATCTGCATGATGTCATATTGCTGGGACCTCTGGAACTCAGCAACACAGCTGCTGTGTGGGTATCTGCATGATGTCATATTGCTGGGACTTCTGGAACTCAGCAACACAGCTGTTGTGTGGGTATCTGCATGATGTCATATTGCTGGGACCTCTGGAACTCAGCAACACAGCTGTTGTGTGGGTATCTGTATGATGTCATATTGTTGGGACCTCTGGAACTCAGCAACACAACTGTTGTGTGGGTATCTGCATGATGTCATATTGCTGGGACTTCTGGAACTCAGCAACACAACTGCTGTGAGGGTATCTGCATGATGTCATGTTGCTGGGACTTCTGGAACTCAGCAACACAACTGCTGTGTGGGTATCTGCATGATGTCATATTGCTGGGACTTCTGGAACTCAGCAACACAACTGCTGTGTGGGTATCTGCATGATGTCATATTGCTGGGACTTCTGGAACTCAGCAACACAGCTGTTGTGTGGGTGTCTGTATGTCATATTGTTGGGACTTCTGGAACTCAGCAACACAACTGCTGTGAGGGTATCTGCATGATGTCATATTGCTGGGACTTCTGGAACTCAGCAACACAACTGTTGTGTGGGTATCTGCATGATGTTTAACTGCTAGGACCTCTGGAAATGTGCATGTTATCACATTGCTAGGCCCTCTGAAATTCAGCAGCACAACTGTTGTGTGGGTAAATGATGTTTAACTGCTAGGACCTCTGGAAATCTGCAGGTTTTCACATTGCAAGGACCTCTGGAATTCAGCAACACAGCTGTTGTGTGGGTATCTGTATTATGTCACATTTCTAGGACCTCTGGTACTCAGCAACACAGCTGTTATAGTTATAACTGCATGGTGTCATATCTCTGATATCCAGCAGCACAGTTCTTTAGTAAATGCAACACGACTCACTACAAAGTTTCACACTGTTCTCATTGTTTGTTGTAAGTACATTTAGGTGGTATCTCTTAAAATTAAAGAATACAGTGTATATTATAGAGGCACTTTATTGGAAAGGGCCACAATTGTTCTTCACTTTTATGTTTATTTTTTTTTTTTTTTACAGAGGGTGCTTTTACTTCACTTGTAGGCCAAATCAATAGCAGTAGTTTCGTTTAATTTACTTGTACTTGATTCTGATTTTGTTAAAGACCTCATGTTTCTTGGAATGTCAGTTCTGTTTGTCATAACTGTAATCACATTTTTGTGCTTTTCTTTTTTTTAATAATAATGTAGGATATCGTTTAACAATGTAATTCTTGCTATTGATACTTAAGACTTTTTTAGTTTTTCTAATAAAGCCATTCACTAGATGCTTTGAGGTATTAGATGTCCCTGTTGTTCTAGTGAGTGTTAATGTGGAGTACAGTAATGCTGATCTTATGTGTATTTCATGTAAAGGAAAATTAATTTGTTGGCAAATATATTTGTACCTTTCATTGTGATATGTATTTAAGATGTTTTAAGTCAACCAAAAGTGTGTTGTTCATAGTGATATTCAACAGTGTACTATACTCCACGGAATTCTTGTTTATTCATGCTGTACTGTTAATCTTCTCATTTCCAAGTTTTTAGTTTACGAGAATGAAACTTTCCACCTCTATCTCAGGAGTGAACATTGCTTATATGTTGAATTGAATTAGAGTTCACTACCTCATTAATAAGGTGCAGAACTCCACTGTAAATGATTGAATACTGATCTTTTCCATTCTTGTAGTATTGCTAGAACCTCTACCATAACTGTTATTGATCCTCATGAATGAGTTTGCTATTTGCATTTATCATATTCAGTAATTATTCTTGTAAACTTTGTTTTCATGAGAGATCTGATTCCTGTATGCCAATATGACAAAACTCATTTTATGATTAATTCTTACACCATTCTTTCACAAGCTGCTCTTTCCATTTCACGGCCCGCTGTTTATGTTTGTATAACACTAAAATCCAAAAGGTTGTTTTTCATCAGATTTATGTGTAATCATGTTTGATAGAGAAACCAGGTGTCACCTGCTACACACAAATTATCACAATTGACAGCAATGTCATAATTTGATTGTTTCTATGTAAGCCAAGAATGATGTGCTTTAGGATAAAGGCTAGCTTATAAAATGTGAGTTAGAAGAAAACAACATTATATGCTTGGAAAAAAAATGCTTTTCTTTATGTTGAAATTCAATCTGTACAATTATGTACTCATTGTAGTAGAAATACAGTAAAACTCTTATGCTCTTGGGCGACCAGTGGCCTAATGTGTAATATTCGGGATAGCATAGTACACAGGACATGATTTATTAGATTTGAAAAAAACAATTTTGATATAATTTAATAAAAACTCCAGTACAATGAATGTTATGTGAAATTCAGTTGCAGTACAGTGGAAAATGATGAACAAGAGATTATTTCTTATGAAACAAAATCTTTTGATTGTTGATTGCATGCACTCATACAGCTAAATGTTACATTTGCGCTTTGCCATTTTGTATTGCTGTACAGAAATTATACACTGAACAGAATTCAAAGTAAGACATAAAGGTAAAAGATGACAGTGAGCCTTTTGAAAGTATAAATTCCTTTCAAGAGGACAATATGCCTGGTAGTGCAGACTGAAGGGGTTTTTCAGGTAAAGTGCTTCAGCGTTCTTCCGCTGAGAACTGACAACTATTTTCACATCATACTTTTGAAACATAAAAAATGATGTAAATTATATAGAATATATAGTTTTTTTTTTTTTTTTTAACCTGAGAAAAGCTATAATAGCAATATATGGAAATGTTAAAGCAAATAAAATCATGCAATATTCATATGGAATGTCCAAGGACTTCATAAACAGAGTGTATTGAACAGGATAGCATTGTAATCAGGAGTGTAACCGCAGGATTTTACTGTGTTGTAATTACCTAATGGTGAATAAATACTTTTATTATTGTTGTGATTTTATTTATTTATTTACTTTTTTTTTTACTTTTTAATTATTGCCTGTAGGTGTAAGGTAAAATCATCTCCATTCACACCATGTGTTTTTACAACAATGCAGTCTCCTCTATTGCTTCTGATAGTGCTGCACACCAAATCATGCAATTTGATGTGTGACACAATATACATAATGAGAGCAAATATAGCAGAAAATGTTCTCCTGTTCATATGAGTGTAATGTAGAGGCATGTACTACAACCAAGCTCTGGGCTACCTCTTTTTTTATCACTTCACAAATTATGTAAACATTTTTGTTCAAGATTCAATGAGTTATCCTTAACAATGTAAATAATTTCAATGTAATTTAATGCATTCCTCCACTTCCCCCCCCCCCGGCCATCCTACACATGGCTGGTGTGCAAGAATCACTTATTTCACATTGATTGACTTAATAGCTTGTTAGACTATAAAGCCAGACTTACAAAGTTTGTAAGTCACCATTGAGGTATGAAATCTCAAAATAATTTGCAATCTCCTTGTGGATTACTGGGAAAGAACGTGTCAGCTGGAGAAATTAATGCCATGCTGGCATATTGCTATGGTAGCTCAATGGTTAGAGCAACTAGATGGAGACCAGATCTGTGGTTCAAATCCTGGATATGGCATTGAAGTTTTCAGTTGACTCTACCTTTACAATAATAACCATAAAAAATAGATAGGATGCAGAAGAATATAACAATTATAATTACCTATTAACTATACCTTCAACCCTTTACCAGCCAACGTTCCCATTTTTGGAACATATGCATAATATTTTTTTCTATATATATATGCTGTTTCAAAATGGCACCAAATGAAGATAGCAGTTGATTAGCTTACACTTTTGCTTGTCCGAAACTTGATGTTGCAACTTTCAAACTCTTCTATTTAAAGTTTTATGTGTGTTTAAAAATCGCACACATTTGGGATTAGGCAGTGAAGGAACAACAGTTGTCATATGCCACGTAAACAACCTCAGAACGTGTTATACGAAAAACATAACAAAACCCACATGCTACGTTTTCCATTACTAAGGTGACCAATGCCACGCCAGCATGTCCATCAAACCACCCTTACACCACGTGACTGGGACCTTCACTACCAACTGGCATCTCCCTTGGAGTGGACTAGGCACATGCCATTTGGTTATGTATGACTGCCTAATCCATGGTGATTTTATGGCAGTTTTTGTATGTGCCGAATTTAGAGCTGAAAATTGTATTCATGTATGGTATGACCAAGGTCCACACCTTCGTTTGATGTCGTTTTGAAACACTCTGTGTATTGGGTTGAATTTATTCATCAGTCATTGGGTAAATACAAAAAGTTACAGTAGACTTTGTCACTTACAACTATATATGCAACAGTTTATTCCTTGGCTATATATGTATAAAACAACACTCAAACTCACATGCTATTCTTACTCAGCTCTTCAAATTCTTGAGTACTATATACAGGATTTTTCAACAGCCATGTCTAGAGTCTATTCTTAAATTTCTGAAGATTGAGGTTAAATAATCTATCTGGTAGTGCATTAAAAACTTTATGCCTATTATTTTATACTTAATCTATGGTAAGGCATATCCAGTGTGTTTCTTGTATTGAAAATATGTATTTGTTTTTTGCACTATGATAAAGCATATTTTCTTTTGCATTTATTAGAATATCGTAAATATATAAATTTACAATTGTGAGAATTTTTAATTTTACAAAAACTATTTTACAATTATCCACTTTTTTGGCATCTGATACGAGGGTCGGCTGATAAGTCCCGGACTCACACAAATATGGTGCCACTAGACCAGTTAGATGGTAGAATCGTTTAGTTTAACACTAGACTAGCTTGTATCCATAGTCACAGGTCAGTAGCTTGTTTAGTTTTCGAATGACAGCATTTTAAACAAGACAACTTTAGAGTTTTCATGAAATTGGAGGATTTGGAAAAATGAGCAGTGATTAAGTACTTTCATTTGAAAGGCTTAATGCCTAAAGAAATCAAGGAAGTAATGGTCAGAATCTACCCTTTTATATTCAATGATTAAAAGGTGGGTTGCAGAGTTCAAACAGGGATGTACGAGCACTAGTGATGAGCCTCACTCTGGATGCCCTGTAGAAGTGACAACTCCAGAGTTCATTGAAAAAATTCATTGTTTAGTACTGGAAGACCACAGATTAAAGTTGTTTGAGAGAGCAGAGACTGTAAATATATAAAAAAAAAACGTGCAGGTAATACTTTAAGTAATGTTTTTGGCTTTCATAAGGTCTGTGCAAGATAGGTGCCGTGTATATTGACACCTGATCAAAAGTTGCAAAGAAAAACTTTTTCTGTTAAGAATGTGGAGCTCTACGGAAAAAAATCCCATTTTTGAGACAGCTTATTACCATGGATGAAACTTGCATACATCACTGCACTCCAGAAAGTAAATCACAGTCAAAACAGTGGATTGTGCCAGGTGAACTAAATCCAAAAAAGGCAAAGTCAATTTTGTCAGCTAACAAGGTTATGGCAAGTATTTTCTAGGATGCACAGAGAATTATTTTTATTGATTACTTGGAAAAGGATAAAAGTATCACTGGTGACTACTGCGCAAGCTTACTGCAATGTTTGAGTGATGAACTGAAAAGAAAAAGACCTCATTTGGCAAAAAAAAGAATCTTGTTTCATCACGACAGTGCTCCAGCCCATCGTTCAGTCATTGCAATGGGAAAAATGTGCGAATTAAAGTTTGAATTGCTTGAACATCCACCTCATTCGCCTGATCTAGCACCCAGTAACTACCACCTGTTCCCAAACCTGAAAACATTTCTTGGAGGATGAAGATTTCACAGCAACAAGGAGGTCATTGATGCGGTAAACAACTATTTTGATGACCTTGATAAATCATACATTTTTTTAAATGCTGTTTTCATTGTGAAGTCTGGGATTTATCAACCGACTCTCATAGAATTCTGATGACCTTTTTTTGAATCCTTAGCACTTCTAGTACGTGTGAACTGCTACCCCATAAAATTAACCCATACTTAAATATGCTCTGAAAGAAAGAAAAATAAGCTGTTTGTAGAAAATCCTTTGAGATAACTTTTTTTAAATTTGCTATTAAGAATATTACCCAAGACAATTTACTGCATAAAAGATCTATATGTGGGTTCAATGACAATTGTTTATCTAGCACTATTCCCAATAATTTAACTTCTTGAGTTGTGGTCTCACTTAGAACTCTAGAATTCTTTAGTGTGAAGACTATATTTTGTGATTTTGCTTCATTCATGTAAAAACTATTATTCTTAAACCAAATTTGTGCTTGCTCCATTGTATTATATGCCAACTGCGATAATGTTTCAAGATCTTATGGACGTTTAAAAATGAGGTGTCATCTGCGTATACAGTAGTATGAGCATAAGAACATTCCAATACATCATTAATCATGAACGAGAAAAGCAAAGGTCCTAATACCGAGCCTTGTAGCATACCTATTTCTACTTCAAGTATGTTGATCGTTTCCCATTAACTGATACTACCTGATTATGGTTTTCAAGGTATGATTTAAAAATGTTGGCACTGTCCGTTTATTCCATAGTTTTCCATATTTTTCAGTGCTAGATTATGTTTAATGCAGTCAAAGGCTTTGCTCAGATCACACAAGGTACCCTGAACTGAGCTTCTTTCTTCGAGAGCCTGATAAATTTTTTTCTACATAAATGCTGACTGCAAGTATGGTTGACTTACTCTTCTGACACCTATACTGATTATTGAAAAATAAATTATCATCATCAAGATATTTTTGAAGTTGATTTTTGATTGAACATTCAATTATCTTGGCTAATGTTGGGATTAATGAAATTGGTCTATAGGTACCTTTTCTTTTTAAGTTTATTTTAAATAAATCTGAAAGAGTTTTGACACATACTTGTAGCTGGATTAGAAGCAAATATATACAAATGAAATGTATTACTAAAATAACCTCAGTAAAATGATGTATAAATATGCTATATTGATCTAAACTGGCATGTTTAATTACAAATAGCAAACATTCAATGTTAACACCACTGTACTACTTTTACAATACATGAAAGCATATACTTATATTACTAACACCCTGTTGGCATTTTCCCATATCTAATTCATTGTTTATGGGAGCTAGTCTGGTAGTACAGATTTATTGTTCCCTAAATATCACCTTGAAATGCATTTACAGTTGGAGCTGTGGTGGCATATTTTTCATAGATTCTATTATTCTTGGAATATATTTGGTTTCAGCAATTGTGTTGTGAAGACACAGAAGCTAAGTTTTGCATAAAATTATTCAGTGGCAGCTTACTTCACACATTTATAATAGCAGCAAAATTAGTGCACAGAACAACCCTAAGAGCTATTATAGGCAAGTATGTGTACTTTATTATACTGTTCAACAGATTACTCTTTGCAACAGCGGGAGTTGTTGTTATTATTATTATTATTACTATTATCATCATCATCATCATTACTGATCAAGTGTGAGAAATTGATACCTATGAGGTGCCATAAATTTGGTTGAAGTCTCTTTCAACCATAAACAATTTGATGTGGTTATTTTACCATAATCGAATGAGAAAAGTTTTGAAAGTGTTAAAAGAGGGTATCCAAGCTGACCTCTTAGACATATATGGACTTCCTAATGCCACTTCATGAAGTAGAGGTTCAGTTTCACATAACTATTGCATACCCTCTTGTACCCAACAGTGAGCTAAAGAAGAAAAATCATGGCACACATGACTACAAGCCCGATGAGAAACTCACTCGTGTCAAGTAAAACGACAATGCTGCTGCCATTACAGTGGCAAATTTACTGCCACACCAGTTCAAAATGCTCATAGAAGAGTGAAGTCTGAAAACAGGAATGAGGTACAGCAATCAAACCTCATCCAAAGCACAGTTCAGTAATGGGAGGTGTGAACCAACTGGATCGACTCCCATCTACTTAACACCCGAGGCTAGGCTAAGATCCAAAATATAGTGAAACCTTGGAGGTTTTAGAGTTATGCTGAGTCACACTTATTTACACTCACCTCTTCTTAATTGGTTGAAAAGCAGTGAAACGTTTTCAAGAACATTTGCCCTCATCTTCAACAGTTTGGTGTATGACAATCCTTTTTTGCTTCTTCCTCCTGTTGCTGTTGTTTCCCATCTTGTTGCCATCTGGTGTTGGGGATGTAAAGTTTTAACACTTCATTCATTGGCAGGATTTCAAAATTTATTATGTTATTGCTGTTCTTAATTATGTGTATTACCCAGATGTCCAATTCTATTGGTGACGATAGTGGTTTTACTAGTTTTGTATTTTGCCCAATGATGTGGTTTTGTGTCCAAATATTGTGTGACCCAGCAGATTTGTCTCTATTTGCTTCAGTTTCAAGTTTCTCCTGTGTTCCTGTGCCACACCATTTATGAACAGAAAACCACAACATTGAGCAAAATATAAAGAAGGTAAAACTTCTAGCATCACCAATAGAATTTGACATCTGGGAGAAAATACACCTAATAAAAAACGGCAATTACATAATAAATTTTGAATTCCCGCCTCTGAATGAAGTGTTAAAACTTTGCATCCCCAACACCAGATGGTAACAGAATGGGAGGCAACAGCAGGAGGAAGCAGAAAAGGAGCATCAGAATGCCAAACTGCTGAAGACGAAGACGAATAAATGTTCTTGAAAATGTTTCAATTCTTTTCAGCTAATTAAGTGGAGGTGAGTGTAAATAAGTGTGACTCAGCATAATTCCAAGATGTTGAATACTTCACTGTTAATAGTGCTTTTGTTTATAATATTTAATGATGGAACTTATTTATGAATGAATTGAGCTTAATCGTAATAGCAGCCATTAGCATTTCTTTTAAATCTGCATCCAAATAAAAAGTGCATATCTTCAGTTTTAATGACAGTTGCAACAGCTGTATCAAATGTAGTCATGCTGACAGACAATATGTGGGAGGGCTTGCTGCTCTGAACAAGAGTAATAAGACGCTATGGAATCAATCATATTTTAGTAGTTAAGGTATATAGGCCGTGTCATTTCTTACACTGCTCTCTGCCAATGTTTCACTGCAACCTTTGTTGAGCTTCTTCCTCAGGCTACTGCACCACAATCACATCTAGCTTGATACACCCCAGGATTTAGTAGTGGTGGTGCATTATCTTTCACAGCTGGCACTTTAGATTATAGTGTCCTGCTTTGCACCAGCACAGGTGTATGTTGGACTGACCGGCAGATCCATCCAAACCCACAGAAATGAGCACATCAGACATATAAAACAAACACAAGCAGAAAAATCCGCGCTTGATGAACATCTGGAAAAAAACTGGACAACACATAGATTTTGATGATATAAAGATTCTGTCAGTATGTAGTTGTTACACACATAGAATAATAAGAGAGAGCATCTAAATCATTAAACACAACAGACACGGAGGAATACCACTGAATTCAATTTGGAAAGCCGTTCTGATGGAACAAGAGAAAATGTGTAGACCAACAGCCAACAGGAGAAGAGAGGAGGGGCCAGCCAGCAAACGAGTGTAAATATCATCTCGCTAGGGCTTGTGGTGCCAGTGGCCCAAGGAAGAAGGGCCACCAGCACAAAAGTATAAATATCATCTTGCTAGAGCTTGTGGTGCCAGTGGCCCAAGGAAGAAGGGCCCACCAGCACACAAGTATAAATATCAGCTTCCTAGAGCTTGTGGTGCCAGTGGCCCAAGGAAGAAGGGCCCACCAGCACAAAAGTATAAATATCATCTTGCTAGAGTTTGTGGTGCCAGTGGCCCAAGGAAGAAGGGCCCACCAGCACAAAAGTATAAATATCATCTTGCTAGAGCTTGTGGTGCCAGTGGCCCAAGGAAGAAGGACCCACCAGCACAAAAGTATAAATATCATCTCGCTAGGGCTTGTGGTGCCAGTGGCCCAAGGAAGAAGGGCCCACCAGCACACAAGTATAAATATCATCTCGCTAGGGCTGGTGGTGCCAGTAGCCTAAGGAAGAAGGGCCCACCAGCACACAAGTATAAATATCTCGCTAGGGCTTGTGGTGCCAATGGCTCAAGGAAGAAGGGCCCACCAGCACACAAGTATAAATATCAACTCGCTAGGGCTTGTGGTGCCAGTGGCCCAAGGAAGAAGGGTCCACCAGCACACAAGTATAAATATCAACTGGCTAGGGCTTGTGGTGCCAGCGGCCCAAGGAAGAAGGGCCCACCAGCACACAAGTATAAATATCATCTCGCTAGGGCTTGTGGTGCCAGTGGCCCAAGGAAGAAGGGCCCACCAGCACACAAGTATAAATATCATCTCACTAGGGCTTGTGGTGCCAGTGGCCCAAGGAAGTAGGGCCCACCAGCACACAAGTACAAATATCATCTCGCTAGGGCTTGTGGTGTCAGTGGCTCGAGGAAGAAGGGCCCACCAGCACGCAAGTATAAATATCATCTAGCTAGGGCTTGTGGTGCCAGTGGCCCAAGGAAGAAGGGACACCAGCACACAAGTATAAATATCATCTAGCTAGGGCTTGTGGTGCCAGTGGCCCAAGGAAGAAGGGCCCACCAGCACGCAAGTATAAATATCATCTCGCTAGGGCTTGTGGTGCCAGTGGCCCAAGGAAGAAGGGCCCACCAGCACGCAAGTATAAATATCATCTCGCTAGGGCTTGTGGTGCCAGTGGCCCAAGGAAGAAGGGCCCACCAGCACACAAGTATAAATATCATCTCTCTAGAGCTTGTGGTGCCAGCGGCCCAAGGAAGAAGGGCCCACCAGCACACAAGTATAAATATCATCTCACTAGGGCTTGTGGTGTCAGTGGCTCGAGGAAGAAGGGCCCACCAGCACGCAAGTATAAATATCATCTAGCTAGGGCTTGTGGTGTCAGTGGCTCGAGGAAGAAGGGCCCACCAGCACGCAAGTATAAATATCATCTAGCTAGGGCTTGTGGTGCCAGTGGCACAAGGAAGAAGGGCCCACCAGCACGCAAGTATAAATATCATCTCGCTAGGGCTTGTGGTGCCAGTGGCCCAAGGAAGAAGGGCCCACCAGCCCACAAGTATAAATATCATCTCGCTAGGGCTTGTGGTGTCAGTGGCCCGAGGAAGAAGGGCCCACCAGCACACAAGTATAAATATCATCTCGCTAGGGCTTGTGGTGTCAGTGGCCCGAGGAAGAAGGGCCCACCAGCACACAAGTATAAATATCATCTAGCTAGGGCTTGTGGTGCCAGTGGCCCAAGGAAGAAGGGCCCACCAGCACACAAGAATAAATATCATCTCGCTAGGGCTTGTGGTGTCAGTGGCTCAAGGAAGAAGGGCCCACCAGCACGCAAGTATAAATATCATCTCGCTAGGGCTTGTGGTGCCAGTGGCCCAAGGAAGAAGGGCCCACCAGCACGCAAGTATAAATATCATCTCGCTAGGGCTTGTGGTGCCAGTGGCCCAAGGAAGAAGGGCCCACCAGCCCACAAGTATAAATATCATCTTGCTAGGGCTTGTGGTGTCAGTGGCCCGAGGAAGAAGGGCCCACCAGCACACAAGTATAAATATCATCTCGCTAGGGCTTGTGGTGTCAGTGGCCCGAGGAAGAAGGGCCCACCAGCACACAAGTATAAATATCATCTCGCTAGGGCTTGTGGTGCCAGCGGCCCAAGGAAGAAGGGCCCACCAGCACACAAGTATAAATATCATCTCGCTAGGGCTTGTGGTGCCAGTGGCCCAAGGAAGAAGGGCCCACCAGCACACAAGAATAAATATCATCTCGCTAGGGCTTGTGGTGCCAGTGGCCCAAGGAAGAAGGGACACCAGCATACAAATGTAAATATCAGCTCGCTAGGGCTTATCGTGCAGTGGCTCGAGGAAGAAGCTCAACAGCAGTTGCAGTGAAACATTGGCAGAGAGCAGTATAAGAAATGATTAGGTCTACCCCGGAAACCATAACCTCAATGGACTACAGTCTTGGAAGCCTGCTGATACAAGTCAAGGTGTGTACTGTGCCACAAGTGTGTATGTCAAGTACGAAGAGAGGCAACCTGAAAAATATTGTTATGAATCTTTTTCATAAAAAATAATTAGTGGAAAAGAAAAGAGGTTCAAATGACTGAAAAACACAGGTTTCTGATCATAGATTTTTATGTGTACAAACGTATTAAACTATTTTTAAATTCTTTAAAGCTTAATTTTTTTTTCTCAGTAAGAATTTCTCATTTTGGGAGCATGCTCAATTTTCACAACTAGAAAACTTCTTTTAACAATTCATAGGGTAAACTCTATGAAGCAACCCTAAAAATAACATATTTTATATTTTTTAAAATAATTTTAATAAAAATGTCAGCCATTAAACTGTTCAGTTAAGAAAAAATAAATTTTTTTTGAAATTGATAACTTCTGATTTTCTCTCTGTTTGGCAAATTCAGTAATATAAATCATTGTAGCTCTTTTTTGATAAGTTGGGGTTTGACACTAAGCACTACAATCAAAAAGACAAATGAGGGCAGCAGGCCCATTGCTATGGTAGCATCGGTTTGCTGCCAGAGTATCACGTGCTCAAGCTTCCTTAGCTTAAGCTTATGGTCACTGTGTTTGTTTTTGCTGACTTCAGTTATTTTACATGTGCATTATCTGTTTGATTGTTTGATCATCTATTTTTCTAAGAGAGTGACTGAGGCTGAGATGTAGGCATTAGCAGCTCTCGGTTTTCATAAACAGACAAAACAATAAGGTGGCATGTAGCGGAATTGCAAACCTAATTGCTTTGGTTTCTCTCTATTCCTCTTACCCATTAACTTGTTTATTTAATTTGTGGTTAAGATGAAAAACTAGAAGTGAGGTGTAGTAATTATGGCCAGTTTCTTGTACCTTAATGTGAACTCTCCTCAACACTTCAAAATGCGTTTAAGACTGGCTCAAAGTATTCGACAGATATTTTTTCTCTTATTTTTATCATTTCTTTAATTTAGCTGTCTAGAATATTTCTTAAATCAATTTTTGTTGAATTATTAACTTTTTTCATAAATATAATTAAAATAACTCTTTGCTCTCTCTTTGTGGACTGTTTCATTTATTATCATGTTCTAATACATGCACTTGTGAGGTGAATGCATGTTGCTCACATTGGCAACATGGTGTTTAGTTTCCAGTTTGCTCACTAACTGTCAGAGCTGTAACCTGGCTGTACAACACATATTGGTGTGCTTCACCTGTCCTCGAGACTTGTTGGCTAGCTTCTCATGACAGGCAAGAAGACCTGAGAGATTTGTTTTGGCAATTTCCCCCTTCTCTTCCTGCTTGTATGCCCATTATACCTCGTCAGTCAGTCATGCTACTGCCACCTGAGAAGACAGGCAAACAGAATAAAGTTATTAGAAGTGAAGAGTTGCACTTGTTAACACTAACATCACTTAACAGAATTTCTTACTTTAACATGTTTCCATCTTCAGCATCTATCCAACTGGCCTGATCCGTGGTTTGTTGAGGTAGGTAGACATCTGTAGTGGCATCTTGTGGTTGTAAGATGAATTTCCATACTGAATTTCCTGGCGGTAAATCAAAGTTTAACTTAGGTTTAACATAAACTCTCATGGACTAATTGATGCGCGCGCACACACACACATGCAGGCACACACCCACGCACACACCCACACACACACATTTTTTGCTAAAAATGCTTTTTTGATTTCAGGGGGACCTAAAACCTTCTCTACCTACTATATACATTGTGCATTCAAACTAGAGAAAAAAATATGGGTTTGACTGTATAGTTGTGTGTGTGTGTATAAGTTACATAATGGAGTATCTTGTTGACATTTTGCTGCAAACTGCCCCACAAGTAAAAATACCAAGGTGTAAGGTGCTGGGATCAAGCTGGCCAAATTTATACACTTTGTCCTTCAAACTGCCCAAGTAAAAATTGCAAGGTGTGAGGTGCTGGGGTCAAGCTGGCCAGATATTTACACTTTGTCCTTCAAACTGCCCCACAAGTAAAAATAAGGTGTGAGGTGCTGGGATCAAGCTGGCCAGATTTATACACTTTGTCATTCAAACTGGCCCACAAGTAAAAATTGCAAGGTGTGAGGTGCTGGGATCAAGCTGGCCAGATTTATACACTTTGTCCTTCAAACTGGCCCACAAGTAAAAACTGCAAGGTGTGAGGTGCTGGGATCAAGCTGGTCAGATTTATACCCTTTGTCCTTCAAACTGCCCAAGTAAAAATTGCAAGGTGTGAGGTGCTGGGATCAAGCTGGCCAGATTTATACCCTTTGTCCTTCAAACTGCCCAAGTAAAAATTGCAAGGTGTGAGGTGCTGGGATCAAGCTGGTCAGATTTATACCCTTTGTCCTTCAAACTGCCCAAGTAAAAATTGCAAGGTGTGAGGTGCTGGGATCAAGCTGGCCAGATTTATACCCTTTGTCCTTCAAACTGCCCAACTGCCCAAGTAAAAATTGCAAGGTGTGAGGTGCTGGGATCAAGCTGGCCAGATTTATACCCTTTGTCCTTCAAACTGCCCAAGTAAAAATTGCAAGGTGTGAGGTGCTGGGATCAAGCTGGTCAGATTTATACCCTTTGTCCTTCAAACTGCCCAAGTAAAAATTGCAAGGTGTGAGGTGCTGGGATCAAGCTGGCCAGATTTATACACTTTGTCCTTCAAACTGCCCAAGTAAAAATTGCAAGGTGTGAGGTGCTGGGATCAAGCTGGCCAGATTTATACCTTTTGTCCTTCAAACTGCCCAAGTAAAACTTGCAAGGTGTGAGGTGCTGGGATCAAGCTGGCCAGATTTATATACTTTGTCATTCAAACTGGCCCACAAGTAAAAATTGCAAGCATTGAGGTGCTGGGATCAAGCTGGCGAGATTTATACCCTTTGTCCTTCAAACTGCCCAAGTAAAAATTGCAAGCTGTGAGGTGCTGGGATCAAGCTGGCCAGATTTATACACTTTGTCCTTCAAACTGGCCCACAAGTAAAAATTGCAAGGTGTGAGGTGCTGGGATCAAGCTGGCCAGATTTATACACTTTGTCCTTCAAACTGCCCCACAAGTAAAAATTGCAAGGTGTGAGGCGCTGGGATCAAGCTGGCCAGATTTATACACTTTGTCCTTCAAACTGCCCAAGTAAAAATTGCAGGGTGTGAGGTGCTGGGATCAAGCTGGCCAGATTTATACACTTTGTCCTTCAAACTGGCCCACAATTAAAAATAGCAAGGTGTGAGTTGCTGGGATCAAGCTGGCCAGAATTTTACACTTGAACTGCAAACTGCCCTACAAGTGAAAATTGCTAGGTATGATATCTGGGGATGAAGCTGGCCAGATTTATACACTTTGCCCTTCAAACTGCCCCACAAGAGAAAATTGCTAGGTGTGAGATCTGGGGATCAAGTGAACCTGATCCCTACACTGGTCACCCTTGTCACCAAAGCCAGCAGCAGTTACATTGTTATTGTCCCTGTCTAACTGTGATACTGTGCTTGTAAATTTCTCGACTTTTATTAACTATACTTTGGTTAGGGGAATCAAAAGCATTCCCAGAATGCTCTATGACACAGAGATGGAGATTCAAGATTCATGTCAAGAAATGAGAGCTCTCTGTTTTGTAGTATATAGAACCATGACTGCACTTATACAACTGAAAACCACCAAAGAACATTCCCTACTGCCTTCTTATGTGGTGTGAGTCAGAAGTTGATGCCATCTCACATAATCAGCTGGCAAGTGGCATGTAGCTGCATAATTTTTAACACTTTGTTACTCTCTTTGTCTCCCTGAATCTCATGTCTTTCTATGCACTGCAGTAACTAAGCATTTCTAATACCAGCATATTTATTTATACATCATACAGACATATGTATATAGTTACTTTCCTGGAGTTGCTGAATTTGGTATCATATACAGTTAACACCTTGGTTATTTATCTCTATGTACTTTTCCCCTCTATTTGTACATTTTTATATGCTACCAACTTTACTATTTACCTCTTCTATAAATTAAAACTTCAGCAGTTCGTTTATCAAGATCCTCTCTTTCTTTGGCAATTTTGCTCTCCCATTTCTCTCTTACTTTCCCTGTATAATTACGTAGTTTCAGAAATTTTTTCCTATTGTTTCCAAAAAGTTTTAAGTACAATATCTATGTTGGTAACTTCTCCCAGTTTTTGTTCCACATTATCTCTCTCCACTTTTTGGTTTCCTTGCACTGAATTGTACAGTGTAAATTGTTATCGACATTGCTACATAGTGGGTATATATCTTTATCAACTTTTAAACCTCTGCCAGACCTTCTCTTTCCATTTTCTCACAGATATCATTGTATTTTTCTCTTCCCCATTCTTTCTTAACACACTTATATAATATTAAAGTACTCTTATCCCTTAAGCTACTTATTATTTCTTGTTTGTGAATGTTGTCTATCCTAGCTTTCACTTTATTTCATAGTTTTTGTTCCCCTATTGTCTGTTGATTGGCTAGCTTGCCCAATCCAACTTCTTTTACAATTTCCATTAATTGACATATCCACCTTCTCTTTAATTTGTTGATTCTTATGCCCTAAAACAGTCTTTGACAGTATTTCCTTCCTCTAATACTTGGATCCTGTTCCAATATTTCAGTATCTGTTTGACCACTGATCCCTTCCTTCCAGCTCTTGCCAATTCAACTAGTGCTACCCCATTAGCAAACTAATCTTGTTAGTCCCAATATCATTTTGCAAAAGGATATATCAATGGCTTAGCGCACACATGTGTTAAGTACATTTTTGGGGTGAAATGAGTTAAGTGTAAAATTGTAACCATTTAATGTATTTCTTTCTTGTGCACTGATGTGATAAGTGAAAATCAAGCGTTTTTCTTTATTTTCTATCATGACAGATGTGTTAATTACTGTACTGACATGCACAAATGTGATAAATGCGTTTATAATTTTTGTGCACTTCAGAGTGAGTGGGCCAAAAGTGTTAAGTGCTCATTTACAACATTTGTGCTTTTAAGTTTTCAGCAATATATACTCTTCCAACAATGTGTCCTCTTTGGCACTGTTGATTTGGCGGCTATATAGCCTTCCTCAGCCATGTGTAGTGATCACCAGTTTGATTTGAAAGGATAAAATGATTGCGCAGGCTAAAAACTAGTTGAAATAACATTAACTAATAATAGAGCATCTACTTCTGCACAATGTAATAGTTTACATCGTTTTAAACTCATACAGGATGCAAAATTAAACATTGAGGGAGTATACTTTTATTGCATTCACAAATGTAATGGAAGAAAAGGTAGCACAGAAATTGGAAGTTGCCTCCTAAAGTACGTCTCCAGTTTACCTGACTCTGTTACCCACTTGACTACATTCAATTCATCACTACTGGAATGCTGTATTCTGTAAATAAAAAGAAAAATTTGGAGACAATTATCATAAAATTTATGGAACCAGAAGATTCTTATTTGGAAGCTGGTTCTATGATCGAATGGAAAAGAAAGCACATGAAAGTGTATACCACTCACAAATGGGTACTCTTGGTCTCAGCAGCCAGAATTAATCCTTCCCATATCAAGTTAAAGTAATGCATTATGAAGGTTTCTATGATCTCAAGGAATTGGTGGAGTAAGCAGTAAACAATGTTAATGCCACTACTAATAGTTTAAAGATTAATTGGCTGAAGATTCAATGGATCAGGTTGCAGGAAAGTAAACCTACACTTTTTCAATATAAATATGACATATGACAGTATACCAAGAAAACAAGTCAAGAGTGCAAGAGAAAAACCTACAGGATTGGGCGGACGTTTCCTTGAAACCTGCACACACACACATGCAAAAAAAAAAAAAAAAAGAAAAGAATCCCATAAGGTAAAGAAGAAGAAGAATCTCTTATCCTTGTTACAAAGCAGGGTGATCCCTGAACAATACAGACATTTCATTGAAGATATTCCAACTGCTAAACAATTTACTGAGGTTTCGGAACAGGAAGATGAAGAAATATAAGCCAATGTATGTGAAAAAAAAGTGTCGTGCAGTAATTTTAATTGCAGGTTTCAGATTTTCACTGTATTCATCATGCACAGATGTGATAAGTGGACCTGGTACTTTAAGCAAATCTGTTAAAAGCATGCACAACAATAACTTTAAGACATTATTGTGTGCTATACATTGTTATTTGTCACTGTTCTTGGCAGAAAATTAACAACAATGAAGATTGCATTGTGGTATTTAGTTTCTGAAATTGTACGTTTTATTGTTGTGAAATAAAGTTTTGAAACTTAAAATTAAATTTTCTCAAAAGTAACAAATGAGTACTTAACACATGTGTGCGCTAAGCCATCAGTATGAATTGATCTATTCCCACTCTTTTTTAGTCTCCCAAACCTCTATTCCATTCTTATTATTCTTGATTCATATATTCCTGTGTGTTGCTGCATATATTCTCTCTAGCCAGTTTACTCTCATAATATGGTATTTTCTTTAAGCAGGTTCTTTTGTTATTAATAACTAATTTGCCCTTACCCAGCACATTTTTGCTTTGCTCTGTCCATTTTCCTTACTCCTAAGTAATCAAACTTGTATACAACTTCAAATTCTCTCCCCTCTCTCTTCTCTGCTGAGTTTATTCCCATTCTTACATACTCTGATTCGGGATTTACTTTTATTTATTTTTAAACCTCATTTTTACGGTATTTTTCTGTTGCTTTTGTTGCTTTCTTTAAACCTCCACTTGTGATAGCTGCTGCTACTAGATCATCTGCAAAGAGCAAACCCAGAATATCTTTATTTTTGATAGCTGGGCATGGTGAATTTTCTTTTGCTATTTCTTGGAGTATGTCATTGATAAACAAATTAAAATGGAACTTAATTCACAACCCTGCCTTAAACCCATTGTATTTGGCACACAATCTGTTACTTTGTTGTTGGCAAGCCTAATGCAGGAATACAACCTCTCTGTTAGTTGTACAAATTTCTCGCTCATTCCCTTTGTTCTCAACTTATGCCAAAGTGTATCCCTTTGAATGGTGTCAAAGGCTTTTCTAGATCAAGTATACCTTAGCTCTTTTCTTACTTACCTTAGCTCTTTTCTTACTTAGATATTTATCTATTATTGTGTTATAAAAATATTGTCTACTGTCGACTTTCCTTTTCTAAACCCCCCTTGTAGATCAGATTATTTACCTTCCCTGCCCATTCCTGCAGTTGCTTTGCTAGAACCCCCGTAAACGCTTTACCTATCACTGATAATAGACTAATGACTTTGTAGCTACTTGGTTTATTCATCTCCCCTATCCCTTTAAAAATTGGCACTATCACTCCCTGTTTCCAATTTTGTGGTAACCTTCCTCCCTCGAGAAACATATAGAACAGTTTCCTTAACAGCCCTTCTTTTAGTATCTTCATACCACACCCTCCAGAATTCCCCTAGTATTCCTTCTATTCCATTAGATTTGTTACTTTTTAATTTTTTAACCTGCTCTGTTATCTCATTCTGTAAAATGTTCTGTTGTTCTAGTGTTTTTATGCATTTATGGAACCCCCCTATTACTTTTCTCTGCATCAGCACATTGCTTCCACCGAATAGTTTCTCGAAATACTCTTTCTATTTATTAGGACCAATTTTATTCTATAGTGTCGTAGTCTTGGTTACTCTTTTTTTACCAACTCCCATATCATTTTGCTATAATCCTATTTTGCTGCCTCATAGATCTTTCACCCAATTTTATCAGTCCAATCTTTTTCTTTTCTATTAAACATTTATAGCCCCACCTCACTATTAGAAATTTTCTTTTTCAACCATTCCCCTGATTGTTTCCATCTCCTAAACTCTGTTTCTTGCTGCAATGCAATCCCCATCACAGCATCCTTTTTTTTTTTTTTTTTTTTTTTTTTTTTTTTTTTTTTTTTTTTTTTTTATATATATATTTTCCCTTTGATTTCTAATTTTCATTCTCTTTCCTACTAGCTTCACTTCCCCTTCTAGGTACAGCATTGCTTCTTCAACTTTTCCCTCCTCAACAAGTTGGGTAATCTCACCTTGAGATTTCTTTCCTCTATTTGAGTTCTAATTTCCAATTTATTGTCTCTGTTCACCATCTGTAATTTTCAACGGTTTTACCTTCCTCTATATCTTCTTCCTATTTTACTACTGCCACTGTTTTGAAGGTAGGAACTAAGTGTGCTGTATCATTTGATGACATTAGTGGTCCAAAACACCATGTTAGGTAACTTGCCTTTAGTGTGTGTATTGATGCAATAGACTTAATCTAAGGATTTCTAGCGAGGATTGCCCTCCATTGGAACTTGAAACAAGGAACAGTCCAAGGACTCACATTATTTTGTAGCTTTGGTACTCTAATACAACTCTCTATGGGCAGAGTATCACTTTTGGCAGAGGTGTACAAAGAGAGTGCATTTCAGAGGAGGTGCTGATACATATAAAATGAGTCATTCCTTGATTCCACCACTCTTAGATATTTATGTACCAACTAGTTCACTAAACAGGCAATATTGACCTTCTATCACCAAATTAAGTATCTGAGAGTGCATTGCAAGCACTCAAATACAGCAAGTTAACTCCTACAAATGGCAGTTAGGTGTGCTAACCACTAGCCACTTCACTACAACTAAAGAAAGTTCTCTCTAAGTATCTAGTACCAACTACCTGTGATTAAACATATGGAGTAAAGGAGTGGAATGAGCCATTTAATCAGTGTTGCCAAGCGACATATGCTACATGTATCTACATGATCATTTTTGCAAAAAAACTGATTAATTCCTTGATCTCCCAAAATTTAACAGTCCATAAATTTATATAGTATTTTTACTTTCTACTATGTATAGTAAGTGGGATAATATTTTATTCCACCCAAAAATTTAATGTCAAAATTTCACCAGAAGTGTGTTTTTTAGGCCAAAATGTGTTTTTAGAAAAAGGTCCACGAGTGTGTGTTTGTGAAAAACATAATGGGAATGGAATTTCAGCAATCTATCACATGATGACTAGCTCTTAAAAGATTTGTGTATTACACATACCTTCTGTATTCTTATTATACCTGCAAGTAAATTTGTGACAAAACCATTTCTGCAAACATTTATCATGATTAGTATGAAGTAAATAGAAAAATTAACTTTTGTATAAATAGTTTGTTGTAAAATGGGTAGAGAAAATCATGTGAATGTAACACATCAAATTTTAATTAACAGGTACAATGTGGTGTACAAATTAAAAGATACGAAACAAAAATGAGCTTGAATATGTCGGGACTTGAGCCTCTGAACCCCAGTAGTTACATTACTGCAAGTTGGACTATGGTCCCACCCTCCGAACCATTCCAAAATAAACATTATATTGGTTTCTTCCTCTGTGTTGGGGTGATCTAACACTAACCCTAGAGAGGTCTTTTCTGATCCCTGCAAGTTCTCTGTCTTTTCCTTATCTTTCACCGACTTTGTTGGAGATCATTAGCACAGAGCAACAACTGTGTCATCCTCCATGGTCTAGTGGTAACATGCTAGTCACTGGTTCAAACCCAGCAGAGGGTAAAAATCTTTAGCATAGCTTACTTTGAAAGGGAAGCAAAGTTGTTGGTCCCACATCATAGATTTACTGCACATAAAGGAGCCTCAAGCCTGATTAGATGCCTTTGAGCAAAGTTTTCTGGTCTGTTACACCCAATATAGAATGGGATGGTGAGTACTGCAGCAATTATAGAGCACCAATAAATAAAACTAAATTTCAATTTACAAAAGCACTTCTAATTTAATTGTTTTTTTTCACAAAAGCCATTTGTAAGACAGGAGTTGGATAGGCAGAGTCAGACTAAACCTTCAATGCCGTAGCCGGATTTTGAACCTCAGATCTCCTGGTCTCTAGCTGGTTGCTCTACCACAGAGCTACCATTGCAACATGCCAGCATGGAATTAAATTTCTCAACTGACTCACATCTTTCCTGGTAAACCACAAGGTGATCTCAAATTATTTTGAGATGACATACCTTAATGGCGACTTACAATGTCGTAAGTACTGGACTTCATAGTATAGCCAACTATTATGGTCAATTAGTTTTAATTTAAGATTTTTTTTTCACCCAAGCTGTGTGTAGTCTGAAAGTAAACAAAGCACAGCAAGTGTCTGCTTTAGTGCTTCAAATTCAATGACAAATGTGACAGAAAAAAGGAAAAAGCTCTGCAAATTGTTACCAGTTAGGAACTTAGTTGTAATGTTTGTGTATAACTGCATAAGTAATTACTCAGTGAATATTGTGCAATCGATGACATCATTAGAATTCTGAGGAGGATGATGATCCCATCAATTTATGCAGAATAAACTTGAAAAATGTAATATTACCAGGTAATATTTATTTTTATGTTTCTATTTTGCTTTTTTAATCCAAGCTTTTATACCATCGATGGCCAATTAAATCTGTTTGCTAAATGTAGGTAATAATTAAACAAAGATATTTATTTAACTTATATACAACAAGCTATTTCTTCCTTGGGTCATAAGCGACTCCATGCAACCCTAATGTAACATGTACAAGCATCACCTATCTATGGTTAACTTGTTGCTGCATGATGAAATGTGCACAACATAGCGTGTTGACTTGCTGGGGAGTTGGGATACAAGACTGGCAACTTGCTCAGAGGCGAGTTACTCACTGGATCATTATATAGTAACTGATATCTTTGCAGGATGCTCTTCTCTTGACAGCGCATGTTTGTGCTGTTCATCTTCATTTATCTCCTACTGGTCTGGTGGGTTGATGCCAGCATCTTACTGCTGAAAGTCACTTGTGTCAACACAAACTATGTTTCTCTATAAATAAGTCTGGGAAAAAGTATACTTCCTGCATGAACTAAATCAAATGAAATGTGTAATAGAATATCCTGGCAACCAGTTCCCTATACCATGCCATATACTGCAAACTTTGTAAGCTACTAGCTTTGCCATGTTTTGATGCTTTATCCTTGCCACATTTATTCCACTTCTTAGGTTGCTTGTCCAATAGCCTTGCCTTTCTTCGGACATATTTAGAAATTATTAAACAACACACTCAAATAAATAGTTGATTAAAACTCAGGAAACTATAAAGAGAAAAGAGTAACTGAGAAAACAGTATGCATAAGCATGGTTGGACAACCACAAATAATTCAGTTTGTAATGATAGTTTCTTGTGTGTCCTCACATTTGTGGTGGCTCATCTTTATTTGTACAGAAAATCTCATTTGGTAAGAAGCAGTACCAGTTTAAGTAACATTAATATACCTTTGTTTATTCTCAGTAACCAACTTACATAAAATGACTAAGAAAATAAAAGAAAAAAAAAAAAACAAACAAAATGAACTTATAAAAGAAAAGTGGTATATTGGTCTGGTTTGCTGCTAATGCGGTTATCCATTCCCACTTTACCATTTTTATACATCATCAGTTCTTTTTCTTTCTTTCTTATAAAAGATCACAAACTTTCCATAGAGAAAGAAACCCGCTGGTTACAAAAATTGAGAAACTAAATATAAATATATGTCTGAACTTAAGGAATATGCTCACAGAATATGTAGATGTTAATTCTTAAACAATGTTGTGGGGTCTTTTAAGATACCAGTAGAATTTTACAGGCTTGGTATTTCGTCTATCTTCTAATGTGACCTTTACCTTAGCAGTGCAAGGTTGACTTGTAACCAGAGTGGATGTATAGTGGGGCAATTTGTTTTCTGAAATATCAAATAGTGCCATTATTGATCTCATGACAGCATAAGTGTTTCCATTTTACTTTAAATAAAAATGTGTGTAGCTTTGAGAACTGTTTAGCATTATGGCTTTTACCTCTTGTGGAAATATGTCTTGTGCTAGATCCTAATTTTCCTGACTTCGTAAAGAGTGTATTAGACTCGCTAGAACAAGATGAAGGAAATCATTGCAAAAATTAAACCAATCCTGATTATAATGCTGAACATGACACTGATTCAGAATAATCATAATATTACAGCTGATAATTACTTTGAATCCGTGGAAGTGGTAACAGAGTTAAGAAATTGCAACCTACCTATGTGGGAGCATTGAGGAAGAATAAAAAATATTTATCACTCGAATACAAAGGAAACAAATTGTGACTTCAACAGAGTATGGATTTACAAATGGTTGTACACTAATTTCTTATGTACCAAAACAGGATAAAGCTGGATTTTTGGTTTTCACCATGCATCACTCAAAATGTACTGACCCTGAAACCGACAAGCCGGAAATCATTTCCATTTATATACCATGAAATTAACACCTATCAGTTCTTGCTCCTTTAGTTCAGAAGGGCCAGGAAATGCTTAATATAAATTGAGTGAATTGCATATCATTGCTACCAAAATGCTGAAGGTAAAAGGTAGTGAAAATTTTTGTGAAGTTGAATCAGAAATACCTGTGTATTTCTTAATGGATGTGTATATAATGTTTAATCTTGATGGATGTGTATATAATGTTTAATTTACTCCAATTATGTTGAGAGCATGGCATAGGAAATAGCCAGTGGCCGTCTGCTTGTGTTGTAGGTAACACACTTCTGGTCAAGAGAATCTACTCCACTTTTGTTAATACTATAAACTGTTTTAAGAACTCACCAGTAATGAAGTAATGAGTTCATTCAGACACTTGGAAGGCCTTGAATAGGAGTTAGAGGGTCCTGCTACACTTGAAAAGCACATGCTTCTTAGAAGAATGAGAAGCCGCTAAGATATGTTTTTTGCCAGATAAAGGCTGCATTACTTGGGAGCACTGATTGACTTTCATAGACTTTCCACAAGGCTGACAATATAGAATTTTTCCATCTGTGCTGTTAGTTCTTTAGTAGCATACTGCTGCAATAAAAAATGCTGGCAAGACAACTTTCTGAAAATTATCTCAATGAAAGGGTCATCAATGACTGACTACCAAAAGAACTCCATATTGAAATTTCCAGAATTTTGAAAAAGCCTTGTCCTAAAGCGCAAATAATTGCTCAAGGTTTAAAGAGGAAATTATATGCATTGTGTTCCCATTTTACTGGGAGGAAGACCAACCAGTATTGTGTCAACTGTGACTGTCAGTCTGCCAAACCAGTTGATCTGTAGTATGTAAGTCAACTTGCATATCAAGGCGAATATGAGAGCGGCCGCATATGGCACCTTAATTCTGCAATTTTTGTCATAAAAACTGCGTCAGTTTGCACCCTTGCATTGTCTTGATGGAAGAGAATATTTTTCTTTGCCAGATGAGGGCATTTCTTCTTGATTTCTCTGTTCAACCGGTGCAATAATTGTTCCTCCTTTCTGCAAGTAATCAATGTAGGCAATTCCACATGCATCCCAAAAGAATCGAGGCCATCTCTTTGTCTGCAGATTTCACCACCTTTACCTTCTTTGTAGCTGGTTCACCTTTAAAAACCCACTGTTTCGACTGTACTGTTTTGGAGTGTAGTAGTGTATCCATGTTTTTTCCACAGTTATGTATTGACATAGAAACTGGTTAGGATTGCGATGGAAAAGTGCGAAACCAGTTTCCGAATCGATCACATGATTTGAGTTTATTCTCCATTGAGAGCAAATGTGGCACCCATCTTGCTAAGACCTTTGTTACACCTAATTTTGGTGCAAAATTGACAACACTGTACCAAGTGATATGCCTGTGACCTCTACTATTTCACGAAGTTTGGTTTGTCAATCACTCAAAACCATATCCTGGATTTTATCTATAATTTCGGAGGAAGTCACTTCTACTGGAACAATGTTCATCATTTGTGGAGTACGGCCATGTTTAAATTCATTTATTTAACCAATTGTAAATTGTTACAAATGCAGGAGCAGATGTGCCATGAACTTCAACTTGGCTTTTATCTCTTTCGGTATTAAGCCTTTAAATAGAAGTATTTACTCACTGAAGAAAACTCTTTATTTTCCATCCTTCTAAATAAGCACAAGATTGTGGATTCAATCGCCTACGGCAATAAAACCACGTGATGGATATAGCTGAAAAAACTTTTAATTGCCATCTAGTAAGAGATGACGGTTACTAAATGCAAACTTTTTTTGATGCTGCGAGTGTAATAATTGGATTTTTTATAGACTTATTGAATGCCCCTTGTAACAAAATGGAGTTGTTGTTTTGTTTACTTGGTATTGCAGTACCTGCTGCTCATAACATGGCCCTAGATTCGCTGCCAATAGAACATACAACTGTGCTACCACTGGATTGGCCGAGCCTATCACATGGCAAGAAAACCACAATGCTGCTTACTGTACAGGCCTTTCCTCAGCAAGTAATTAATTCCATGAGTACTAGGCAATTATTGCAATGGCAGCCTATTAAAAAGCAAACATGATGACTTAAATCAAAACAAAATTGGTGACCTTTGACAAAACTAGACACTTAACAAGGAATTTGTAACACTACATCACTGAAAAACACTTTCTTGGATGTGTTTCGGGAATGGGATATTGTTCCTGAAACGCATCCAAGTAAGTTTTTCAGTGATGTAATGTTACAAATTGATAAGCTACTTTTCTATCATATACTTTATCAACATTTTCTTTAATCACTCCATATTTGAATTGGTCAGGCGTGAAAAATGCACAAGAATTATTTTTCCATGCAGAAAGATGCTTCAAGACTAAAATAGTGAAGTTTTTGTTTTTCTTTGTACATAGAATGTGTCCTAAACTTGTTTTTTATAAGCCTACCTAGCATGCACACACACTTAAATGTATCCTCTCGTGCTCTCCTCTTGTTGATTGCATTTTAAATCCACTTTTCAGAATCAAGTAATGGACATAAGCTCATAAAACAGCTTTTAAAAGTAGAAAAATGGAGCTTTCTTATGATGCTAAAAATGAAAATGTCAAAAATGTAATTTTAAACATATATAAATATCTTTAAAATGGGATGGAAAAATCATTAATTTTCTAAAACAAATAATTCTGAGGGGTAGAGTGTATTGGCTAGCTGAGTAATGGGATGAAGTGAGGTCTGAGGCTTTTGTGAAAAGCTACAAGTTGTTAGACAGCAGAGCGATCAAAAGTGAAACTGAAATGTACCCTGTTGGACCTAATCACACAGCTTCCATGAGGCAGAATGGCTCAGAGTGACACAATTTGAATTTACAGAAGCATCAGTTGTTTAAATGTTGAATGAATCAACTGAAGAAAGTGTGAAGGAAGATTTAGAAAAAGAGCACCAATGATATGTCATAGTGACTGTTTTACTGTGTTGGAGGGAGCATTGTGTTATGTAGAAAGCAGCCAGAAGCAACCCAAATTACTGAAGAAATAGTGTGACATTGCCATGCAAAAACAATGCCATCCTGAAGCAGTTGTTGGTTAAAAATTTCTTTAAAAAAGCTTCAAAACATGTGTATTTATTATTATTTCCTTCTATAAACAACATACACACTTTAAAAATTACAATAAAGTACTTTACCATGAGTTTTGATTTTTATTCCATTCATTTTACTATTGCGACAGATCTGGTAGATACTTGTTTGGTATGTGGTGTACTTAAGCCTTGATGATCTCATCCCATACCATACCGTTCTCTCTTTGCACCAAGCAGAGGGTGTTACGGTGGCTCAAGTCTGTTTTTCTTCACCGTATTTTCTCAGATGGTACACAGCCAGCTCCCAGGTCTCATTCCTCCTATTGATCTGCAACAAGTGGAAGGCGTTGGGGTATCATCCAGTCCAGCTGCTTTCACTATTTGTGTGGATTGGTGACAATGTAATTATACTTACCACTATTTTCAGTTTAAGTATTGTGTTAGATGGAAAGTGGAACTTTGGGTCATAACATTAAGTATCCAATCCTGCAGTGGCCTGCGGCAACCATTCAGGTAGCCGAAGCAATGAATACCTATCATAGTTTTAAGTAAACAATAATAAATCAAGGAACAGGATTGCTTTGATAAAAATTAGAACCAGCAATAGTGTAAATCAAAGGAATAAACATTAAAGATAAAAATACAACTGATAGTAGTTTAAATTAAAGGTGTGCATATTAAAAATAAAAATCGCAATTGGGACGATATAAATTGAAACAATAGTTACAAATACTATATTTAATGGAGCTACCTTACATAAAATTTAACAGAATATAGCTCATTTTCGGATTTAAATTCACTTTTGACACTTTGGTAATCACATCTGTAAGATCAAGGAATTGAAAACCGAACCTTCTCTCTGGGAAAGAAAATTAATTAATTTTCTGTTTTTAAAGGTTCCTTTTCCTTACTTTTCTTAGTAAGTGGGCTTCAGTTGAAATGATTACAAAATGAGAAAGTCTCTCTCAGTCTCTTCTCCAGTAGAATTCTGAGAAACTTGTGATTCTCTTCAGTGCTGAAAACGAACTTTCTACTGAAAATATACTACCAGGAGTTGTTACTTTACAGAATGAAACTAACATTTTAAACTGCGGAAAATTTTGTTTTAGCATTGAATTTGTGATCAATAGTTAAAGTTCATCATGATTTTATTTCTAAACTTTTTTTTTTATATTTGTTTATATGACTCCCTATAACATCTGTGGTCATATTGGGGGGGCTTTGCTTTAGAAACAACTCGTTGACTATAGAATCTTTCACTTTGGGATTTTAATAATTTTCTTTTTTTCAAATATACGCACATTCACTCTCACATACATACTACCAGACTCTGTGGGGACTAGGGAATAATTCTGGTATTGTTCTGTTGGCATGTTCTGAAGTATGTTACACAATACATCGACAAAAATGAATATTTTGTCGAATATTTTCAAAAGAAAAACAAATTTCAAAGAGAAAAACAAATATCTGAATAAATTTCTTGAGGGTGTTCTAACATAGCACTAAAAACATTACAAACTTATGTGCTTTTCCTGTTCATGGGTGTTTACTAACCTTGACAAGTAATTCCATTGTGTTGAACAAAAGGAATATCCACAATGTCATGTTTTATAATTGGCAAAACCGTCAAAACCACAGCTTGTATTATGTCATGTATTCAATTATAAAATCCTTAAACACAATAGAGGTCTAAGCAGGTACTGTGTTAAAAGAGGATCATATTCAACAGTTCCAAATAATTGCTTTGATTAATAGAATTTGCCTCAAAAGGCCAATTCTTAGGATTTTTTTTTCAATTGTCTCTGAGTTTTTGATTGTGTATATTTCAATTTAAGCTGGTCATCAAGTGCAATTTCTATTGCACTATCTCTAAAAGCAGTGTAAGGTACAGACGATGTTAGATGATAACAGACATACTTAGACTGATACTCTACGTTACGTTATTACTCTCCAAAGCTTGCTTCTCTGGAACAGTGAAACACGCATTTTGCCCGTGACAGTCAGAGGTGTGCATGCAACAAGTTGTCGCTGCTCAGCAGAAGTAAGAGGGAAGTTGCTTCAGCTGGCTCACAATCGTCGGTAATGTAACGTATTAGATCTTTGTATATAGGAGCAGCGTTATGATTTATCTAGATATTATTAAATTTCTATGTGATTATAGATAATGGCATATATTATTAATACATTTATATAATGTCTGTCTGTATTGTTTGGTCATGTTAGTATGCTAGCCTTCTGACAGAAATTCCCAGTTCAATTCTCATGCTTATTGCAGTGCTTTGGTTACTTCCCCTTAATGCACGCCACTGCAATCTTGTATTTACCTTGGTGATAAAGGGAAAACCATGATTGGTCAGCTGATGGGATCTGAACCCCGGATCTCCCAAATGTGGGCCACAGGCATTACCACCTGAGTCATCCCACTGAGCTTTACCTTGAATTGTTATTGGTGTAAGTTCATCTTTGTTAAGATGCTCTGTGTAGTCTGAGTTACCTGAAATCCGTGGTACTCTATCCCCATTACCTGCATTAGCAAGACTTTACTACATTACTTCACAACAATACTACATTAATATTTAGGATTTAATATTTAATGTTACCGATTGCATTTCCTTTATTTTACAAATGAAAATTCCCTTGAATTCCAAGGTGTGTTGTGTAGTATTGTTTCTCCTCAACTACGATTTCCCAGCTCCTGGGTAAAAAGATTACACTGGTTGATACATTTTCTGCAGATATCGATGCCAGTTAACCACTAAAATGTTGAACTGTTAACCATTTATGAGAAACATTATTGTGATGCTTTAAAATATTAACAGTAGCAGCATAAACACTGATAGTTTACCAACTATTTAATTGTGTTAACGAAAGCTTTTAATAATTATCTAATGAAAAGATGCATGAGTTTGAAATTCAAATTAAATTGTTGTGGAAAACTATAAGCGCATTTGCTACTGAATTTGATAATAACACAAAAAAGTTTAGTTGCTATGAACTTACGTAGTTTTTGGCAGCCATGTTTGTCAATCACATATTTGAATTTTAATTATTTATAAGATCTCACACAATATATTCCTATACATTAAAAACAAATGCACTGCAGTGAAATACAATCAGTATAGTAATCAAAAGTGAATTACTATTAGTGTTGTACAGGTTTGATTGACACCTATCATTGCTATTGGAGTATTGTGTGCTATTATCTTCAATATTTTGATTTTAAAGAAACTGTTTCCATAATACACCAGCAATTTTTAGCAAATGGAAGAAAATACTTTGATCACAAGCTTCTTTTTTGAGACAGAAGCTATTCACAGCAGGTTTTGTCACTTTGTTACTCTGTTTGGAGCACCTTTGAAGCACATTTGCTTTGTGAAAATGACATAATACTTTACTTTACCTGAGAGCTTATGAGATTGCATTGAAGTGTGAAGTAAAATATGACACTGAATATGGCTTTGAGTGCTTTTAAATATAAGTTGCAAGTTATTGCCCAAATTGGTAAATGAAACTGAGTCATGTCATTTCAAGAAGACACTACCCAGAGAAAAGCAGCCACTACACTAAGGTGAAGAAGGAGCATAATGCAGCTGCCCATGTGAGTGTTTAGGAGTCACCTGATGAAAGATTCAGAGAAAACAGCTGATCCTCCCTTGGAATAAGGAGATGGAAGTGTAGAGGAAGTGTTTGTGGAGATTTTGGGAAGACATTTTGGACCAAACCAAACAATCAACATGATCTGATAATGATACTTTTGGTGAAGGCTATGGGTAGATTACTGAGAGTGGTGCCAACAATGTTGTGTGTGCGGCAAATCATGGCCCAGAGACCGGAGCTACTATTGCACACAGCAATTTAACATGGGAGCATCCTTCAAACACATCACCATCCACATAGCTGGACCATTCCTGGAAGGGATAACAAGCTTTTGTTAGTGGTCATGGATTTTTTTCAAGTGGCGGGTGGTTTACACCATTCCTAAACAGGAGGCAAAGATGTTTGAATGCCTTGTGGAAGAACTGTTCTGCCACTTTGGGGTATCACTGGAGCTACACAGTGACAAGGCATAAACTTTGAATCAAATCTGATAAGGTAAGCACTGAAGTGACTTAAGAGTGCACTAGATGTGCACACCAACTCTCCACCCACAGTTATATGTGATGTTTGAACAGTATATCAAGACTCTTGAAGAACACATGAGGAAGATGGTGAACAATCACCAGAGATATCTGATGCCACTTTTCTTGCTGGCTCACTGCTTGTCAACACATGACATCACTGGATTGACACCAGCCAATTTGATCTTTGGCAGAGAGGTGCATCTTCCATGCAACCTGATATTGCCCAGTAGTTGACTCTGTGAGGAACCTCATGGGCCTTCTTCAAGATGTGCAGGAGATGGCTTATCAGCACATCCAAATAATGCACAACTGGATAAAGATCTGTGACGACTGGCAGGTGAATAGCCAGGTTTCCAGTAGGGTGATCTGCTGCAGCTATATGGCCCTATCTGGACCTAGGGGCACTATCCCAAGCTTCAACAACATTGGCAAGTGCTGTACCTCATGGTGAAGAGGATTAATGATGTAATCTACCTTATCTAGAGGCTACCTCTTTGTACACATAAATTGTCTTGTCTGTTATGATGGTGGTGAGGGCAACCAGGCCTGAGGAGGAAGCAGTGTGACTATGGGCCCAAATAATTGGCAGGTTGCACATGAATTTTTGCAGTATGGTGTATGTGCGTGGTGTAGTGTCTTTATATAGCTGCCAGGATAGTTGGAATTGTCAATATGCAAGCTGCAAAATTGGAATAAAAATGTGTCAGCCTATTTACATAGCCCCCCCCCCCCCCCCCCCTAGATTCATAATGATTGTTACTGCACAACTAAAACTCCTTAGACAAGAAGGTTGCTTTACCTTTTCAGGGTGTATATCTCTATTGCATAATTGATTTGATTACAGATGTATCTCTTGCCACTGATTAATTTTTATAAATAAACAGAAAACATCCCACGACTACTTTTGGTTGCACCATTTTTATAAACAATGTATTCGGTGGTAGTCAGTAGCCATACATTAACAGTCTAACCCATGTTCACTGAAAACTCTTGCCTCCATTATCACATACTTTCACCATTTTAGCTGCTTTCAGAGATACCTGTTAAATGCATTACAATTTTGCATGTTGTAATTGACAGCAATAGCAAACTTTCCTCTGTTGTGTGTTGCATGCTTTTGACTAATCTACATATTGTGCAGTTTTACACTTTCCTTCTTCAGTTGTCCCTCTAGGTTTTTAGTACTTAGGCATTCTGCCTCCTCCTTCGGAAGCTGAACTGCTCGCCTAAGAGGCACTCTTCATATCCTCCTGGTGTGTAAGTCTACTGAGGAGAGATGGCTCCTTGCTAGGTGAATATTAATGCCTCTAGTAGTGAACTCTTTTTAACATAATGAGTAGATAGGCTTGTGGTTTATCTGACAACAGACTGACCAGTGATATCAGATGACCTGAAACAGTGGCTATGGCTGGTATTCATAATGCAGTCACAGCATAATGGCTTGCTCCTCCTTGACAGTAAACGTTTTGGGAGGATTTATTTGTTGCCTTCAAACATATTCTTTGTTAGCATGTAGGATGCTTGAGGGGAATAAATTAATTAGGTGTTAATGAAATAGCAGAGTGTGTTACAAGGTTGATGTAGAACAGCCATGTCCAACACAGCACACGCAGGTGCCATGGTGCTCGGAATGTGTTTTCCTGGCACCCTTCATGAGCCAAATTTTCTGAGAATTTCTAATTTTAAATCAAATTTGAGGTCAAAATTACTTCCGAATATTTTCTAGTATACATCCATGGCCATGAAACTTGTTTTTGTACACTCAAAGCTGTACTCATTATTTCCCTCAACAAATAGTAGACCCCAATTATTGGGAATTGGAGACAGAGTCACTTTAATCCCAACAAAACTTTATTGCAAACAATAAGTTCATTCCTTTAAACATTGCTGTTTGTAGCAATAGCGTGCAAAGGGGTCAGTTTGTTTATAGTTATAACAATAGTGAACAAAAGAGTTATGTGTTTAAACAAACATTCAGTATACTTGAGATATTGGGAATGTAGGTTCAATTATATGTCTTGTGTTGAATGGATGTTCTTAATATAATATGGCTAAGAGAAAGAGTTTACAGTTTTAACAGTGATTGGGAGGAGCAGTATTGTTTTGTGGAATTCAGAGGAAAACCTGCGTGTTTATTATGTAACAGTAATGTGTCTGTTCCAAAGAAAAATAATGTAGAATGTCATTTTTCGACAAATCATACAAACTTTAATACTGAATTTGCTGTTAATTCTGAATTACGATAATGCAAAGTTAGAGACTTACAGTAGAGTGCTTTTACAATGCTAGCTCAGTGAAATAGTAATGTGACAATGGCCTCTTACAAAGTATGTTATGTTTTAGTGAAAAGGAAAAAACCTTTCTGTGATGGGGAAGCAGTTAAAGAGGCAATGATCAATGCTGCAGAATCTGTTCAGTGGTCACAAAGATAAATCTGCACTCATTTCTTGTATAAAATGACTTAATTGCCTCACCAAACTGTGCTAGATGAGTTGAAGAGATTTCTAAGAATTTAGAATCTCAGTTATATCAGGACCTGTAATAGTGAGAATGTTTTTTGCTTCAATTTGATAAAATCACTGATATTTCTGATATTGGATGGTTGTGTGTATTTATTAGACTTATCTTTCATGACTTTACAATTAAAGAGGAATTTGTAAAAGTATTGCCATTTCATGAATATACTAGGGGAGAAGACATATTTAATGCATTCCTGAAATTTGTGAAAAGTAGTAACATTCCACTCTCTAAACTTGTTGCTATAACAACAGATGGGCCACCTTCAATGACTGGAAAGAATAATGACTTTCTTGCTCTTTGTGCTAAAGATGATTAATTTCAAAAATTTCTTTTTTATCACTGTATTATCCACCAGGAAGCTTTATGCACAAAGGTTTTGAAGTTCAACCTTGTCATGAAAGCTGCAACTTGTGTAATAAATCACATCATCATCTTCTATAACACTGAAACAATTCTGCAGTCTTTTGGATGAGATAAGAGATTTTGTGAAATCATCTCCTGGGCAATATGGTCAAGAATTTGATGAGATACCACGGTTCCTGGAATTAGATTTCTGGGTACTTCAAAAGTAAATGAGCTAAACCTTGAAATGCAAAGGAAAAATGACATTTCAGCCATGATAAGTAGTGTAAATGCTTTTTCAAAGTAAATCAAACTTATGGATTTGCAAATTTAAAAAGAAATTCCCTATCACACTTTTCAACTTTGAAATCAGTTATGGAAACCATAAATGTCAGCAAATATGGTGTTCTATCTTTTGCCCAGCATCTTGAAATTCTAGTCACAGAATTTAGTAACAGATTAGCCAGTTTTTAGCCCTTGAGCCAGTGATAATGTTTATCAAAAACCCATTTGCTTCAGTTGGCATTACTGAAGTTTGAGGCAGGTTATGTGAGATCTTTGGAAATAATAATCTTAAAGAATTGGAAGTAGAAATTTTAAATCTTCAAGAGAGTATATCTTTGAAATCGTCTTTATTGAGTTCAAGCACTTTCTTGAATGTGGTGGACAGGAATAAATATCCCATCATTGGTTAGTGTTACTTTGAAAACTTTTTTTTTTTTTTTGGCTCAACATTTCTTTGTGAGGTCACATTTTTGTCTATGAGCATCATCAAGAATAAGTACTGATTGAGTTTAACAGACTTGGATCTAGATCACACATTAAGAACAGATTGTCTCAGCTACACACCAGATGTTTCTACATGTACAGCAAACATGAACTACCAAAATACACATTAATTTTTTAAGTTACAAACCTAAGCATTTTAATTGTAATTCTTTGAAATGCTTCTAAACTGATACATGTTTGTAGTAGTAGTAGCTCATTATATACGAGTTAAATGTGCCCAAGTACATGAGAAAGTTGGACAGCAGTGTTGTAGAATTTAACATTGTACCTTTTTTGAGATGGAAACTTTATTTTGATGGATGTGGTTTTTACATCAGCTTTCATTTTCAGTGATTAACGTGGAAGACTACATTCATCGCTAAGGATGTTCTATGCTCATTTTGTGCTAGCCAAGAAGGGGCCATTGGCCCGAATCTGGCTGGCTGCACATTGGGATAAAAAGCTGACAAAGGCTCATGTATTTGAGACAAACATTGAAAAGTCTGTGGATGGAATTCTGCAACCAAAGGTAATGTTATAAAGTTATTGTTTAATTAAAGTAGGGATTGCTTTCTTGATATCAAGATAACATAGCATTTTGATTTAATAGCTGCCATTGCTGTTAAATTGGTATATTGTTTTAAAATTGAACTTCTTCATTGATTTTGCTTTCATTCCATTTTCTTAAGTTTAACTCTGAATTGTAACTTTTGGTTTCAGCAATCAGCATTTAAAGGTGTTAAACACCATTACTTTTTCATTTCAAGTGTTAACAAGAAAACATTTGACAAGACCTGACAAGACTTGATAATGTCATAAATGTATATTTACACTTGTCTTTTTGCCAAACTGAGTCTATTCCAAAGCCATTGAGAGTCATTTATCATGTGCAAAGTAATTTACTATTAAGAGTAATGGTATCACAATTTGCAATGAAATGTTCTCTACATAGCACTTTCGATTGTAACATCAGATTGCCTATAACAAATTACTAGTACAGTGGAATTAACAGGTTGTATTAAATTGAATCGGTCGGAGCTGAAAGACATTAAGTCAGATTTTCTAACTTTTCAGGAGAAGGAAAAAACATTATGCTGTCCAGAAAATTAAGTAAGTTGTTTGACTGTTTATGTTAATCTTTAGAAAAATTCCCTAGGATGTGTATGTCCTGATAGAGAGAACAATTTAATACCTCACAAACATTTGAAAAACTATTTTGACAAATTGACTTAATGCTTTTCAGCTCTGTGGCCGCTCTGTACACTTCATAAATGCATTAAATGTTTAAATTTTGTGTGTCATTCTTGTTTTATTTTACTGTAACCACCCTCATTCAATATAAAGATTGTTAGCAAAGTACAAGCTACAGAGGGTACGTATAGTAAATTACAAAACACGAAGTTACTTATGGCAACAGAAACTACAAGCTTTCCTCTTCAGGCTGTGTTAGTTCGCCATATCAAAATTATTAAATAAACAGAATGCTGTAAATTTTAACAACTCTTTGTGATATAACAAAATTAAAGTTACATAGGGGTACAGCAGGGCAACAAAACACAAAGTTACTTACGGCAGCTGGCCTTATAAGGATTCCCCTTCCTTTTGTTTTATTGGCCATTTTAAAATGTTATTGTAAAAATGTAATGCATCATGTGGAACATATTTGACAACCTTTTGAATGTCTTGTAACTTTTTTAAGTTTATGGACAGCTTGTCCTTACAAGCTTTTCCTGAAGGTATGGCGGGGTTTGTTAACAATGGAGGTTTACCCAGAAAAAAAGTGTTTTTTATTGGAGAGTTAATATAGAAATATACTTTGATATCTCCAATATTGTTGCTGTTAAATCAAAATTGCTTGAATTTTGAAGGAGAAAATGCTTATTTCATGTTCCTCAACAGTTTTTCACTTTCCCTGAATACAACCGTTTTTTTGAAGGACAGCCACCATTTATCAAAATTTATAATCTCATCCTAATTGCACTATATGAATTTCTAGTTTCTTTCTGTAATTGGTTATAATTTCAACATATTCTTTTGAGGTGTGCACTCTGACAACACTGGTAATTTTCTTTTTGAACACACCAAAATTTCTATCACATGGTAAGTATGAATGACTATGTTCAGGAAAATTATGGATAATTGAGTGCAATCTACCTGTTGTTGTCAAACCCATACACATTCTCACCATAGTATGATTTTTATTTTGTCCTGGACATCCATCCAAAAGTAAAGTAAGATGTTTCACTGAGTCTGAAACATAATGATTGAGAAAAGAGCACACCTCATTAACATCACCCTCATGATAAAGGTACACTACAGAGCCTACTGATTTTAAATTGTGAATATTGAACACGTTTACCCACAACTGACACATATAAGGCATCTCTTGTTCTGAAATTTCTGGCAAGGGCAAATTTTGCATGAAGTCAAAGGCTATGGCAGTGGTATCTTCATTTTGAAAACAATGGGATTTCATCTCCTTCAGGCTATTATAAAACTTACGGCTCCTTTGGATAAAAACTTCCAAATCTGTCTTAGCAAAAACTTCTAAGCTTTCACAAAAATGAGGACTCTTAGTTTTGTATCAAGTTCCTCACAAAGAGAGTAAACATCTATTTGGGGCGTACCAAATTTGTAATAAAAATTTTCAGGAAAGTACTATTTATAAAAATCATATTTAACACACGTGTCTGGGTACATTTCACAGTACAGTTCATGCATCGATGTGATACAAAGTCTAGCATCAAGATAAAGAATCTCCTTCCCAGCATAATGGGAAGACAATTGAAAGTTAGTTGAGTCGATTTTGTAACACTACATCACTTACTTTTTATTTCGGATAACACGTTTCAGAAGCCATGTGCTTCCATTGTCAATTCCTTTGGTAGACTGCTGGCATTGCTTGCTGTGGTGGTTGTCTCTGTCCCTGGCGGTGGTTTGATGAACCTCTGAATGAGTAGATCGCCTGGCGGGATTTCAAAATTGAAAACGCAGTTCTTGTTTTTCCAAATATATATGTTTTCCCATACTTTTAATTCTGTCTTTCTTGTGATGTTTTTGAGGATTTTTGGGCTTCTATTTATGGTGTGTTTCTCTTTCCAAAAATGCCAAGCTACTGCAGATTTGTCTTCTTGTTTGAGTTTAATATTTCTGTGGTGTTCTTTTGCCCTTGTTTTTATATTTCTTTTTGTTTGGCCGATGTGGATTTTTTCACAGTCATTACAGCTGAACTGATATATTCCTGGTTTGTTTTCTTGTGAGATATCATCTTTTAATTTAGAATTTAAAATGTTTTTTTTTATAGAGTAATTGTTTTTAGGGGCTAGAATGATGTTGTGTCGTTTGAAGATCCTATGGAATTTGTTGAAAGTTGTAGGGTGGTATGTAAACTTCTTGTAGATCTTGTTTTCTTTCTGGTTTTGAGTGAGTGTGCTGACTTCTTTAATTCTCTTCCTATTTTTGGCCTTATTAACTATTTTGTACACCAGTTCTGCCCGGAATCCATTCTCTGTAGCTATGTCCAATATTTTAGTAAGTTCACATTGGTATTCAGTTTTACCCATTGGTACATTTACCAATCTGTGTGTAAGGCTGTTGAGTAAAGCATGCTGATGGGGAATGAGATTGTAACTCTTTTGTTTTATATAGCTGTTGGTGTGGGTAGGTTTTCTGTAGATGCCAAATGTAAGGTGAATATTATTTTGGATGATTTTTAGGTCGAGGAATGGTAGTTGTCCATCACATTCCTTCTCCATTGTGAACTTTATAGACCTTTCTTGCACACTTAGGAGTTTTAGTGCATCTTCTAGGTGTTTTTCTGGGACTATTGCAAAGATGTCGTCTACATAGTGGTACCATACTTTGAACATCCAGGGGAATGCCTTTTTAATCCTAGTTTCCATAGTGCTCATGAAGAGATCTGCTAATATTGTTGACAGCGGGCTGCCCATAGCTAAACCAGATGTTTGTTTGTAATATTTCCCGTTAAATGTGATAAAATTTTGATTTATGCAAAGATTTGTTAATATGATGTATTCTCGGACTTCTTCTGTTGTTTTCCCTATTGCAAGTAACCAGTTTTTGATGTGTGATTGTATGCTTTCTATAGGTAAGCTTGGAAACAAAGCAGTAACATCAAAGGAAACTAACATATCAGTTTTTTCTAATTTCATGTCTTTAATTTTATCGATTAGATCTAGAGAGTTTTTTATACTTGCTGTTTGAAATTTAGGTAAGGAAGAGAATCTGTTTAACCATTTTGCTATATTATATGTAGGTGCACTTATATTGTTTATAATTAGTCTCATTGAATTTCCCAGCTTGTGTATTTTTGGAAGGCCATAAATTCTGGGCAGAACTGGATTATCAACTTTAATTTTGCAGTTTTCTTTTTTGTCTATTGGTTTACATTCTTGAACACTGGCATTTAATTTAACTATACATTGGTTTAGAGGGTTCTTTTGTACTGTAGAGTATTCTTCTTTTTCTAAAAGTGTTTCCATTCTTTCTACATATTCAGTTTTTTCCATAATTACTATTGTGTTTCCTTTGTCAGCTTTGCTATAAATTACCGGTTTGCTTTTTAGTGCTCTTATTACATTTTTTGGGGGTTAGTTTTCTTTTTGCTTTCTATTGTTTCGATAATTTCCATGGCTTCTGAAACATGTTTTCCGAAATAAAAAGTGATGTAGTGTTACAAAATCGACTCAACTAACTTTCAGTTGTTAAAACACATCACTGTCACAAAGTCCACCATATATGAGGATAATAATGGGAAGACTTTGGCGGAAATGATTTTATATGTTCATGTATTGTGTTTAGAATGGCTTCAGAAAGTTTGTTTCCTTTAGGGCTTTTTCCACATTTATCATGTGGCATTTCTCCATGTGACAATGCATGAGTTATTGTAAATACTTGTTTCGTACTAACTGTATGGAGACTATGAGAAGCTTTTTGACAAACTAAGGTCTTTTTTGTTCCAACCATTACAAAATAATTTACTACAATGCTTTTTCTGTTCATCCTTACTAGGCTTACGTGGTCTGTGTTGCATTATATCATGTACTTCAATATGACTATGTAAATACATATGTTGAGCATCTTTGTTGTGAAGATTCAGAAATGCTGTGAGAGTATTAATTTTTTTATTGTCGCTGATTCTCTTGAAACAATGTTTACGGCACCTATAACACAACGAAAATTATATCTTAGAAATAGGTGATTGCAATATTTTTACAATATTAACATACTATAAATGGTGTGTACATATTGAAAATAATAGTTTGTACTGTAACTGGTCATGGGAAATGATACTAAAACAACATGCCTGCAATTTTCAACATGCTTGCCTTTGTAGTTAGTATATGCTAAACCTTTAGTAATAAATTGTTTAATCACATTTTTCTGATGCAAAGAATCGTTCCTCTTTTGTTTAGGCAACATTATTACACCCTTTACTATATCAAGTCTCACAAACAATGACTCACGTTGCATTAAAACATTGATATTGAATACTGCAAAATTGGCGGCAATCGGAACACAGCACCTGGTTGGTTAACCACTAACCTCCTGCGCTGTGGCAGTAATGACTTAATGCTTTGTTCCTCCATACACTTTATCAATAGCAACGTTTTTGCACATGGAGTAGGCCAACTTAATTCTTTCTTGTGCCAAAAGATAGATCTTACTTAACTAGTACATAATGCTAAATAAAATAAAAAAGCCCAATTTTGACTTAATGCCTTTCAGCTCCAACCAATTCAATTGCATTATTGTACACTCTGGAAATCTGCCTTGCAATTCCTTCATGTGCTATGTCTTCATCATATTGTAGTGGACCATTTCATGCCAAATCAACAGAGCCATTTTATCTCACCATTTTAAATGTTGCTAAAATTTGGTATACTCATAATGGATGCTGAGATTAATAAAGCACCAAATTTCAATTTTTTATCTCAAACCGTTTCTGAAATATGGTTATGTAAAAGTTTCAAAAACTGGCCAAAAGGCATGAATGCTCTTATTTAAAATAACTCTAGGGGCTGTCCTAATTAAGCTAGAGAGCTGAGAAAGATGTCATTTTGCAGCATTTTAATGGTTTTTCTAGTGTTATACAACTAACTTAGGTTCTAATTAAAAATTGTATTCAAAATACAAATTTAAATTTTAATTCAATATTTTTCCAAAAAGACATAATTTAAAAACTTCAAAATATTTCCATAAATATTTAGCACTGTTGTAACTCATGGCAAAATATAAATATGGGAAGATAATGGGTTCATTGTTAAAAAAAAATATTCCTGACTATTGTTTTTCACCAATAGTCCAGTTTTGCCCAAAACTTCTTTTGATAAATAGGAACTTAATTAAAATAATCAGAAAGGTAACTAGAAATATCAAAATATGATAATTTTAAAACAAAACCAAATGAAGGTAAAACAAAAATGTAAAAAAGACAACTTTTGTGCAACCTTAAGAAAGCTTATAAGCATTTTAAAGACAAGTTTCCTAACATAAAAATAGGTTTCTCTAAGTTTGCTGAGTTTAGAACTAAAATTTCACGACACTCTCTTGATGAAAATTTAATTGAACAAGTTCAATTTCGCCAGTGGGTTGACTGATATAATCTGGAAATAGTACATAAAACTTGAGAAGAATTTCTAGATTTATTCTGTAGTAAGACATCCTCTTTGGTTCGTACGACTTCATTGGCAAGCAACAAAGACCATTCTTTAAAGCCACAAAAGAAAATCTTAATGAATCAGAATTTGTTACATGTGTTTTTTCAGAAAATTATAGTATAGTTGTACAGTATGAAGGTCAGAGTTACCACTGGACAAGTCAACAGATTACTATACAAATAGGAATACAAAATTGAGCATGTGACCTTTGTCATTGTTCGTTTATTGCCTAGAGCGGAATACAAAGTTTACACCTTTCAAAAGAAGCTAATTTTATATCTAACAAATAAATTTAAAAAGTTTCCAAAGAAGGTTTACTATTTTTCAGGCATTCTGCTGCTCAATACAAAAGTAAATAAACGCTCTGAACTTTTGTCTTCATGAGGAAGACTTCAGTCACAGCACATGGAAAAGGATCTTGTGTTGGAGTAGGGGGTTCCAATAAGAGACTGGCAGCTTGTGCAGGTTTGCAAAGGCCATATCACAACCAGAGCCAAACCACACAACATCTATTAGAGTGGGCAGTAGATAACTTAAACATAGACTTTGCCTATTCCACTCAAGAAGATTGTGCAGCTTCAGAAATGTTCTTAAAAAGCTGACTTGAAGAAGCATTGACAACCGAAGGAACACAGCAATTTTATGCATTCATTCTCAACACTACACCAAAACTATTAGTGAAAAAACAGTTTTCAGATGATGTGCAGGGTTGGGAGAGAGAAGTAGCTACATCACCAGGCAAACTGATGTTGCAAGACTTATCAGGCTACGTCTCCACTGTGTATGACAAAAATTGGTGGCTTGGGTGCATTTTAGAAAAAAATGAAGCACTTGATGAAGTGAAAATAACTTTTTTTCATCCATGTGGTCCAGCTACATAAAAGTGAAAATAACTTTTCTTCATCCATGTGGATTAGCAACATCAATCCCTATCCTCACATGCGGATGTCCTGTGGGTATCATGGTGGATGTTCTCAAAAAGGTATAGGAGAATGTACAGTCTTGTTGAAAGTGATGTAAGCCAAACCCAATTGTTTTTTTTAAAATGAAATCTGTGAAGGCTTGAGATACCTTTTGGGAAACTGCTTTCAACTTAAAACTTAATTTTTCCTCAGATTATAGGCTATTAGTTTAAATTGTACAAAATTAAAGTAAGCAAACAATTTAATTTAATTATAGAATATGCTGATTTGTTTTGTTTTAAGATGTTATTTTGTTATTTATGATGTTTTTTGTTACCTTTCTGTATATTTTAATTAAATTTGTCAAAAGAAGGTGTTGTCAAAATAAGGCTGTTGGTGAAAACCAAGAGTCAGAAATAATTGTTTTTAACAATGAACCCATTATAACCCCATATTTATATTTCGCCATATGACTTACAACAGTACTAAATACTTATTCAATAATTCCTTAGAAAAAATAGAAAAACAAATTATTTTGGGGAATTTGTTTTTTATTTTTCAACATTATCTCCATATTAAGCTTGATACACATTTCGCAATGTTTTTCCAACTGTTTTAAGCCTTCCAAAATGTAGGATTTCAGAGGGTCCTCAAAATAGACATCTATTTGGGAAATTAACTCTTTGTTAGACATGAATCGTTTTCCGCCAAGCCACTTTTTCAAGTTTGGAAATAAAAACAAACAAAAAAATGTCACTGGGGGCCTAATGTGGTGGATGTTGTAGCAATTCAAACCTTAATTTTCGCCATCAAAACTGCGCAGGTGTGCATCCTTGCATTTTTGTGATGGAAGAGAATCTTTTTCTTTGCCAGCTGAGGGCATTTTTTTTTTTTTTCTTGATTTCTCTGTTCAACCAGTACAATAATGATGCATATTATTCTCCATTTATCGTTCTTCCTTTCTGCAAGTAATCAATGTAGATGATTCTGGTGCATCCCAAAAAACTGAGGCCATTGCCTTGTGTGCAGCTTTCACCACCTTTGCCTTCTGTTTTGGCTGTACTTTTGTCTCGGAGTGTAGTTGTGAATCCATGTTTCATCCACAGTTATGTATTGACACAAAACCTGGTCAGGATTGCGATGGAAAAGTCACAAACCAGTTTCCAAATCAATGACATGATTGTGTTTATTCTCCATTGAGAGCAAACAGGTACTCATCTTGTCAGACCTAATTTTTGGTGCAAAATTGTGAATTGCCTGTGGCCTCTATTATTTCACGAATTTTTTTTTCATTGATCACTCAAAATCATATCTTGGATTTTGTCAATGATTTTGGAGGAAGTCACTTCTACTGGATGTCCAGAATGATGTTCATCATTTGTGGATGTACAGCCACATTTAAGTTCATTTATCAAACTATAAATTGCTGCAAACATAGGAGCAGATGTGCCATGAATTTCATCGAACTTGGCTTTTATCTCTTTTGGTGTTAAGCCTTTTAAATAAAAGTGTTTAATCACTGCACGAAACTTGTTTTTTTCCACCTCTCTAAATAAGCACAAGATTATTGATTCAATTGCCTATGGCAATGAAACCATGTAATGGATATAGCTGAAACTAGAACCACCATCTAGTAAGAGACAATGGTTACTGAATACAAACTTTTTTCAATGCTATGAGTGTAATTTCTTGAATTTTCTAAGGACTTATTGAATGCCCTAAGTACTAAATTAGAACTTAACCAACTGAATTCAATTCAAGTTCTGTCATGCTATGTTGCTGTATTGGGACTCAAGGGAATTTCTAGTTTGCGAGTTCACCATCATGTACACATGCTGACAAGGGATCAGCTCATTAATCATGACTTATGGATGTGAAAATGGTAAAACTTAGCCTTGGATATTTTCTTCAAGATTTTGGGTTCATTTTATATGCAAATAAAGTATACACGGGACCAAAGGCTTTACTTCCCATCTGAAAGAAACCATGCTAAGTATCTTATGTTGGAAAAAATCCATCACCCTCTGTTGGGTTTGAACCTGCAACCCTTAGTCAATTGAATGAAGTGGAGAATGAACACAAATGAACAGAATAGACTTGTACTTTGTGCACATGCAATTAAAACAGTTGGATGACCATGTTTTATTGGAAGTATACCATTGCTTTGGTATGTTTAAACTACACTTTTTAAAGTTCATTGAGAATTTGAGTTCTAAATCTTTTTGTTCACTTAAAGGGTTTGCAAATATGTGCAATCTGACATTTTTATCTTAGCAGCATTTATTTCCAATGTGTAGTATTTTTCACTGTGTTATGTGTAACATTCTGGTTGAGTATTTATTTTATAAGCCTCCTTAAGAACTGATGCATTCTGCAAATAAAAGCTTCAAGTTGCATTATATTTTTGGTAGTGATAGTTCTTGTGAGACTTTCATCAAAGTAACAACATTTAAATCAAAAGAAGCTTTAATGAAGTTAAGGTATGTCATATCATAAGACTACACTACACTTCTGCGTTATGGTAATTGTTTTTTCATAGGTTGTCTAAAATGGAACACTAATTTTAAATTGGTCACTATTGTTTTAATGCTTTTCAACTTCCAGCTCACAAAAATGTTAGTGTCAAAGCACCCTATAAAATAGCTCATTCAAGCAAATAAATATGGCATTCCAGAACAATGTTGAAATATAATTCTGTATGTGCCTCATACAAAATTAAAATAAAAATTATACACTACCACGGGCAAGATAAGAAGGAATCTGCAGCTAGAAGAGACCGTTTAAACTTTAATGTTACAGATTCAGTTGGGATTTGTTTGTTTTTTTTAAATGAAAGTAGATTGAAAATAAAAACACCCATGTGTTGGCTTTCTCTCCCAGAGGATCCCTGTTCAGCAGAAAACATTTCTAAAGTTTTAAGTTTCTCTCTTCTGCCCAATGATCAGCTGCTGAGTAGAATAGAATAAAATGAAATGGTTGTCATGATGTTTACATTGTGAGCATTAGCTCATAAACTGGCGACTGGTCTAAATACACGTAAAGGAATAAACGGGTAGGTAACTTAAATTCTAATATGTACATGGTATACAAGATATTATTTGTAAAATATATTGAAAATGTAATTTGTCTATTCATGGTAATACCAAAATATGTTTACTAGCTTAGGGGTACCAATATTGCATCATCTTTAAATTCTTGAATGGAGCAATATGTTTTATATAGTAACATTTCACTAACTCTTTTTATGAACAAATTTAAGCTATTATATCTTTGATTTTTGTGGCAGTTTGTTATATATTTTTTTATATCCATATAGTAGTGGGTTTTTATTGAAAAAAATGAGCTTTGCCCGCACCAGAGCTACAAGTAACTGCATACAAAACCACACTAAAGATAATTTGCGAGAGTTTATGTAGTGAAGACAATGTTGATCAGCATTACATTTCATTTTTTTTTTTTTACCCAGCAATGGGTGCTTCCGAGAAAAGAGTCTGAAAAGAGAAATATTGCATTTTATTGTAAGTGCCCTCATTTAGTACCAGTGCAACTAATTAAATATTTTTAGTTAAATCATTCTAATTTGTAAATAATGTTTTACTTGTCAAATTTGGTTCTATGGGAGAGAAATCTGACATGAATATTTTTATTTTTGATCTTTCACTATAAAAACTCCAAGTTTGATCTGTAACATCAATGTGACAGTGGGCTCTTGTAGGTTAAGGTGCTTGAAAAGAAATTATTGATAGTAACAACAATATTGATATAGGTAGTAGCATTGAGGCCACATAAATATCTGAAGTGAGACACAGTATTGGTAAGAAACACAGTTAATCGCAGTATTACCCTCTGCCCATTATGTCCAGTTTTAAGACAAAAGGATGCAGCAATCACAGCCTGTCACAGACTGATGCATTATGACAATGGCAAGACATAATGTTGTTTATTTTTTCAGGTTAAAATGGCTTTGAGAACATCAGGCCATTTACTGCTGGGGGTGGTTCGTATATACTCTCGTAAAGCAAAATATTTGCTGGCAGACTGCAATGAAGCCTTTGTTAAAATTAAAATGGCATTTAGGCCGGGCATGGTGGACTTGCCAGAAGAGCACAGGGAGGCAAATGTGAATGCTATCACTTTACCAGAAGTGTTCCATGATTTTGACACAGCAATGCCTGAACTCAAGTAAGTTCTTTCCTTTTCTGCTAAGCTGAAAAATTATTCCCAAATTCTTAAACTCAAGATAAGATTGCATATAAGTGTAAATGAAATTACTGAGTACCACACAGGAATGCCATCATTAAAGCAACTTGTACCTTAGGCTACAGTCATTAAAATTGTGTTGTGAACATATGTTTCAGTGATGTGGATATCGAAGCTCAGTTCAGTCTTAACCAGTCTCGTGCTGAAGAAATAACAATGAGAGAAGACTATGGAAGCATAAATCTGGTAACAAATGATGAAGGTTTTGGTGACATGGGTTTTGATACAGAACCACCTGAACTGATGAGGACAGTAACCACGTTAGAGCCATCACTTGATCAGGTATGCCATTTTGTCTTTTTATTCTTTTAGCATCTCTCAGCATCACCTCTGGCAGCTGAAACATAATCACAATTTTGCTTTACAGTAAACAGAGCAGGCTTCTTCACCATCACCACTGCTATCATAATTCAGTTCTTTACCGTCCTTTATAATATGTTACAATGTGTAGTACAAAAATCATGTGTGTGTATTTTTATGGGTGTGTGCATGTGTACACAAACCTGATTATTTTTCCAAAAAAATAAAAGTCTTAATTATACTTTGATAATAGATGGATATAAGTATTAGCTCAATAACGTATGCTGTATATTTTATGTAATTTAGCATGCTTCTAGTAGCATGTATGCATTCCTTTCCTTCTAATAATAGTCTTGAGTCTGTTCTGTATTGTGTTTACAAGCCATCTTGTTATTGCTGGTTCAATATTCCCCATTCTTGAACAGTCATTTCCTTCAGATGTATTTTACTGGAAATATGATGCACTTTTGTTCCCCTCTCCAACACGTCTTACAAATGCTCAAGGTAAGGAGACTGAGGTGGAGATTTCAGGATGTGGAAAGTATTACACAGAATCCAAGCATATACATTGTATGCAGTGTGTTTTGTATCACTATCCTGTTGGAAATGATAGTAAGTATTAAAACCTAGTTTTTCAGCACTAAGTTTCAAAGTCCACTTTAAAATATCCAGGTATACACACTGATCCATAATTCATTCAATAAATACCATTTGCCACTTCCTGAAGCACCCATGCACACCCAGAAAATGAGATGATCACCACTAGGTTTTGCAGTACACTCCATATTTGCAATTTTCAGCTCAGTATTTCGACTTCTCCCTACCAAAATATGTCCATCGTTGTAAAGGTTGTACTTGCTTTTGTCGGAGAAATTACTCTGAGGCCTTGACTTTTGTTTCTTGCCAAATTTCAGCTTTTCTTCCTATTCTCCTTGATTATTTAGGGCTTATTTCTTTGAACTTCGGCATTGTAGCTGACTCAATGACGAATTTTCCTGACTGTCTACAGATGAACTTGTTCCCCATAAAATGCTTGTATTTTTGCAGCAATCCATGATGGGCTATTTTAGTCCTTTCTGAATAACCATTACGTTATGCATCCCCTCTCCTTCTTTGAATTTACTTGGTCTTCTGTCATCATGCATATTTATTGACACTTTTATTTTTTTTATAATTTTTAACAGCATTGCACACAGAACAGCTACCTTAATAATCTTTACACTTTTAGTGTATTGTAACAAAAATTCTTCTTTATTGCTCCAACAAACAACTCTTTATTCCTTCTACTGACACAAATGCAAATCTGTTCACAAATGACTCTCTCTCTTTGATGCATCCTCAACAATTGCCATATAGTTTCCTTTCAGTGCTTGCTTTCGCGGCTACTATTGCATGATATGAATTTCCCAACAAAACTCACTCAACTGCTGCACACTAAGCATTCCCAGTTGAAACCGCAACCTCTGCAGGGCTCATTCTCTGCTTTTTACACTGTCAAATACATGGCAGAAAACTTCAGAAGCAGTCACATGGTGCAACAATCCACGTCTTTGACATCAAAGAACTTGACACCAGCACATCTGTCCACTCACATGGGTGTAACAATTGCAGCTTTGATGTCAAAAGAATTCGCCTACAGCACACATACAGGTGTAACAATGTACAGCAGCAATCGCTATAACTTCTGAAGCAAGCCATTCACACATGTTTGGTTATTATGGCTGCAGGGTATAGTCACACTGCTCCCTCTGCATGGCTGGTCATTCTGACCCACACCATCCTAACAGGCTAGATGATCCAGGTGTACTATCAGCCTCTTCCATTGGGGCAGGATCTGGATGTGGTAGATGGCATCATTTATCCTCTTGACCACAAGGTACGACGCTTGCCATGGTTGTTGAAGCATGTGGCTACATCAAATCACCCTGCTGGAAACCTTGGCTGTTGACCTGCTGGTCATAACAGGTCCTCATGTGGTCTCTCACTATCTGGATTTGTAGATGTATCATATCATACATGTTGTGAAGCTGGTCTACACGATTCTGCATGTAGTTGACTGCTGGATGTTATGCCCCAGGATAACTTCCAAACGTGAGGTTGCAAAATAATGCAGTTCCCTGTCAAATACCAAACTGGCTGGTGTCAACCTGGTGTTGGGTTGAAGAACGATAGGCCAGCAAGAAAAGTGCATTCTCACATCCGAGTCTCTCTGGTGATTGATCACAACCTTTCTCAAATGCTCTTCTAGAGTCTTGATGTTCCACTCAACCATGTCATTTGTGGGAGGAGAGGTGATGTCCACTCCAGGTCCCTCCAGTGTCTCAACGGGTTGGAATCAAAGTTGATGACCTGTTTGCTGTGTAGCTCCAACGGTACCACATAGCATAGCAACAAAGCAGTTCTTCTATGAGGCAGTTTGTGATGATCTTGCCTCCTGGTTACAGATGGCATACACTCCAGCCATTTGGTGAAGTAATCCATGTCAACCAATAGATACTTGTTGCCCCTGTGTGACACAGGGAATAGCTCAGTTACATCAATGGCTATTCGTTTGAAGGGTGCTCCCACATTATGCTGCTGCATGACTTGCTGCACACACATGACATCAGTGGTACCACCTCTCAGAATCTGCCCATAGTCTCAGCCAGTAGTACCAACCAAACTTTCGGTGGTTCAGTTGGGTCCCAAATGTCTCCCAGAAGTCCCTAGCAGGTACTTCCTCCAAGATTACTCCAAGGGAGGATCAACTGCTCTCTCAGGGTCTTCCCCTCAGGTGCTGTAAGTGATTGGCTACATATATACAGAATAGATTTTAATATAATAATGCTGGGATTAGTATGAAACACCTTTAAATGCTCTCCTACATGAGTTGTTTATCAAAAACTTTGCTTGATTCTGTAACACAAGGGTGGCACAGAAAATTTGTGGGAAATCAAATAAGGATTAGTTTTAAAAACAATTAAATTACTTTATTGTTTTTCAAAATATTCCCCTATACTGTGAATACATTTTTGCATGTGATGAAACCAGCCCTAAAACAGTGATGCCCCTCTTCCTGAAGCACTTAAGAAATCAGGTTTTTATAATGTTCCACTGCTTAATCTGATGACGAAAAAGTGATTCTATGCAGTTTATTTTTAATTTTTGGAAACAGGGGTATATGGTGGAGGATTTAATGCTGCTGACCTTAAGGGCATCCAGATACTTGTTTTTTTTGTTTTGATGTCATGTTTAAAATTAATAAGGAAGTGATAAAGTGAGGGAACCACAAGTGGCAGACAAGTCACAGAGATATGCAGAAGTCCCTGACAAGTGGCTGAAAGTTCTTTATCTTAGCACCAGGAACCTGCCGTGCAGCTGCCAACACCACCAGTGTTGCCATACTTCCCCAGCCCTTTAGGAACAGTGACCACAATGTATTTTTTTTTTTTTTTTTTTGGTAGTGTTTAACGCCCACTTTAAATACTAATGGCACTGCAGGCGGTGACACTGATGATACATGAACGATGATGGAGCACAGGTGGAATGTGATGGCGGGGGAAACCGGAGTACCCGGAGAAAACCCGCCCCAGTGCTGTTTTGTCCACCACAAATCTCACATGCGGTCGACTCCAATGTAGAGAACAGCTTCTGCAGTATGCACTGCCTCAAACAATGAGCCTAGAAGCACCTGAAAGATGATAGGGAAATGATGGAAAGGAAGTCATGGATAATAAGCACCCAAACATTTGCTTAAGTATAAGGCAAACAAATCAGAGTGCACAGTCAATGGGGATCATACTGTGACCTCTCAATGTGAGGTGCTCATGTTACTGTGACACCACCTCTCTTGGCTTTATGATTTGTACTAAATAAATTCAAATGTAACACTTCAGTATCTGTCATGTTTGTTTTGAACCATCTTCCCATAACAGGCCAAAAGATGTAAAAAGTGGAGCTACTTAAATACACATTTACTTCATCATAAATATGTGGCTGCAAATGTCTAAATATCACTGTATGCTGCTAACATGCACATTTTGCATAGCATAGGATAGATCACTGGTCCAATGCAAATGATGCAGTAGCAACCGTGGCTGTTGCATAATGTGAGAGAAAGGTCTTGCGAGTTTTAGTGGCGATAGAGGATGGGCAGAGCACTGCTTGTGGGTGAATGTAGCTCATAATTTCAGTGAGTAGAAATAGTACCTATCTCATAGATTGCTTTGAAATTCTAAAATGCAAATGTTGAGGTGCAATCCTTATGACCAAACATTCATTTATATTACCCTGTATTAAGAATTAGCATTAAGATGCAATGTTTGGTAGTGTTTGGATGCAAATAATGGCCTTATTTTTGGGGTGATAGTGTTTGACGAATTCTCAAAACAGCTTCAAGCAATATATTAGTGTGCAACAAACTAGGACGGTGGGTAAGTCATAGTGCCGCCACCATTGAGGTGTGTATTGGACTAGCCTGCACTAGAAAAGCAATATGCTGGTGTGTTCATTTCTGGGCCGGTGGGAGAGTCATAGTGCCAAAGCCATTGAGTTGCGTATTGGACTAGCCTGCACTAGAGAAGCAATATGTTGGTGCACCCCACTAGGCCGGTGGGGGAGTCATAGTGCCACCACCATTGAGGTGCATATTGGACTAGCCTGCACTAGAGAAGCAATATGTTGGTGCACCACACTAGGCCAGTGGGAGAGTCATAGTGCCACCACAATTGAGGTGCATATTGGACTAGCCTGCACTAGAGAAGCAATATGTTGGTGTGTTTATGTCTGGGCCGGTGGGAAAGTCATAGTGCCACCACCATTGAGTTGCGTATTGGACTAGCCTGCACTAGAGAAGCAATATGTTGGTGTGTTCATGTCTGGGCCGGTGGGAGAGTCATAGTGCCACCACCATTGAGGTGCATATTGGACTAGCCTGCACTAGAGAAGCAATATGTTGGTGTGTTCATGACTGGGCCAGTGGGAGAGTCATAATGCCACCACCATTGAGGTGAGTATTGGACTAGCCTGCACTAGAGAAGCAATATGTTGGTGTGTTCATGTCTGGGCTGGTGGGAAAGTTGTAGTGCCACAGATATTGAGGTGCGTATTGGACTGGCCTGCACTAGAGAAGCAATATGTTGGTGTGTTCATGTCTGGGCTGGTGGGAGAGTCATAGTGCCACCACCATTGAGGTGCGCATTGGACTAGCCTGCACTAGAAAAGCAACATGTTTGTGCACCACACTGGGCCGGTGGCAAAGTCGTAGCGCCACAGCCATTGAGGCACGTGTTGGACTAGACTGCACTAGAGAAGCAATATGTTGGTGCACCACATTGGGCCGGTGGGAGAGTCATATGCCACAGCCATTGAGGTGCATGTTGGACTAGCCTGCACTAGAGAAGCAATATGTTGATGTGTTCATGTCTGGGCTGGTGGGAGGGTCATAGTGCCACAGACATTAAGGCACGCATTTGACTGGACTGCAGTAGACAAGCAATGTTTGGTGTGCGACAAACTAGGCTGGTGGGAGAGCCATAGTGCCACAGCCATTGATGCATGTGTTGGGCTGGCCAGCACTAGAGAAGTGATATGTTGGTGTGTCATGAGCTTGGCCAGTGGGAGAGTCATAGTACCACAGCCATCGATGCATGTGTTGGGCTGGCCTGCACTAGAGAAGTGATATGTTGGTGTGTTATGAGCTTGGCCAGTGGGAGAGTCGTAGTGCCACAGCCATTGATGCATGTGTTGGGTTGGCCTGCACTAGAGAAGTGATATGTTGGTGTGTTATGAGCTTGGCCAGTGGGAGAGTCATAGTGCCACAGCCATTGATGCATGTGTTGGGTTGGCCTGCACTAGAGAAGTGATATGTTGGTGTGTTATGAGCTTGGCCAGTGGGAGAGTCGTAGTGCCACAACCATTGATGCATGTGTTGGGCTGGCCTGCACTAGAGAAGTGATATGTTGGTGTGTCATGCGCTTGGCCAGTAGGAGAGTAGTAGCGCCACAGCCATCGATGCATTTGTTGGGTTGGCCTGCAGTAGAGAAGTGATATGTTGGTGTGTCATGAGCTTGGCCAGTGGGAGAGTCGTAGTACCACAGCCATGGATGCATGTGTTGGGCTGATCTGCACTAGAGAAGTGATATGTTGGTGTGTTATGAGCTTGGCCGGTGGGAGAGTCGTAGTGCCACAGCCATTGATGCATGTGTTGGGCTGGCCTGCACTAGAGAAGTGATATGTTGGTGTGTCATGCGCTTGGCCAGTAGGAGAGTCGTAGTGCCACAGCCATTGATGCATTTGTTGGGTTGGCCTGCAGTAGAGAAGTGATATGTTGGTGTGTCATGAGCTTGGCCAGTGGGAGAGTCGTAGTACCACAGCCATCGATGCATTTGTTGGGCTGATCTGCACTAGAGAAGTGATATGTTGGTGTGTTATGAGCTTGGCCGGTGGGAGAGTCGTAGTGCCACAGCCATGGATGCATGTGTTGGGCTGGCCTGCACTAGAGAAGTGATATGTTGGTGTGTCATGCGCTTGGCCAGTAGGAGAGTCGTAGTGCCACAGCCATTGATGCATGTGTTGGGTTGGCCTGCACTAGAGAAGTGATATGTTGGTGTGTCATGAGCTTGGCCAGTGGGAGAGTCGTAGTGCCACAGCCATTGATGCATGTGTTTTGTTGGCCTGCACTAGAGAAGTGATATGTTGGTGTGTCATGAGCTTGGCCAGTGGGAGAGTCGTAGTGCCACAGCCATTGATGCATATGTGGGGTTGGCCTGCACTAGAGAAGTGATATGTTGATGTGTCATGAGCTTGGCCAGTGGGAGAGTTGTAGTACCACAGCCATCAAGGTACATGTTGGATCGGCCTGCGCTAGAGAAGTGATATGTTGGTAAGTCACAGACTGGGATATCAGAAGATGGCACAAGCAGTTAGAGAACGGCAGTGTACAAAAAGGAAAATCAACAGAAGGCCCAGGACATCAGAAGATGATATCAAAATAATCGGACAGTCCTGTGTTGAGAGTCTTCAGAAGTCTATTCCACGCCGTAGTCTACATTTAGATCTTCTGAAATCAACACTGCCTGACATCATGCAGAAGAGATTGAAATTGCATTGCTCTAAAATTAAATCCTGTCTGTAATAAAACCATAGGACATATTGCTTAGGACTGAATTCACTGCTACGATGCTATAATGAATTGACAATGGACCACATTTCTTAAGAATATAATTTTCTCTGATGAAGCCACTTTTCATCTACATGATTGTGTTAATTGGCACAGTTGCCAATTGCTTGGAAAATCCATGAATAAATTTGGGATCCTCATAAGAAGAATGTTTGGTTTGGCCTCATGCTTAACAAACTTTTTGGTCCACTCTTTTTGGTTAAAAAAACCATCAACTCTATTGTATACATGTACATGCTACAGAAATTCCTTTTTCCTCAAATCAAGCAAATAATCTTTCAACAAGATGGAGCACCATGTCCAAGAAGGTTAATCGATTTCCAGGGATGGTTGGGCAGAAATGGACCAATCTCATGTCCAGCCAGAAGTCCAGATCTTACTCCATTAGAGATCTACCTTTGAGGCTATGCCAAGAATGATGTCTACAGTGAAAAAATTGGGAATATAACTGTCTGAACAAAGTAATCATACAATTGTAAGCATTGCACCAGGTGTTCTTTCAGAGTGTGGGCTGAAGTTTATTTTGTTTAGACCTCTGCAGTGAATGGTACCCATGTTGAAACTTGCTAATGTTATTTCGAAACTAAGCTATTCAATTAATTAAAAGTACTTTCAATCAATTACACATAATATTTAGTTCACAGTGAACTCATAAAGCCCCACCATTTATTCCTGGAAACCTTCTATAAAATTTGTATCTTAAAAATCTTTGCCATAGTTTGTTCCATGTTTTGCATTATGGTAATAACTTGAAGGTAATTAAGGGGAATTTTAGTTTTCATGGTTACATTGTCTTACATGAAGTTGATGAGAATGCGTACTGCCCTTGGAAGGAAGCTTTGAAATCATAGGCAAGTTGGTAACATTAACATGTACTTCTTCTATCTATACAGTATGTATAGATACAAAAAATAAAACATATTTATTTTTATAATAAATGGTAAACAAATAAAATAAGGAGTTACAAAAAGTATTCAATTTAATAATCTTCCACCAAGAACTACAAATATATGAATTCTGACATTCCATAAATTATTATTCATGTTTCCTCTCTTAACTTATATATTGTTTGTTACAAAACTTGGCCAACAGCAGCATGGCCCATGTGACCTCCACTGCATTTCCCTGCGTGTGCGCCCTACATCTGTTCTGTTGTCACATGTGCTTCAGTCTTACAACTGTTGTAGTCCAGCTCACATGTGAATAACATTATGAATGTTTAGAGGTGTTTATGTTTAGTTTTGCTTGAAGATGCAGTATACAGCTGCTTATATCATCTTGTAGGGAAGAAACTAAATTTGCTTATGTGCCAGTACCGAGTAGAGAGGTCATTCGTTTGCTTGTAAATAAATTCAGGGAGATGGGATCAATATGTGATGGGGAGCTTACGGAGCAGAAATTAAGACAAAATCGGAGAAAGGTTAGAAGTCACCTCGAAAAATCTCTTAGGTGCCTTGCACAAGAAACTGACATTTCAAAAGCTTAGCATGGGAAACAACAAAACTTTTAAAACTCAAACCATTCAAGGTTATTGTTGTTCAGAAATTGCTACCATGTGATCACCAATCAGGTAAATTTCTTTAACTGGATTTTGATGGAACAATCAATCCACGATTAATACCGTTCAGTGACGAAGCATGGTTTCATTTACATGGTCATGTATCATCATAACACAATCAATATTATGCTACAGACAACCCCAATTTCATTCATGAAACTCCCTTGCATGATCAAAAAATCAGGGTATGGTGCGCAATAAATGGGTACAGAATACTAGGACTTATTTTTTTATGAGTGTACCATAAATGCAGAAAGATACAGAAATATACTGGCACCATATTTTGAACAGCTGATGGACATTGAATATTGGTGTGGATATTTCCAGCAGAATTTTGCCACTGCACATACAGCTGATGAATCATTACAGTTTATTATGGAAGTTTTTAGGATAGAATCATTAGTAAGGGTTAATGGTCTTCTCGGTCCCCTGATCTTACGGCACGCAATTTTTATTTATGGCGCAACTTGAAAAATAAAGTATACAAAACTATTCCCCACACATTAGAAGAAATAAAACAAAAATAAGGACAGAAATTAATGCTATTTCGGAAGCTGAGCTGATGTCTATGAAAGAAAATTTCCTCAGAAGATGCCATGGATGTATTGATGCTGATGGATGGCATTTTCAATATCTCCTGTGATAAGGTATGATTTGTGTTTATTCTGATAAATGTTGATGTGATTTGAGATTTTAATTGATGTCCATGTGTGTGTGATTGGGTGACGGGGTTGTGCGACTGTCAGTCAAGTGTACAGTACATGACCAGGAAATGGACTGTGCACCTGAGCATGGCCAAGTTTTAGCATACTTACTGTAAATCGTCATGTTAAATTCTGAAATGTGTGCAGTTGCATACTGAGCACAGAAAGTTGCTTCTGGAGAACAATAATTACTGCCCTTTTATTTTAGGCCAACTTGCTGTTCAGTGATGGCCCTCCTGTGGATCAAATTACCTTAGAGAAGGAGAAAGAGCCACAACCATCTACCTCAGGCGGACAGTCATCACGATCAGCATTAGAAATAGATGCACCAATTCGTGATGATGGCTTTGGAGGCAACTTGGGACAGGATATTATAGGTATTTCTAAAATTGAGTGTAAGCTTGTGATTTTGGTTTTGCAAACTTTGGAGTGTAGTACATGAGCTGTTACCCTCTAGAAATGTAATTAAATAGAACAATTGGCTGTCACTTGAATTTCTATAACAGCCAAGAATGGATCTTGTACCTTTAAACAACTTAGCACCATTGTTTTCTTAACCTAGTTGCGCCATAACCATCAAAATGCACAAGATATTCATCTTGTGTTCCACCTAGTCAGCAAAAGCTAACTAAGCATTTGACAGTCATTTGGTAATACTCACTAAGAAGAAGACTCATCCTATCTCGTCCAATCTGTCATAAAGACATCTCGCAACAAGATGTTGCAATATATTTTATTTACCCAGCACTTCTGCTTGTAACATAAACTACTTGCAACAGTATTGCGGTGATTGTGATTTGTAGACAAAATACATATTATAATAGCATGTCTGGTGGGTTTATGCAAATTATTTTAAATAATTTTAGCCCTGCATTATTAGTATTTTATTATGTAGATGTGAGATTTTATTAATGCTGGACATGGGCAGTAGCAGGTGATGAACATGTCCCAACAAGGCATTTGGCAACAATGTGATAGCACTAATGTCAGGTGCAATTGCTGGACATGGACAGTAGCAGGTGATGAACATGTCCCCACAAGGCATTTGGCAACAACGTGACAGCATTAACATCAGGTGCAGTTGCTGGACATGGGCAGTAGCAGGTGATGAACATGTCCCAACAAGGCATTTGGCAACAATGTGATATCACTAACGTCAGGTGCAATTGCTGGACATGGACAGTAGCAGGTGATGAACATGTCCCCACAAGGCATTTGGCAACAACGTGACAGCATTAACATCAGGTGCAGTTGCTGGACATGGGCAGTAGCAGGTGATGAACATGTCCCCACAAGGCATTTGGCAACAATGTGATAGCACTAAGGTCAGGTGCAATTGCTGGACATGGGCAGTAGCAGGTGATGAATATGTCCCAACAAGGCATTTGGCAACAATGTGATAGCACTAAGGTCAGGTGCAATTGCTGGACATGGACAGTAGCAGGTGATGAACATGTCCCCACAAGGCATTTGGCAACAATGTGATAGCACTAACGTCAGGTGCAATTGCTGGACATGGACAGTAGCAGGTGATGAACATGTCCCCACAAGGCATTTGGCAACAACGTGACAGCATTAACATCAGGTGCAGTTGCTGGACATGGGCAGTAGCAGGTGATGAACATGTCCCAACAAGGCATTTGGCAACAATGTGATATCACTAACGTCAGGTGCAATTGCTGGACATGGACAGTAGCAGGTGATGAACATGTCCCCACAAGGCATTTGGCAACAACGTGACAGCATTAACATCAGGTGCAGTTGCTGGACATGGGCAGTAGCAGGTGATGAACATGTCCCCACAAGGCATTTGGCAACAATGTGATAGCACTAAGGTCAGGTGCAATTGCTGGACATGGGCAGTAGCAGGTGATGAATATGTCCCAACAAGGCATTTGGCAACAATGTGATAGCACTAAGGTCAGGTGCAATTGCTGGACATGGACAGTAGCAGGTGATGAACATGTCCCCACAAGGCATTTGGCAACAATGTGATAGCACTAACGTCAGGTGCAATTGCTGGACATGGACAGTAGCAGGTGATGAACATGTCCCCACAAGGCATTTGGCAACAACGTGACAGCATTAACATCAGGTGCAGTTGCTGGACATGGGCAGTAGCAGGTGATGAACATGTCCCAACAAGGCATTTGGCAACAATGTGCAGCACTAATGTCTAGTGCATAGTTCATTCTCCCAACTGACATGGGCAAATGTTTAATGTTTGCAAGGTCCCAAAGAAAATCTATGTTTTTCCTTTTTTTTTTTTTTTTTTTTTTTTTTTTTTATGTTCTATACCATGTACATAGAAGGTAGAGGCTGTACTGCTTTCCATCCAAAAATTTGCTTTCAAGATTTCACCGAAAATATATGTTTTGAGGCCCCAAATAAAAAAGAAATAAGAATTGTGTATGTGCATAACTCATAAATGGAAAGTTCAATGAATACCAAACATGATATTTAAGTTCAGTATCTTCCAAATAGCCAATACAAAGAATTTCAACAAAATCAGCCAACCCCAAGTTAACCTTTATAATGAACATTTTAGAAACTTTTCATTTTCTCAGAAATGACAATGATTTGATTAAATTACCAAATTATAAAGGTATTTAGATGACAATAAATAGTATACTGAGTCAACATAAACTCTCTTAAGCTTCACACATTTATTCAAATTACTTTGAGCATGTTTCACCCTCACTCGAGGGCATCATCAGCAATTTGTTGACTAGCAGATTTTCACATTGCTTCCTATGGCAAACTTATTGGAGACATCTGGTGGCATTTTCACTAATTTAAATAATATGTCTTCTGTTGGTGCCTCAAAATTCAACAGGACTCAAATCTCTTCATATAAAATTTTTCCCAAGAATCCAATTCTGTTTTCTTGTTTACTACTTTTAAAATTTGGGTTTCTTTTCTGATCTGTGATGATTATTCCAAAAGTGCGCTGCTACTGTGGATGGACCTCTCCAATTCCACATTATTTATGTTCCTGAAGTGTTCATTTAGTCCTACACACACACACACACACACACCCACAACACCCACCCACCCACCTATGCATGCACGCATGCAACCCCCCCCCCCCCTTGCAATCTGTAGATCCTTTTATGAGATTAGACTCAAAGCCCAAACTCTAGGTGTAGATCATGTCAACAATTATATTTATTCATACTTATTAATAATACATTTATTTACAAATAATACCTCTGACAATGAATTTTCAGAGGTGTCAGTTTTGCATAATTTTCAATTACATGTCTGTTTCCAAAAGCCTACCTATACATTTGCATTCTTAGAATATTCATGTTTATTATATTTACAATGTTACATTATTACCAGTGTTTTCTGATTGAATGAAATCCTCCTCTGTATAGAAGGTGTGAGTAATAAGGTATCTTTTTAATTCTGATCTAAACTTGGTTTTGTTCATTTACAATTATTTTATGGAAGAGGGAAGTGAATTAAACAAAACTATTCCTTTGTAGTAAACCCCTTTTTGGAATAACTGCAAATTATTTGTTGGTCTATGTATGTTCTGCCTATATTTGGTCTCTTTGTTATGAATATCTGTATTTTTTGTAAACTTTTCTGGGTTATTTATTACAAATGACAATATGGCTAGAATATATTAACAGGCTAATGGTAAAATTCCAAAGAGTGGTTTGCAGTGTTTTGATCGTATTTCCCCTGCCATTATTCTTATTACCATTTTTTGCACAATGAATACTTTTTTAGCATTACTGAATTTCCCCAAACTATTATTCCACAGGTCATCAATGAATGAAAATATACATAATAAGCTGTTCTTAGTATGCTCTTTTTTATAAGCTGAATTAAAGATCGAATTGCAAAGTATGCAACACTCAGTTTGGGTAAGATATAATCAATATGGTGTTTCCAATTCATGTTACGATCAATCATAAGAATTTTGTATTACAGGCTTCTGCAATCTGGTTGTTTTCATATTCTATCCTTAGATCTGCCATGATTTTATGTTTTGTGGAAAAATTAATGTAGTTTCTTAAAGTTTATGTGAATTTTATTGCTTTCAAATCAATCATTTATTGTTTTGAAGATTTTTATTAGATGAATGTGGGAGCTGACTGACATTGTGTTCTTTAATTATAATACTTGTTTCATCCGCAAAAAGAACTGGATAGGCATTTTTGTTTATTACTGCAGGTAGATCATTTATATACACTAAAAGTAATAAGGGACCCAGAGTAGAACCTTGTGGGACACCATGCTTTAGTTCACACCATTCAGAATATGCATTGCTGTTATTTGAAGTATTTGTTATAACCTTTTGCTTTCTTTTTGATAAGATATAATCCAGTGATACCCTTTGCGCCTAATTCCATAGTGTAATAATTTTGATTGAAGTATTTCATGATTAACGCAGTCAAATGCCTTTGATAGATCGCAGAATATTCCTAGTGTGTTTTGTCATCCAAAGACTTGAGAACTTCATTTGTTAACTTGAAAATGGCATAGTTGATATGCTCTTCCTGAATCCAAACTGCTCTTTTACTAAAATATTATATTTATCTAGATGGTGATGAATTCTTTTAAACATAATTTTTTCAAAGATTTTTGAAAAAGCTGTAAGTAAAGATACTGGTCTATGTTTGACAATTCTGAGATTTACCCTTTTGTGATATACTGTATGGTTTTTCTAATGTTTACTTTTTCACAGTTGGAGAAACTAATTCTGTGAATACCTGCTTTCTTTTCTGGGAATACTTGATCTGTTTATGGACATGTAAGGAGATTTCTGTTACCATGTTTGTTCACTGGTGCTAGATTTATTCTGAATTCTTCGAAAATTGTTTTTGAGTGGCCCCGGTTGGTATGTAAATTTTCTGAAATATTCTTTAATCAGTGACAGAGTGGTTATCTATTTTACTTCCTGTTGTTGTTTGAATGTTAGTATTTTTTTCTTTACTAATTGTTTGCTGAACCCATTGTTTGTTGCTATTTTGACTATTTGTTTCATTTTTTTTATACTCCTTCTCTTCCATAGGGATGTCTTTCAATCTGTGGGTCAAGCTTTTGATTATTGAATGTTTGTGTGATCTTGGGCTGTAACTGTTTGCTCTGATATAGTTTTCTGTGTGAGTTTTTCATAAAGATTCCAAATTTTAATTTTGGATTTTGTTTTGAAATTGTTAAGTCCAAGAAGGGTAATATGTTGTCAGTTTCTGTTTCCAATGTGAATTTGATGATTTTTTGTGTAGGTTTGAAAGTCTCGATGCATCTGTGATGTTTTTCTTGTTTATTATGGCAAATATATCATCCACATATTGGTAGCAAGTTTTGAATATGTAAGTGAATGCAGTTATGAAGTGGGTTTGCAGGTGGCTCATATACATGTTGGTTAACCCAAATCTGCCTAGCGGTACCGTATGGTATCTCTAGTACATATGCTTATTTAGAGCTGCTGTGTTGACAACAATGATCGTTTTAACTGTGGCTCATTGTTTACACTAGTCAAGGCCACTGCAGATAATGTTTATCAATATAAAATTTGAAATTTATACGGCACATTGTGATAGTGGAGTTAGTCAACTTATATGCTAGTTCCTGAATAGCTCTACATTGATGTCTGTTTCAAGTAATTGAATAAATTGAATTGGGACTATTATTCGCAACAACATTTGGTGGAATATATTACAAAAACCTTATAAGAAGATATTTAATTCATGTTTTCACTTCAAATATTCTAATTTTCAAATATATAGAACTTAGATTTAGTCTGGTACTGTATGGTACCACTAGGCAGATGCCATAGCATTTTGCAGATAAACAATTTTTTCTCTTCATATCAGTCATACTTATTGTATATTGTTGTTCAAGGGGCATAACACTTGCTGAAGCTATGCAAATATTAGATGATGATATAGATTTGGATGCTATCTATATTGAACCACCAGACGGACGTTACATTGAATTCTGATGAAGATTCTGGAGAGGAAGGTATTAGCAGTTTACATGATAACTTTTCAGTTCAGAAATCAGTTGCGGACAAAAGCAGAAGTTGTGCATAGGTCTGAAAATTGTGCAAATGAACTATGTGACACAATGAAGATATTTACGTAGCAGAACAATACATAGAAGAAACAAGACAATGTAATGAATCCTTTACTTCAAAGAAATGAAAGATGACAGACTCAGAATCAAAATGAGATGAGGCCCAGTGGTTCAATTTCGTGCTCTGGCACACCACAGAACAAAAGTACAACCAAGAAAAAAAATCAAACCCCCAAGAAAACCAACTGAATGAGATGTAAGAGATGAAAATCCATCTATAAATGCAATTTTTCCTGAAGCTGACTTCTCATCTTATAGAGACAAATCACCTACAGAATTATTTGAGTTATTCATTGACAGTGATATTATTAATTTTCTTATAACAGAAACCCAATGCTTTACTTTATTTCTAAATGCACAAGATCCATAAGTAATAGGTGAAGAAATGAAGTCCTTTATTGTCATTCTTCTTTTGAGCGGCTACAATGTTGTACCGAAGAGGAGATGCTACTTGGAAAATGTTCCAGACACACACAATCAATTGGTAGCAGTGTAGCATTCATCTGTAATTGAAGAATATAACCGTTTCATGGGTGATACAGATAGAATGGAGGAGAGTGTCTCTCTTTTCAGAATCGGAATATGAGGAAAGAAGTGGTGGTCTATTTTCTCGATTTTGGATACAGCTGTCCATAGTGCATGGCTCCTACATAAAAAATATGGAGGGCAAATGAGTCTGCTGGCATTTCTGAGATCAATCACACTGCTACAGCAATGCAAGACACCCAAGGGTCCTGGAAGAACACCATCATCAGCAGGAAGCAACACTAGCAGTTAGTAAGCATATGCAGGGATTTAAAATATAAATGTTCAAAACTATATCAAATATAATAATGATGTTAGTATAGGATACTAGTTGACATGCGGTATGACCGTATGAACCATTTGATCATCCCAGAAGATGTGCTGACTGTCCTTTTCTCTCTCTCACGCATGCATGTACACAGACAGACAGACAGACAGACAGACGATGTTTAAGTGTGAAGTGGAAATCTGTGTAAAATGTTTTAAAATTTTCATGTAAAATCTTAAAAGTGCAGTAGAATGAGATTATTTTTGGTAGTGTTGAGAATAAAATGTAGCTTAATGATCACACGAAATACAAAATAATACAAGATTCTGAGTTATGATATGCATTTTATTGAAACTCCAAAGAAAGAGAAGTTAAAAGGATCAAATTTGAAAACAACAATCCTGGCTCTCGTATCTGCCTAGCAGTACTGTACGGTACCACCCCCTAACCTGCAAACCACATGGTTTTAAACAAAACTAAGTTTCATTATAGTATAAGGACATCAGATTGAATAAATCATTTCAAAATTACAAAAATTGCTACATATCAGAAAACCAGGCAGATATGGGTTAAAAACATTGACAACTGGTTTCCCCATCGCTAATCCAAACTGCTGTGTGTAAAATTTTCCTTGGAAGCTGAAATAAGTTTGATGCAAATCTCCATTAATTTTGGATATTCCCTCCTTCAGGCATGCTTCATTCATTTCTATTGATATTAGCCCATTTTCCAAAATTTTAAGGACTTTCTCTTGGAATGCTAGGGAAAAGAGAGTTTACATCAAAACGAAACTAGGTTGTCTGTGGGTAGGATGTTCACATCTTTGAGTTACAGGGAGTTCTTTATGCTTTGGCTTTCAAATTTTGGTATGCTGCCAAATTATTTCACTAGCCATTTTGCCATATAATATGTTGGTGTATTTATGTTATTGATTATTGGTTACATTTCATTCCCTGGTTTGTGTACTTTGGGTAAGCCATAGATTTGTGCATTGCTGGGGTTATTAGTTTTTATTTTGTGTAGGTCTGCTTTTGGTTCTTGAGAGTTAGGAGAAACAAACTACTGTCACACAAGCCCATGGCTTTATTTCAGGTCCAGGCAGTATGTTAAATAAGGTTGTTTTGAACCTAACTAGGGATAGGCTCAGAAGTATTGTTGGCTATCTCACTGGACTCAGCCCTCTGCATAATGGACCTCACTCAGGACCTGCTATTTTAAACATGTGGAATGGACTTTTAAGATCTCTCAGCATAGTTTATGTGAATGTGAGGCATTTGCTATTCACAGGTATGGGCTCCTTGTTTTTGGAGCCTGTGGATATGAGGGAGTATTGGACTTGATTGAAGCTCAGCTTAAGGACCTACATGCAGGGCCTTGAAAGAGGCTACTCAAATGACATCATCATCTGCTTTGCTTTGATGGTGCCACTTTTTATTGATTCATTCAGATTTTACACATTTGTATGGTGGATCTGACCTAGTAATTTTTTCCTTGTAATCCTCCACTGCCAATACAACTATTTTATTGCTTTTGTTGGCCTTGGTGTAAATCACCTCTTTTTTATTTAGTCCACTGAACCTTTTTTGGTGTTGATGGTTTTCAGGTTTCTTGCCTTTTAATCATGTTGAGTATAACTTCCAATCTATTTCTATCTTTTTTATATTTTGTTCAAATCTGTTTCTTCAATGTTGCAAGAAAAATCTATGCATTTTTTTGGCCTTTATTAAGGAAATTGAATTCTTAATTGAAGTTGGTATTGGAGAAGTTTTCCATGTTGTTTGCTTTGTGTTCCGAAGGTTTGATTTTTTGGGTTTCTGATTTTGCAGTATCATTTTCTTTTTCTATATGTTTGATTTTTGTACACCCATATATTAATTATGTTGAAAGAATTTTGTTCTAACCAATCATGTGTGGTTTTCTAATAATTTTCAGAGTTTCATGGGTTTATCATACAGTTTTTTATCTGTGTCCACTAGTTTGCTGTAGTGTTTACCTTTTTCTGTTTTGATCACTTTTTTTCTGCTGCTAATTGCTCCTGACTGTTGTGATTACATTTTACTGTTTTTCCTTGCAAATTTTGGGCATACCTTGTTCTTTAAGCAACTGCTTAGAAATTGTATAGCTCCAGGATGATTCTTCTTTTTTCTTTTAGTTTTAGGTATTGCTTTATCTCTGGTTTACTATCATGAAAACTGACATTGATAAATACAAGATCATTAGCTCCTACCTGGTTGTAGTTCTCCATTTTATATTCCTTGTAAGCACTTAGTCTGCATTGTTTGTTAGTTACAGTGATAATTCCAATTATTATCACTAATTTAGATCACAGTTAAAATGTTTGTCCCGGATTTTTTGGGAATAGTAGGTGAAGTGCTTTTCATTTGGAAGGAAGCTTGTAATCTTGTATATCTGATAAACATTAAGTAATAGACAAAAGTGTAGTACACAAACTCTTTAAAACATATATTTATTTCAGATAATTTGTTCGCAGCATGAGCTGTTTAAAAATATTTATTATTAGTACTTTGAATTGCTCAATCTTTGTCATTCTTTACAAGTCCAGTTGGCATTCATATTTCTCATGAATTATTGAAATATTATGGAATTTAAGGCCAGCATATAGTATGCAGTTCAAATATATTTTACTATACTTATTTCGTTGTATTTTAACATAGTGTATGCTATAGCTATTTCTGGCAGAGTCATCTCAATAAATGAAGCAGAAGGAAAAGATGCTTTTGTAAGTATAAGTATACCCTGAATTATTACTCATATATGGTGGACTTTGCGATAGTGATGTGTTTTAACAACTGAAACTTAGTTGAGTTGATTTTGTAACACTACATCACTTACTTCTTATTGTTTCAGAAGCCATGTGCTTCCATTGTCAATTCCTTTGGTCGACTGCCGGCATTGCTTGCTGTGGTGGTTGTCTGTCCCCGGTGGTGATTTGATGAACCTCTGTATCAGTAGGATGCCTGGTGGGATTTCAAAATTGAAAATGTGGTTCTTGTTTTTCCAAATATATATGTTTTCCCAAACTTTTAATTCTGTCTTCCTTGTGATGTTTTTGAGTATTTTTGGGCTTCTATTTATGGTGTGTTACTCTTTCCAAAATTGCCAAGTTACTGCGGATTTGTCTTCTTGTTTGAGTTTAATATTTCTGTGGTGTTCTTTTGCTCTTGTTTTTATATCTCCTTTTGTTTGGCCGATGTGGATTTTTTCACAGTCATTACAGCTGAACTGATATATTCCTGGTATGTTTTCTTGTGGGATATCATCTTTTAATTTAGAATTTAAAATATTTTTTATGGAGTAATTTTTTCTGGCTAGAATGATGTGTCATTTGAAGATCCTCTGGAATTTGTAGAAAGCTGTAGGATGGTATGTAAACTTCTTGTAGATCTTGTTTTCTTTCTGGTTTTGAGTGGATGTACAGCATTGCTTCTTCTGTCCTCTTCATGCTACCAACTTTCACAATCTGAACATAGCAGAAGAAGCCATATAGCATAGCCAAAGGTGGAGGGTCCTAAGCTAGAATGCATAGTAGAGAGGTTGAGGGCCCTCAGCCGCAAAGCATAGCAGAGGGGTTGAGGGTCCTAAGCAACAAAGTGTAGCTGAGGTATGTTTTTAGGACAAGAGTGTAGCACATGCAGCCTTCAGTGTTGTATGCAGAGCACCTATAGGGCATAGCCAAAGGATCTGTTACGCTAAACCCAATGAACCATGGCATAGCCTTATGATGTATGTGGCCTAAACCCACCCGAAATACCAAAAATTGTGAATTTTTATTTTAGCAACATTTTCATAGGTTGGCAAGATTGATTTATCACTATATTTTGCGCTCATAGCAGATGATGTATTTGATAATGGTGTTACTTTGCTGTATATAGGTAAAATGACTTCCTCTGAGCAATGTCATCTGCCTAGGATGTTCCTTGTTGCTTCAGGATTATGCTAGGTATAAGAATCACCAGAATCCAATAAACAATTACCTCTTGGTTCAAGAGTGAAACAGTTGAATTGTTGGAACTTGAATAATGAGTTGTTCACGACTTTCAATGAGAGCCTAGTAGTTTGTCTTTTTCATGTCACGGAAGATTATTTGATTCAAAATATTTTTGTAGGTACCCTAGGCAAAACTTTTTGGAGTACTTATAGATGAGCGTTTAAAATGCACTAGCCACCTAAATTACATAGAAAAAAAGTTGCACACTGCCTGTTTCAACATGGCCTCTTTATCACAAGTTACAAACAACCAAAGTTATATAGTACAGTTACTTTCACTCAATACTTTTATATGGAATAACTATTTGGAGAAATGCAACAGGATGTAAAGAATTTTTCGAATCCAAAAGAAAATAATATGTATAATGACCCACTCAGGCTTCAGAGTTTCTTGCAGATGACTCTTTAAAAATGCTGACCCAACCATGTCAGTATATGTACAAGCACAGTAGATATGATAGTCTGCTAAACAATCAGCACAAACATAATTACAACAAGAGGTGAAGTGGACATAAAATACCCCGCAATGCTTGGAAAAAAGCCCACATTATATGGGGATTAAAATACAGGGTTATTCAAAAAGAAAGAACAGATTTCAAACATTTATTGCCTCCAAACTACAAAAGATAGAAACATGATTCTAATGTTCATGGAGAGAGAAAAGTGTTCAATTTTATAATATGCGCTCAATCTGAGCACCGTGTGTTACACGATATGTCAAAATGGTGGCTCATTTCTTGCCACACACGAATCACTAGCCTCCATTTATCGAATTCACAGTTTCAACAATTCTATGTCATAGATCTTCAAGAGTGTCAGACATAGGAGGGATAAAAACATGGTCTTTTACGTAACCCCATAGATCAAAATCACACGGAGTGATATCTAGAGACCTGGAACTCTTAAAACCTACAAAATTCATAATGGGGTTTATTGAGGACCCCATGTGTAGAAATGTGGGATGGATTTTGAAAACTCCAAACATGTTTTATCTGAATGCAAGGTATTTGCTTTTCACAGATATATAACCCAGTTTCTTCTTTTTTGGAGCCCAGGGATATAAGAGGGGCAGACATCAGGGACATGGTCTGATTTATTGGGACAATCAGACTGATTGAATCCCATTTTATGAGGCACAAAGGGCTCTGGGAGCCTATATGCGAGGCCTTAAGTTTTCATCATCATCAAACTTACAAAATATGCAGCAGAGTTGGATACCTGGAAAATAATAAACTATTCCTGGAGCTGCTTTTATATATTATATTTGTTTATTTTTTTAATATAGCAAAATGGGTACAAAGTTGGCCTATTGCATTACCCAAATTGTTCTTCACATAGCAGTAATCAAAAATGTTCATGGCATTTAACTTTTATAGGAAGTGATTTCAATTATTTTCTAAGATAAGAACCTACTGCTCAATCATATGCGCCAGAGAATGACTGACTACATAATTGAATACTCTTGTCTATATGCTAGTCGCTGCTTGTCTTATAATAGAAAGGGAAGCTTCTGAATGAATTACAAGTACAAACTGTCCTATAGTAATATGGAATCAAGCTAAAAAAGCTTCTATAAATGGAATATTAGAACTATGTAGAACTAAAAGAATATCCAAAAGAATTTGTGGCTTAATTTTAGCTTTTTCTTTTTTTAAGTACTTTCATTAACGCTGTTAAACATTAAAACTTTATTAATGTAATTCAGTAAAAAGAATAGAAATTTGGTTGCCTTTTCTTTAGCTGGTGGACTTTTTGAGGGTGGTCTTTTTGATGATGCTCCAATGCCAGTTGAGGTTCCATCAGTGGCTGTGAATCCAGTGCAGGTAATCGAAGAGCCGGAAAAACCTCCAGAAGAAGCAGGGCCATCACCAGATACAGACGATGAAGATATGGGAGACCATTTTGGTGGTCCACCTTCTGTTGGAGGAGCAAGGTAACATTTCTTTTTAATGGATAATTTCCCTTATACATATAAATGAAACAAGTAGTTTCCTCTGGTGTAAATTAGGGATAGGATGATGCCACTATTTCTTAATACGGATGCTATGTTTTGAGTGTTGATACTAGGTACTTGTGAAAACAACATTCTTCTAAATTGTGTTAAAATCTTGTACCCATAAATAAATAAATGCTAGCAATATGTACTTAGCCAACTTAACCCATTCAGGGATACCCACCCAATAATGGAGGTGAGGGTTTAAAATAAAATTAAAGAAATAACAACAAAAAAACCCACTAATTTGAGGGAATAGAAGCTAGTAACTGTGATGCGTGGTCATATAATAAGTGAGTTGGTAAATGGTAGCACTACGTCACTGAAAATTCACTTACTTGGACGTGTTTTGGGAATGGGGTATTGTGCCCATTATCAACAATTCTCTAATTGTCATGAACTTTCAGTGATGTAGTGTTACCATTTACCAACTCACGTGTTGTATAAAAAAATATATTTTGGTCCTTTGGTGCGCGAACCTCTGACCATACCACTTCAACTTTGACATACCGTGCCTTACATAGCACAGCAATTTGGACACATGATATCTACAGTATTATCTGATCTTATATCTTGTAATGCTGCATAATGGTATGAGTGAATTTTTTTTTCTCTCTCTCTCTCTTTCCTATCGTAACTTAGACTGCACGGCTATAAATCCTGGTGGCAACCTTTTTATTTATTAATGGAATTATTTGATCTTATCTGTTTTTAAAATGGGTTATTTAACAATCATGCACAGGATGACATATCACGTCCATATCACTGAAGGGGTTAAGAATGGGAATCCATACAATGAAGCCCAAAAATTAATAGCATATTTCTTTATTATGGAACCTAAAACTGTGAGTGTTCAAAAAAGTCATCCATAATTTATTTCTTGACAAATGTGAGCTACTCTATAGAAAGCTAAATCAATATGAGCCAAATAGTATTGCTAAAAATAGTCCTGTTATAATTTGAATTCCTAAAGGTGTTGTTTCTTGTTTACTTTTTTTTATTCTGCACAGGATTATGAATGTAATCATTTTTTTTTTTAAAAGATCTGTTACAATTTGTGACTTACCAATGTGCAAATATACGAAGATTAGTTGTCACACTTGAAGTGAGAAAGTGGGTGGGAGTGAGATGAAGAATAATGCTATCCAGACCTATATTTCCAATCAGTGCACTTGCTCTCTGAGTGGAGCAGAGAGAGTACCTTTTCTTGTTACTCTTTCTGAATGCCCCACTGTGCACTGTGTGACCTTCTACTGCACAGAAAGCAGGAGCAGATAATTCCTTCAGTACAGTGGTGATATACACATTTTGCATTTGAAATATGCAGTCCACCATTCATGGGTTCATATACCTATTTTAGGTTGATGATTGGTTTTACATTTCCTCTATTATGTCTCTTACACTATTATTTATATTTCTGATATTAAGATGTATGTAGTTTCATATGTCTTGTTGTCATAGAATAAATCAAAGCAAGAAATAATGAAAATTATTACAGTATTAGCACAGGGAATAAAAAGCTCCTTAATTTGGTCAATACCATTATCATATTGTAACTGGCAATTCATCATCATCATAATCATCATCTCTTGAGTGGCCTCTCTCAAGGCCTTGCATGTAGGCTCTTACAGCCCTTTGTGCCTCTTAACTGAGCTTCACTTAAGTCCAGTGGTCCCAATAAATCTGACCATGTCACTGATTTCTACCCTTCTTATATCCCTGAGCTCCAAAAGAAAGGAGCTCAGGGTTACATGTTTGTGAATAGCAAATGCCCTACATTCACATAAAATATGGTGAGAGATATCAGAGTCCATGCTGTATTTGCTCCATAGCAGGTCCTCAGTAAGCCGCATAATGCACAAGTGTTTCCTCAGAGCGTTGTATCCTGTGAGATAGCCAACAACACTTCTGAGCCTATCTCTTAGTTAGGTTCAAAAGAACCTTACTTAGCGTGCCACCTGGCCCTGAAATAAAGTTGTGGGCTTGTCTGACAGTTGTTTGTTTTCCCCAGCTCTCAAGATAAGTGCCCGCCAGGAGCTGGGTTACCTCATACTTGACACAAAAGGGCTTGGGTTCTACAAATGCAAAACCTGCTCTCCATTTAATCAGCCTGTCTGCTGTCTCATTACTTCTGATGCCTGCGTATCCAGGAACCCTCAGAAGAGCAAAGCGTTTATCCAACATCCTTTGGCACTCCCACACCAATCTGGATATTGTTTTAACACCCATAAGGGATTTCAAAGCTGCCTGACTATCTGAGCAGATATGGATGTCCACTCATCTGCCCGGCATGGTTAAAATATGCTTGGCACAGGCTAAGATGACATGGAACATGATAGCAAACCTTCAAAGAGGAATGGCAAGTCTGGCCCCTGTCTGCCCCCAAAGTGCAACCATCAGTTTGGCTTGTCTGGTTCCCTGCCTTCAGGGGAAACCAGGACTCTGAGTCCTACTACTTTCTGGTCAGAGTCACCACCATATATGCTGGGCTTAGATTAAATCTGACCCCCATCAAATCTGCCATCAGGGAGATGGGACACCTCTCCTGAAGTCTACTCAAAATCAGTGTGTGTGACCTTTATGAATTAGTTAAAAACTCCACCTCCTACTGTCCAGAGGTGGTGCAGGCTCAACCTTGCGCACTCCTTTATAAATAAATGCAAAGGAGGAAGATCTACCAAAATCTCTAAGTGAGACTGTGGGATGGTCCGCACTGCCCTGGTCATCATCATACATAAATCCTATTCAGGCTTAAGTTGATCCTCGTCAAAAAGAAACTCAGGAGACCAGTGTACCGTTACAATGTATCTTTCCGCCATTCGTGTCACAAATGCTGTCATACTTTCACGACCACTCGACTTATTGTAATGTAAAATGACCAGAGCCCTTATTCCCACAACTTAAACAGTGACTATAATATTCTGCTAGGTATAGTGGTGTAATATTGATAGTCATAACAAAATAAATAGGTATATATGTAATACTTAACTCTAAACAACACAAGCAAAAAAATAAATATCCTGTATGCAATAACTTAAATTTATTCACTCTTCGGAAGCGGCTCTATTCCCTCCAGATCAGAATCGTCATCCGAAATGTTTGTGCTGCTTATTTCCTCTCAAAGGTTGTTAACCAGGTTATCAATAACGGTGTCACAAACTGTCCATCTCCCAAAACAACTCTTCTTCTTCTGTTACATGTAGCACTTTATTAACTGTCCGCTCATTTTTAAAAAATAAATTGTGCACCTCTATGCGAACTGCATTCTTGACAAAATCATCACATTCTTGCATCGTATATTTCACACCCTTTCTATTTTTCTCGGGTGCAACCACTTTTTCCGTTTCAGGTTTTTCTTTATGAGCACTGTTTATATTTGTAGCCTAAACACCAGTGAACTCAGAAGTTAATTTCATCACTTCTTTCATGGGAAGTATTGGATATTTCTCACAAAACTTACCATAAATTTTCAACACTATAGTTTTTTCACCACTAGTCAATGGTTTACCAGCCTTATGCTTTACGTAACTCGAAAGTTGCAAGAGAAAGCTCATGGCGACCCTCCTCCATGGTTCTAAACAGCAGCGACTGTTACTGTATAAACAATGTTGTGGAAATCAGGTGATTCATGGGAACATCATGTTGGGACATGTAAGTCTGTTTAATAGTACAAATCGGCGTCAATATAACTCTTTGTTATTTATATAGAATATTGTACATTTTAAGAATAAATTAATTCTGTAATTTAGATTGTTAGCATAGGATTACATTCTTGTGCGCACTGCTACTGTGTTGTACCGCAGTGTACTGACCACATGGATCTGTTTTGGAGCGGATCAACCTAAGAGTGAAAGGAAAATAGGTACCAGTCTTTGCAGTGATTCCAGCTAAGTGGTCACCACCTGCCTCTCTGAGGCAGGCCGTCGTACTGTCATCATGTAAGTTATTGATTGTCCAATGTCTTGAGGTGAATAATCTCTTGACCGCTTTTGGCCGTAGGCCCCACCCTAACATAACATGTTAGGACTTCACTTTGTGTTGTATGTGCCTTTTCCAGCTCAGTCCAGCATCTAAGATCACTCCTAGGCTCTTAACAGAGCCAGATAGCTTTATCTTCTTCCCCAAGAGAGACAGTTCCACCAATCTTGGCAGAGCCCTTCTGCTTGTGAAGACCATGCATTCTATCTAATCTGGGTTAACTGTCAAGGCTGTTTCCTCGCAGAACTCCTCTAGAGTCCATAAGAAGCCCTGAATGAGCTCCAAAACAGTACTCAGAAATTTCCCATATGCAACTAGGCATATGTCATCTGCATAGCTATGAACTGCTGTCCTTCCAAGGTGGTCATTATCCAGTCCTGAATTATTGGATTGATAACCTTTTTCATACATTCTCTAATGGTTCCTAAAGTCCTATGACAAAGGCCCCTTTGATGTCTAGGAGGACTGCTATGACCAGTGCTCCATAGTCCAGTACCCCCTCCAGTTTTACCACGAGCTGATGGAGTGTTGATTCTGTGGATCTCCCTGACCAATAGACATACTGTAGAGGATGTATGGGTCTTTCTACTAAAGCCCCATTCCTCGGATGTCTTATCAGTGAGCCTTTCCAGAACCTTCAACATGAGGGATGTAAAGCTGATAGGCAACAAATCTGTAGGCCTGTAGTGTGATTGCCCGCCAGGCTTAGGTATAAAAGCCACTTGGCCTGTCTAGAGATAAGAAACATACCTCATAGCCAGGCCCTGAAAATCCTCAGGAGGTTTGGAGCAGTGGTCTCCCAGCCTTGTTGAACCGGAGCCAGTAAGACCTCATCCAGTCCTACACTTTTATAGGACTGAAAGCAAAAACAGCCCATTTAACTCTATTATAGGATTATAGGTCACAATCTCAGAGCCTAGATGCTACCCTCCTGTGATGGCCTGCATGCATTCCTGGAGGTCATGTCTTGATTCACTGCACTGGCCCCTGGAAAGTGGGCTTCCAGCAACACCTCAAAGTCTTCACTATCGATTGCGTCCAGCACCAAAGGGATCTTCCAGTGAGGCCAGCCTTGAATTCCACCGGAGATAAGCAACTTGTGAATCCTAGCAATGCTCAATTGCTTTTGAATATTACTACAGGAATGCCTCCGAGAATCCTCTGAAGCCCTCCTGATCTCTTTCTTATAATTCCTCTGAGACTCCTTGTAGGTGTCCCAGGGTTCCTGACACTTGTTGGCCATATATGCAATAAAAAGCCTGTGTCTTATTCTTGATGTCCCTTAGATAGGAATTCCAATTAATTGGTATATAACACAATTTGAAAAAAGGTCTTCCTTGGTAACTGTCATCCTCACATGCATGCATTGTGTAATGATACTGCAAATTGAATTCTCTGACCGAGTGCAGAACTTTGCCATAAATTAAACACCATTTCCACTAGTTTCTATAAATAAAATAGATTCTGTCTTGGCAGGCATGAATGTAGGAGTTGATGGGCTGCATCTAGGATTGCTTTCTGTTCCCGACATTATAAAGTTACACAAGATGCACTGTCTGCAACTCTTACCGTGTGTTTACTCTCTGCAGTGCACAGAGCAAGCGTGCTTGTTCTACCATAAAGTCAAGCAGGTTGGTGGCTCCTGACTTAAGGTGAACACATTATTGTGGGCTCTATGTTATTGATTGTTGTTTTGCAGAGTTTAAGCTGTTAGAAGACATTTTCTCTCATATACTTTGGTCAAATTACTTTTAAACTGTATATGTTGTACGTGAATTAAATTAATTATGTACTAATTGAAATGTCTACTGAAAAATTCACTCCACCTAAACAAATATTTATATAGGATACTTACATGTGACAAGTATGTAGACAATAGACACAATCTGGGGACATCACTTAGAGCAACTACTGTAACAGAATGATGATTGGGTGGCATAGACTAATTATAATAACAATAATAAATTTATTTCCATAAGTTTCACAAATTAATATACATTTCTTTACTTATAACTATACTGAGTTGCTGTTTCTAACCTTTGGAAACCTTTTGTTTTAGCATACCCATAATATTTTGTTCCATCTCCAGACTCAGAGTTTGCTCAACTCTGATGTTACAATGAATATGAACCAAGGCATAATCTTGGACCATTTTTCAAATCTCCAGCTCCTGGACTTATTCTGGACCCATTAAAGAGCCCAATTCTGGCTCTATATAATTCAGTCTGTATTCTTGTTCTTGCATTTCCACGAGCGCATGTGAACACATCCATCTCTTAGCCCATCTGTCAGCAACTCTTTGGACTAATTAAAGTTTATGAAGAGAATATTTGAGAAATGAAGCATCTAGAATGTGGCTATATATCTCATGTTCAAATGGCTCCTATCTGCTTTCTTGGCTGAAGCCTGATAGGTACTTTGTACTTTCTTGCATACTTTATATACTGCTTCGTAGTTATTGGTTGTGCTCATTTCAAAATGCTTTCTATACAATGCTCATTATTTAATATATCATATTGAAGCAAAACGTATAATACAACCTGGTACACATTCAGATCTATCCTTATACAGTGCACACAAGTGGACGGAATGCACAAAACACATATATTTTCATTTGCTGGGTGACTTCATATATCAAGTTTCTGATTATTTTCATTGGATATACCAATTTTAATCACTAGAGTAAGTACTGATTTATCGAATACAAGATAATTCTTTCCAAAATGTAATATTGAGAAATGGGGATCATTTTGTATTTGCAGTGTATATTTTCTGAATAGCAAGCAGGAAAAAGTAAATTTCAAACTTCACAGAAATAGCAGTGGCAAAGAATGAGGGAAAAAGTAAAAATTACCAGCAAGCTCATGACATATACAGCAGATTTTGTGTGTATCATTTTGTGTCATAAAGTTAGCTGTTAACAGACCTAGAGGAATTATAAGCATTTTCATTGACAAAAAGCTTTATGTCTGAGATGAAAATAAAAATAGAGGATTTCCTTTCACATTGATGGTTGTGCCTAACATATTGGTAGCCAATGGTGAAACAGAAAGAGAGGTTTAGCTCCTCCCACCACACACATACCAGTACATTTCCATTCTACCCCCTCCTACTTGTGTATGTTTTTTTTTTTTTTCTTCCCCTCATTAGGATAGAATGTTGGTCAGTGATATTCCGAGCCTGGATGGCCTTCCACATTTACAGATGATGGCCATGTGGATAGAATTTGTGCTGTGATTTGCAGAAATTGTAATTTAACTGTTCAAGAAATTGCTGGCAAAGTGGGTATCTGTGCATTACCATTCCGTCATGTTTTGAGTGACAAACTTGAGATGTGTCATGCAGTGTTTCTTGACTGAAGATCAGAAACAGATAGACCCATGTTGAAATAAGCAAGCAACTGCTTGCTACTTCCTAAGGCAATGAAAACCTTCTTAAGAACATCATAATAGGCGATGAGAGTTGTCTTAGGGGTTGTCCAAAAGAAGCATGCATGTGTTGGTCAGAATTCAAGATGATTTCCGTTGTGTTTTTTTACTACAAAGGCACTGTCCATCATGAATTTATACCTGTGGTCAGATGGAAAGCTAGGAAGTCTACCTGGGAATCCTAGTGTGTATGAGGGATGCAGGAAGAGGTCTGAATTGTGGATAAACCAGTATCTTGACAATGTATTGGCTCATTCTTTGCTCCTTGTCTGCAGCTACCTAGTAAAAGATCACATTCTCATTGTGCCCATGCACCTTATTCTCCAGACCTAGCCCCAGCAGACTTTTTCCTGTTTCCCAAACTGAAAAACACGTTGAATGGACATCATTTCCAAACCATAGATGCAATTTAGGACAACATGAGACCCGCATGCCATCCCAGAAAATGTGTTTCAGGAGGCGTTCCAAAAACTTAAGAAATGAGATAAATGACATGTTGCCAATAAAGGGGGCTATTTTGAGGGGGACATTGTTTAACATGTTATACACTAAACAATGAAGGTGTTATAATGAATGTTTAATTTCTTCTTAAACACACTTCATATGTACAAAGCAAAAGCACATGAGCATAGGGCAAATAAAGTAAGGGATGGTTGCCATAATCTCTTGAAATACCTTCGTAGTTTCTATTCAGCATTTCCAGAGCTTGGAAATAATCTAGCAGATTGGCTTTGGGTAAATGTGTGAGAGCTAAACTGAAAAAAAAGTTGATGTCAATACAGAAAAATTTACGCTCATAAGCTTCAAAATATGGAAGTCACAAAAGTGAGGAAAGATAATTGGAATATTTCTGAACATAATGATAGTCATAATTATTCTCATCTTCATCAATAATGAACAGAAACCCATATGCATTAATACTAGATGATAATTGTTGCTCAACTTTGCTATGAGCATAAGAAAAGACAGTAGATTTTCAACCATCACAATATGTTCCCCTCCTCCATTCCCTCTACCACTATTGCTGCCATCACAGTCAACACCATATTATTTTTCAAATTTTTGCAAGCTAATCACTTTATAAGTGACAATCATGATTTCTGTTATAAATGTGTAATGTTTAGTTTATGTTTAGTATCGATGCAGATTCGAGACCAGCAACTCCGGCACAAGGTTTATTGCCAGAACCCCCTCCACCAGAGCCGCAGCCTATTATTCCTCCTCCAGAGCCAACATATCCAGAACAAGTTGAAGAACAGGTTGGCAGTATGTCTCACGAACAGACAACACTGTTACAGAATGAAGAAGAAAGCTTTGCTCTTGCTCCTGTAGATGCTTCAGCACTAAGAGGTTAGTTGTCTCAGTAACGCTGAAACTGAAAATGTTAATGCATGCAGTCATTTCAGGCTATGAAAACGTGTATCTGTTGTGTGATTAAAAAGCGCAACTTTTACTAATTTCAATGTACAGAATTCAAAAATGTATTTTGTTTTTCCATAGCACATCTTGTTTTGGCAATAAGATAACACTTAATGAGAACATAATTGTGAAATTTGCAAAAATATGACACTTTGATATACAACTTTTAAAGAAAATAAAGAATAATAATATGAAAGCATACATGAATTTGAGAATGTATGTTAGATATCCTGTGTACCCCTTTTTCTTTTCACATGGAACTTTGGTGTACAAGATTTCCAGTGTTCTCTGATAGGTTCGTCATGTGCAAGATACCAGCAATAATGGTCGTCATATGATATCCAACATCCCTGTTAACATCATTCAACATCTTTCAACCTTTCACTATGCCTTTCACTGACGACAGCTCCTAAATTTGACAGGAAGTAGTCAAGATGTGACTTGAGGACATGAAGCTTAAAACTCATATTACAGCCGAGCATTCTGAAATTTTCCAGCATATTTCTAACAATTTCTTTGTATTGAGGGCCTTTAACATTGCTGAATGTATTCCATGCATCTTTCTCAATTTCATTCATAAAGCTGGTAAAATTAATATCTTTCATCAATTTCCTTATTTGTGATCCAACAAATACTCCCTCCCTGATTTTAGACTGTGACAATAATGGGAACTTGTGCATAAGTACTGGAAGAAAGGGACATTTTTGTGAAGTGTTTTCAACTATTGTGTCATCATTCCAAATTTTATGTGTAATGGAGGGAGTAGAATTTTTTGATGATCAGCTGCTGAGTTTTCTAGATTTTGTGTTTTATGCATCTGAAATGTTCCTTGGCTCTGGTTCCCAGATTTCTCTTGATTTTTCTAATGAAAACTTGGTTCCAACTAACCTCTGAAACATGTTCCAGGAAATTTAAAAAGTGAGTGTTTTTCAGTCTCATTAATCGACTTAATTTTTTACTTTTAAGAGATTGTTTGCTTTTGGCAATCAAAATTCATGATCCAGCCTTCAAATGTCTTCACATAAATCTCCTGTAATTTTGCTTCTTTGGGTTTCTGAACAAGCTTCAGTAACTTGATATTTATTGCTATTCAGTGGTTTTGGGCCTGGAAATGTGGAGCAACTGCTGATTTTTTGGTCTGTTAAAACTTGATGCAACAGTAGTGTTCCTTTTAGCAATTGCTTATGTCCCTTTCAGTTTTCCTGTGTTCCACTTACAAGTATGATAAAAGAAACCTTTATAATTTCAAAATTGTGCATTCAAATGGGTTAAGGTTGATACCATTTGAAAGAGGAAGTTGGGAAGTTTTAATCTATTAGGGGTGTTAAGTTATAATTTGCACTTGTGAGAATGCATATCAAATTGTTCATGAGTCAGCATGTGGGCATTACAGCAAAAAGTCCTTTGTGTGCTAGCATTAGCAGAGCATAAGTCAGAAGTAGACTTCCAAAAGCACCTGATCGTGTTTGGGTTATGCTATTTTTCTAGACTTACAACAAAGAATATATGCTGCTGTTGACAGTGTTACCACATATGCTTCATAACACATGGATTGAGGTTGAATACTGGTGGATGTTTCGTGTGCCACTAATGCAGCCATGTTTAGGTTTATGAACCATATGGAACCATAAGACAAAGGAAATCCCAGTTTTCATTAGTTAGTGGTTTTACCTCCAGATTCGTATTAGTTCAGAAGTTATACTTTCATGCAATTTTTGCACTGAGTCTGGTAGATTCCTGACTTTTTCTCCTATGGTATGAGATCAAATTTTCTTGGTTTAATGATATTTTAAATTATGTGTATGTTGTAAGGTGTCGGGCTAAGGTTATGGTTCCTGAAAATGTTCTAAAATTTGAACTAAAAATGTGGAAGAAGATTAGTATATGATTTATATAGTATTGCTTGTAATAAAAGAATAGCTTTTAAATTATGAAAAATCATAATAAGATAAGTATGAGGAAGTACAGGTAACTGTATAGGCTTTTAACCCTTTTAGTGTCAGTCTGAATAGCAAAATGCTGTTTGAAAAGTGCCAAGCAATTTTAGAGGAAAATGCAGGGTTGTAAATTATTAGCAATAAAAGGAAAACCAAATGACATAGAGAACTGAATATTTTCTTTCATTTTTAGTAAACCCTTTTGTCTACTGTATAATATCCATTGTATGGATGAGAATATTTATCATAATTTTTTAAAAATTAAAAACAAAAGAAAAATTGAAAATAAAATTAAAAATCCCAAAATAATCAGTAATTAGGCATTGAAAAGCTTACTACAAAGAAAGTTCAGGCTAATTAAATGAAAGTACAGATATTTCTTTACTAAAACAACATGTTTTGGTGTGGTGTTTTATTTTTTAAAATACAAAAAATGAATTCAAATAACCCGAAACTGAAAAAAGATTCACCAAAAATCCACACACATAAGCATGATACCACTATTAATGAAAACAGCATAAAGCAATAGGACACAAATGTGACGTGGATTACTGTATGATTTATCATTTGTATTATTGCATAGCTGAATGGTTGATTCACATGACATTTCATTGTCTGGTTACACATCTGTAAATCCATTTTGATAAATACACTGATTACACTGGCCGACAAAAAACCAATTTTTGAATGTTTCCTGCACTTCATGAGTCAATTCTTACTAATTTTGGGTCGAGAAAGACGAATATGAGATTGAACATTTTTTCTTAGCTCTAGTTTCTGTGATACACACTAGGTGAAAGTATTTCATATTAATGGATTAGGAAAAAAAGATACATTTTAATTGCATATGCTAATAACATTGAACGTGCATTTGATTTTTTTTAAATAGTAGTTACATTCTAAGAGTTCTAAATTGCTGAAAGAATACCTCGCAGATGGTTGGGTCTGAAGAGAATCAAATGGTGGATTCATGAGATCCTCGTCTTCTAGCTTTCCTCTTGTAACAGAGTTGTACACAAAGACCAACAGTAAATCAAAAGCATTGCTTCATTCCAATGGCCCTGATATCTTTGCTTCATAATAGAAATGTCCTGATGGAATCTTTCTCCATGTTCATCACTGACAGCTCCAAAAATAGGAGAAAAGTAGTTCAGGTGGGAGTGGAGAAAATAGATTTAAAGGGACATGTTGCATCCAAGGTTACGGTATTTTTGCACAAGCACTGCCACCAATTGAGTGTAGTTATCATCTCTTTTGTTGCCTAAAAATCCATGAACAACTCCCTTGAAGGCTTCCCAAGCTTCTTTTTCTGTCCCCTCCATAACTTGGTCAAATGCAGGAACCTTTACAAGTTCTCGAACTTGTGGTCCGACAAAAATACCTTCCTTAATTTTTGCATCACTTAATTTCAGTTTTTTTTTGCTTAACGCCCTTTAACCTGGTTGGCCATATCAGATGATGAATGAAATTGGTGAAATGATGCTAAAATGATCTCGGGGTCCATGGAGCTTTATAGTTACTCGACATTTGTCTTCTCAGGATAAGGGAAAACCCCCAAAAAAATCCTTATCCGGGTAACTCATCCTAAGCGAGATTCGAACTCACGACTGTTGAATGTGAGGCAGACATGCTACCACCTCACTACCTTGGGCTTTTGGAAATTTCTCTCTTATGTACTTAAAGGCCCGTGCTTCTTGGTTAATACCTTTGACAAAATTTTTCATAGGCACAGCAAAAGTCATAGATTGTTTCTTATTTTTCAGTCATTCTCGCAGTATAACTGAATACGCATTGCAACATATATGTGGAGCCCAAGACTTATCGTGGTTCCCTACCATCATACCAAAATAATGCTGATAGGCAGTCTTCACAAGGCATCAGTTTGCATTTCTAAGAGGAAAATGTTATTTCACTACAAATGTAACAAAAACTACTATATTTGCACATTTTTGGGCATTTTTATGAATTTTACACTACAAAAGCACTCTCAAACCAGAAATTTTGCATTAATTACAGCAGAAACTATATGAAACTCACAGCAACAGTATCTATGTTTATAACTTACAAACAGCTTAAGAACATTTGTGTTTTGTTATTGGACAGGTGCGCCAACTCCCAAAAAAATTTTGCCCAAACTAAAAATGTTGATATAAAACTGAAATGTCACTTTATCTCCAAAGCAAGAACTAATTTGTCATTTTTATGGTGATTTCTTAATTCAGCTGATGGAAATACATAAGAGTTAATTATCTTTGAGCCCGAAACATTTTCATTGTTGACCAGTGTTATTTGCATGTGCATGAGGTCCGTTGATATCGGATGCATTTTCATAACTGAAGCTAGAATATCTATGTTCCTCTCTCATCAAGGTCTGAAAATTCAAAATCACTCACTTTCTTCTAATACATTGTGAACTGCAGCTGTAATTTTCTCTTTGGCTCATAACCTTTGGCTAGACGACTCCATGTTTCAACCAGCAGACACAAACACTGGCTAGAGAAATTAAATTTGGAGCTAACTTTGCACTTTGAAATGCTCCAGAAAACCTTCCTCTATGTCTGTGGCATAGAAATAACACAGACTTTCCTGCTAGAAAGAGTTAAAACATATGTAAATGGCATCAGGATTAGATGCTGATTGGTACTAAAAGGGTTCATGTAGCTAAATATAGAGGTTTAGTGTGATAAGTGAGGGGCCAACTTAGTTAATGTGTAGTGAATGCAGAGAAAATAAAATTGCCACAAAGTTAGAGGAGATTCATAAAATCAAAGAATATTTGACCTCCAGGCATGGTTTTAATAAATTGCAAATTTAATTCTTTGTTCCAGAACCAGTTTCACTTGTTAAGTTGATTCCAATATGTATTATAACCTTTCTATGTTTTCAAAAGGTATAACACCATAGGGACTTAAAAGTTTGCAAAGTTGTAATGTGGAGAGGAAAATTCAACTTTTTTCCAATTGGCCATAGGTAATTAAAATTCTAAATACTGTATTTATCTTGATACAAGATGAGCTCAAATGCAATATGATCCCATTTTGACAACATAATTTTGGAATTTAGCATATCATCTCTTTAAATAGAAGACATGATAACTTAATTTTTAAACACATTTTGATAGCATATTCATGTAATGGTTGGGGTGAGAGGGAGGGGGAGAATGGAATTTATTGGTATGTAGGTGACACAGCAGAGCTTCAATGGTGATAATGGATACAATTTTCTCTTTAGACAATATATCTAACATAACACATTGTTTAAACAGTTTTACCTAGCTTGAATTTGCACAGGAATTGTTATACTGAGAGGGAGAGGAGTGAACATTGACTGTGACAGTGCCAGTGCACTGCAAGACAATGTAGGATAAGATTTTCTATGTATACTTCATAAACGTACCCGGTATGTCTGCTGTGAAATATGCAACTAAACCATGGCTATTAGGTGGGAAACCTTTTCACTTTCTCTACATGCAGTATATACATATAGGTATAGTAATGCATCCAAACATTCAGCCAAGATTTCACCAGAAGTACATGTTTTGGGACCCCCTGAATCCCAAAAAAGCATTCTTAGAAAAAAATCCTGTGTGTGTGTGTGTGTGTGGGTGTGTGCGTGCGTGCGCAGGCGTGGGCGCATGGGAGTGGGGGGGTGCGTGCACAGTACAGCTCAAAAATGAAAAAAGACTGTTAAATCCCAAACTTGGTATTTAGGTTTAGTATCTTCTAAGGATGTGACAAGAAGATTTTCAAGCAAATCCCTCACTACAAACTACCCTTTCCATGGACAATTTTTAAAAAATTTTGATTTTCTCAAAAATGGCTCTAACAATTTTGATTAAAATACTGTATATTAAAGATGTTTACATCCCAAATAAAATGTGTATCATGAATTTTTTGGGAATAGCCCTTAAAGACCTCTTTATTCTGGATGAATTTTGCAGAATTCTGCTTAACTGCTAAACTGTAAAGAGATAGACAAAAACACTGCACAATAAATGTAGATCTTGTCAAACAACACAATTTATATCCTTTACATTTTTGTTGTGGAGGTAACCGTTTCCGAGATATTCTGTTATTGTTTTCAATTGTAAAGTATATATTCTTTTCTCAGACATTAAGTGTCTATTTTTCTTTTGTTCTACTCCTGGCCAAGCAAAGAAGCGATTTGCTATGACAATCACATAATGACAGCTTTTAAAACATTTGACTATCATTTATCCTAGTTTATTCCCTTTGTTCTCCTCTACTTATAAGGAACTAAATAATAAGAACATTCTGCTAATGTTTATCTTGATTAGCATGGTGTAGAAAGAAGAATAATCTTTTGTAAGAAGTTTGTTTGTAGAACAAGTAGAGAAAGTCATGTGAGTGTAACACATAAGATTTTTTCCAATGAGAACACTTATACTTCTTGAACTGTTAACAGCTAACTGTATGGCACAAAATAAACCACACAAAAATTGCCATATATATAAAGGGTGTATATAAATGAATATCAGGGTTTTAACTCTTTATAATATGTATTACATTCAACTTACAGTTATGAATGACATGTCAAATGAAAAAGCAACTCAAACAGTTTTACCAAGAAGCTTATAAATGTTCAATGTGACTACCGTTTGTCACACGGCACACATCAAGTTCTTCCCAAATGTTGATAAGTGTGTATTCAGTAATTGTAGCAACAGCTGCTTCAATCCGGTTTCTTAATTCAGGGGGGTCAGCTGGTAGCAGAGGCACGTACACACGATCCTTGATGAAGGCCCAAAGTTAAAAATCGCATGGCGGTAGGTCAGGAGAACGTGGAGGCCATGCATAGCAAGGCCTGTCATTGGGGCCCTTGCGGCCTATCCAGCACTCGGGTACAGTGACGTTCAACCAATCGCGTACTTCGTTAGGCCAGTGAGGTGGTGCGCCATCCTGCTGGAAAATGAAGTTCTCTGGCTCATTTTCCTCCAACTGAGGGAAGAGCCATTGCTCTAGTGTATCAAGGTAAGAAGTGCCAGTTACAGTAGGTTCACCAAAAACGAAAGGCCCATAAACTTTTCGTCGGGATATGGCACAAAAAACATTCACTTTAGAGGAATCTCGTTGCATTTGTACCATCTCGTGAGGATTTTCTGAGCCCCAGATGCGCACATTATGAGTGTTAACATGTCCACTAAGGTGAAAGGTCGATTTATCACTGAAGACAACACGATCCACAAAATCGTCGTGAAACAACATGTCGTTTGCAAATTTGGCACGTAATCCATGGTCTGTCGGCTTTAGAGCCTGTAATAACTGTAAACGGCAAGGACGTAGCTGTAAGCGTTTTCTTACAACTTTCCAAAAGTCGACACAGGAACTTGTAATTCACGACTAGCCTTCCAGACTAATTTCTTTGGGCTACGAGTGAACGACTCTCTCACTCGCTCAACAGTCTCTTCACTTACTCCTGGTTGTCCTGTGCTCTTCCCTTTACAAAGGCAGCCAGTATCTTCAAACTGATTATACCATCTACGAATGTTTTTATCATTAGGAGGATCACAACCGAACTTACTACGGAACGCATGTTGCACAGAAACTACAGATTCGGTCTTTGCAAACTGCAAAACACAAACCGCTTTCTGTTTACTAGTTGCCATCTTTGCTACTACCGCTCTAGCAGATTCCGGCAGAAACATTGCATGCACATGCACACTTGTGCCAACAAACAAAACTGTTTGAGTTGCTTTTTCATTTGACATATCATTTATAACTGTAAGTTGAGTGTAATAAATATTATAAAGAGTTAAAACCCTGATATTCATTTGTGTACAACCCGTATATCTATAGTGGTATTCTTTAATCTTTACCACTTTCAGGCTCCACCACAACCACACCTGTGAAATTTGGAACTAGTTTCCTGAAAAACTTATTGTGGATGCAAAACAATCTCCAGTTCTTAACATTAATATTTTGGAAGAAAACATTGTCTTGTATTTGGATAAATATGGTATGTTACAGGAGCTACTGAGAGGTTTGATACATAAGGTTAAAATTAATAAAGATATTATACTGAAATTTTCATAAGATTATTCACTTTCTATCAGAAAATAAAGCAACAGATTCCTGCTTATTTTTTATGACCTGTACTGAATTTTGGCTCTTTTATATTTCAGAAAGAGGGCACACATGCCCACCTATTTTGTAACTTATGGTTAATGTTGAACAACTTGTTAAAGCTGCTAATCAGTTGCTATGCATTATTTGGTATTCTGTAATGTTGTAATACAAAAAGATCTTTTAAGAGGCAGACAATTATAGTTACCGATAACCAGAGCCAAGACGCTATTGTTGACGCTAGCAATACCAATTTTACTCGCAGAAAATTTTATGCAATTTTACTGATTCTTGATCTGTAAGCCCTGGGAATGAAAAGCACCGCAGGAGATCAGTAGCCTAAAATGAATAGTATGTTTCACATAGTATAAAGTCAACCCATATTGTGACAGTACCATCTTCTGCAGTGATTCTCACGTTCACCTTGTTATGTGAGTCATCACTTTTGGAGACCTTGGGATGTGTAAACAACACAGGAAGTGCTGTGCGACAGTAATTGGAAGCTTCGGGAATGCGACTCTTGATTCTTCTCAAAGCTTTAACTTCCAGAAGCTTTCAGGAAGCTCTGTGACATCATTTTCTAGTTATAAAAGGAGGAAAAATTGCAAGTCAGTGTTGATAGGTGGGATCTAGGTGCTGGCTAACGTGAAGGTAGGCTCTCGTATCTTTTCAAATTTTGTATATTTATCAGCGTAATTATGAGGTAAAAGTGTTAAGAAGCTAAATATAAGATCTCGGTCAACTATTAATATTTGTAGAACTTTAATTTATAGTTTAGTTTAAGGCTAATAACAGTTTTTACTTGTGCCACTAGCAAGCTGACTAGGTCCACCATATTGGTTTAGTGTTTACATACATTATTGCTTATGTTTATTATAGTTTACCTTAGCATACAACTTTTCCATCTATTTTCATATTTTAAATATAGTAAATAATAAGTATAGTGTGAATAAGTGAACCTGGTGATAATAAAATTGTGATTGGTGGTATTAGTAAACAGTGTTTAGTGCATTTAATAAATGGTGTATTATTTCTGCAAGTTTGTGATGTGTTTCGTAAGTGTGGATCATGTCGTAGGATAGTGAAACAAGGTGTTTTTTGTGCAGAGTGTGAATTATGGTTTCATTGGGACTGTGCGAATACTAATTGTGAAAGTGTAGGTCAGGTTGGTTGTGTGACCCATGTAGATTAATAAGCCATAAGAACACCATACTAAGCCTACGTAAATAATTGGCATTTGCTAGATCTGAAATTGAAAGCCTGAGATTGGGTAATAAACATAGAACTAAATTGCCGGAATTTAAGATGAATTCCAGTCAAAAACTTAGGCATAGTTTTGGGTGCGTTCGTGATAAATTACCTGAATTGGAGCTGAGTTAATAGGTTCTTGGCTTTGGCGGCGGTGGAGGTGGAATCTTCCCTGGCCATGCCAGAAGAAGTGCCTATCTGTTGTCGCTGCAGATGAGGCCTGCTATCAGGTCCAAGCCAGGAAAGGGGCCCTCTGATGCCAGGGTGTGAGTTTTAAGGAGTAGTCATGCCAGGGGCATCAGAGAAAGACTCCAGGTGAAATTGGGGAAGGAATATACTGCCACCAGTATGCTGGTCTAAGCCATGTGGTGGGAAATGTAGAAACTTTTGCAAAGGACCTTGATAAAGCAGATCATGTAGTAATAGTGTGGGGACTTGGAAATAGTTTAGATAGGAATCTCAATTACTCAATTGAAATGGACATGAAGCACAGTAACCACATTAATGTGAGCTTTATGAATCTCCTGTGGACATATGACAAGCCTTGTACGAGGGCCGTTCAGAAAGTAACCTCCGATCGGTCACAGTGCGGGTAGTGGGGGGAGTAGCGATGCCATCTGTGCATTCACGCACTCAGCAGGTCAGTCGGCATCAAGCCGTGGTCGAGTGAAAGTCGTACCTGCGCTAGTTTAGTGTTTGTGGCCGTTTGAAATGTGTACTGCAATAGAAAACCCCGCCAAATGTGAAGTGCGTGCTGTTATAAGGTTTTTTACAGCCAAAGGATATTCTGCAGCAGCTATTCATCGTGAGCTTTGTGCCGTGTACGGACCAAGAGTTATGAGTGAAGGAGTGGTCCGTGAATGGGTACGTTTATTTAAAAGTGGACGAGAAAACGTTCATGATGAAGAGAGGAGTGGTAGACCATCATTGGTCATGGACGAACTCGTTCAGACAGTTGATGCAAAAGTTCGTGAAAGCCAACGTTTCACAATGTCGGAGTTGTCTACTGATTTTCCACAGATTTCTAAGACTCTCTTGTACAAGATAGTGACAGCAAGATTGGGTTACCGTAAGTTCTGTGCACGATGGGTGCCCAAAATTCTTACCGACCACCACAAAACTCAAAGAATGGCCTCTACATTAGACTTTCTGTCACGTTATGAGGCCGAAGGTGAACCATTGTTAAACAGAATCGTGACCGGGGACGAAACCTGGATTAAGTACGTGAACCCTGAGGCAAAAGAACAATCAAAGATGTGGGCACATTCAAATTCGCCTACCAAACCAATAAAAGCCCGGCAAGATTTTTCTGCCCGAAAATTGATGGCAACGGTGTTTTGGGAAGCAAAAGGGGTGTTGTTGGTTGAATTCATGGAACGTGGGACGACCATTAATCAAGACGTGTACTGTGAAACACTAAAACAATTACGACGGGCTATACAGAACAAACGCCGTGGTATGCTGACTTCCGGTATCGTTTTTTTGCACGATAACGCCCGTTCTCACTCTGCTCGCAGAACAACAGCCCTTCTTGAGTCCTTCAAGTGGGACATTGTCAACCATCTACCTTACAGCCCAGATCTGGCGCCAAGCGATTATCACCTCTTCATGCATATGAAGAAATGGCTCGGGTCCCAGCGGTTTGATGATGACGAAGAGCTCAAAGATGCGGTCACAGGCTGGCTCCAGGCACAAGCGGGTGATTTTTATGCAGAAGGAATTTCAAAGCTTGTGAACAGATACGATAAGTGCCTCAATCGTTATGGAAACTATGTAGAAAAATAGTGCAAAGATGTAGTTGTAAGATGTATATATTAAAATATTTTTATTTAACTTGGTGAATTTCTTGCAATCAACTGGAGGCTACTTTCTGAACGGCCCTCGTATTAACAGGAGGGTGAGGGCAGTTAATCACAGGCTTGATCAGTTTCTTAGTCGATAGGGAACAAGACAAAATAGAATCATTGACATGTCATCCATAGAAAGGTATGGTTACACTAAACATGGCTTGCATCTGAACCCTTGAGGCAAGGATAGTCTTGTGTACAACCATGGATAGTCCCTGTAATATTCCTGCTCTTGTCACTAGTCATGTCGCTCCTTTTTTAGAGTAAATCAGATAAATAGAACAGCAAGTGTTTCAGAAGTAAAACAGAAACCAGATAATCATTTTTCAAAGTCATTAAAACCAGAGAACTTGCTCACAGTATTTCACCAAAGCATTCAAAGTTTAAGATATAAAGTAAATGAATTATTAATTAATTTCAAATCTGAAATCCAGATATCTTATGCATTACAGAACATCATTTAGAAAAACAGGAAGTATTACATTTTTCAATGGATTGTTATAAAAAAGCAGCTTGGTACTGTAGACAAAAACTCTCTAAAGGAGGTGTGAGTATCTTTGTTAAGAATAATATAAGCTTCAATGTATTTGATCCTGAGAAGTACTGTCTGGAACAAACCTATGAATGTTGCGCTGTTCATATTAACACAGTAAACCAACTAATTATATTAGCAGTATATAGAGCACCCACAGGAAATCTTGACAACTTTCTGCATAGCCCAGATGTTCTAAAACTGCTCTTCAAACCAAAGATTCTATTTATTTTGTGTGGCAACTTGAACATACATTTCTTTATAGACAGCAATCAAAAGATGTAAATATGTTCACTATTAAGATCACACAATCTTGTGCATACAGTCAATTTTGCAACTTGAATTAAAAATGGATATCGATAATATTTTTATAAATATATTTAAAAAGGAGTACCATGAAATACAATCCTTTGTTAATGGACTTTCAGACCATGATGAACAACTCATGAAAATTGATTATCATACTTACAATTCCAAAAAAACATCTTTTAACCAGCTTTAGAATTATAAATAAAGAAAGCATAGTGTGTTTTAAAGCCACACTGTCCAAGGAACCTTGGGAAGAAATGTATAAACTAAATAATGTAAATGACAAGTTTAACTCCTTCTTAATCACTTTCATAAGAATCCATAGCTCCAGTTTTCCGCTGTACATAAAGAAAATTAATAACAATTCTAAAAATGACTGGCTAACAAGGTATAAAAATATCATGTAGACATAAAATAGAACTTTATTTAGCAACTAAGAAAGTAAGTGTGGTAGACATAAACAACACTATAAAATATACTGCAGAATTCTAAAAAGAGTTTTAAATGCAGCTAAAAAACTCTGTTATGAAAAACAAATACAGTCCTCTCACAATAAGCCTAGCACTATATGGAACATTATTTAAAAAGAGACTGGTAAATGTCACTTGAAAAATGATATAAAAGAAATTAAAGCAAACCAAGTGACCACAAATGATCCCTAGCAGATGGCAAATGCATATAATGAATATTTCATTCAGGTGGCAGAAAATTACTGACAAAGAAACAGCCTAAGAGGGATCCAATTTCATACCTTCAGGAATCCTGTATGAAAAATGTTACATCCTTAGAGATAGTACCCACAAGTGCAATTGGAATAAAAAAAGTAATACAATCCCTCAAAGGCAAGAATTGATCAGGATACAATGAAATAAGCACAAAAACATTAAAGATATGTGCTGGAGGTGAAAGAGCTTGGTAGTACAATGAAAGACCATCATCAAAGCCTTAATACCCTGGAGGGATGAGTCAACAGCTGTGCCAAGGAATTAAATGCCACAATGAAAAAGACACTCAACAGAAGGCTGAAAAACTTTAAACTTCAAAATGCCTGGTCGACACAACATTCACGCACATCAAACCACCCAAATACAATGGGACATCAACCTTCGAAATCTTCCGCTGTCAGTTTGCTTCTGTCGCTACCTACAATCAATGGTCAGCAGAAACAGAAGCTGTACAGCTGATAGCAAGCCTGCAGGGATGGGTGGCAAAAGTGCTGAATGTGACCCCAGTATTGGCAAAGTGTGAAGAGATTTGGGAGGCCCTCAAGAACCATTGCTTGGCTGCAGGCTACTGCAGGCAGCTTAAGGCGAGGCTGCAGCAGCCAGGTGAGACAATGAATAACTTGTGAACAAAGCCCTGGTAAATCTACCACCTATCTGCATGACCCAGCAAGTTGCTTACTCCTTCATCGATAGGGTGCATGTTGACAAGGTAATGCAGCGCCTGATGCTTGGCAACTGTAAGATGATCCACAACCCATTAATGTCAGCACTTAGAATGGGGGCAGCTAAGGTTTTAGCAGTCCCTTCGCAAAGGATTAGTTGTTCTCGGTACTACAGCAGGGATAGAGACTCTGCCTAGGGACTAGGGACCTTGGGGAAGATCTTTCAATGGTTTGTGTTGGGAGTGTAGCCAGCTGGGACACCTAGCATGGAACTGTCCACATCAAGATGTAGACCGGGTGGCACCTGCACATAGACAGGACAGTGCAGCCCCAAGGAGGGAGCATCTGGTGGCCAACTTGGGTACCTAGTGAAGAACTGTCAACACCAAGATGACGGGGACCCAGCCACCAAGGGCACTTAGAGAAATGGTGTCCACAATCTAATCGACTAGAAGGCCAGACATGGTAAGGATCACACCTGAGTCTCCTCACTTGACACTGCCTCAAACAGAGGGACGGAGGACAGCCTCATTGTGGATGGCTGGATACGAGGGAAGCTGTGTCAGATACCAATGGATACTGGCACAGTTGTGACCATAATCCAACCAGATGTGGCAGTAAATTGAGGCTAATATTATCAAACACCTTTTCAAAATCATTAAGCATGTATAGCTTACCTCTTTTTGACCCAAATATTTCTGTACCATTTTATTTATTATGAAAATGTTATTCACTATTTGCTTATCTTTCCTGAAGCCTGCTTGGAACTCAGAAAATTTATTTTCTTGCTCTGCCCAATTTTGTAAGGGATATGCCAGAATGCCAGTGTATAGCTTGTCTAAGATCAATAATTGTTAGCAGGAAATCTTAAGAGCTTGGAAATGATCTAGGCAAGGTTACAAGAAAATGAATGAAGAAAATAAACAGAAATGGGCAACCAGATCGGGTTTTAATCTGGATAGAGATTGAGGCCCTCTCTAGATCTAAGTTGGCCTGATAGTTGAGTAAACACAAGGTTGAAACTACTCGGAACACTTGGTTATGCAGCAGCTCGGAAGGAGTCACTAGTATTTAGTATTGTTGTATTTCCTTGTATGGTCAAGTGATTGTAAAATAGTGTTGCAGAACTTGTATTATTAAGTGGAAATACATTCAATACTTCAAAGTTCATTAATTGCATCCCATACTTCTTCATGTAGATATTTTCCCAGGTCTGCAAGTGAATGTGGTGCCCTATGCTTTTTAACAAATGTACTTCTTTGATGTATTGATTTTTCTAAAAAATGATAGGCAATAATAGAATTGTGTGTTTCCTCTGTTACTGGCTCTTCTGGTTGAATTTTAGGATTTTTGTAACAAATTTTGGGCATTTGCCATTTATGGTGCCTAATTTTAAACAGTTACAAAAGTTAAACAAAAACATTCCAGTTAGTCAACATGGTAATATAATTCAAAACTTGCAAATATGCATAGAAGCTTGTGACAGTGATGTAATTAAATAAAAAATAAAAGCATTTGAGTTGGTTTTTGTAACACAAACATCACTTTATTTTACTTACTGGGGACTGGTTTCGGGTAACAGTTGTTCCCATTTTCAACCCTTAATTCCGACTAAATCTTTCTTCGTTGGTGACGATGGGGATGGTGGTGTATTAACTGTGGAGGCATATGTTGCGGGATCTATGAACTTCCAGAGGTTGCTGTAAGGTGGCAAATCAAAATTCATGATATGGCTCTTTTTCTTCATGATGTAGATCTTTTCCCAGACATCTAATTCTGTGGGTTTATAAGCTGGTTTTAATAGTTTTATATTTGGTGTGATTTTGTGTCCTGATGTCCAAAAATGATAGGCAACTGCTGATACATACAAAATACAAAAAAATAAAAACAAATAGAAAAATCAGCAGTTGCCTATCATTTTTGGACATCAGGACACGAAATCACACCAAATATAAAACTATTAAAACCAGCTTATAAACCCACAGAATTAGATGTCTGGGAGAAGATCTGCATCATGAAGAAAAAGAGCCATATCATGAATTTTGATTTGCCACCTTACAGCAACCTCTGGAAGTTCATAGATCCAGCTACAGATGCCTCCCAGTTAATACACCACCATCCCCATCGCCACCAACAAAGAAAGATTTAGTCGGAATTAAGGGTTGAAAATGGGAACAACTGTTACCTGAAACCGGTCCCCAGTAATTAAAATTAAGTGATGTTTGTGTTATAAAAACTGACTCAAATGCTTTTATTTTTTATGGTAATATAACATCAAAATACTGGAATTCAAGAGAGCGAATGGCTTCACTGCCAACTGCTCAACATTAGATACCAACCAACCAACAAATTTTGGGTAAACTCTTCTTTAAACAAAAATCTATAAATGTGACTTCAGCTGAGATGAATCTATGTTTCTTTTACAGTGTTAATCATTTCTTGATGTGTTCCTTTTCAGCAGTAAAGTTGGAATTAAAAATTCATAGGCAAAAAGCAACTAACCTCCTCTGGCCACCATTTTTTCATCTGTTGCTTCAAATTGTTGTATCCCAGGACTTGAATGCCATCATAATTAACCAAATCAATGCTCAAGCCTCACTCTATGGATATTTATAATTAATTTCATTAAATATCCTCCATTGTTGCCAAGTAGTGTAGTTTATCTAGGATTGCTATTTTATTCCTCTTATCTGATTTTGTATAAATTACTCCTTCATTTAATGTATAAACTATTTCCTTGTAGGGGTTTTCAGGATACACTTTCTGACTCTCCCTTCCATCATGCTTTCACACTTCTGTAATTTTTTTTTTTTTTTTCTCTCTCTTATCCCATCGCTTGTTGCAGTTTCTTTGTCTAATGTGTAGTCCATTGTGTTTTTGCTGCATGTCCTACCAATAAATGGAGCAATATGAGTGTTTAATGTTAATTTATTTAACATCATTTAATAATATATGTGTCTCTTAGACTTGCGGCCTGGTATGCAGTTATGTAGAAGTGTTTTTAAGATGTTCATCTTTGTCTGCCCAGTGATCAGATGGACAGTAAACTTAAATGTTTTTTGATGTGGGGAGGAACCATCTAACAGGTGTTGATTTGTTCACAGTGTATTTGCTCTGAGGAAACTGATAGGTTGTAGCTCTCTAAAACTCAGCAGATGTGTTCCCTGAGGATGATGGGCTATCATCACAAGTAGTCAAACAGGAGTTTCTTAGAGGTTACATTACTTAAGCTACACAATCTTCAGAATGTTATTACTGTATTGGTAGTGCTGCTATATTTACCTTACTGTGTGTGTGTGTGTGGGGGGGGGGTGCGCATGTTTTTTTTATACTAACAAAACCAGCTGAAAACTTCAAGGTGTTCCAAGAGCAAAAAAAAAAAAAAAAAAAATATATATATATATATATATATATACAAGGGGCATACTGAAAGTCATGAGCAACACTGTTTTACAATCTTAATATTTATTTTTAAGCCAAACCAAATACATCATCATAATCTACAGACTTTCTTTCACTTTTCGACATAGTCTCCATTGTTTTGCACACATTTATCCCATCATTCTAGAAGTTTGAAAATGCCCTTGTGATAGAACTCCGTTTCAGCTGCCCGCAGACCCTGATGCACTGCTTTCCGAATATCCTCCAGAGGCGTCTCGTAGCATTGGCCACGCATCTGCTCCTTCACAGAACCGAAAAGATGGTAGTCGGAGGGTGCCAAGTCGGGACTGTAGGGAGGATGTGGAAGAGTTTCCCACCCTAATGCCCTGATCTTCTCCATAGTGGCACGGGCAGTATGCGCACGCGCATTATCCTGTTGAAGGATGATCCTCTTTCCAGGGCGTTTATCACGCAAAGCCCGACGGAGCTTCAGAAGTGTCTTGACGTAGCGGGCAGAATTTATGGTTTGTCCAGGTTCAAGAAAGTCAACCAGAATGCAACCTTGTGCATCCCAAAAGACACTTCCCATAACTTTTCCTACAGACTGCACTGTCTTCGCTTTCTTCTTCGATGGTGAGTTCAAGTGGTGCCATTCCATACTCCTGACGTTTCGTTTCTGGCTCATAGTGATGGAACCAGCTCTCATCTCCAGTCACAATACACATCAAAAATGCATCACCTTCATTATGAAATCTCTGAAGAAGGTTTTGTGCAATGGTTCTTCTCTGAAGTTTGTGGTCTTCAGTCAATAAACGGGGGACCCAACGGGCACAGACCTTTCGATAACCCAAGCTGTGGATCATTTCTTGCACTGCACTATGTCCTATTCCAAGTTGCGCAGCAATTTCATTCACAGTGAAATGCATATCTCCTGTAATGAGCTCATCAACTCTTTCCTTGTTGCGTTCTGTAGAGGCAGTTCGAGGACGCCCACCATGAGGCGCATTTTGGAGATTCGTGTTTCCATCTTTGAAATGTTTCACCCATCTTGTAACACTGCTGGTACCCATGCAGACACCTCCATATGCACGTTGAAGTCTGAGATGAATTTCAGGAGCAGATTTTCCTTTCAGGAGCAGATTTTCCTTCTTTCACAAGGAATTCAATGACAGCACGCTGTCGAAATGAAACATCAATGTCAGCCATTTTTCAAACACCGTCTGTGGTCACGTGATAGAAGCTAATGACGTCACAATATGTCAACATGTGGCTTAAAGTCTGTAGATTACGATCCTGCAATTTGTTTCGTTACATTGTTGAAATTTAAATTTTTACAATGGGTTGTTCGTGACTTTCAGTATGCCCCTGGTATATATACACTATCTACCTGGTTGGAAGTCTGAGAGAATTTCGGCCACTACACATCACTAGGACAGCTTCTACTCTTTATTTAAAACAAAGGACTACAAAAATAACATTAAAACAACTAATAAAGAAACAAGATATGTTAAAATGTCCAGCAGCTGTCTTCCTAGGTAGTTGGTTAATTTTGGAACCCTTCATACATAATGGGTTAGATATTCATTTAAGTTATTTCATTTCTTGTAGGTTTCACAAAAACAAAACGGAAACGTAAACTCATTGTTGATGAAATAAAGAACATCTCTGGAGAAGAAATGAAGGCACAGCTTTCAGATACAAGTGATATTGTTACTACCTTAGATCTGGCTCCACCTACAAAACGTCTAATGCATTGGAAAGAAACAGGTGGTGTGGAGAAGCTGTTTGCTCTCCCGGGTAGACCTATTCCAGCAAGAGCACTTTCAAAGGTAAGTATCATAATCAGGGAAAAAATAATTATTTTAAAAATAAAAGATTTTTCTAGACTGCAAGACCATTTGTTCTCTAAGATTTCTTCCATTCATCTTAGCCTATATCTGCAGGAAAAATATTTTAACATTGTTCGTTATTTCTTTTGTTTATGCTGATATTAAAAAAGTTTTGATTTATATAGGCTGAAATTAGCACATAGTTCGTAAGTAAATGGCAAACAGTGCAGCACATAGCCTTTAGTCTCCTATAACTACATTGTCAGAGACACAAACAGCTCAACATTTATTTTCATATGGCTTTGTTTAGAGTGCATGAAGAGTTAAACTACTGCTCTCCTTCCCTCCCTCCCTCCCTCCCACCCACCCTTCTTCTTCAGTTGTACTTTAAGTGCTAATTTTTTAGGAAGAAGAAAATGAAAATCAGCTGTAGTATTAAAAATCGGAGTGTGATTGAGATATAGGTGCTAATTGAGCCAGAGTACTGTGCAGGCAGATCTGAGCAAGGGTGGCAAACAACTTGTTAATTGCCCTGATAGTTTTGAGTGAGCAAAGAGTTCCTTCGCCTATTCGCAATGCATATTGTAAATTTTCATTGTCAATATAGGGGTTAAATCCTCAGCGATTTTAACTTGTTTGAAGGTACAGTTTAGGAATACTACACTGTCCCAGAATCGAGTATTTACCCGGGCCAAACAGTTTAAGGGCAACTGAGGAATTGTACAAAATGAAGGTCATGCCTCACAGATGACAATATTTATGCTGCGCAAGAACTTATTGAAGGTGGTCGCTGCTGCACTGTTGAAGAAATGCATCACAAGTGGCTATCAACATCAGGAGTACTTATCAGTGGTCATTTTGGATTAAAAAAAAGTAGTAATTGATTGGCTCCAAAGTTGTTAACCAAACAGCAAGACAGGTCAGATTGGAAATTTGTGAGAGACTTCTGAATCAGTTCTGGCAAGAAGGGGAGGATATTTGGAAGTACATTGTCGCATGTGATGAAACATGTGTACTGCATTTCACTCCGGAATCCAAATGGCGAGCAAGATGAGGTAAAGAAAGAATGAAGCCTGCCCAGTGAAGGCCAAAACCCACCTCTCAGCCAGAAAGATTCTCACTACTGTTTTTTGACTACAGAAGAGTTTTATCATTGATTTTCTTCACAATGACCATACAGTAAATGTGGCGTAGTATTGCCATTTGTCAAGGTCAGCAAAAGCCACCTACGAAACAAAAGATTGTGCGCTCATCAGAGATGTGATCCTTCTCCAAGACAATACAAAGCCTCACCCTACAAATTTGTTACAAATACAGACATAATTTATTCATTCTTTAAAATCATACAATGTACATTTTTACTATGATATATGTCACATCAGCATGTATTTTGTGAAAAATGAAATAATGCAGCCATAAGCTTTATGAGAGCTAGGAGCTGGCCAATGTAAAATAATACCTGACAATTTTAATATACAAGCTTCATGTAAAAATAGATTTTCCATTCTTTAACAAATTGTAATATATAAAGGAAAGTTGTGTAAAATATTTACAATATGTATTTATAGTCCAATATTGGTGATCTAAATACTCTTCTAGCATGTAAAAACAGTGATCAAGAAAATATTTTTTTAAAGTGCTACACCCATATGTACCATACTTTTATGAAAAGTTTTGGTATCCTATTTATGTGTAGCTCACTATTTTGTCTTTTGTTATAATCATGCACTTCTGAATTGATGAAAGTAAAGTTACTAGGTATTTCCTGTTGTAAGATTTTGTTTTATAGATATCAGAAATTCATTTACATATATATACGCACACGCGCACGCACACACGCACGCACGCACACAGAGGGTGTTAATGAACTAAACCGAAATATTTTCACAGAATATGTAGATTACTCAAAATTAGTAATTTGAGATAGCAGACAGTTGACAGTTTATTGAAATTTCGAAGTAATGAAAAAAATAATGATAAAAAACATTTACTCTATGATAGGAATCGAACTCTTGACCTTTGGGATAGCAGCTTCCCACGTTATATGCGTTAAGCCACCAGAGCAGTTGAAAAAAACACCTCCAGAGTATGCTACATAACTCAAGAATGTATGGATCAATGCTCACTGTCACGCTGTCAAATGATAAATTCGAGATTTTACAGATTTTTGCGACATTAAATCTTGAGAATGCTAGCAACGAGCTGTTAAAAATTGATATTTCTATACTCGGGCAGCAATTTTAAAGACATTCTAAGCTATTTTTTCAACCTGCTTTGCTTTAACACCGACTTATCAGCACCTGATAGCCACACATTTAACGCTATGTAGCTGCATTATGTTTATCCGGGTACAATGCATCGCCGATCTCAAATTACTTATATCAGTCATGTGCACAACCTCGTATATTATTTTGGTGTAGTTCATTAACACCCTGTATAGTTTTGTTGTGTACACACGCCCGCCCGCACGCACACGCCCGCACGCACGCATGCACACCCGCACGCAGACACACACACACACACACACACACACACACACACACACACACACACACACACAATGTAATGAAAGAATTCGTAGCTGTTTAGAAATGGGGCTAAAATAAGACCTTTGTCTTGACAGGATACATTGGAGTACATGCACTGAGAAACCCTTGAATACCCTCCCTACAGCCAGATTTGTCCCCCTTTGGACTATCTTTTTGTTTGTGCCCATGAAAGAATTACTTGGAGGGGAATGATTCAAAACTAAACACTTTCAAATATTGAAAGTGAAAGAATTCAAGTCATAGTCTATGAAAGTTATGTATCTGATCGTATTGCGCAGATCATGAAAATTATGATCACTATTAAAAGTGATAGTGTTGCAAAGGTTTTTGAAGGAAAAATTAAATTTAAGAATATACAGGTACTTAAAAAGTTGCTTTAACAAGAAACGTGGTATAAAGTTCTTCATACTCACTGTATAAATGAGAAATGTGAAAACCTTTATAGTTTATTTAATCAATATTTTGATAATACATGTCCAAAACAGCTAATGAAAAAGTGCAAAACAAAAAGAATAAAATAAATTTTCTACCTAATATTATTAAAATAAGGGAATCAATGAAGGATATGTATCTATTAAATAAGCATTATGGTATGAGATTGTACTATGGAAATATCTAAATTATAAGAAAGAATATGAAGTGCTCTTAAAACATTGAGGTCAGAAAGCATTATGTATAAGGTAGGATCTACAAAAAATACAAATAACGCTGTTTGGAATGTAATTAACGCTGGTAAGAAAAAATACGAAAAAATGGAGAATATTGTACTTAAACATGAGAATGAAGTGGTGTATAATCCAGTTAGCATTAGTAATATATTTAATGAACATTTTATTAATTTAGCGGTGCCTAAAGGTAATAATGCAGTAAAATTGGATCCAGTTGTTGGAAATAAAAGTGTTGATAGCACAGTGTTTTTAAAACCTGTTACAAAATCTGAATTAATTAATATAATGACTCAATTAAAACCTAAAAACTCAAGCGGGTGGAATGAAGTATTGAGAAACATTCTGAAACATTGTAAGCAAGAACTGGTTAATGTCTTAATCCATTTAATAAATGCTTGTATTTCTGAAGGGTTTTTTCCAGACTGCTTAAAAAGGGTGTTATTAAGCCACTATATAAAAAGGGTGATGTTACTATTGTAAGCAATTACAGGCCAATTACATGGACTTGAACTTTTGCCAAACTTGTTGAAAAAGTTATAAGGAATAGCATTATAAGTTTCTTGAATAGAAATAAAGTTTTATCCAACTCTCAGTATGGATTTCGAAAGGGTTATTCCACAATTAAAGCAGCTGTGGAATTTATATATGAATTTATTACCAAAATGGAAAGTGATAATCATGTAATGGGGATCTTTTAGTTTTATTTAACGCTTTTGATAGCGTTAACCATCAATTGTTATTACAAAAATTGTGGTACTACGGTATAAGGGGAATTGCAGGACAATTAAATCTTATTTGCAAGGCAGGGTACAAACTACTAAAATATTATTTAAAACTAATGAAATAGAAACAAATTATGAATCTACATTGGCAGTCGTAAAATATGGGGATCCACAAGGGTCTGTGCTCAGACCTTTATTATTTTCACTATATACAAATGAGTTACCTGATAATACTTATACTAAAACTGTGTTATATACTGATATACCTCAATTTTATGTTGGGGGAAAAAGCCAGGACAGATTAATTAAAATGTGCAGATAGGTACAGATGTAATACTAAAATTTTATGTTAATAATAATCCAGTTAATAATCTAAATAAGACAAGAATGATGTATTTTAAAATTAATAAATTACATGATAATTGTATGAGAATTAATATTGGAAATGAGGAAAGGGTCACAATTGATGATCACTTATTTCTTGGTCTGTATAAATATAAAACTTTTATCATGGACAATATATGTAAATTATGTATGTAATAAAAATAGTAAGGGTATGTATTTGTTGAAATATATGGCACTTTATTTGGATAAATACAGCCTAAAATTGATATACTATGGTATTATACATTTCTCAAATATTGGTATTGAATTATTGGATACAACAGGTAAAGACAATTTAAAACGATTATTAATGTTACAAAAGAGGTGTATAAGAATTATATGTTCACTACAATTCAGGAATTCCTGTAGGGAAGTCTTTAAAACTGAAAGAATTTAAACTGTGGTCTCATATATTTTTAGGTATTTTAGTAAGAAGTAAATCACAAATAAAAACAAATAGCAATGTACATGGACATGACACAAAAACTAAAGATAATATGTATAGGGATGGAAAAAGAAAGAAGTTTTTTGGTAAAAGCTTGGAAAAACATTTAATAATAAATTACCAGCTGCAATTAAGCAAGAAAAAGGTAATTTATTCAATATGCAGCTAAAAAGTTATTTAATTAATTGTGCCCTTTTTTGATATAGACAAATATTTATTAAGATACATTTTTATTGTAAAGACTAAATATAATTTGTTTTTATTAGTCATTATTTGTATGTAATTTGTATGTATATAACTCATATTTATTGTATGATTTAAATGTAAGCTGACAATGCCAGATACTATTTGTAATAGTCTATTGGATGCAATAAAATTGAATAGAATTCAATTGAATGTTGAGGAAGATGTGTTGACGACACACTATCAAGTTTTTTTTGAATAAGGAATATTCAAGCTTCCAAATCATTGGCAAAAGTGTATAGAGCATGAAGGAGGATATATAGAGAAGAAGAGATGGTGTCACTTATGTATATGTTTAATCAAGGGATATATTAAAACATTATTGTTTATATTTGAATCACCCTCATATAATAGTAGTCTTTTCTTAAGTGGTATCCACATTTCCTTAGAACTAGTTTGTTTGTTCCAAATATCCTGAGAAAGATAGAGCAAATTGTCAGTTCACATAAGCTGTGAAGAGAGGTGATAAGTGAAGCTTAGACAGTGAGTGTGAAAGTTCAACTAAAGCTTATGTCAATGATTCAAGTGCATCACTGCGATTCCTTCATGAGAGGCATTAGAAAAATTGTCAGCCTGACTTTGAGATTTTGTGAATATGGCCAAATTTCTAGCACACTTAACTATCATTCAAGATGCTGTATGGTAAAGTTTGAGACACATAGTGCAGTCAGTCACTAAACAACACATACTTGTGATTTTTGCTGAAACATGTTTCGAAGGACTAGTTTCCTTCATTTTCAAGCAGATATCGACTAATTCCTTGTGGTGAAGCTGGTGATATTGTAAGTGCTGTCTTCTCTGGTGGTGGTTCAATGAACTTGCTTAACACATCCTTCAGTGGAACGTCAAAATTGAAAACTCTGTTTCTATTTTTTACAATGAAGATGTGTTCCCATGTGGCCAGCTCTTGTTTTCCTACTATGTGTTTTAGAAGTTTTGGTTCTGAATTTATATTGTGATGTTTTGTCCAAAAGTGGGTGGCAACTGCTGATTTTTCCAATTGTTTTTTATTTATGTTTCTGAAGTGTTCTTTGGATCTTGTTTCTAAATTTCTTTTTGTTTTTCCAATATAAATCAGCATTTCCTCACAATTCCTACCAGAATCGGAAAAAAGCGCAGTAAAAAGTCAGTGTGAAAAGATTTTAGAAGGGATTAAAACTGTTGACAGAAGCAAACAAAACTTCATCCATTCACTGAGACAAAAAAAAAAAGTAATATACAGCAAGACAGATAAGGGAAACAAAATAGTGATCATGGAAAAATCAGATTATGATCAAGATGAAGGAAATTCCAAATGACAATGAACATGAAGCTGTCAATAAAAAGCCCCTATAATCTTGGGTGAAAATGTTTGAAAACACCATAAAAACTGCAGCATAATCCCAAACAAATATACAGTAAAATCAGACAGTCAAACCCCACCCAGACTGTATGGGTTACACAAAACTCAGTAACCCTGCATTTTAATGAGACCCATAATTAGCAGTATAGATTCACCACACTACAAATTGGCAAAATGTCTAACCAACAAGTTTAATTCCTTTCCAAAATTTGACAGCCTCAGCATCAAAAAACTTCTATGAGCTCATAGAAAACATAAAGAACATAGGATTAAAAGAAGGGGACACATTGGCCTCGTTTGATGTCAAATCACTATTTCCAAGCATACCATTAGATAAACTTGCCCCACTTATAAAATATTGGCTTAAATCAATTGGAATGGCACCACAAGAAATTTCAGAATCTATAGAACTTACCAAATTATGCACTGAACAAAACTTTTTTCAGCTCCAGACAAGATTTTATTGCCAAACATCAGAATTAGCAATAGGCAATCCACTCTCACCCATATTGGCAGATGTTTTCATGAGCGCATTGGAAATCTGAATCCCTTGGGTGTTCTAAACCTGGCAGTGGTATGTTGATGACATCTTTGCCAGAGTGCTAAAAAGGCATATCGATGATGCCCTGAAACTTTTGAACATCTAAGAAAAAAGTATAAAATTCACAGTAAAAATAGAAAAAGATAACCAGCTACAATTTTTAGATCTGAAAATAGTCAAACATGAAAATAGAATAAACCTCAGCATTTACAGGAAACCTACTCAGACAAACAATTATATAAAAGCCAATACTTGTAATCCAAGGGCACATAAACAGGCAATCTTCAATAGCCTAGCATATAGACTGGTGAACATGCCACTTCTAGAAAATGAATACAGGGCAGAATATAACAAAATAATTGTATTTGTAAATAAAAATGGTTTCCCAAAATCTCTAGTAGATAAAAAACTAAAACTAGCCAAAAAGAAGAAATTCCTAAACGAAAACGACCACTCTCTCAGCAATATGACAGAAGATGAGCTTCAAGAAATTCACATATCACCCATGGATGTTTGACAAATTTGAAAACATTTTCAAAGAATACAGCATTCAGTTAGTATCAGTAAACCGTCACAGCATAAAAAATGAATTAGGCTCAAATATCAAGGGTGTCATCCCAGCAAAGAAAAACTCGGGCTTATACAAATGGAATACAGGGATTGTAACAGATTTATATTGGAAAAACAAAAAGAAATTTAGAAACACGATCCAAAGATCACTTCAGAAACATAAATAAAAAACAATTGAAAAAATCAGCAGTTGCCACCCACTTTTGGACAAAATACCACAATATAAATTCCGAACCAAAACTTCTAAAACACACAACAGGAAAACAGGAGCTGGCCACATGGGAACACATCTTCATTGTAAAAAATAGAAACAGAGTTTTCAATTTCAACGTTCCACAGAAGGATGTGTTTAGCAAGTTCATTGAACCACCACCAGAGAAGACAGCACTTACAATATTGCCAGCTTCACCACAAGTAATTAGTCGATGTTCAGTTGAAAATGAAGGAAACTAGTCCTTCGAAACATGTTCCAGCAAAATACCCAAGTAAGTATTGTTTAGTGTGCTTAATCGACTCGTCAAATAAATGACTATAACAACACTGTTTACAAACTTCCATAAAAAGAAAAGTGCAGTCATTTGTTTACTAAGGTTATGTAAACAAACTAGTGCTAACATTTTCTACAAAACTGATAAAACTGAAATAGAGCTGTGATAAAGAATTTTGTTTTAAAAGGTATAACCCTAGAAAAATACAAAAGGAGTTAAATTTGGTTTCATTGTAAAAGAGTGGCTAGCTAAATTTGTCATCATACATCCAGTCAAGATGATGAGCACTCAGGGCATCCCAGAATGGCCAATGAGATTATGACAAATTCACATTCCATACTGAGTGGTCGCCAATTGAACATAATGTGAGTTGGCTGATATTAAAAAGTCCCTGCTAGACTCTGTACATATATGTCACAGGACGTTTTAGATATGAGAAAGCTTTCTGCTTGATGGTTGCCACATTTATTAACAATGGATTATGCTTCTGATAGAAAATTTCCCAAGATTGTTTAGGATAGTTTACACTCAATACCAGTGAATTTCTCAGACATTTCCTAACAGTAAAACATGAATTCAGCAGTATTTGTTAGAGATGAAGGAGCAGTCCAATCAGTGGCTAGCAGTAGGTGAAAATGGCACAAAGAAAGTAAAACCATCCAAATACAGGAAGAATTACAGCTTCGGTTTTCTTGTATTCTAATGGTATGGTGTTCTAGTCTTATCTCCAGAAGGCAGAAGGATCACGACAATGTAGGTATTAGGGACAGGAACATTTTTGTTTTATTTTTAGAACATTTTGGTGTTCATTTTTATGGCTTTCAGTGCTATTTTTCAGTGGGATTTAGTGTAACAACTTTGATTTTAGAGACACTTTTGTGAAGCTTCATTTTAAAAGTTTAGTTATAAGTGAAAACTATTTAAGAATCAAGTTATTTTAAATGGAAACACTTTATGCATCAAGTCATGAAAGCAAGCATGTTGTTTTTACATGTATATAAACTATCAAGTATTATGATGTGATTTTACCTGCATATTATTTGCACTTCTATCAGTCACTATGAAATGCATTCTTCATAACATATTCACCAAGTCACACTTTAATGATAGCATTGTCATAGTTCCAAATTTTGTTTGCTTAGATTGTGCCTTCATTGAGTCAGAATGTCACTGTACTTTGAAAGTAGTTGTTCACTGTCCACATTGGAACATAGAGTGCATGCTGTTTGTGGAGCTGCAGCTGCAAATGGAGGGTTATCTAATTTGATTGCCTCACAATGTGAACCTTCTCAATTGAAAGTTGTAACTTGGCTGCATCTTGCAGCTGTGTGTATGCTTTCAGAATTGTGATTGGATTCTAGAAGCAGCAGTTGACACAGTCTTCACAACACCTTCATCTACAGCATTTAACACAATGTTCTTATGATTAAAAGACTTGTTCAGCATTGTGAACACAAGCTTTAAGGGATCAGAACTCAAAAGTTCTGAGAGTTTAATTTCAAGATGGTAAGAGTATGCTTAACTTCTGCTTGAAGCAACTGGTTGCCAACACATTCTAAAGCTGACTTATTTCACCTTCAAAAATACAGTGACTGGGCAGTATGGAACCTGGATCCCTCAAGGTGCTTTAAAAGTGCTGTGAGGTCACAAGCACATTCCTTAACAAACACTGCTTAAGTTGAATCATTAAACTTAAGTTGAAGTCCAGACTTAAGTCAAATTGTTGAACTTAAAAGAAAAACATAAAAAAGTTAAAACTCAATAGAAGAATCACATATTATATTTTACAAAAATTGTCACAGGGCTAATTCAAAATAACTTAGCAACATATTGCTAAATATGGTGTAACACTAAAAACTGCAATGAGGAAATTGGCAACAGTATTAAGTACGTTGCTAAATAGCCAGCCAACTGTTGAATACATATATTTCTCCAAATACAAGACAATCTCAAATGCAGGACAATCCCCATTTTTCAGAACTAAATTTTGGAATTAAACATACCATCTATATAAAAAGAAGATATTTTAATTTTTAAATTAAATTTAAAGTGTAGCCATATATTTTGAACAATCTAATAGACTGTTAAGCTGATTTAAGTATTTTTGCTTGTTTTAATTTGAATTTGCGTGGAAATTCATATGGTTGGCAAGAGGGAGGGGGAGGGGAGAAAGGAAATTATATGCTGGCACCTATGTATGTGATGAGAGATGACGGCAGTGCAACTGTTAACAATGTAATGGATAAGATTTTACATTCAGAAACAAACCTAATATAACACACCATTGTAAAAAGATTGACCTAAATTAATAATTTGAATTTGCGCGGAAATGGGCGCAAGAGAGACAGAGAGAGGAATATAGAAATGTGTGGTGTGTGAGCAGTGGGAGAATGTAACAATGGCAGCGGCAGTGTATCTGTTATGACGATGGAGACAATTTTCAATTTAGTCAACATACCGAGTATAATGCATTGTTGTAAACGATACCCAAGTTTAATTTGCACAGAAATTCACATTGTGAGCTGGAGATAGAAGGAGAAGAACGGAAATGTACCATAGTGGTACATTTGCACATGGCGGGCAACGTAACTGAATGTAACACATTGTAAAAAGTTTTACTATGGTTGTACCTAATTCCAAATGCATGTAAATTGACATGATGGGTGCCAGAAAGAAACAGAGGGGCGAATGGAAATGTACCAGTGTAGTATGGGTGACAGGAAGAGAGAAATGTACAGCTTTGTGCTTGACTATTGGCTCCCAATCAACACTATACACAGCTACTCATGTCAAAACAATACTTCTATTTTTATTTTAATCTCGGAGAGAAATAGTTTTCCTAATGAGAATGCTTATAGGCCTGTGAACAGTGAACTCTTTAGTATGAAATGAAGGCACAAAATCTGCCATATTGCTTACAAACTTATGACCATGTTATGACTTTAATGGTAAGCATTACCATTTCCTCCAGGGTTTGCCACTGCCATACCTGCAAAGTTTGAAACTTACTTTTTGCCGCATGCTATTTGGAAAACATATCATGAATGCATGATGATCCCAGTTCTGGACATTAACATTAACATTTTGGAAAAAAACATGGTTTATTCAGATAAATATTGTACTTATTCTGCCGGAAAGTGTAAGCAATAGGATATCAGCACCAAACTTAAATCCTTCATGTTGGTAAACCAACTATAAGTCAAGATTTTGTTTTTTTACCTGGATATATCATTATATATCATTATTATATCATTAAAAATTTACACAAAGTACAGTATTTTGCATAAAAACAAAATTTTCGTGTTCATGATTTAAAATGGCAAATTCTACTATTTTCAGATGTCCAAAATATATACCCACTAAGTTTTCATGATTTTAATGTTTTTTAGTGTTATCGTTTAAACAAAAAATATCTCATCCCTATGTATTAAGCTTCACTGCTGACTGCAACAATATAGGGATTTTTTTCTACCAAACTGCATGACCTTTGCTTCAAAATCTGTCATATTCACCGGATTTTGTTTCCAGCGATTATTTTTTATTTTCACAACCTGAGGAAGTGGCTGAATGGATGAAGATTTACATCAAATGATGAGTTTGAAACTGAGACAGATGCTTATTTTGAACAGCTGGACAAATCTTATGTTACTGAGGGTATTAAAAAGTTTGAAAAGTCATTGATGTATATGTATTGATTTACAAGATGATATACTGATAAATAAAACAAAAATTCTCTCTCAAATCTTAGTCAGGCCAGGAACTTCAAAGAGTGCCCATCCTAAATAATATTTTTGAGTGTAAATCATCCATAAACTTAAAATTAACTTTAATTAAAACAACATTGACTGATGTTATGAAGTGCTGCAGACATTTCTTTTTTTCCTCTTTTAAAACACAGTGTTAAGAGAGATGTTCAACTGGAGTTGTTTTTTCTTTACTTTTCAACAGTATTTCTGATTGATTTTTATGTATGTGACTTGTGAAAATTGTTTTTCTTATATTTACAGATATACCAAAGACATTTAACAAGTCGAGCAGCAGAAAACTATGACTTTGGTTTCATTGGAGATGAAAATGAGGAAGATTTAACCCTGGAGCAAGTGAAGGATGCGGAAACTGAGGGACAAAGTGTAGATATTTTAACAGGAAAACGGTTAGCGCGGAAAAGAAAATTTCCAGAAATTGAAGATACAATGGTAAGCATATTTAACAGACAATGTCTAATATCTAATGTGCTTCATTTATATCTCTTTCATTCAGTTGAAATTAAATTTGCATTCTCTGTAAATGAAGTTGAGTCATGTTTTAAGTAATTAACTGAATGTTTGTTTATTGCAGCTGAACAAGAAGTTGCCTGAGCAGACACCACCACCACCAGAGCTGGTTCCTCAAGACCAGGTTGATCTGCAGCAGTTCATGACTTCGGCATCAGTAGTTCTTCCACCTGCCACCCCTCAGGGATATATACCATCCCCTACTCCTCAGCCAACTCTGTTGCAACCAGAGGTGCCTGATATGTCAGCACTTGCACCAGAAGTACTCGATCCAGTGCATCTTGCATCTATGGTACCTCCCCCAACACCTGGAACTGTTCCTATCTTAGCTCCTGCCACTCCTAACCTTCAACCCCCTCCCACGCCGAACATTCCAGCGCCACCATCTGTCCTAGCTCCTCCTACCCCAGGTTTAGTACCTCCACCTACACCTGGCCCACCACCACAGCTTAGTATAGACCTTGAGGTGCCTCAAATGCCCCACATACCAGCTGATCAGGTATACATTTTAAATTATACTGAGTGATCAAATCTATTCAGAATTTACCATGGCAGAATCTGAATTGATGACTTCAATGTTATAGAACAAATCTCTATCATAGCCGTATGGTTTAGAGGACCTGCTTTAGAATGTGCAAAGTGGTAGGGAGAGCAGAAGAGGCCAGCATGCTTGGTAGTCTGAATGTGAGCTACTACAGTTGTAGTACAGGTGTAAAGCTTCTAACCTCTCGTTCACCATTGAGAGCTTGTAAAAACTATGAATGAATGGAATTTATGACATGATGGAAATAGCTTTGTGCCCATTGCACTTGTAGTTAGAGTAATAAGTGAGTTGGCAAATGGTAACACTACATCACTGAAAAAACACTTACTTGGAGGCGTTTCCCATCCTCAACAATTTTCCAAATGATTGTGCCACTTTCATTTCCTGCTGATGCTCTCTGGTGATGGTGTGGTGAACCTCCCAAGGATGGTTGGCAGCAGTAATTCAAAATTCAATATGTGGTCTTTGTATTTTTGTATTGTTGGCTTCAAAAGTTTTATACCGGGTGTGATGTCATGATTTGAGGTCCAGAAATGATGGGCTACCTCTCATTTGTCTAACTGTTTCTGATGTAAATACCTCATATGTTCTTTTAGTCTTGTTTCCAGACTTCTTTTGGTTCTGCCTATGCATACTAGATTACAGTTGTTGCGATCTATGTGGTATATTGCAGCTAACTTTTCTGTAGGAATAGGTTCTTTTGTTTTGTTCCTCAACAGTTTTTCTATACTGTGGTGATTCTGGGGAGCTAAGGTGATGTTTTACTTTTTGAAGATCTTTTTGAATTTGTGATGTGCCCAGGGGTGGTAAGTGAATTTTCTGTATGTTTGTGATTCTCGTGGATTTTGAAGTATTGTTTTTTCCTGAATATGTTTTTGTCTTTCAAATTTCGTAATCTTCTTATCTATTAGGGCTTTCTGACAACCGTTCTTGATGGCTAGTTGTATGTTGTGCTGGTATTCTTTTTTGTATTCCCCATTTTCCAGAGTTAAGTGTACCAATCTGAGGGTTGTGCTATTTAGGATGACATGTTTGTGTGCTATTGGGTTGTAGCTATTGTTTTCTATGTAGATTTCTGTGTGGGTAGGTTTTCTGAAGATGCCGAATGATAGTTTGAAAAAAGAGTCCATAGAACACCAGAAAAGACCCCAAAACACAACTAAAAACAAGATACAACACCAAAACAAATCCAGGATAGAGATCCACCAACATACCAACTGGTAGTAAACCTCTCCAAAGAAACCTTCATGAATTACAAATTATTCATTTTGAACAAAGGTTTAAAAACTTGTATCACCTTCACCATAACAACAGAGGACTTAGTTGCTGACATTGAATTAGCTACAAATCACCTTCCATATAATGAAAAAAGTATAATAAAATTCCAGTGTGAGTCAGTATTGGACCAAATACAAAATCAAAAACACCACAGTATCCCAAAGAAACAAATCATAAAATCATCAAAAGAAAAACCGGTAAAATACACCAAATCTGATAAAGGGAACACTTTAGTGACCTTGGACAAAGAAGATTATGTAACCAGAGTTGAACTACTACTGCAAAGCCCAGAATACATAAACATAGATAGAAACCAATTAAAAACATGCATCAAGACTCTCCAGAACACACTAACAGAAACCAAGACACTAACAAGAGCCGATAAATCATATATCAGAACACATTTTCCCATTATACCCAGATAATATGCGCTACTAAAAATCCACAAACCAGGTAATAAAATAAGACCCATAGTGAACAACATAAACTCTCCTACATACAAACTAGCTAAATGACTTGTCAAAAGCATTCAACTCTTTACGTATTTTCCAAAGTCTCAGCATAGAAAATTCTATAAAATTAACCAGACACCTATCAAAGATAAACATGCACCTACAGAAACGATGGTATCATTTGATGTTACTACGTTGTTCTCTAGCATACTAACAGAAGAACTATTGCAACTCCTAGAGCTTTGGTTAAAAAACAACAGGATACCCAGCGCACAAACAGTAGACTATGTAAAGCTAGCTAAACTATGCTTGGACCAAACCTACTTCTCTTTCCAAGCAAAAATCTTCAAACAAACCACTGGACTAACCATGGGCAACCCGTTATCACCATTCTTAGCAGAATTATACATGAGTCATTTTGAGTGCCAAATCTCAAAGAGATTCCCACAGCATTTCAAAACCTGGTAGAGATATGTAGATGATATTTTTACCATAGTTCCAATAAAACTTGCTGAAGATACCCTAAAATTGCTAAATTTACAAAAAAGACCCATAAAATTCACAATGGAAAAAGAAATGGGCAGTTACCTTATCTGGATATTAAGCTCAATAGAAACCACAATAAATTAACTTTCGGCATCTTCAGAAAACCTACCCACACAGAAATCTACATAGAAAACAATAGCTACAACCCAATAGCACACAAACATGTCATCCTAAATAGCACAACCCTCAGATTGGTACACTTAACTCTGGAAAATGGGGAATACAAAAAAGAATACCAGCACAACATACAACTAGCCATCAAGAACGGTTGCCTGAAAGCCCTAATAGATAAGAAGATTACGAAATTTGAAAGACAAAAACATATTCAGGAAAAAACAATACTTCAAAATCCACGAGAATCACAAACATACAGAAAATTCACTTACCACCCCTGGGCACATCACAAATTCAAAAAAATCTTCAAAAAGTAAAACATCACCTTAGCTCCCCAGAATCACCACAGTATAGAAAAACTGTTGAGGAACAAAACAAAAGAACCTATTCCTAGAGAATAGTTAGCTGGAATATACCACATAGATCGTAACAACTGTAATCTAGTATGCTTAGGCAGAACCAAAAGAAGTCTGGAAACAAGACTAAAAGAACATATGAGGTGTTTATATCAGAAACAGACAAATCAGCAGCAGCCCATCATTTCTGGACCTCAAATCATGACATCACACCTGGCATAAAACTTTTGAAGCCAACAAAAAACAGCTACGAATTAGAAACCTGGGAGAAAATTCATAATCAAAAACAAAAAAGACCATGTAATGAATTTTGAATTATCGCCACCAACAACCCTTGGGAGATTCACCACACCATCACCAGAGAGCATCAGCAATCTACAGCTTCCCCTGGACAGGAAATGAAAGTGGCACAATCATTTGGAAAATTGTTGAGGTTGGGAACAATACCCCATTCCCGAAACGCATTCAAGTAAGTGTTTTTTCAGTGATGTAGTGTTACCATTTGCCCACTCATTATATAACAACACATCACAGTTATTAGCTTCTATTCCCTCAAATTAGTTGTAGTTGAAGCTTTACTTCATTTTAATTTACCTTCTCTGATACTAAGGGGGGGGGGGGAAAGTTCTCGAAAATTGTAAACATATTGAAATATTCTTTCACAATGATAAGTCACCCAATATTCACCTTCTCTGAGTTGGATAAAATCTGGATAAAAACTTTTCCAAGTAACTACAGTACCTGGCCATATTATTAGATGCACCTTGATTTTTCACTATAATACAAGATCAGGAGACAAAAATGCAACTAGTGTTGGTTTTATTTTTGTTTGTACTAGCCTACATTGAAAGATTGCATTTTCTTAAACATTGATAAAGAATTTGAAGTATAGTTTGCATGCTTATGGTGATAATTGGATATATTTCTGAATTGTTATGAGAAGCTTACAATTTTATGAAACTTTTAGTACTTTGTTGAGCCATCTTTGGTAGCTATCAATACTTGAATTTGCCTTGGCAGCTATTTATACATGCCTGAACTGTCTCTTGTAGGTATTTGTGGATGATGATTCCAGACCACTATGATCTTTTCAATCAGCCTAGTTTTTTTTTAGTATTCACTTTCTTTGCCACTTCTTTCTTCACTAGCCTCCAGACATTTTCAATCAGGTTCATATTGGTGAGTTCCCTGGCCATGGCAACAAAGGTATGTTTTGCAGTGTGATATTGTGCCCCATCTTGCATACAAATGAATGATTTTCCATATGGGAACCAATCTCCTACTTAGGCAGCAGCCTACTCCTCAACACTTCTTTGTACTGATCCTGCCGCATTATTCCTTGAACAACATAGAGACGTCCAGTGTCTTTACCATATCATATGTTTTATAGTCTGCACAGCACAATCTAGAGGATACATTACACCAGGACACCTTCGCACAAACTAATCATTGTTTGCAAGAATTTTGAAAGTGCTTTCATCACTAAAGCAAACCTGAAACAGAAGCCAAATGTGACCTTCAGTTTTGGATGATCCATTTTAAATGTATAGTTTAGCTAATTAAGAATTTTTACAATGAAGATTTTCATATTTGCCAATTTCCAGAAGTTTGGGTCTTTATCCTGGAGCTCGTTTACTCAGCTGAGTCATTTACCAACCATAGCAGGAAATCATTTTGTTTTCTTGGTAGGTCTGCTGCCTGTTAATTTTGTTTCTGAACGTTTACACCTAACAGTTCTTTCAGATCAAGCAGTTCCACTCTCTTCAAGCTTGAATTTAGTTTCTTTTGCACTAGCAAACCTGTTTCTTTCACAGATGTTTTTCAAGCAACGCACACCTCTTGTTGTGAGAATCAGTTTTTGACCACATTTATTCTTCTGCTGTGAGGCTAGGTCCATACCAAATTCAATTTTCTTTTTAATTCGCCTCTCAGATGATTCAGACACCCCCAATCTTTAGAAATCTCTTTATATGAAAACAATCAGTTTTAATCAAGGTTTTTACCTCTGAAATTCTTTGAGCCGTCAGATCACATTATTTACCCTGTTGTGAATAGAAACACAAGATCATAAAGTTCAGCTTTCAAACCACAAATAAACTGACAAATTTAAGTATTATAGCACAAGCTTATAATGTGCCTTCTCCCTTTGTTAGCACTACTGCAACTAATGCTTGTGAAGCAACAATTTTGACTCTTACAACACAGAAACAGCTTAACTCACATTCATTGTAGATGACAATAGTCCCTCAACATTGTCTAGTGAGTCTTAGGGCCGGTTGTACAAACTCGGAATAAATCCTGGAATAGTTATTCTTGGAATACACTATTCATGCTATAAATGTGGTGATGAGTTGTACGATGCAATTTTATTCCTTAGATATCTATTCGACTGTTTGTAGATTTAAAACTAATGTTGGCTATGCTGCGAGTCATTTGTGGCCAACTTGATACGTAATTACTGTTTTGTTTTGCTGAAAACTTCATTGTTTTCACAATCAGCTGTTCCTAAACTATGTATTATTTCTTATTTTAACTACTTATGGTACTATGAAATCATTATGAATGTTCATAAGCGTGTTCGGATGTAGAATTGCTATACCTTTTACAAAACATAAACACATATGTATACTGTGACTTCTTGCGATAGGTTAGGAGTATGGGAATATAACCTTAGCATATGTGCAAAGTTGTATCTTGTGCTGATATATGACATCTTTCCGTTTCGGTGATCAAAACGTACTTAGCCTCATTTCTGTATTTTATTTATTAAAATACTTAGTAAGTGAATTTTGAAACTTACATTTTAGTGTTGCCAATGCCACTATCAACTTAAGATATGTATAATTGAATCATTGTACCAAGATAAATAGAAAACAATTTGCTATATAAGTATTATTAACCAGCAGAAATATTAGTAGTTATGTCGAATAGTACAGTAAACCGTTCCCATTACAGTTCGCACTTTGCTGATGGAAATATTTAATACAACAGCTAGAAATTGTCAAGCAAACCAATAAAACCAAGAACATTATATTTTAGGGAAAGTATTCTCTATTCAATCAAAATTGTCTCTAATGTGTTAAACCTACAGCATATAATACGAAAAATTATGACTTTATTGTAAAATAATATATTTAGATTTTTGAGCTCAGATGGCGTCTTTTAATCTGGGCATCTCCTCCCTACATCACAAAGCTTGTAGTGTTATAGTTTTTAAACTTGCACATAACTTCCAAAATCTGATTATAGTACAGAATATCGCTAACATTAATACTTGTTTTTATTAAAATCTGGACATCTATTACCAACACGTGCTTCACTTGGTAATGGTATAGATGGAGTACAGCAGGGTACTCCATCTACACCATGACCAAGTGAAGCACATGTTGGAAATAGATGTCCAGATTTTAATAAAATTGACAGCTTCACTGTATGTAATGGCTTTTTTAACATTTTAAAATTACTACTTGTGGTTATCTTACGTTTTGAAGCATATTGCCGTAGAAGTAACCTATCCTTTGCATTTCGTCAATGAAACGTAACCTCACTCTTTACAACGCTATGCATTATGCTGGTGAATTGCTGCACTACACTATTTTATATTTATCTTGGGTTGGATTAAATTTTAGTGTTTCCATAAAATAGAGGTATTTTGATGATAATATTGTAGGTAGATTTTACTTTTTTATAAATGAAACTCTATTTTAACTATCTTCTTGTCATATTTATCTTATAACCATCAAATTGTCTGTGTGATATAATTTCTCAACTTCAATTTCATTATAGCCGTGTTCATTTATCAGACTATCTCTTCAAAATATTGTATTTAGGTATAATATGTCCTTAAAACATATTATAAAGAAATGAATCGTTTATATCGGTCAAATATGGGTCAAAATTGTGCCAAGTACCCAAGCGGCCATTTTCCTTTTTATACTCTATTCTCGGAATATCGGCTTATCCCCGCAAGGAATCACGGAATAAGTTATTCCATGTTTATTCCCTTGATAGTCTCTATTCCGTTGCCGTACAACACAATTTTGCACATAACGACTAACACAGGTTTATTCCAAGTTCGTACAACTGGCCCTTACAGTGATAGATGAGCATTGTTGTTACGCTAGTCCTGAAAATTCAGTAAATGTGAAATAGCCTAGGTGCATCTAATAATATGGCCAAGTACTATAGTATCTACCAGAGCTTCACTAGCATTAATGGAAAAGAATAATTATAAGATACTTACCTTCCAATTATGCAAATAAAAGAAAGTACACCACAATTCAATAAACAGAAACAAAACATAATAGCACTTCTCTTATGTAACTTAAGTTTAAGTTTATTGAAGCACTAAGAAATACATATATTGTGCAATACATATCTTGTGCTGCACACTAAAATTTGGCCCAGGCCACTTTTTCACTGGGCTGTCCAGTTTAAGTTAAACAAAAAAAGAACATATTACTATAACTACCACTATTAATAAATGCTCATGAACTATAGTTCTTTCCTATTAACAGTCCCATTTCAATTTTTTTTTTTTTTTTGGCTTTTTCTAAATAATGTCCCAATGTCTTACAGTTTTTATCTATAATTTTATTTATGTCAGATTTCCTATTCATTTTTGATCACATACTTTTTTTTTCTCTTTATTTCTCAGTTTTTTTTCAATCAAAAATTATATGTTGAACATCCTCCTTTCCCCCAGATAATGGACATTCATCTTGTGTAAGTGCCCATTTTGTTGTCCTTTTAGCCTCCATTTTCCTGCTCTTAATCATGGTATCCCCTCCTATCTTCCTGGCTAGATTTTTCTCTTTCCCAACTGTTTTTTATGGGTATATAAAATACAGGTGATCTCTTTTCTGATAGCTGACTAAACAATTTTTGAATTCGTATATCCTCAAATCTTTTTCTTGCTCCCTTCCAAAAACCTTTCTAATTTGTTTCTCTTTTCCTCCAAATATCACCTAAACCATTATTTTCGAAGCTATTTTCCAAACTACTCACCCAGCTTGTACTTTATAAACTTGTTTCTTGGTATTTCAAACATTGTTTAAGCAAATTACCATCTTTTAAATTTAGGCTCCTATACCAATATTTTAAAGCCCTCTCCATAACTAATTCTTTTCTTGTCACTCTCCCCATTTCAATTTGGGCTACTTCATTTGCTGTTGCTCATGGCAGCCCCAAAACTTCTTTACTAAACATCCTGTGGACAAATTCTACAACTTCTGATTTATTTTTGAGACCCCATATTTCAATACCATATAACATCCTAGCCTCAACCACTGAATTATATACTCTTTCTAACCATTTCACTTCTATTTTATATAAACTTATGTAACTTAGGAAAGCATAACTAAAGCAAAAATGCACTTTAACCTAAGGTAATTCAAAAGAAAAAAAAGAGCTGAAATTCAGGGAAAGCACAAAGAAATTTGTGTATGCAGCAGACAGCATTTTAATGAAGCATTCTTGAACTATTCCACCACATTGCAAATAGCTTTTGATCATGAAAATACAATGCTGGATATGATGACACGTTAATTGTGTAACATCTGCTAGATAGTGCTCTGGTAGGCATTAGTTTTGTTTTGGCCACTAGATCAAGTCTTAGAAGTGCTGACTAGCACAAACAGCATTATCTGAAATTCTTTTGTGGTAAATTTTGAATAAATTTGATTACTCGTTAGGTGTAGTAGTGGTAGGTCATCATAACACTTAACTTCTTAGTCTATTGATGTTTGGAGGAATTTAGTAACAGTGACGGTCAAATTATATGTTATATTAATTTGTTCGGTTGGTTTTTTAACACTATGTCACTTACATTGTTATTATGAGGGACTAGTTTCGAAAGCCTATGCTTTCATTTTCAACCTCATGGGTCTAACTGCCATTGCTGGCTGCATTTGCACTGGCGGTAGTTTACAAAGTTTATTAGGCGATCTTTGTTTTTCCATATGAGGATGTTTTCCCAGGTTGTGAGTTCATTGTGGCCTGACATGGTTTAAAGCAATTTTGGATTTGGTTCTAGATTGTGGGTTTCTTTCCAAAAGTGAAATGCTACTGCCGATTTATCTTCTTGTTTCAATTTTAGGTTTCTAAAGTGCTCTTTGGATCTGATTTTTAAACTTCTTTTGGTTTGTCCTATGTAGAACTTTTCACAATTTGTGCATTTAATTTGATATATTCCTGACCTATTTTCTGGTGGAATTTCATCTATTATTTTTGAATTTAGTAACTTTATGACAGAAAATCTGTTTATTGGAGCCAGGGTGATGTCTTGTTCTTTGAAGATTTTTTTGACTTTTCTAAATGCTCAGGGGTGGTAAGTGAATTTTTTGAATGTGTTGATATTGTTTTTTCCTGCTGTTAGGGTAGTTATTTCTTTTATGTTTTCTGCTTTGCTTTGTTTAGTTTCTTGTATACAATGTTCTTGCTGTATCCATTTGTTCTGCTGTTTGAATTATGGTTTTTAACTCTTTGTTGAATTAGGTTGTGCTCATAGGTACATTTACTAATCTATGTGTGAGGCTGTTTATTATTCATGTTTGTGTGGTAATGGGTTGTAGCTTTCATTTTTAATGTAATTTTCTGATTGAGTTGGTTTTCTGTAGATTCCAAAGTTTACTTTTGTGTTGTTTCTGACGATTCTTAGGTCTAAGAATGGGAGTTCTGCATTGGTTTCTGTTTCCATTGTGAATTTTATTGTTTTTTCCTGTGTGTTTAATAATTTTATGGCATCATCTAAATGTCTACTTGGTACTATTGCAAATATGTCGTCAACATAGCGGTACCACACCTTAAAAATCCATGGGAATGCTTTCTTCATGTGCACTTCGAATTTGCTCATAAATAAATTTGCCAAAAATGGAGATAGAGGGTTGCCCATAGCGAGTCCTGGTTTTTGCCTGTAATATTTACTATTGAAGGTGAAGTAGTTTTGTTCAATGCACAAACTTGTTAGTTGTATGTAATCTTCTACTTCTGCAGGTTCTATTTCTGTTGTATTTAGCCATTTTTTTAATAGGTCTTGCAGTTTTTGTGTTGGGATGCTAGGGTATAGTGCTGTAACATCAAATGAAACTAATGTGTCTTCTGTCTCTATTTTTAGATCTCAGAAGACACATTAGTTTCATTTGATGACCAAGACATCACCCTGGCTCCAATAAACACATTTTCTGTCATAAAATTACTAAATTCAAAAATAAAAGATGAAATTCCACCAGAAAATAGGTCAGGAATATATCAAATTAAAGGCACAAATTGTGAAAAGTTCTACATAGGACAAACCAAAAGAAGTTTAAAAATCAGATTCAAAGAGCACTTTAGAAACCTAAAATTGAAACAAGAAGATAAATCGGCAGTAGCATTTCACTTTTGGAAAGAAACGCACAATCTAGATCCTAATCCAAAATTGCTTAAAACCATGTCAGGCCACAATGAACTCACAACCTGGGAAAACATTCTGATACGGAAAAACAAAGATCGCCTAATAAACTTTGAAATCTCGCCAGTAGACAGCTTAGTTAAGAAGTTCATCATTTTGCCACCAGAGAAGAGAGTACAAGCAAATGCAGCCAGCAATTGGACCCGTGAGGTTGAAAATGAAAGGATAGGCTTTCGAAACTAGTCCCTCATAATAACAATGTAAGTGACGTAGTGTTAAAAAACCAACTCAACAAATTAGTATAACATATTCTTAGTCTATGTTTAGTTCAGAAGTAAAATGCTATTTACTTTAATTATTTAATATTTAAAGTGTTTTGTATAAGAGGCATTTAGCATCTGTTATGGAACTTGAAAACTGGTGAAGAAGGGTGGTGAATGAATAGTTCATCAAATCATAGCAATGTTGAATAACTTCAGGCTGTAGGGGAAAGCTGTATTTATGTTGAAGCACAAGGTGATAAAATACTAGGGAATGAGTAAAAATCAGATTACTGAATTGAAAAGTAAGAAGTCTAATGGATATGATGGTATACCTGGGCAATTTTGGAAAGTGTGGTTTGAGGATAATGGAAGGAGCGCACTGCAAGTAATATTGTGCAATGTGCTCCTTGAGGGCAGAAATATCCCACGGAATTGGAAACTGGGGCTAATTGTCCCCTTTTTAAAGGAAAGGGATAGGTAAAAAACCCAAGTAATTGGTTTCTTACTGTACAGTCTCCATTAGTCTCTATCAGTTATAGGCAAGGTGTTTACAGGAGTGGGCAGAAAAACAAATAAAATGGTTGGAACTCCTAGGAGGATTTAGGAAAGGGAAATGCATGATAGACAATATTTTTGTAAAAAATATAGATAAATAATAAAAGGTTTATAGGGCTAATGTGAAGGCAGTAATCAGATATTTAATTTTATGTTAGGGTTGCAAGCAATAAAGTAGCAGACTGGGTTCCAAATGGAATTGGCTTAAGATAGGGTTGCATACTGTACCCTTTATTATTCAACTTCTTCTTAGATGACATATTGACATTCCATACACATAAGTAAGTAAGAATGTAAATACTAAGTGATATGATACAGACTAAAAGTTAAGTGACATTTTTTATGTTCAGTAACTGTTACTTTAAATGGACTAGAAAATCAATATTTATTGCATGTATGTATTTTAGTACTGAAATTTGAAATATATACTTTGTGCATATAGTTTTGAGAGTAATAACTAACAATTTTGAAATGACATTGACAAATTTGTATGTACATATTTAATATTTTCAGAATCCAGATCTTAACATTAAGGGTGTAACCGCTATATAGTGTATAGGCTGGTAATGCAAGTGATATAATTCTTGATGTGTAATACCTATCTTAAGTTTTAATGCACTGTTTACGAGATTGACTGTGAGTACGAAGCAAGGGAGAAGTAATAGCGTCTCTCCAGATAATCATTGGTTTACTAAACAGAGATCTTCAAAGTGCACAGTCTGAAATTATATGACTGAAAATGGAAAAAGAGGAACTAAATTTGCAAATAAATTTGCGACAAGTACAAGAAAGTTTTGCTCAAATAGTTAAGAGTAAAACCAGAAGTAGGCGAACGGAAGTGCCAAAGCACCCTCTGGTTGTAGAGGATCAAGTTGCTGCCGTACCAACAAAAAATCGGTTTGAAATTTTAGGAAAAGAAGGAAACAGCAATCATCCAAACAATATAGTAACTAATGATGGTAAGCATGAAAAAAAATAATGGTAATCAGCGATTCATTACTCAAGTTCGCTGGTGAACAATGCCGGAAAAGAGGATTTGATGTTCACTGCTTTCTGGCAATAAAGGTGAGCGAACTGAAACACAAGGGTGGGACACCTCAATGTGAAGGAGAAAAAGGTAGAAGTGGTCGTGATTCACGCAGGATCTAACGACATCAATCAGTGGGTGTTTGCTGAAGAAATCATGGGGGGGACACCTGGGACCTGGTGAGAACTATCAAGAATGAAGCTCCTAACACAAAAATAGTGATCAGTGGTGTATTAAGATGCCGTGATGTTAGCCAAAGGAAAATACTAAGAATAAACAGTGAGCTGAACTGGCTGTGTGACACAGGTAAATTCACAATGTTGGATAGTAACTTCTGGTTAGATAACAGTGATTATGGTATAGATGGTGTACATTTCAACTACAAAGGCTCCTTTAGATTTGGTGATTTATTGTGCAAAGTTACATCCTCTGTGTTGATGGGAAACTAACAAAAGGTAAGGTTGATGCACGTCGTAACATCAGGCATGTATCAGTTTCAAATATCCATAGTCCCATGGCATCAGTTTCTAATAGCTACAGTCCCATAGCATGTGTTGAGCAGCTGAATGCATTTCAAATAACTTTAATTTTAATGTAATGCATCACAATGTGCAAGCTCTTTCCAATAAACTCCTGGATATTGAAATATTCTTAAAAACCCAACATAATATTCAGGTCTATTGTTTCACAAAATACTGGCTTAAGAGTACAAATATTAACTTAAACCATATTATTCTTTCAAATTACACTGTTGTCGACATCTACTCTAGAGAAAATAGCATACACGAGGGTACCATCATAGCAGTCAAAGAGGGTATTAAATGTAAAAGATATCCTAAAACAGCAAACTTAAATGAAGAGAACATTTTTGAACATGCTGTGGTAGAAATTTGTGACCTAAAATTAATTATTGTATGTGTATATCGTCCTCCAACAGGAAATTTTGCTACATTCTTAGAAAAATTTGAAATCCTGCTTGATATTCTAAAAAGAAAGGGAAAAAACATTTTCATTTGTGGGGACCTAAATGTCGATTTCCTAATAGCAAATTCGAATTTACATAACCTAAAACAACTTTTGGAATCAGTAAATTTAGAAAATATTGTTCATAGCCCTACTAGAATTATAAATTTCTCAAGCACATCAACTGATGTCATGATTCATGATCAAACCATCACAGATTTTAAACTACTGAACATCAACGCTGGTTACTCTGATCATTATGCCTTAATAATAACCCTTGCTGATGCCAAAATCCATACCACTAATGAAAGCATGCCGAAGATGGTACAGAGAAGATGTTTCTCTACTGAAAATATACATTACTTTAATTCATTGTTAGCTAGAGAGAATTGGCATGATGTATACAAATCAGATACTAGTGACTTGAAGTTACAGAAATTTATGGCAACATTTTTACATCATTTTAACGCTGTCTTTTCTCTGAAATCAACAAAAGCTTGGGGTGCCTGCAAACACAACAAATGGATAATCAAAGGAATTATAAATTCCAGTAAGAGAAAGCGTCTTCTTTTTGAAATAAGCAAATCAAATAAAACTGACAATTTTGTCCAATATTTCAAACAATATAAGCAAATTTACAACAAAGTAATTAAGACTGCTGAAAAACAACACTTTGATGCACTTATACTTAACTCCTCAAACAAGAATAAAACAATATGGAATATAATAAAGAATGAAACAGGAGATGTGAGGTCTTAACACCTGCAACAACATAACTCTGGCAGTAAATAATACAAGAGTCAAAAATCCAGCTGATATTGCAATGAGCATTTCTGCACGGTTATTGATACAGTAGTTTTGCCTCAAACTGGCACTCACATCCCCAACCCCAAATTGAATAGAAATGATAAAAGTATCTGCCTTACACCTGCGACTTATGATGAAATTATAAAAATTATTCAATTTGAAAACAATAGCCTTTCAGCTGGTTCTGATGAAGTGCCAGAATGCATAATAAAAGCGCCCATGAACTTTATTGCTAATCCCTTACTGGAAATATGTTATGCTTCAATGAGCTCAGGGATTTTTCCTGACATGCTGAAATCAACTAGAACAGTCCCTATATTAAAAAAAGATGACCCTCAAAATGTTGACAATTACAGACCCATCTCCCTATAATCTGGTTTCTCAAAAATATTGAAAACGGTCATGTGTAATAGATTGGTTCCTTTTCTGGAAAAATTTGTGTTTGGTGGCCAGCAAAATGGTTTTTGGAAAAACAAGAGCATATGTAATGCTCTCTACTCCTTCCTTAAAGAAACACTTGAAGGAGTTGATGCAGGTAAATCCACTCTTGATCTCCTCATGGACCTAAGTAAGGCACTTGACCTAGTGGATCATACTATCTTGTCTAAATTAGAAGGTTTTGGTCTTCGTGGAGTAGCTCATAAGTGGATGACAACTTATCTCAGTAAGCGTAAACAAGTTACAATCATACGAAATGATAATGGTCAATATGTTAGTTCTAATTCTAAAATGATAAAAGGGTGGGGTTTCCCAGGGCGCTAATCTTGGACCTCTATTGTTTTTAGTGTACATAAATGATTTGTCAATCAGTGTACCATACTATATGCAGATGATACAAGCTGTATACTTTGGGATGATATTGCAACAGCAGGCTAATTGTGTTATGGCAAACTTGATGCAGTGACTGTCCTCAAACAAACTGGCCAAATCCCAATGCATGAGCTTTGCATTATCTAGTAGAGGTAATGTCAACGTTAAACCAGTAATCAACTATAATGGTAAAATAATTCGGCATGTACCTAACATAAAATTTTTAGGAATAACGATTGATAAACTCCTGAATTGGAAGCCTCACATACAATGCATTACATCTAAAATTAATAGAGCACGCTATGCAATATCAATGCTAAAATGTTTATGCACTCCTCAAACAATAAGAATGGTATTCTTTTCCTATGTGCAGTCAGTACTTGCTTATGGCATAATCCTTTGGGGAAATTCAACTGTTGTAAATAAGCTGTTTAAAACTCAAAAGAAAATAATTAGAAGCATGAATAACTTAAAGAAAACAGAACACTGCAAAACACATTTCATACAAAACAATATACTTACCCTACCTTATTTGTTTATATTAGAAACGGTTTGCTTTATAAATAACATCCATCTCTTTAATTCAAACAACACCGTACGTGAGCATGCCACTAGAAATGAGAATAATCTTCACTTGCAAGCTGCCAGAACAACAAAAAAGATTAACTCCATACAACATCCAGGAATCCTGATGTATAATTTAATCTCAAAAAAGACAAATGACAAGCATCCATAAAAGTTCAGGAAGCATGTTAAGAAGTTTTTAATTGAACACTATTTCTACAACACACAAGAGTTTTACAAGTTCTTTAGCCACAATTCATGAATGATGTAAATAGGATCATTATGTTGTATAATTGTTAATATAATCATGATTACTGCGTATAGGATTAGATAAATTTCAGATAATTGTAATTTGGACTTGACGAAGCCTTGAAATTGTAATTAATTTCCAATTGGTGAATAAAACATACATACATTAATATTGTTATGCAACAACTTTAAATATTGTATACTTGCTGTATTTAATTTTGTATGCTTTGAAATGTTCTATGTTTGAGGCCTGCATGTCCACTATGAACCTACAGAATGCAATCTTATCTAATCTTCCTGCAATATATTTCACTAGTTTTTGAACTCACTTCATCCCAGAATACTAGTGATAGGGATTATGAATTTGGGCCGGTTGTTGCTAATTTTCTTTCACTAGAAATCTCCCTCGGTCAATTCTTCAATTGTCAAATGTTTGGTTGACTCAAAATGCACAGGCATTTATCTTTCATTTCTTGCATTGCCTCAGCTTTCGGAAATGAATGTAAATTGTGTCCTGTGTTTAAGAAAACTACATGAATCAAATTGCTACTTTAGCTTGACCAGGCTGGCAATCAAGAATGTTTTTCATGATGGTTAGTGTGAAATTTAAGTTAACTACACTTTTCATTACAAGATAAATATTTCTCTGGCTTACACTCATGTGTGAAAATTTAATGTTAAGCTTAATAAATCCCAGGCTGTGAAGTTTTAATTGTAAACTTTGACTAATTAATATTCTAAAATGAAAGCTAAATGAAAGTGAAAATAACTTCACTGTTCATTATGCTTTTCTTATTTATAAATGTAAATTAACGTAGTTTTTCTAGAAAAATAACTTTTTGTTAGACAATATTTAAAAAATATTAGTATTATACAAATGTAAGGAAATATTAATTTTCAGGTACACTCGCTACTAGAACAACATGAGCATGTACTAGTTCCTCCAGTAACACCAGCTCCAGTACAACTCCCGGTACAGGTACCAATACCAGTACCAGTACCAGTATCACCACCACAACCGCCACCACCGCCGCCGCCTCTAATCACTCATTGTGAAGTACCTGCTGAAGAACCTTCTACCTCAATGCAGCCAATGCCAGAGGAACAGTTACCACATATGGAAAACATGGGTTACGATTTGGTAAGAATGAGTCTTATGACAATGATTCTTTTATATCATAATTACAGCTGCTGCTGACTGATAGACATTTGTGAGTTCTGTGCTAACACTGTTAGGATAGAGATTGTTAGAATTCTGTGCCGATACTGCTATGATAGAAATTGTTGAGTTGTGTGCTAATACTGTTATGTTAGAAATTGTTGAGTTCTGAGCCAATACTGCTATGATAGAGGGGGAGTGCTAAGCCAGCAGTGATAGAGGAAGGTTGTGTTTTGAGAGGTGCTCCTGCGGTGAAGGAAGAAGGATCTAAGTCACGATGGGAGTGGACATTACAGTGTATAGAGCAAGAATTGGACAGTTTAGAAAAGTAAAATTGGTGAATAGTAAACACAGTTTTGGAGAGAAGATGACAAACATATTGGTTTTAGCAAGTGTTATAACTTTGTTGCTAGTGATTGGAGGAATTGAGGTAAACCCCGGCCCTGCAGATATAATAACAATGCTGGAAAACCTGACTGAGAAAATGAACAAAATAGAAGGTATGGAACAACGAATAGGTAAACAATTGGAAAAGATGGCAACAGATATCAAAGAAGATGTTAGAGTTGAGGTGCAGGAAGCAAGAAGGGAAGTTGAAATGGTTAAGGAAAGAATGGAAAGATTGGAAGAAAGGGAGAGAAGATTTAATTTAGTGTTCATAGGAGTTAAGGAAAGAAGGTATAAATGGCCAGCAGAAGAAATATTAGAAATAACGAAGGAAAAGCTGAATTTGGAATTGTATAGATGGGAAATTATTGAAGCTTATCGAGTTGGAAGACAACTTGGCAAGAGAACAATTATAGTGAAATTTGCAACAGCCCAATTAGTACATGAAGTACTTAAAAGAGCCAAGAAATTAAAAGGAACAGACATTTTTATTAATAAAGATTTATCACCTAAGAAGAGAGCTCTGCAAAGAAATTTAGTACAAAAAATGAAAGAAGCAAGAGCCCAGGGAAGAAGAGCTTATATTAGAAATTTCCAATTGTGGATTGACGGAGAAAAGACATCGCATCTGGACAAGAAGGAGCTAAGAGAACCCCAATCAGGCACAGAGGAAATTACTCAGCAAATGTCAACGCCAACTTTAGGAAGCACAACAGGAAGATCAAAGTCCAAGCAAAAAGGAATGGATGTGGGTGAAGACAGGGAAAGTGTGTGTTTGAACCGAAATCTGCCTGTCAGCATGGATATGAGAACGGCATATGCAGATAGGACGTCATCCAACTTCCTTACGAGAGAAGTAACAGCTGACGAAGAAATGACGTCAACAGAGGAAGCAACAGGAGGAGGAGCCACCAGAGTGACGTCACCCAAGAAAATAGTGTCACCGAGAAGAGGGGAAGTAATAGCAGCACGTAATTTGGCTTCGAAGGGAAAGAAGGCGTGGCAACAGAGTAGCGGGGAGAATACAGAAGGGGAAGAAGACAGCATTATATCATCTGAACATGGCAGCATTCTAGTTTTAGACAGAAATAAAACTATTCCTTCCGGAGAAGGGATACAATTAAGGAGTAAAAGAACGCTAGAAACATTTAGATTTAGATCAGACTCACAATAGGGAAGGGAGAATATAAGGAGGCTTGGATTCTGGAATTGTGAGGGAGTTAAAAACAAAATATATGCGGGGAGTTTAAATCAATTATTGACAAAACTTGATTATCTCGCGGTAGCTGAAACATGGCTAAAAGAGGACCAGGTTTACGTAAAGGATTTTGATTTTGTAGGGATAAAAGGAGATAAGGTAGCAAGAAAGGGGAGGGCATCTGGAGGCATAGGCTTTTTTGTAAAGAAGACGTTAAGTAAAGGAGTTAAAGAAACTTGGTCAAGGAGAAAAGAAATACTATGGATTGTATTAGAGGAGAAACAAATAGTTGAAAATGTTATATGTATAGGCATAGTATACAATCCTCCTCTTCCTTCGCGCTTTCATAATCCGGACCTCCTTAAACACCTAGAGATAGAAATAGAACATTTAAAGGAGAGATATGGTAATTCTGAGATTATATTAATGGGAGACTTTAACATTAGGATTGGCGAAAATGATGTTATTGGAGGGAATAGGTGGATGAGTAATGATACATTAGAGAAACCTGAGAAAATTAGATACAGCAAAGATAAGATAGTTGACAAAGGCTATATGAAATTTATAGAATTCTGTGAATTGAATGCCTTTGATATTTTGAATGGGAAATATGGAGAAGATGTGAATGGAGAATATACGTATGTTAGTAATAATGGTCAAAGTGTGATTGATTATGTATTATGGCCAATTAATATGGGGTATATTTTAAGTAATTTTAAGATACTAAATTTAAGTTCCAACAGTGGGCATTTTCCATTGATAGTAGACATAAAAACATGCACAGAGCAAATAGTCTATAATTTAAGGGAGGAAAAGTGCAACATAGAAGAATACAGTAGATACAAATGGAAGGAAGAGTATTGTAATAAATTTAGGCAGACACTAAACTCTAATTATGGCCAGATATGTCAGTGTGGAATAAGTTTTATGATAAAGGAACAAGAAATTGAAAGTGCTATGGATATCTTAAATATCATTATGCTAAGGGCTGGGGAGGAAATGAAAATGAGAAAGAAGGTTTACAAAAGAGATGAGGGCTGGTTTGATGAAGAATGTAGAGTAACTAAAAGACAAGTCAAACAGCTGCTCATAAAGTGGAGGGAATTAGGAAACATAGAATTAAAGAAAGAGTATATGCAAGGGAGGGATTTATATAATTCATTACTGGAACAAAAGAAAACAAGCTGGATGAAAAAATATGAAAGTAATTTGATACGAATTCTAAATGAAAATAATGCAAATGAGATATGGAAGGTTATGAAATCAATGTATAATAAATATGTAACAAAACCAAGTATAAAACCAGGAGAATGGATGGAATATTTTAAAAATTTGTATGGGGAAAAAAAGAGTAAAAATGAGATAGGAAATTGGGAAATAGGTAATAACTATGTAGATATACTCGATGATATAATAAGAAGTGAAGAAATAATCCAACAGGTGAAAATAATGAAGAGAAATAAAGCAACGGGAATAGATGGAATCCCGACAGAGTTCCTTAAGGAATGGTGCACTGAAATAAACAGAGTTAAGGTTTTAGTAGACTTATTTAACACAATTAAGGTGAAGGGTTATATACCAGATAAGTGGAGGAAAGCAATCATACATCCAATATACAAAGGCAAGGGTAGTGTTGACAAACCAAACAACTATAGAGGCATTGCATTATTATCAAATGTAGGAAAAATTTTTACTGGTATTATGGCAAGCAGGATACAAACATGGGTTGAAGAATATGATATCCTCTCGGAACTTCAGATGGGCTTTAGAAAAGGGAGGAGGACAGTTGATAACTTATTTATTATAAAAACACTGGTAGATAAATACTTGAAAGACAAAAGAGGAAAGTTATATATGGCTTTTGTGGATTTAGAGAAAGCATACGATAGGATAGAGCTTCAATTGCTGTGGCATAAGTTGTTGACTAAAGGAGTGAGTAAACAAATGGTAGACACCCTTAGAGCATTATATAAGGAAAATACTTTTTGTATAAGAGTGGAGGAAGGGGTTGTAACAAGAGAAATCCAACAAGAGAAAGGCCTTAGACAGGGATGTAAGTTAAGTCCAGTCCTATTCAATTTATATATAGATGATGTATTAACAGAAATTGGGAGAAATAATAACTCGATGCCAGTAATTAATAATATTCAGATTCCAGGATTACTGTTTGCAGATGATCTAGTTATAGGTGCAATTACAGTGAATGGCTTGAAACAATCCTTGCAAACATTAAATAATTACTGTAAAGAGTGGAGTTTAAAAGTGAAGCAGGACAAGACGCAGATTGTAGTGTTCAAAAAAGGGGGAAAATTGAGCAAATATGAAAAATGGAAGAATGAGAATGAAAAGGAGTACAGGGTAGTGAGAGAATGTATTTATCTAGGAGTTAAAATTGATAGTGGTGGCAATTGGGAAAAGCAAAAGAAATTTGCATTGGCAAAAGGAAAAGGAGCTTTATCAGCTATTAGAAGTTGCAAATACAAAGCACCTAATATAAATATTAGATGGTTAGAAAAAGTGTACAATATGGTGGTTGAGGCAAAAATGCTATATGGGATAGAAGTATGGGGATTAGAAGGAGGATGGGAAGGCATAGATGAGGTGCATAGGAAATTTTGCAAAGAAATACTGGGGTTACCAAATGCAACTGTTAGGCAGGTAGCACAAATAGAGCTGGGTAGAGTGGCAAGTAAGGGAAAGATTATGGAAAGGGCATTGAAATTTTGGCATAGGATATTGAAATTGGAAGAAAGGAATTTGTTAAAACAGTGTTTAGTATATCAAGAGAAAAGTTTAAAGAACAAGGGATGGGTAGACTGTCTTCGAAACAACCTGGAAAGTAGTGGGTTAGGGGAAATGTGGAGAAGAAGAGAAAATAATGTGAATAACTTCTGGAAGTTGGCAAGGAAAAGATTTGAGGATATAGAAATACAAAAAATATTTAGTGAAATAACTGAAAAGAGATCTTTAGTTTTCTATATACCAATGAAAGTCTCATGGGGAAGGGAAAAGTACATTGATGTGACAAATAAAGAGGAGCGAGAAGGTATTGCATGGCTGAAAGCAGGAGTATGGAGATTAAAAGGTTTAAGGAAAGGTATTCCACAAAATCAATGTCCTATATGTGGCGGAAATGAAGATATAGAACACATTTTATTTAAATGTAAAGGAACTGAAATTTGGAGAAAAAAGTATATTAATAAGAAATGGTTTAAAATAGATAGAAATGTAGTAGTAGTTGAAATGTTTCAAAAAGATAGTAAGAAGATTGGACAATTCTTATGCAAAGTGAAAAATAAATGGATATGGACAGTAAATAGACAAAATGGTGTAATAAACTAGAATTAATAAACTATTGTAAAATATGAGTATGACCGGTAAAGAGCCAGGGCTGAACACCGGTCATATTCACCTGTATAAAGCTTAGCATAAATAAATAAATAAAAATAAAAAATATATGATAGAGATTGTTGAGTTGTGTGCCAATACTGCTATGATAGAGATTGTTGAGTTGTGTGCTAATACTGCTGTGATAGAGATTGTTGACTTCTGTGCTAATACTGCTGTGATAGAGATTGTTGACTTCTGTGCCAATACTGCTGTGATAGAGATTGATGAGTTCTGTGCTAACACAGTGATGATAGAGATTGTTGACTTCTGTGCCAATACTGCTGTGATAGAGATTGTTGACTTCTGTGCCAATACTGCTGTGATAGAGATTGCTGAGTTCTGTGCCAATACTGCTGTGATAGAGATTGTTGAGTTCTGTGCCAATACTGCTGTGATAGAGATTGTTGAGTTCTGTGTCAATACTGCTATGATAGAGATTGTTGAGTTGTGTGCTAATACTGCTGTGATAGAGATTGATGAGTTCTGTGCTAACACAGTGATGATAGAGATTGTTGAGTTCTGTGCCAATACTGCTGTGATAGAGATTGTTGACTTCTGTGCCAATACTGCTGTGATAGAGATTGCTGAGTTCTGTGCCAATACTGCTGTGATAGAGATTGTTGACTTCTGTGCCAATACTGCTGTGATAGAGATTGTTGAGTTCTGTGTCAATACTGCTATGATAGAGATTGTTGAGTTGTGTGCTAATACTGCTGTGATAGAGATTGTTGACTTCTGTGCTAATACTGCTGTGATAGAGATTGTTGAGTTCTGTGCCAATACTGCTGTGATAGAGATTGCTGAGTTCTGTGCCAATTCTCCTGTGATAGAGATTGTTGAGTTTTGTGCCAATTCTGCTGTGATAGAGATTGCTGAGTTCTGTGCCAATTCTGCTGTGATAGAGATTGCTGAGTTCTGTGCCAATACTGCTGTGATAGAGATTGTTGAGTTCTGTGTCAATACTGCTGTGATAGAGATTGTTGAGTTCTGTGCCAATACTGCTGTGATAGAGATTGTTGAGTTCTGTGTCAATACTGCTGTGATAGAGATTGTTGAGTTCTGTGCCAATACTGCTGTGATAGAGATTGTTGAGTTCTGTGCCGATACTGCTGTGATAGAGATTGCTGAGTTCTGTGCCAATACTGCTGTGATAGAGATTGCTGAGTTCTGTGCCAATTCTCCTGTGATAGAGATTGTTGAGTTTTGTGCAAATTCTGCTGTGATAGAGATTGCTGAGTTCTGTGCCAATTCTGCTGTGATAGAGATTGCTGAGTTCTGTGCCAATACTGCTGTGATAGAGATTGCTGAGTTCTGTGCCAATACTGCTGTGATAGAGATTGCTGAATTCTGTGCTAACACAGTGATGATAGAGATTGTTAGAATTCTGTGCCAATAGTGCTATGATAGAGAGTGCTGAGTTCTGTGCTAACACAGTTATGATAGAAATTGTTGGAATTCTGTGCCAATACTGTCATGGTAGAGATTGTTGAGTTTTGTGCCAATACTGCTATGATAGAGATTGCTGAGTGTTGTGCTAACACTTATGATAGAATACGTTGAGCTCTGTGCCAATACTACTATGATAGAGACTGTTGAGTTCTGTGCTAACACTTATGATAGATTTTGTTAGAATTCTGTGTCAGTACTGTTAAAGGGTCTGTGTATCTTCTATGGCTATGATTCAATTTTGTATCATCTTTCACTGTGACATCTGTATGTGTTGGGAAGCAATGCAGCCTCTGAATGTCCTCACTAAAACCCATTTGAAGATTACAATGTTAAAAGTGTAACTGCTGCTACACCAAGGTGCTTCGGTGTTTTAACTGTCGAAGCTTTGAGTTGCTATTTTCCTCCCTTTTGTTCAGTTATAGTGCATCATTTTTTTGATTAAAATTATAAAGATAATAAATGCGTATCACATATATTTGCATTTCTCTAAATGAATAATGTATATTTTTGATTACAAATGCAGCTGTTAATATCAGAAAGAGGAATCTCCACCTACCTAAAATTTTTATAGAACACAATTTGTGATACAGCTTTTTCTTATAACTCGATCTGCTTGATTTTTGTCTTGCACATACGTAAAGTGATTTTAATATAATTAACTAGAGGAACTCAACATTGGGTTAATAGTTTATTAAATATTTTGGCCTAAAGTTTGGAGATTGTCCATTTTGATTCACACCTGAGGGTTCTAGTGGAGTTTGCTCCATTTGATACCAACATGCTTGGAGATTGCTCTTTCTGTTATGGAGAGAAGGGATTGCTGTTCCTGGGCATTTATTTTAGTAAAAACTAAAATCATTTAATTATATTACTATTTTGCACTGAAATACATGTTCTCTTAGAAAAACGAAACAGATTATTTTCTAAACTACAACAGGAAAAGAAAACATTCATGAAACTGTTCTCCTTTGAGATGTTGGCAACCTGGAGTGACCTAAATATTTTAAGCAATTGCAGTTTGGTTATCTATCTTCAAAATGTTAGCTTTAGAACATTAATTAGACTAATGAAATGAGAAAATTAAATTGCCTAGACCTTTTGGGCGACTTTTAACACAAGGTTTTTTTCATAACAGACTTTAAAAGTGTGGATAAATTTGTGTTCAAAAGTTAATAAATAAACAACAGGGTACATTAATCAAAACAGCAGTTCCGCTTAATATAAAATTAATTACTGACAGAATACAACAATTATCTCAGCCTTTTAGCAGGAGTTGATTGCCAAATCCTTGCCTCCCAGACCCATTTTCTAGCTTTTGTGGGAGTGGGTGGTTGTCACCTTTTGAGGCACTGTATCCATCATAGAGCACTTAGAAGAAAACTAGCACTTGGCTTTATAACATAACATAATTTTGATACTGTGTACAGTTCAAAAACCTGAAAATATCTCTAATATAATTAACAATTTTATAATAAAGCTCATCTGAGCAGTATTATTTCCAGTATTGCAGTCATTGCTGCCAGTCACATGACCAGAATGGAAATAGCTTGTAGATAGTTGTGAAGATTGGCCTTCTTGATTCCAACAGATGATGGAGATTGTTCCGTTTGAAACACATAGTTGATTTTAATGCACTGAAAAGATGGGATTTTGTTCGTTTAGAAACAAACAGGCAGAACACTTCGGTAGAGTGCTAGTAGCAGAATCCAGTGGCACAGTACCTCAATTTCGCAAAAAAGTGGAATTTTATCTTTTTGATACTAATGGCCTCAAATGTTGTTCATTAAATGTTAAAGAAATATGGATCCATAACATGTAAATTAGGTTATATATAACTATTTACATGCACAAACTGGATTTATTTATTACTCTAGCTTCACTTTATACACCGTCATCAGCCTAGATTCATTGCCAAGCTTCTTTCTGTGCCTGAGTGATGGCCTTTTTGGTCTGGTAGTACTGTACAATGAGAACATTGAAAGTTTAATAATTTGTGTTTACTTTTATGAATGAATAGTTTTTACCAAATGGACAGTACCTCTGGTTTTTTAAGGGACTTCAAAATTTTAGGTTTATCTTCCAGCTGATCTGTGGACCAAAAATGCTCTGCAACTGCTCATTTTGTGGTTTGTTTATGTTTCACATTTCTCTATGTTCTTTAAATCTTGTGTCTTATAAATTGTGTAACCCAAGCCCCAGTTAACAAGCTTTGCTTAAAGAACATACTGTAACCAATGTCTTTATTGACTCAAAGATTGGTTACAAATAAAGTCTTTAATTTACCACTGCAAACGATTCACTTGATGCGTAGACAGTTGATAGCTTACACACCACTGCATGCTAACACTCCAGTCGCTCATGACTCACGACACAATGGCTTGCAATTCTTTTTTCCTTTTATAGTTAAAATGACATCACAGAACTTTACGGAAGCTTGTGGAAGCTGAAGGTTCTAGAAGATTCTGATCTTGCATTCTGAGGCTTCTGGTTACCGGCACGTTGCTTCCATGTTTACCAAGTCCTCCAATCCTGCTGACTCACATATCAAGGCAAACATGAGAATGGCCAAAGACAGCATGTCACAATACTGAGGACCAACACAGAGGTTGAAATTCCAACGGGAAAAAACTGGTATTTATGTAATTGGTTGTGTAGATTCCAAGAAAGTATACAAAGGAAAGATAAAAAGGAACATAGACACAAGATTTAAAGAACATAAGAAATGTCAAACATAAATTAAGAAATGAGCAGTTGCAGGGCATTTTTGGTCCACTGTTTATCAGCTGAAAGAGAAACCTAAACATTTAAAGTGCTTAGAAAACCAGTAGAACTCTCCATTTGTGAAAAACTGATTCACAGAATTCATTTGGGGGAAAACTGATTCATAAAAACAAACGCAATTTATTACACTTTAAAGTCCTATATGAAAAGGATCTCATTACACAGTACATCCAGCCAAAAAATTCCAACTATCATCACAGGAAGAAGCATGACAGTGAATCCATACTGACAATGGCGACAACAGTCTCCAAAACATGTTGCAGTAATTTCTGGTATGTAAAGTGAAGCTAGTAGTAAAAAAAAAATCCAAGTTTGGGCATATAAATGTCCAAAAACTTCACTGTGTTTCCCAAATAAGATTTAATATAACCAGTTGAAAAAGCAGAGCCACACTGAAAAATTCAATGCATTAGCTGGGAACCATAGATATTCTGGTTTCCATCCAGTTGCTCTAACCATTGAGCTACTATGGCAACATGCTGACACAGCATTAAATTCCTCAACTGAGTCGCATTTTTTCCAGTAAACCACAAGGAAATCTTAAATTATTTTGAGATGACCTACCCCAATGGTGACTTTCAATGTCATAAGTACTTTAGGATCTGTGGTTAAAATCCTGGCCATGGCATTAAATTTTTCAGTCTGGCTCTACCTTTCCAACACCTGTTATATTAACTGAAATTAATATAACCAGTTCTAAGAAATGGATAATGTAAAGCTCCATTCAGTGTGAGTTATAAAAGCAGATGATGTTAAAATTATTGCAAGGAATTGCATTGGGATGGCTATACTATACTAACATAAATTGGTCACTTCTACCAATACAGCAGTTGCTACTAATCCTCGAGATGTTTTGCACTATTATGGTACTGCAACAGAGTTTCAAAATTCACAGTGTACAAGGGTCACTGAAAGTTTGGGGAATTGTCAACCAGGGATTTTGGTAAGCCAACTCAGTTCTTGCTAGTTTCAGATTGAAGCTAAGATAGTAACTTGTGCAAGCCTGGGCATGCTCCAACAATGAGAGAGAATGATCTTAAAGTCTGTTTAGGTGAGAGAGAATAACCTTAAAGTCTGTTTAGGTGAGAGAGAATGACCTAAAGTATGTTTAGGTGAGAGAGAATGACCTAAAGTATGTTTAGGTGAGAGTGAATGACCTTAAGGTCTGTTTAGGTGAGAGAGAATGACCTTAGAGTCTGTTTAGGTGAGAGAGAATGACCTTAAGGTCTGTTTAGGTGAGAGAGAATGACCTTAGAGTCTGTTTAGGTGAGAGAGAATGACCTTAAGGTCTGTTTAGGTGAGAGTGAATGACCTTAAGGTCTGTTTAGGTGAGAGAGAATGACCTTAAGGTCTGTTTAGGTGAGAGAGAATGACCTTAGAGTCTGTTTAGGTGAGAGAGAATGACCTTAAGGTCTGTTTAGGTGAGAGAGAATGACCTTAGAGTCTGTTTAAGTGAGAGAGAATGACCTTAAGGTCTGTTTAGGTGAGAGAGAATGACCTTAGAGTCTGTTTAGGGGAGAGAGAATGACCTTAAAGTCTGTTTAGGGGAGAGAGAATGACCTTAGAGTCTGTTTAGGGGAGAGAATGACCTTAAAGTCTGTTTAGGTGAGAGCGAATGACCTTAAGGTCTGTTTAGGTGAGTGAATGACCTTAAGGTCTGTTTAGGTGAGAGAGAATGACCTTAAAGTCTGTTTAGGTGAGAGCGAATGACCTTAAGGTCTGTTTAGGGGAGAGAGAATGACCTTAGAGTATGTTTAGGTGAGAGTGAATGACCTTAGAGTCTGTTTAGGTGAGAGTGAATGACCTTAGAGTCTGTTTAGGTGAGAGTGAATGACCTTAGAGTCTGTTTAGGTGAGAGAGAATGACCTTAGAGTCTGTTTAGGTGAGAGTGAATGACCTTAAGGTCTGTTTAGGTGAGAGAGAATGACCTTAAAGTCTGTTTAGGTGAGAGTGAATGACCTTAGAGTCTGTTTAGGTGAGAGTGAATGACCTTAAAGCCTGTTTAGGTGAGAGAGAATGACCTTAGAGTCTGTTTAGGTGAGAGTGAATGACCTTAAAGTCTGTTTAGGTGAGAGAGAATGACCTTAGAGTCTGTTTAGGGGAGAGAGAATGACCTTAAAGTCTGTTTAGGTGAGAGCGAATGACCTTAGAGTCTGTTTAGGGGAGAGAATGTCCTTAAAATCTGTTTAGGGGAGAGAATGACCTTAAAGTCTGTTTAGGAGAGAGAATGAATAAGGAGTGTTTAGGGGAGAGAGAATGACTTTGAAGTGTGTTTAGGGGAGAGAGAATGACCTTAAAGTCTGTTTAGGGGAGAGAGAATGACCTTAAAGTCTGTTTAGGAGAGAGAATGTATAAGGAGTGTTTAGGGGAGAGAGAATGACTTTGAAGTGTGTTTAGGGGAGAGAGAATGACCTTAAAGTCTGTTTAGGGGAGAGAGAATGACCTTAGAGTCTGTTTAGGGGAGAGAGAATGACCTTAGAGTCTGTTTAGGGGAGAGAGAATGACCTTAAGGTCTGTTTAGGGGAGAGAGAATGACCTTAGAGTCTGTTTAGGGGAGAGAGAATGACTTTGAAGTGTGTTTAGGGGAGAGAGAATGACCTTAAAGTCTGTTTAGGGGAGAGAGAATGACCTTAAAGTCTGTTTAGGGGAGAGAGAATGACCTTAAAGTCTGTTTAGGGGAGAGAGAATGACTTTGAAGTGTGTTTAGGGGAGAGAGAATGACCTTAAAGTCTGTTTAGGGGAGAGAGAATGACCTTAAAGTCTGTTTAGGGGAGAGAGAATGACCTTAGAGTCTGTTTAGGGGAGAGAGAATGACCTTAAGGTCTGTTTAGGGGAGAGAGAATGACCTTAGAGTCTGTTTAGGTGAGAGAGAATGACCTTAGAGTCTGTTTAGGGGAGAGAGAATGACCTTAGAGTCTGTTTAGGGGAGAGAGAATGACCTTAAGGTCTGTTTAGGGGAGAGAATGACCTTAAAGTCTGTTTAGGTGAGAGAGAATGACCTTAAGGTCTGTTTAGGTGAGAGAGAATGACCTTAAAGTCTGTTTAGGGGAGAGTGAATGACCTTAGAGTCTGTTTAGGTGAGAGTGAATGACCTTAGAGTCTGTTTAGGTGAGAGAGAATGACCTTAGAGTCTGTTTAGGTGAGAGTGAATGACCTTAAGGTCTGTTTAGGTGAGAGAGAATGACCTTAAAGTCTGTTTAGGTGAGAGTGAATGACCTTAGAGTCTGTTTAGGTGAGAGTGAATGACCTTAAAGCCTGTTTAGGTGAGAGAGAATGACCTTAGAGTCTGTTTAGGTGAGAGTGAATGACCTTAAAGTCTGTTTAGGTGAGAGAGAATGACCTTAGAGTCTGTTTAGGGGAGAGAGAATGACCTTAAAGTCTGTTTAGGTGAGAGCGAATGACCTTAGAGTCTGTTTAGGGGAGAGAATGTCCTTAAAATCTGTTTAGGGGAGAGAATGACCTTAAAGTCTGTTTAGGAGAGAGAATGAATAAGGAGTGTTTAGGGGAGAGAGAATGACTTTGAAGTGTGTTTAGGGGAGAGAGAATGACCTTAAAGTCTGTTTAGGGGAGAGAGAATGACCCTAAAGTCTGTTTAGGAGAGAGAATGTATAAGGAGTGTTTAGGGGAGAGAGAATGACTTTGAAGTGTGTTTAGGGGAGAGAGAATGACCTTAAAGTCTGTTTAGGGGAGAGAGAATGACCTTAGAGTCTGTTTAGGGGAGAGAGAATGACCTTAGAGTCTGTTTAGGGGAGAGAGAATGACCTTAAGGTCTGTTTAGGGGAGAGAGAATGACCTTAGAGTCTGTTTAGGGGAGAGAGAATGACTTTGAAGTGTGTTTAGGGGAGAGAGAATGACCTTAAAGTCTGTTTAGGGGAGAGAGAATGACCTTAAAGTCTGTTTAGGGGAGAGAGAATGACTTTGAAGTGTGTTTAGGGGAGAGAGAATGACCTTAAAGTCTGTTTAGGGGAGAGAGAATGACCTTAAAGTCTGTTTAGGGGAGAGAGAATGACCTTAGAGTCTGTTTTGGGGAGAGAGAATGACCTTAAGGTCGGTTTAGGGGAGAGAGAATGACCTTAGAGTCTGTTTAGGTGAGAGAGAATGACCTTAGAGTCTGTTTAGGGGAGAGAGAATGACCTTAGAGTCTGTTTAGGGGAGAGAGAATGACCTTAAGGTCTGTTTAGGGGAGAGAATGACCTTAAAGTCTGTTTAGGTGAGAGAGAATGACCTTAAGGTCTGTTTAGGTGAGAGAGAATGACCTTAAAGTCTGTTTAGGGGAGAGAGAATGACCTTAAAGTCTGTTTAGGGGAGAGAGAATGACCTTAAGGTCTGTTTAGGTGAGAGAGAATGACCTTAAAGTCTGTTTAGGGGAGAGAGAATGACCTTAAAGTCTGTTTAGGGGAGAGAGAATGACCTTAAAGTCTGTTTAGGGGAGAGAGAATGACTTTGAAGTGTGTTTAGGGGAGAGAGAATGACCTTAAAGTCTGTTTAGGGGAGAGAGAATGACCTTAAAGTCTGTTTAGGGGAGAGAGAATGACCTTAGAGTCTGTTTAGGTGAGAGTGAATGACCTTAAAGTCTGTTTAGGGGAGAGAGAATGACCTTAAGGTCTGTTTAGGTGAGAGAGAATGACCTTAAAGTCTGTTTAGGGGAGAGAGAATGACCTTAAAGTCTGTTTAGGGGAGAGAGAATGACCTTAAAGTCTGTTTAGGGGAGAGAGAATGACCTTAAAGTCTGTTTAGGGGAGAGAGAATGACCTTAACATCTGTTTAGGAGAGAGAATGACCTTAAAGTCTGTTTAGGGGAGAGAGAATGATCTTAGAGTCTGTTTAGGGGAGAGAGAATGACCTTAAGGTCTGTTTAGGTGAGAGAGAATGACCTTAAAGTCTGTTTAGGGGAGAGAGAATGACCTTAAAGTCTGTTTAGGGGAGAGAGAATGACCTTAAAGTGTGTTTATGGGAGTGAGATACCTTGAAACACTACATCATGCATTTGGGGATCTTTGCCTTTTACAATCCACCGTTTATCAATGGTTTGCACAGCTTAGAAGAGGAAAAGATTCCTTCAAAGATGAAGATTGTGCAGGATGGCCAGCTTCAACAACAAACAAAAATGTGATGAAAGTAGAAGGAATGCTGCAGGAAGACGATCATTATGCATGTTTATCAGATTCAAGAAGCCTTGAAAATTGGATTGGCAGCAGTGAGGACCATTGTTAAAGAAAATCTTCATATGTGGAAGATGTGCACTGTTTGGAACTCACAAGCACATGTGTAATGGTGCCAGGAAATGATAGGCAAATATGGTGGGGGAAGACCGAAAAATACATTCAACATCATAACAGGGGATAAAAGCTGGATATACCAATATGATCTGGGAACTAAGTGCCATTCATCAGTGTGGGTCTTCCTAAGATAGGATCCCCCAACAAAAGTGACTCAAGCAAGAAGATCTGTTCTTCCTTCTCAGCTAGCGACCATATTGTGACAATTGCACTTGAGGGACAAAAGACTGTTGCTGCTCTATGTTACACTGCAAGTCTTCAATAAACTGAGAACAAATCATTTCTAAGACTGTTCTGCATGGAATTTTGTTGGAACATGACAATGCACGAGAAACAACTCAATTTCTGCAGAAGTGAAATACCTGTCCCATCCACCCTACAGTCTAGATCTGGCCCCAATTCCAGATGAATGATTTGAATCACCTGAAACTACAGTAGTTGCTTACAAAGAATTTATTTCTACTCCCCACATAGAAGAGTGGCATTAGGCATTTGAAATGTAGCTTTAAAGGATGAGGTGTCATGTACTATGCAGTGGAGAATAATTTGAAAGATAGAAATATCAGATCTAAATTTTTAAAATGCTATCACATTGATTCACAAAACTTTTGAGTGACCCTCATATAGATTAATGAACAAATTAACCCTGAGCATTAGATATCCATGCACACATGCACATTTGCACACACATGGTAAAACAAAGATTATTGATTCTTTTCCCCATGCTGTTGTAGGAAGTTATAGAGGCTATTGCAATTTTATGTAACAGGAAGTTCTCCTGGTGTTATTGGTACCATTAATTGCATCCTCATCCTGTGCATACAACATAGAAAGCTATACTTTTTGAATATTCGGATTATTTTATTGAAAGTTTACACATGACTGCATTGTAGTCAGGTTATCTTCATGACAGTTTTAACTGAAATAATTGAAACAGTGCTCATACTTTAATGTGGTTATCTATAAGTTTAACACTAGAACTGTGGGAGCGGTCATTTTGACCCCTATAATCGTTTACTTACACAAATCGTCTACACTAAAACAGAATAATTTTAATCTAATTTAGAACATTATTTGCAACAATAAATGGTGGCATATAACATTTTGCTTTAAAGATTGAGGAAGTATTATGGTTCTAGTATGAGCACTTTGCATACCTCTGGTTTTGCATTGTGTTTCTCTATGCTACACTAACTTTGCACACATGATTTCTGCTTTTCTTGCACATTTTCCATACACAGCATTTTGACACTTACCACAAACATCACTGGTCTTGTTTCCTTTACACAGATTGATCTGGCATTTCCTTAGATTTCTGGTTGGCATTGGTCCTGTTGACTCTTCTGGTTTTCTGGTTTCTTTTCACCTTGTATCCCTTACTTGACAGCAGCAATGTCTAATATATCATTGGTGACCTTCTGCATGCTACCTTAGTAGTATATTTATATGTCATTTGGTCTATGACATCTACACCAACTTTAGTAGCATTGTTGGAAGTCACAGTTTATGGTTTCTCCATTCTTGCTTTGCCCATGCTAAATAGAATCATGTTGTTACTTCTGTTTGATTGATAGACTGTCAGGGCGCAGTCTCTGTTGCCAGCCTATTGCAAGATGGTACTGGAGTGTAATTTAGCACTGGGTTTCCTTAGCTCATCAGGGATCTGATGGCAGATTTTGTTTATTGTTGCTACTGATGATGTTTTCTTTGCTTGGAGCTTTTTGGCAAGTTGAAGAGTGTAGAAGAAATTTGTTTGCTGTTACATTTCTTCCTTGGTTTATAAATGGTTCCATGAGACGTAGAACAATGTATTCTCCCAGAGCGTGTCTCAGGTTGGCTGTCATCCATATACCCAGGTAAAGGAAAGCATTGCAAACATGTATATATTGCTACATCAGCAGGAATCCAGAATTATAGTCCATATGTGTCAGGCTTATTTGGCATAAATTGTATAAACACCACCATATATTGCCTGGAAGTAACTGTTTGTCATTAATTAAATTTTCCCTTGGGCGGTAACAGCAAAGGCAGTTTCCCACAAACTTGTTCCAAATTTCTGAAACAAGGGCAAACTTGTCGGTTAGCAGATGTTCATCCCGTGGTAATTTTCATCAAACCAGAGAAATCTAAGTAGCTCCTGACATCTGTCTCGAGGCATTGTGTTCTTAGGCCCGCATGAGCATGACCAAAGATCATCTGCAGACATACCCTTTGTAAATAGTACACCCCGGGCATACATGATAGCTACCATTTTTTCCAGCTTCTTGAGAGGCATGCTGAGTTGTTATTTTTCATTTCCCTCCTAGCATTTGATTCTGTGTATTTTTCTTCATGACTCGTCAAATAGCATACGAAAACCACTGATTGCAGAGTCATCCACTTGGTGATAAGCATATATAGTGCGTCCTCGCTCCTTTAGGATGTTTACAGCAACCCTTCTTCCAGGCAAAGTTGATGACGAGTTCATAATTTTCCACTCTGCTCCATCATTGAACTGCATTTTTACAGTGACTGAGTATCACTCTGGCAAGTTGCTTAAAGCATGAACTTAGGGACATCATCATTTCCATCTTCCATAGACAATGAACTGTTGCTATTACTACAATCATCCTATCTAGTTTCACACAATATCCTAATCTGTGTCAGCCATACTAATATTGAATTCAACATCAGAATCCTCTAGAAAAATATGCAGCATCTTGTCATCTGAGAAGCCACACTTAGGAAACATAATGCAATCTTCAACAAACACCACCACCACTATGCAATAACAGTGAAATGTTGACACAACTGATAAAATGTATTGTGTGATATGGGAAATTGTTGATTTATATGTCTGTATTGCCACTTATAAACTTTAAATATATGGGCGTCAAAATGACCTACTCACTATTCCAGGTAGTGAACTTAAAATGGATTAAATACAACAAATGTGGTCATTGACATGGGATCACCTTTGAGAGCTACATAAATTAGTAAACATAGTGACATTTGAAGAAAAACTCCAAACATCTAAAAGCACTATAAAGGGTTACATTTGAATAGGGGTCGTTTTGACCCCTTCCACCATTCTAGTGCTAAGCAGTTGACCTGAAATGCTTATTGGTTCAGTCAGTAAAATTCAGACCTTTCTATTGTGGATAGTGTGAGTTACATGCCATTAACCCTCGAAAATGAGCTAGAAAATGTAGAAAAAATAATGGTTAATGACCAAGTTCTTGTCTCATCAGTCATTTTACATTTATATCTTGGTTGATTTGAACTGTGCAATCTACTGGTGCAACTATAATTTGAAACAGCTTTGCTGATCTTTGTCAAGATGGCAATGATAATTAGAAATTTAATGATTGACCGAAAATTGTAGATGTTGTTTCATTTTGATATATCTTGACTGCTTCTACTAATAAAGGTTCTGGGTCTATTTTGTGATTCTCCTGCCATATGTGTGCTGCTGTTATCAATCTCTCTTCCAGATAGCATCTTATGTTTCTAAACTGTCCTTTTATCTTAGTTTTCACTTTGGTTTTCCTTATTCCAGTGTAGAATTCGTCATTACTTTTGCAATTAAATTTAAATGTAATGAGTCACCTTTTTACACCTTTTGCTGCAACTTTGTAGCTTTGCAACCCTCCAAAAACCAGAATACACTACTATAACCAAAAATCCACTTCACAAATATATTGAAAACACTATCAAAACTATTAAAGAAAGCAGCATAATACCAAACAAGTTGAAAGACAGTTTAATAGTAAGCAACCCTGATTTGCCGAAATTGTACTGCTTACCAAAGATCCACAAGAATGATGATGATAGCATGCATCCAATCATCAACAACATAGATGCCCCAACTTATAAAATTAGCAAAGTGGCTGGTAAAAGATTTTGAACAGATTGATAAATTTGAAACATTAAGCTTAAAAAATTCTTTGGACTTTGTAAAGAAAATTGAATATGTTGTGATTAAAACTGGAGAGGTGGTGGTATCATTCGACATTCAATCCTTGTTCATGAGCATCCCAGTAGAAGAAATTCCAAATTTAATAAAACAATGGCTGAAGAAAGTTGACATGACACCAGAACAAATTGAAGAATACATCACTCTGACAGATCTTTGCATAAAACAAAATAGCTTCTCTTTTTCCAGCAAGGTTTTTCGACAAACTGGAGGCTTGGCCATGGGCAACCCTCTCTCACCTATGTTAGCTAACTTATATATGGGCAATTTAGAAATCAAAATCACTAAAGCCTTCCCACGGATCTTCAAATCCTGGCAAAGATATGTGGATGATGTGTTTGCCATCGTTCCTAAAAAACTAATGGACGATGCAATAAAGTTGTTGAATTTACAAGAAAAATCTATTGTGTTCATCATGGAAGAGGAACAAGACAGATTGTTGCCCTTCTTAGATCTGAAAATCATGAGAACTGAAACAAGCTTAGAATTTGGCATATACAGAAAAGCAACGCATGTTGACAGTTACATAAAACAGGACCAGTACAACACCAACTTGCCATCTTTCATAGTCTGGTTCATAGGGTTATCAATGTCCCTTTGAATAAACCAGAATACACACACATTCATCAGGTTGCCAAACTGAACAATTACAATACTAGCATCATAGACAGATTGATCCACAGACACAAAACAAATAAAAGACTACATGAAATCACCACTCTGGAAAAATTGGATAAACCATCAGTGAAATTTTGCAAATTTACTTTTCATCCAAAAGTGTTCTGGAAATTCAAAAGTATTTTTAAAGACTTTAATATAAAACTGGCCCTCAAAATAGATACAATATCCAGAACTTATTGAAGCACCCTTTGAAAGATACCACACTGAACACTAAAAAATCAGGAGTTTATAAAATGAGCTGCCGAGACTGCAATAAGATTTATATTGGAAAAACAAAATGAAATTTGGAAACTAGAATGAAAGAACACTTTAGAAGCATTAGGTACAAGCACGTACACAAGTCTGCAGTAGCACATCACTTTTGGTCTGAAAATCGTAACATAAAGGAAGAAATAGAGTTAATTAAATGTGTAAAGAAACTACAAACTTGGGAACTACAAATTTGGGAAAATATCTTTATCACCAAAGAAGAAGGCCCTCTTATGAATTTTGAGGTCTCTGCTGTTGATGACGTCATCCTGTTGACAAGAGAAGAGGGCAACACAACACCAGACTGCACACAACCACCTGTTGCATGTGGTGTCAGTGATCCCCGGAACTGAAGATAGGGTTAAAGTACCCTGAAACTGGTCTTGCCAAACGAAGGCAAAGTTGGAGCAAAAAGTGTAAAATGGTGACTCATTACATTTAAATTTAATTATGGCGCTCCACTGTCTAAAATACTTCTTTTTATTTGATATATTACTTTTGCAGTTGATATTCTAGATATCTGATCTTTCCATTGGTGGCATGCTATCTTTTAACTGGGATCATGGCCATGCCGTGACTGAGTGGTTAGACCACTGCCTCTCACCAAGACGACTGGGGTTCACAAATCTCACATGTGATCACAGGGGCAGGTTATCCCCAGTTTCTCCCACCATCGCTCCATCTTCATTCCACGAATCATCACTTGGATCATAGCAGATTCTAGATGGAATGTGTGTACAGTGAAACTAATTTTAACACTAAAGTTGAAACATTGTGTACTTATGCATATCTTTTGCAGAACAATCCATTGATGGCCAATATGGGATATGATGAACAGCATCCGCCTGCGCAGACTCCAGGTGCAATATCAGAAAGAGGGGTGGCTACACCATGGAATGAAGATTATGAGTTCCCTGCATCAGTTGGACCAGTAAGAACACTTTAAGTTAATGTAATTGATGTGCATAAGTTAATAACTCTGATGCATATTTGAGTTAGAAATTACTGAGTTGGAATGGTAAGATAATGTCTTCTATTTCTATTATGAACTGGATTGTTGGCTGTTTTACATGGAAATAGAAGACAATAATATCTTGTCATTCCTAAATGTAAAAATTCTCGGAATAAAATCACATAAAATTGGACATTTACTGTAAAGCAACCCAAGTGGACAACTAAATAAAAGCCATAGCACGTAAACATGGAGCAATAAACAGCCTAGCCCACAGATTAGTTTTTGCACCATTGAAAGGAGAAGTATGTCATTGAATATAAAGACATAATACACACATTCAAACAAAAACAAATCAGGCATCACGAAACTAAGCTAAATAAATTAAAAAAAGTAAAAATAAAAAATCACCTTCAAGAAAATTACCTACCATCCATGTCTACATCATACATTACAAAAATCTTTAAAAATGTCAACATCGTGTTAGTGTCCCAAAATAAGTTCAGCCTATGTCTGAACCTGATAGTCCCCATCCCAGAACACCAAAAATCCAGTATTTCCAAAATAAAATGTAAAAACTGCAACAAACTGTACATAGGAAAAAAACCAAGGGAAATTTAGAAATAAGACTGAAAGAACATCTTAGAGCAATAAAATACAAACAAGCAGAAAAATCTGCCTTTGCATACCACTTCTGGTCATCAAATCATGAAATAAATCAAAACATAACACTTATAAAACCTGCAAGATATACAGCAGGATTGGACACCAAATCATTAAGAATAGAGACATGTTAAGAAATGTTGATTTGCTACCACAAGGAGATATGCTGCATCAGGTGGAGCACGTGCTTCAAAAGATGTCACCTTTAGTGATGTTTCAACTCAGTAATTTCAAAAACACTTTAAATTAATAAAAACAGTGAATTGGAAGTGATACACTGTGAAGCTATTTAATGAGTCGTTTCTTCACAAGGCTTCATCAAAATTGTTACTTATACACCAGAACTGGTATCGTAGGATCTGTCCTACATCATCAGCTGCATATGGCTGCTAGATGCAGGCGAGCTATCTGTGATGGTGGGGGGCTGACAGACTTCAACAGCAAATTTTCTTCATAAGTGTGGTTTTGAATTTTTCCATAATTTTTCCTCGGGTATCTAGTACAATACCTTTTTGCACATGTTTTAAAAGGTGTTCATACCAAAATTGGGCTGAAACTGCTGACTATTCAAATGTTTATTTACTACATAACCAAAGCATTCTTCCAGTGTTTATTTTTTTTTTTTTTTTCTAAAATATCAATCTTGAGAACTAAGGCTTGTCTTGCATTCATGATTCATATATATCTTTTTGTCCTGCCAATATATATTTTATCACAGTTTTTGCAATTGATTCTGTATATGCCTAGTGTTTTGTAGTTTGAAATTTTGTTTAAGTTACTGGAAGTGATGATACTCTTGACATTGAATTTGTTCTGAGGTCCTAAAATTATATTGTAATTATTAAAACTCTTTTGGAATTTTTGAGTCGCCAATGGGTGGAATCTAAACTTTTTGAACACCTTTTTTCAGAATGGTTATTTCTGCAATATGATTTTTTTTATTCTTTGTAGTTTTTGTGCAGTATATCTTTGATAATTCCATTGTTTTTTGCTTATCTATGATGTGATTGAGATCTTCATTATATTCTGATTTTTCCAGAGGTATTTTTACTAGTTTATGGAGCAAAATGCAGCATGTTGATGTGTTTTTGGGTTGAAACTGCTTGCTGTAATGTAATTTTTAGTCCTGTAAATTCTAAATTTTACAATTTTGATGAAGCCTTGTGATAAAATGGCTCATTAGTGCATTACACTTTCAATTATTCAGATTTGTTAGAAATGTCCATCAAAATATAATCAAACAAAAGAAGTGCTTGCAAAGGAGTATGCATCATAATATTATTTAAATTTCTTGTATTCCAGCCTGAAGAACAGCAGGTGGATGAAACATATGAACAGTTTGAAGAACGAGTTCTTAATAAACGTGCTGGACATATGTATCATATTGTAAAAAGTAAATTGTCACGTACTGACAAGCTCTATCTCTCTGAAATGACGCATCGAAATAATCGGAAACAGGTAAGATGAAATAGTTAGCAAGTATGTAAATATGCAGTAGTACTGTATATTGGAGAGATGAGTCAGCAACTTATTTAAATGTTTTCACTTGTTTCTGGGAACATCCATCCCTTTGATGTTTGTGTGGTCGACTGATATTCTTGTGCTTGCATTATTTTCTATCCTTTTGGTTAATAAGATGACATCATTAACAGTGGGAATTTAAAAATGCATGACTTTCTCTTTGTTTTTGATGATGAAAGCTTCTCCTAGGTGCTTAGTTCTAATTATTTTTTTATGTGTTTCAACAATTTTATTTCCTGTATGTCTTTTCTGTAACTTAAATGAAGAAATGGATTGTGATCATCTGCTACATTGTCCGACTTTTACAGAAGATTACAACCTCCCAGCTAAATACTGGAGTGCAAGAAAACGAATTATTTCATTATCAAGTTTTTAACATTAGATACCAACCAACCAACAATTTTATTTCCTGTTTTATGTTCTAAATTAAATATCCAAACAGTGTGCTACAGCACACTTTTGATGCTCCTCAGATGTTCTTTCATGCTTGACTTTGGAATTTAATTTGGTATTTCCAATAACATTTTCCCAGAACTTTGGCAAACAGTTTGAAAGATTCTGGATAATTTGGTTGATGTACTATTCTTGAGTGGGTGGTTCAATTAGTGCTTTATGGTGTTGCTACTTTTATGTTGGTTGGTTTGTAAATCTTCTCATATTTGTGAAAATATTTTGGATGAATGGAGAATTTACTGTTTTTGAATTTGGGTTGCTCCAAGTTTTCTAAAGTGGTGATTTCTTTTAGCCTATTTTATGTTCTGTGTTTATCAATTGGTTTACTAATTAAGTTAGTGTTGAAACCATTTTCTCAGGAACATGATTAATCTTCTTTTTCTTCAATGAATTACCCTCCTTTTTGTAGAGCCAATGTCTTGGGTCAGTAGCCTGTCGAGGAGCAAGCAAACTCGAAATCGTAGCATATCCAGGAAGAGTGTTCAGGCCAGTGAAGAAGAATCAAGATGAAATGTAGTGATGAAAAGGATGATGAAAATTTGCAGATCAAATTATCCAAACCAGCATTTGCGTAGCGACTAAGGAAAACCACAAAAAAAACAAAAAACAAACAAAAAAAAAAAACTTAACCAGCTTAAGTGCCCCTAAGTTTGATCAAAATGTATGTTTAAATATGTTTAAAAACTTAAGTTATCATATCTTCTTTTTAAAGAGTTGATATGCTAAATTCTAAAATTAAGTTCTGAAAAAAGGGGGGTCTTGTTTTTGAGGTGATCTTCTTTTCAGATAAATGCAGTATGTTCTTGTTGGTATTCAGAGTTAGAGGAATGTTAACCGGTCTGTGAGTGAGGCTGTGGATTATGACACACTGGCATGGTTGGGTTGAACCAGTTGCACTAGATGTACGTATCTACCTGTGTTGGTTTACTGTAAATGCCAAATTCTATTCCTGTTTGGATTCTAATGACCAAGTATAAAAATGGTAATGAGTCCTTGGTCTTCTACTTCCAATGTGAGTGCTTAAGACTTTTGCTGTAGCTTATTAACTTCATTGAATTTCCTATCAGTTCCTTTGGAATGGTGCCTCAAACAGAGAAAATTGTGAGGAAATGCCCTGCTGAACACTGAATATCGAAAGGGTATTGCCCATGGTAAAATCTTGCTTTCCTCCAATCTGAAAATAACACTTGACTGAACTGAAAACCCTAAGATTTTTCAGTTGAAAGTCACGTGATCAAAAACTGGCCCCATGTTTCTTTAAGGGAGTGCTTTTCTCCAGCTGAGAACTTGGTGAAACTGAGCTGAACTGATGATTGAATACCTCCTTTCTCGTTTGTCACAAGAATTTTTCAGTTTTCCACCAGAAATCTAGGTGGCGGGAGTTGCGGTGGCAGTGTTTGTTCAGTTCAGTTGAGCCTGGCCGATGAGATATCTGAAGTGAGGTTATAGTTGAGGTATGAATAGTGTTTGGTTATAATAAGTGGAACACAAAGGTTTTCACATATTGAAGAAGAAGAAAGAATAATTGACTTTGTTCATCAAAACAAACTTTTATACAACCCACAAGATGCAGAGTAGAGAAGTATAAAGAAGAAACAGATGCTTTGGAAGGAGTTAGGAAAATCAAGTAAGTAAACAAGATTTAAGTATTGATTTGAGTTGGTTGTAACACTTTCCATCACTTACATTGTTTTATTATTAAGGACATGTTTTGTTACTTCCATTATCAACTTTTCGACTGCTGGTGTTGCAGTAGATGCCTGTGGTGGTGGATTTAGAAACTCCTGGATAAGGATGTCTCCAGGCAGGATTTCACAATTGATGAATTTTGAATCTCTCATTATATTGTGCAGTGTACATACATACTGCTGTTACAGTTAAGTCCATAGTTTCTGGTTTCACTGCAATATGAGAGAAGAAAATTCTGAAATACATTTTCAGTGGTCCTGCATGCTCTGCTGTGTCTGTAATTAATTGTAGTGAGCAAGTTTCTCGTCATGTAGTGATAGTTTTACCGTACGCCTTTATCAGATTTTTGTGTACAGCAAATGTTTCATCACCAAGAATGACATGCTGTTGTACCAAATCAGTTAATGGAATTATTATTGGCCAAGGAATATTAAACTGCTCATACAAAAATCTTTTTTCCTAAATTGCTGTTCAAAAATATTCTGACAATATGAGGCAATGTCAATTGCTATAAACTTATACTGTGCATCAACAAGAGCAGCAGCACTGTTGAAAAGTATCCTTTATAGTTGTAAAACAAGGATCCACCTCTTAAAGACATTTAATTCTTATGTTTTCCATCAATTGTCAGCAATTATTTTGAATTGTGTTTCGGTTGGTTCTGGTATCTCTTTTTCCAAGAAATTATTCTTAATGACCTCCAAGCATTTAGAAAACATTTTTGACACCCACAAGCTGTGTATTCTAAATTTAAAATGCCAAAGATCTAAAATACTCACCAGTAGCCAAATACCTAAAATAAACACACAAAATAATCTGAATAACGATGAAGCTTTTACCTAAGAATACACATTTAATCAAATATATATATATTTTATACTAAACTCTCAGTTTTGGTGTTTTTAATTGTTGGTAGGATACTTTGCAATTGATTGTTACTATATATGTTTTTCTCAGGTGATAAAGTTTATAAGAAGTGGCAAAATGTCAGACATTATAACATTTCCAAATGGAACAAGTATGGTTGTGGACCACAAGGATAAAGACAAGAGATTAAGTTTCCTGGACAGCAATCTCATGTCCAAAGATTGTAAGTAATATTGTAATTTGCCAGACATATACAGACTTGTACATAGCTCTACATGCTTGTGTTTTTACATATACTTATCATTCTACTTATTAAGTATATTTATATTTTACAGCACAACTTCAAGCACTTCCTTGCTGCAAAATATATTACAACAAAAGGATGACATTGAATTCATCCGAAGTCCCTATTCTGAAGAGAACTCAGATGAGTTTTTCTCCCTCCTTTCTGTAGAAGAAAACTGACACATGTCGAGTTTGAGTAAAATGCCATCGCTCAAGAGAAGATGATTGCCCTCCCAATCAGAGGGTGGATGCAGCGGTAAAGCTGGATTTGCTAAGGAAGATTTGTTCTCGGTATGAGAAGCCTCTTTCAAAGGCAGATCATTTGTGATATTGGAAGGTCATTTCCTAAATTAGAAACAACAAATTTAAAATATCCCATCTTGGAGAAGCAGAATGTCGATTTGCCAAGGAAGAGGCAAATAATTCAGCAATGCCTCAGGCTTATCAACTTTTATATGTGGAAGAGGATAATTCTAAAGAATTTTAAGACTATATACACAGTCTAAAATTTTTCATCATTATGGATAAATATGTACTGTACATGGTTTAATAAATGTTTAATGCAGTAAACTTTCATTAATTGTTATTTTACTCACCTCAGGATAACACACAGCTTTTCTTCGGTTCTAATAGGTTTCTTATTCCTGTTGTATTGCATAGCTTCAAAGTCTGGCTTAATTTTCTCCAATATATAATGAAATAGCATGAAATACTCCAGAAACTTAGTATCATTGTCCTTCAGGTGCCTCCTAACCAAATGGGCTGTATGTCACAGCTTTGCTCATTATAACCATTATCACCAAAAAAAAAATATATATATATATCTCAAAAGTATCCAACATCAACTCACTTTCTTCACCGCCAAGCCACATTCTCAACCACTCTTTGGTCATTTTACTCAATGTTAATGGAGCTCTCAGTTCAGTCTTCTAGGAAAGCATAACTGAAAACAACTGAATAGATCTAACTTTTCAGTTTTAAGTTCTAGTTCAGTTCAGTTTTCAGATTTGAGGAAAGTGAGCCTGCAGTTTGTTGCTAGCATTTGTTGATAAACATAAAACTATTTTGTTGGATGCATACTACCTGTCCCACCACATGTTACCAGTGGTGAACGCTCACACTAACTTATGTCATTCACTGGACAGGCACTGTGGCAAATGAGTGTGCATTAAACAAGTGTTTCAGCACAGTGGTGTGTTAAACGAATGTGTTCCCTCATCGTGTACGATGCTCCATTACTATAGCTGAGTTATAATAAATCCAGTAAATGCACAGTGTTGTTAGCATTACATGAATGGATCCCTGCAACTCCCCGTGAGCCCTCAGTAGTCTGCAACACTAATGACACTTCTGTCAGTGGTAGCCTGAGCTGGAACAGGCTATAATTCATTTTTATGTACTCTTCAGTTTTCTCTGATACAATTTTGTTCTTGCACCCATTGTTGAATCAAATCTGATATTTTATCTATTGGAATGTTGATATGTATAAGGAATTGATATTGAAAGAAACTGTAATCTCTTCCATTTTTAACATTCTGTCTTTGTTTATCAGTGAATTTTATATGACTAAGGGCTCAAAATTTATAAACTCGTCATATTCTTCAACTTATATGTTGGTGCATCTACATTATTAATTGGCCTCATGCTATTATTTTTGGAACATTTTGGTAAGCAATAAGGTTTAGGAATCAATTGGATTGCTTACTATTAACTTGCCTTTTTTTTTTTTTTTATTATTATTATTTTATCTATTTATTTTTTTAAAACTTATTCAGGCTGTATGAAGAAAGAGAGGGTGCATGAGAGAGAGGGGTCCGCATGATTTCCAAAATGTTGCTTCTACCCCAAATCATCCTATACATGGAACATTTTTTGTTCTACATGAGTTTCCCAAAAATGGCTCCAGCAGTTTAGATTATAACAATGGGTCATCAATAAGTCACTCAGCATCTCTCGTTTAACCAAGATTCACCTAAAGTCAGTAATTCCAGTGGCAGCACTGATTGCCACTGAACGTATGGTTATAACATTCTGCTTTTTAAGAAAACTATTAGTGTATCGTATGTATGCCATTCATGAAAAGTAATTTAGATAAATAATATGAAACTCACTTACTTAAAGATGTTGAAAATGTTTACATTTTCTTGAAGGCACAGCTTCACTCACTTAAATAAATTTTAAACACTGTAATTAATGTCTCTTTCGTTACAGATATTATGTATTCTGTATTTGCTAATTTCAGTTCATGAATTGTTTTGGGATTGTCCTTATAGACAAAAGCTTTAGCAGCTCCCCAAAGAAAATAATTAGGAGGGGTTAGATCAGAAGAGCGCAGAGGCTGCAGACCTTGAGAAATTAGTCTTTCCCCAAAAAATTCTACTAAACAGCCCCATAGATTGATGTGCTTTATGAGCAGTGGCATTATCTTGTTGAAAAAATGCACTGTTCACCTCTTCTTCGTTTAGCTGTGAAATGAACAGAAAAAGAATATTGGAGCAATAAACATCTGAATTAACTGAGGTGTGGAAAAATATTGGCCCGATAATTTTCTAGTGAGAGATCACACACCATACTCCAATTTTCTCTGAGTGTAAAGGGGTTTCCTCAATAGCATTAGGATTTTCAGTAGAGCATATTTGCATATTTTGTGAATTTATGCATCTGGATAAGTGAAACCATGCATCAGTAAAATAACTCTTATCTAAAACATCAATTTTATGGTACACAATAAACCTCTGAAGCCATTCACAGTACTGAACTCTTTTTCCCATGATCTGTGGGTTTTAATTTGTGGATACTTTATATTGATACAAACCAAGTTCTTTTTTTATTGCTTTGTATGCCGAACCGTAAGAAATATCACATTGCTAGGCCAATTTGTTCAATGCTTTTTGTGGACTTTAAGCATTCTCTCTGATATATGTGCCAGTTTTTCTTCTGTTTAAGACAATCAGTCTACCACTCCTAGCAGCATCCTGTACAGAAGCTGTCTCCCGAAATTTATTACTTAAATCACACACATTATCTCAGTGCTGTAGTTTTGAATTAGGAAACTTGGCAATGAAATTTTGTTTCACTTTCCCAGTGTAATTTCCGTGTTCAGAAAAAACGTTTTCCACTAAAAACACACATTCCTCTGTAGAATACATTGCTGTCATCTTATGTACACAACACGGAACACCAAACTGACCAGCACAATAGCAACTAATCTGCTCCCAGCAGACGAAATGTGCAAAAAACATTAACATCTGGCCGGAATGGAATGGGGAAAACCTAGCCATGCCAACGTTTTCTCGAGCAGTAATCACAAGCATAGTGCAGAGGAAGTTGTTGATGACCCATTATAATATGCTGAAAAGACCTGCATGGCAAAGGAACTATATAATATCTTGAATTTTCTGCAATAACCCATTAAGGCCTCTTAAGTTTTACTTGATTTGTCATAAATTTGTATAAATTTTGCATGGGGTGATGGAGAGAAAATAAAAAAATCTGATGTGTTCCATTCACATAAATTTGTCTATTTGTTCTGCAAACAAACTTTTCTTACAAAAGATTAATCCTATATCTACATCATGTTAATGAAGATAAGCATTAGCAGAAATGCTCTTATTACTTAGAAGTAGAAGGGAAATGAGGGAATACACTAGGTTAAAACAACAATCAAATCTTTTAAAAACTGTCGCTATGCAATTGACATTGAACTTTGCTTCTCTTTCCATGGTCAGGAGTAAAACAGATGAGAACTTCCCATTAGAGAAAAGTTAAGTATTTTTAAATTGAAACCAATATCGGGAATATCTCAAAAATGGCTAGCTCTACAAAAAAGTCTGTATGTGAGATAAATTGTATATTTGAACGAGATCTACATTTTCTTTGTAGTTGTTTTTGTCTATTTCTTACAGTTTACCAGTTAAGCAAAAGACATTCATAATGAAGAGGACTTCAGAGGCTATTACCAAGAAATTCTGGATAAACATTTTATTTACCATGTAAATATATCTGTAACATGCAACATTTTAATCAAAATCAATAGAGCCATTTTTGAGAAAAATGAAAATTGAAAAAAATGTTACATGTGAAGAGTAGCTTGGGGGAGTGGGCTTTTTCTGAAAATCTTTGTGTCGCATCCTTGGAATAATGAACTTAAATACCAAGTTTGGTACTTAATAACTTTTTGTTTTTGGGTTATGCTGTCTCCCTCCCGCTTCTCACACACACGCCTTTTGGGTTCAGGGGTTCTCAGCATTTATTTCTTGTGAAATTTTGATATTGAATTTATAGATGCAATACAATACCATCTCTATGTACTATGTGCATTATACATTATACATATTTGCCACAGAAAGTAAAAAAGTTCACCCACCATAACCATTAAGTAGAAAACAGCACAAGTTTTGGGATGTTTGTTTTACTACTTAGTGGTTATGTATCTAACGTAACGCATGAAGTTTGAAAACAAAACTTCCATGTTAAGAAAAGTGACATAGATATGCGTTTCATCTATTCTTTGTGATTGTGGACACATTATTCTAATGCTATTTTTCTCCCCAAATAGATAGTTTCACATATTTTTCTGTTTAAAATGACCAACCTTTTTGCTCATTCTTAGCAACTATGGGTTAAGATGAAGACTTGACAAAGGTATACTGAAAGCCATTTATTTATGATCACAAATAAAAACCTGTCATGTGGTCCAAAACTTTTCAAAGGAGTACTGTGTGATTATCTTGTGCTCCAAACTTTTCCAAAGGAGTACTGGTATGATTATCTTGTGCTCCAAACTTTTCCAAAGGAGTACTGATATGATTATCTTGTGCTCCAAACTTTTCCAAAGGAGTACTGTATGATTATCTTGTGCTCCAAACTCTTCCAAAGGAGTACTGGTGTGATTATGTTGTACTCCAAACTGTCCCAAAGGAGTACTGATATGATTATCATGTACTCCAAACTGTCCCAAAGGAGTACTGATATGATTATGTTGTACTCCAAACTGTCCCAAAGGAGTACTGATATGATTATGTTGTACTCCAAACTGTCCCAAAGGAGTACTGATATGATTATGTTGTACTCCAAACTGTCCCAAAGGAGTACTGATATGATTATCATGTACTCCAAACTGTCCCAAAGGAGTACTGATATGATTATCATGTACTCCAAACTGTCCCAAAGGAGTACTGATATGATTATGTTGTACTCCAAACTGTCCCAAAGGAGTACTGATATGATTATGTTGTTCCAAAAGAGTACTGATACCATGATTATCTTTTACTCCAAACTGTTCCAAAGGAGTACTCATACCATGATTATCTTGTACTCCAAACTGTTCCAAAGGAGTACTGATATGATTATGTTGTACTCCAAACTGTCCCAAAGGAGTACTGATATGATTATCATGTACTCCAAACTGTCCCAAAGGAGTACTGATATGATTATGTTGTACTCCAAACTGTCCCAAAGGAGTACTGATATGATTATGTTGTTCCAAAAGAGTACTGATACCATGATTATCTTTTACTCCAAACTGTTCCAAAGGAGTACTCATACCATGATTATCTTGTACTCCAAACTGTTCCAAAGGAGTACTCATACCATGATTATCATGTACTCCAAACTGTCCCAAAGGAGTACTGATATGATTATGTTGTTCCAAAAGAGTACTGATACCATGATTATCTTTTACTCCAAACTGTTCCAAAGGAGTACTCATACCATGATTATCATGTACTCCAAACTGTCCCAAAGGAGTACTGATATGATTATGTTGTTCCAAAAGAGTACTGATACCATGATTATCTTTTACTCCAAACTGTTCCAAAGGAGTACTCATACCATGATTATCTTGTACTCCAAACTGTTCCAAAGGAGTACTCATATCATGATTATCTTGTACTTCAAGCTCTTCTAAAGGAATAATGATAACATTGAGGCTGGCTTCAGTGGAAAGTGGACTGCTGGCTGCAACAAGTGGTCCCTTGGCCATTGATTTCCTGAGCGTGCCTTGAGTTCTAAATTGTAGTAGGATTTCTACCTAAGCAATACAGCCTCACCCAGTAGCTATTGTGTAATCAAGCATGGACACTTGGGCATTGAGGATTCTCAGGGTTCTTAGCAAACTGGTATGCTGATAGAAATCCCAAATACAATTTTGGATTATTATAATGATTGTATATTCTGGTTCATGGTACAGTGCCTGAACAGTTAAAGCTATCCAGAGAATCCCAAAACTACTAGGTGGCAGCAAAACTATTCCATGAAGTCTCTCAATAAGCGATGCGACACCAAACCACTCCATCTTCTGAGTGTATCTCCTCATTCTTTTTCACCCTAGGAATTAGTGGCCCAACTCTGACGGCATGCCACATGATTGCAATTGGCTACGGCTTGCTTGCATATGTTCACTGACGCACACATAAAGAGCATTCTGGATGTTTTAACTTTTGGACTCAGGAACTTAATTTTTGTTTATCATGGTCTGCAAAGTTTGAAGTATTTTGTTATTATATCAAAAGTATTAAAATACTTTATTGGTAATTAAATGTTTACCATTGTTTCCATCTCTGAATAGTTTTTTTTTTTTTTTAAGCGATAGATAGTATTTTCATACAACAAAATAATAACCAAGACACAAAAAATGAATCCTATTAGAAATATAATATCCATAATGCTATTTAAATACATGAATATTAAAAAAATATAACATTGAGTAATTATAAAATTCCACAGGATTATGAAATTTCAGCTTCAAATGCCCTCATTGGCATTTTAAAAAAAATTGTAAGTTCCTTTTTTTTTTATAATGGCAAAATATCACTCTAAATGCTTAAATACACATTACCTATAAAAAGTGACATAAAATGAACTAAATATACAATGTTGCTTTAAATGATTTTTTTTCTTTCTTTTTTTCCCTTAACTTTTTCACTCCACTTAATCTCTCACATCTAATTTACATTTTATGGTTTTACTCAGTTTTAAATATGGCCTTCCTTCCACTGAATTTGAATGTAATCCCACAATCCTTTGTGGTTCCTGACATTTCTATGGTTACAAACATTTATGGGAAAAGAAAATATGTTATCAAAAAGTATAGATTTAGACACACAGTTTAATGAATTCCAATAATATATATAAAAATTACCCTTTATCCCTTACAAGGAACTTTTACATTCAAAATTCAAGGCATGATGATATCTGAAAAGTGATTTCATGTATGATGCGAGATATTTGGGAACTTGTAAGCTTACACTGGTGAAAAAAGGCAAGGCTCAAGCAATACTATACACTATAATTTTCTTCCCGAAGTGGATAGTTTTGAACTTTTGCAATGCAAAGTATATGGCGCCAATTTCCAACTCTGTGATACAGTGTTTGCTCTCAGTTTTGGTTAGTGATCTGTGCGCTGTAGAAATAACATGCCCATTTCCATCATTGTCTTTTTGTGCAAGTACAGCTCCGTATCTAAGTTTAGCGGCATCGGTATAGACATGAAAGTCCAAGTCTTCTCATGGCCTTTCCAAAAGCATGGACTGTACAAATAAAATTTATATTTTCTCAAATGCTGCATCCCCAATTTCATTTTCTTTCTTTATTTAATATATCTCGCAGGGGCGCCACCTCCTTATAGTTTATCACAAATTTTGACTGGTACTGTACTATCCCCAGGAAACATCTAAGTTGCCTGATATTCTTAGGCCTTGGGATTTGTTGGATACAAGAAATCTTTTCTGGGTTTGGCATCATTCCTTTTTCAGAAATTACGTAACCTAGAAAATCTACTTCTTTTAGAATGAAGTGGGACTTCTTCAAGTTTATTGTCATGCCACTTTCCATGAATTTCTGAAGTACATAATCAATGTTTTTCAAATTAGCCTCAAACTTCTCATCGAATAATAAAATGTTGTGTAATGCACGTGGTAGGGCTGCTCATGAAGTCTTACATCCGAAGGCATATCTTTTAAATTGTAATCATTTTCTAGAGTGCAAAAAGGCTGTATATTTTCACAAGTTTTCTTCAAGCGGAATCTGCCAAAATGATGAAACAAGGTGGATGTTTGAAAAATATTTCCCCTTGTCAACACATGACAATAGTTGATCGATCCTTTCTGGTCAGAAATTGTCATTTGTTGTTTTAAAATTCAGGGTCCGAGAATCTAAGGTCCTCCTGAGTCTTATCATCTTTGTTCTTCACCGAACACAGCGGATTTGTGAATTGTGAATTTGATGTTTCTAAAATATCCTGCTCTGTCAGAGCTTCTATTACATCGTCAGCTGCTTTTCTGAGTGACAATGGTAAACTTCATGACTTGTGTGTGAACGGTTTTAAATCCTGCACTTGAAATCTATGGGAATAAACATAGCATTTCCCTGGCTTTTATAAAAATACTCCCCTGTTTCTGCTGAGAATTCGATACAGCTTAACTTTTTGAGCTGTATTAAGCCCATGAGCTTGAGTAACTTTCTCTTGCAACTGGCCTGTTTACTCCATTAACACTGATCCTGTTGGTACTAAAATATAAGTTGCAGATAAAACATTTTCTGCATAATTTTCCTCTGGTCTAACTTCCCTATTACTGATTGCCATAATCATGCAATTTTCATTTAAATTTACAGCTTGTATGAAAAAATATTCCTCTTGCAATTCCCTTTCTTGGTTATATCTATTTGTTTGTGTATCACTAGTTGAGTTAGTGAATGGTAGAGTAAGCTGTATGTTTTCTAACACAATTTTCATGCATTTTTCTTTGAAGTTTAGTATTGCCTCTAGCATGTGCAAATGTCAGTTCCAATTATCAGCTCCACATTCAACTTAGGCATTACCGTAAAAATTAATTCAATATGCTGATCGCCTAATTTCAACTTCAACATCACCTGAAACTTAATAGGTTGTCTAGCCTTTCCTATTATAAGTGTACAATAAGCATTACGTATGGGTAGTGACAATAATTTCTGATTACTTTCCCTTAGCAATCTGTAAAAATTCTCTTCACAAGCCAAAATGTTATCTCCACTGTTTATTTTAGGTGATTTAACACTTTCCTGGCAGTCCCCTTCATTTGCTCTACTTATAGCTTCCATTTGCTGAGGATCAGAAATGATAGCTGTGTTTAATGGCCTATCTTCCAAATTGTCATCACATTGGCCCTGGAAAACTCGGTATTTGATGTCCCTGTGGATTTAAAGCAGCATTTGTCAGTTGCACTTTGTACTTGTAGAGGTTCAGGTCTTGGTTGTTCATCCATTTGTGGCCCATCATTTACAGGCACCATGGGTGGCGGACTTCCATTTTCTGACTCCTTATAACTATCATTTCTTCCACACCTAGGTCCCTGATTCCAATCGTATCTGCTGCTGTAATTGTACTTGGGTCTCCTATTGTGGTACCAGAAGTTATTTCTCCTCAGAAATTGTATAAAACTTAAGTGAGGATTTCCAGTTCCTGAATGATTACACCTTCCATTATACAAGTTCCCACGTTGATTCACACTGTTCCCATTATTCTGGAATCTAGGCAAGGAGTTTTGATATCTGTCCCATGCTTTATTGTTGAATCTTAGGTGTATATTGTTGCTTGTGCCTCGCCCTAAAAGATCTCAGTTCCCTATCAGTAATTCCATAAATTGAAGGTAGTTCTGGGGTTGTGCAACAATTAATCATGCTCGGATAGATTCAAAATGAAAAGTAGCCAACCTAATTATCTCTAATTCTGAAATCGGTGGGTCTAGAATTTTTGCTTTCTTCACTAGCTCTTGACATTCCTGACTTTGGACTGTACTTCCCATTTGTTACTTCATCTCTGATTTTGCTTTGCTGCACTGATCCAAAATATCACGCAAGGAATGCAGTTTTGAAGACCTCATAATTAATTTCGTCACTTAGCATTACCTGAAGCCAATTTAATGCCCTAACTTTCAAAGATTTCCGTACAAGTACCATTTTGACCGGATCTGGAATCACCTGTAAAGATAAATATTCATCCAGATCCCTAATATAGTTCCGCAGACATTCATATGCTTAATCAGAAAATGTGGGCAGAACTAACTCATTTTTCAAGTGGAATGTAACTGAATTCATGCTATGAGAGTTAACATTCTGTATAGTAGGGTCACCATTTACATGCACAAGTGAAATATTGCTACTACCACCACAACTGAATCTTGAGGGTGCTGCATCGACGTGTAACAAAGAATTGCTCAATGTATCACAATGCCGACTGCTGGTGGTGCTAGAACTGGGAAAGCCAGATGGGTGTTTACATTTGTAGTTGAGATTTTGGATTTCTTTTTCCCACGTGCTCAGTGCATCTCCATGAACCTGCGTTGCAGTCAAGGAAAGGACTATAGTTTTTATACTATCAATTTCTGTGTTTTGTTCTCTGTGCACTATACTAATTTCATGTCATAATTCTTTAACTTCCCTTTGAACTCTGTTTGCTAGATCCCTATGTTTCAGACTAGCTAAGTCCTGCCCTTGTTGCACCTCTTGAATTAGTTGGTTTTCTTTCTCTTTCAAATTTACTATTTCTAAATTAACTTCATTATGCACATGTGCAATACTATCTATATTTTGCTGAGAATCAGTCCTCACTGCTATATTTCTGAATGCATTGAGTTCATAATTAATTTGTTACATTCTCTACCAATTTGTGGATTTCTTGCTTGGAGCTATCATCCTGCTATTTATCTCTTGAGTGCAATTATCGATTTTGCTACTGCAATCATCTAGTTTCTGGCTAAGTTTTTGCATTATACTAGCTATCATGGCCTGTAATTGTTCTACTGAAATGTGTACAGTGTTCACTGGGGATTCTATTTGCCTAATATATATAATTTGCTCATGTTCTTCACTTACACTATCTGTATTATCTACACACATTCCTGGCTTCCATTATTCTCCATTTTGTGAACTATTTTGCTGTTATGCAAAATCATAAAATAATTTAAAACATCGTGCTTGTGTTGCCACTACTTACTTTCCTCATGGTGTGTGTGTGTGTGTGTGTGCAGTAGAAAAGTCTCTCCTCTGTATTGTGTCGGCCACCATGTTGCTGGCATCAATTTATGAGGCTGGCTTCAGTGGAAACTGGACTGCTGGCTGCAACACGTGGTCCCTTGGCCATTGATTTTTTAAGCATGCCTGGGGATCTAAATTGTAGTAGGATTTCTACCTAAAAATTACAGCCTCACCCAGTAGCTATTCTGTAATCAAGCATGGACACTGGGGCATTGTGGTATGGAGTTCTTAGCAAACCGGCATGCTGACAGAAATCCACAAATACAAGCTTTGGATTATTTTAATGATTGTATATTCTGGTTCAGGTACAGTGCCTGAACAGTTAAAGCTATCCAGAGAATCCCAAAATTGCTAGGTGGCAGCTAAACTATTCCATGAAGTCTCAACAAGCGATGCAACGCCAAACCACTCTATCTTCTCAGTGTATCTCCCCATCCTTTTTCACCCTAGGAATTAGGGGCCCAACTCTGATGGCATGCCATATGATTGCAATTGGCTACGGCTTGCTTGCATATGTTCACTGACGCACACATAAAGAGCATTCTGGATGTTCCAACTCTCAGACTCAAGAACATAATTTTTGTTTTTCTTGGTCTGAAAAGTTTGAAGTATTTTAGTTATTGCATCGAAAGTATTAAACATATTAAAATATGTTTACCATTTTGTTTTCAACTCTGAATAACTTTTTCTTTTTAGGCGATAACTACAATTTTCATACAACAAAATAATAACCAAGACACACAAAAAAATGAATTCTATGAGAAATACAGTATCCCTAATGCTATTTAAATACACAAATATTACAAAAATAATACATTGAATAATTAATGAAATTTCACAGGATTATGACATTTCAAATTCAACATGACTATCTTTTATTCCAAAGTTTTCCAAAGGAGTACTAATATGATTATCTTATACTCCAAACTTTTGCATAGAAGTACTGATATGATTATCTTATACTCCAAAATTTTGCATAGAAGTACTGATATGATTATCTTATACTCCAAACTTTTGTAAAGAAATAATCATAACATGAGCATCTTCAACACCAAACTTTTCCAAAGGTGCACTGATATCATGATTATCTTGTACCCCAAACTTTTCTAAAGGAATCATGATAGACATGATTATCTTGTGCCGCAAACCTTTCTAAAGGTGTACTGATATCATGATTATCTTGTACCCCAAACTTTTCTAAAGGAATCATGATAGACATGATTATCTTGTGCCGCAAACCTTTCTAAAGGTGTACTGATATCGTGATTATCTTGTACCCCAAACTTTTCTAAAGGAATCATGATAGACATGATTATCTTGTGCCGCAAACATTTCTAAAGGTGTACTGATATCAAGATTATCTTTTACTCCAAACTTTTCAAAAGGAGTACTGACAACATGATTATCTTTTACTCCAAAGTGTTCCAAAGGAGTACTGATAACATGATTATCTTTTACTCCAAACTGTTCCAAAGGAGTACTGATACCATGAATATCTTACACTCCAAAGTGTTCCAAAGGATTAATGATATCATGATTATCTTATACTCCAAACTGTTCCAAAGGAGTAATGATATCATGAATATCTTTTACTCCAAACTGTTCCAAAGGAGTACTGATATCATGAATATCTTACACTCCAAAGTGTTCCAAAGGAGTACTGATATCATGAATATCTTTTACTCCAAACTGTTCCAAAGGAGTAATGATATCATGATTATCTTATACTCCAAACTGTTCCAAAGGAGTAATGATATCATGAATATCTTTTACTTCAAGCTGTTCCAAAGGAGTAATGATATCATGATTATCTTATACTCCAAACTGTTCCAAAGGAGTAATGATATCATGATTATCTTATACTCCAAACTGTTCCAAAGGAGTACTGATATCATGAATATCTTATACTCCAAACTGTTCCAAAGGAGTACTGATATCATGATTATCTTATACTCCAAACTGTTCCAAAGGAGTACTGATATCATGAATATCTTATACTCCAAACTGTTCCAAAGGAGTACTGATATCATGAATATCTTTTACTCCAAGCTGTTCCAAAGGAGTACTGATATCATGAATATCTTTTACTCCAAACTGTTCCAAAGGAGTACTGATATCATGAATATCTTTTACTCCAAGCTGTTTCAAAGGAGTACTGATGTCATGAATATCTTTTACTCCAAGCTGTTCCAATGGAGTACTGATGTCATGAATATCTTTTACTTCAAGCTGTTCCAATGGAGTACTGATGTCATGAATATCTTTTACTCCAAGCTGTTCCAATAGAGTACTGATGTCATGATTATCTTGTACCCTACACTTTTCCAAAGGAATAGAATTCCTAACCAGCATTTCCTTTTGAATAATTCATCCTTTTTACTTGGGAGCAGTGTGCTCTTGCACACCATTTAGAAAGCTTAAATAATCTGTGTGCCTTTATATTTTCTAAGCATAGCTTTGGTCAGTCATACCTGTCAGAAGAGAAAGAGCAATACTTCAAATTTTGTAATCATTGAATAGCTGTTATGTTGTTAATTCTCAGAATGAGTCATATGATAACTTTGTTAATTTTCCTTATTTAGTATTATTCAGTTGAGCACTTTATTTATGTAGTTTTTGTTGTTGCTCATTTTTCTTCTGCAACCTTGAAATACAATTGTTTTGTTGCACACATCCAATACTCAAAAACACTGTCAAGCACATTCACTCATTGTTCAGAACAAATGACATACTATATTAACCTTTAGTTATCTATTTTGTGATACTTTTCCTTCCCACTTGAATGGAAAGAAACTGTGTTAGTAAGATTTAAAATAAAGCATTAGGATGTAGTAAAAAATAAAAGAATGAGTCGGTTTTTGTAACACAAACATCACTTATTTTTACTTACTGGGGACTGGTTTCGGGTAACAGTTGTTCCCATTTTCAACCCTTAATTCCAACTAAATCTTTCTTCGTTGGCGACAACGATGGGGGTGGTGGTGTATTAATTGTGGAGGCATCTGTTGTTGGATCTATGAACTTCCAGAGGTTGCTGTAAGGTGGCAAATCAAAATTCATGATATGGCTCTTTTTCTTCATGATGTAGATCTTCTCCCAGACATCTAATTCTGTGGGTTTATAAGCTGCTTTTAATAGTTTTACATTTGGTGTGATTTCGTGTCCTGATGTCCAAAAATGATAGGCAACTGCTGATTTTTCTATTTGTTTGTATTTTAGGTTTCTCATGTGTTCCTTTAATCTGGTCTCCAAACTTCTCTTTGTCCTTCCGATATACACCAGATTACAGTCTGAGCATTTAATTTCATAAATTCCCGGTTTTTTGTCTGCAGGGATAGGATCTTTTAAATTTCTTCACAGCAGTTTCTGAATGCTGTAGTTGTTTTTTTGGAGCTAAGGTGATGTTATAATTCCTGAATATTTTCTGAAGTTTGTTGTGTGCCCAAGGATGATAGGTGAATTTTCTGAATTGAGGTTGGTCACTGGGGTTCTTTAGGGTGGTTGTGTGTGCTATGCGATTCAGTTTTTTGTATTTATGTATTCTTTTGTCAACTGCACTTTTTTGGAAACCGTTGTTGGTAGCTGTTTGGAGTATTTGTTGGTATTCTTTTTGGTATTCATTCTTCTCCATGGGAATGTGTACTAGTCTGTATGTTAAACTGTTCAGGACTGTTCAAGACTGCATATTGTGTGCAACAACTTTTGAATGTACAACACATATATTCAAATTTAATATATGCAACTATATTACTTTCTGTACATAATTGTTAATTACAAAATGACAAAAACATTATGGGCACCCAAGCTCTAGCTTATTCACATATCCAGGTACCAAATAATAGGCCTTTAATTGCTCTAATATTGCTGGGCAATTTATTGTAGACTTTTATTCAGCATATAGTGCACTTTTCTCATATAATGCCAATCTGTGTGTGCGTGGTGTCAAGTTACTTTTGGTTCTTATTCTATGACAGTGAAGAAAGTATGCAATATAGGTAATTCCAAAATTTGTATGTATATATGAGGTGGGATAATTAATTAATGAGACTACGCACCTCCCATCACGCAGACACATAAGTAGACGTTGGCTTTGGAATTCGGTTGACCTTGAACACCATTCGATTCAACTTTGTGTGTGCTTTGGTTATATAGAATATTCACAACCTTTCTCAAATGTTGTTCTAGAGTCTTGATGTACTGCCGTTCAGTCATGCCATCTGACAGTGGGTGGAGAGGTGTTGTGTGCATTCCAAGTCGCTCCAGTGTCTCAAAGTTGGTGCAGCTCCAACAGTACCCTAAAAGCAATAAAACATTGCTTCTATGATGCAGTTTGCGATAGTCTCTGGGCTCCTGGTTAGCGATGACATACATTTCCAGTCACATAGTAACCAACAGATACTTGCTACCCCTGTCTAACACAGGGAATGACCCAGCTACATCAATGGCTGTGTTTGAAAGATACTACCACGCTATACTGCTCTCTCTGGATCTTCCCATCAGGTAACTCCCATATCTGGAACTGAATTCCTTCCTTCATCTTCAATGTGTCCCAGCTCAGCCTAGTCCCTGCCTCCACTTCTCTCAGCAGTGGCCCCAAGTCAGCATATGCCAGCTGCTCCCTCTTCAGGCCTGCACTATCCCACCCAGCTGTAGTCACCACCAAAATGACTGACAGCTGCGGCCCACTCTTTCTCCTAACCTTGGTGCAGTAGCTGCACTCCTCTGGACGGAGTTGTCGTGACATGGCATCTGCATTATTGTGACTGCTTCCTTTCTGATGTGAAGTTGTAGGTGCTCTTGAAGCCTTGAACTCAACGGGCTATCTGGCCCTCCAGGTTCTTGAAGCTCAACAGCCAGGTAAGGGCAGAATGGTCAGACCTTAGGTTGAATGGCTGACCATACAGGTACTTGTGTAAGTGCTCCAGCACCTTTACTATTGCCAAGAGCTCTCGTTGGGTATAACAGTAGTTCTTTTCTACCTTGTAGAGCATCTTGCTGTAGTGGGCTATAAATGATCCATTCTGGACCTGGGATAGAATGCCTCCAATGTCATGTCGCTGGCATCCGTGTCCTCAGTTAAGTCACTGCCAGGTTGTGTAAATTCTAAAATAGGTGCACTACAGAGTACTGACTTAAGTGCCTGGAATGCGCTATGCCTCTTCTGACCATGAGTAAGGCGGTAATTAGACGAATGAGGGGTTTGCAATGTTGGAGAAACCTCTGATGTACCAGCAGTAGTAGCTCCATAGGCCCAGGAAGCTTTGCAGCTCTCATTTGTCTTTCGGGTGAGGCCAATCCCTCACTGCTCAAGCCTTCTCCTGGTCCATGGTTGGCACTTCTTTGCATTCAGCTTCAGTTTAGCTGCCTGCAGCCTTTGCAGTATCTTAGTACGGTTATCGAGATGGTCTTCGAAGTTGTTGCCTATGACATTGATGTCATCCAGATGGAATAGACAAGTGTTATAAGTGAACCCTATCATTACTGTTACCATGAGGCATGGGAGGGTGGCTGGGGCATTGCAGAGGACAAAGGGCATAACCATAAATTGCCAAAGCCCTTGGCCAGTTGAGAATACAGTCTTCTCCTTATCTCTGGGATTTAGGGCCACTTGCCAGTATTCTGACTTCAATTCCAAAGTCAAGAGTTACCAGGCACCAACAAGCGTGTCCAGGGAGTTGTCAATCCAGGCTAAGGTGAAAGAGTTCTTTCTGGTGATAGCATTCAGCTTTCTCTAGTCCATGCAGAAACATAGCTCACTGTTCTTTACCAAGATACAGGGAAGCACCAAGGTCTGTAAAATTCTTCAATGATTTCCCTAGATGTCGTCTCCTCTCTGGGTTGTCTCTTGGTCTCTGTTGTACCTAATACTCCTCATCTTCAAGGTCGGCACAGCTGTTGTCTTGGCCACCTCCATCATTAGTGCTGTGGTTAATGCCTCATGGATGGTTTTGTAGTTTCCGAGCATAAGGCATTGTCATATCTTGGCATAAAGCACCCCATCGACAGTGGAGTAAGCAGCTTCCTGGGAGATATAATATTTGGCATATTCACCAGAACGTTTTAAACCAGCTGTTCTATCACCAGGGTAAACTCCTGCATCATTTCCTCTGGCTGTTGCAGCCTCGATTTAAGCTGACTGCGGTAGGCTGCAGCCAGGCAAATGTTCCCCGAAACAGTTTTCAAGAGCCTTCCAGATCTCTCCGGACATTGCCAACATTCAGTACTTCTACTGCCTAACCCTGGAGGCCAGTTATCAGTTGTGCAGCTTCCTCTTCTGCTGACTATTGTTTGTGGGTGGTGATGGCAGCAAATTGTCAGTGAAAACTTTGAGGATGGATTGTGTCAGACTTGGTTTGCTTAACCAGGTCTTTCAGCTTTCCATCTTTTCCATCATGCAGTTTAGTTCTTTTGCTCTTACATCGACTCTTCCCTCCAGGACATCAACAGTTCTTCAATGCGCTCTAGGGAGTTAACACATTGGTCAAAGTTCTTCATCCTTCTGCCCAGCTCTTTGACATCCTCTTTCATGCCAGCCAGTTGTTTGATATCTCCTTCTTCAGGTTCTCCAGTCCACATTTCATTTCTGTCTTCATTTCTGCCTGCATCTCCTCTGTTTCCAATTTCATTTTATCTTCCGTCTTATCCACGCTGAATTCAATTTTTTCCTCCATCTTCTCCATTGTACAATTCACAGTCATTATCTTGGTTCTGATCGCCTCCATTTGGTATTCCATCTTCTTGTTCATCTTTTCCATTTTTTTTTCCTTTCTGGATTTCATTTCCGTATTTATTTCATCCATGCAGAGTTTCATTTTTGTGCCTAGCTTCTTAATTTTGGCATGTTAAGTTTTCATCATTCCTCCATCATGACAAGAATTCCTACTCCTGACACCAGGGTAACAAAAGCTCTATTTTTCTTCAAGAAACTCTCTTTATTTCTTCCACAAACTGATTACAAACAGGATCTTCCCAAAAATAACTCAATGCTTTTGTAAAAATGCTGCTGTATTGTTTCTTTTCAATGTTGGCTGGGATAACAATTACAGCTGGCTACGAATTTGCTGTCGAAACCCACTCAGCTGTTGCACACATTCCCAGTGAAAAATGAACACTTGCTAGAGCCTCATTGCCTTTTTATACCTCATGATCACATAACTAGAATAATTAATAAAAGGGTCAAATTTACTTACACTCCACTTATTTATCGGGTAGGAGAATGTTTCATGGTGCATTTGCTGGCATCATCAGCTGTGTTCACTGTAAGTAGCTTCATAATTTACATTACATGTACATAACTAGAAACTTCCATAAACAGTCACAGGTGCAATATATCACAGTCACTCAGGTGTAACAATGCAGCCTTGAGCTCAAGGAATCTTCTGATACCACACATATTCACTCACAAAGTTGTAACAATCACAGGTGCAATGTCAAAAGAAGTTGCCACTGACACAGGTGTCCACTAATGCATGTGTAATAATGGATGCCAACAATCAGCTATGAATTATGAAACTAGCCATTAGCACTGTTCAGCAATGTTGGTCACAGGGCATAGTCATATTTATATTAACATCACGTTGTATTATATTTTGTAAGTAACTTAAAAGTTTTAAACAACATGCTAATTTTACTTGATAGAAAAAAGAAAAAGTTTCCTTGAAACCCTATGCATTATAACACTTTACATAAATCAAATGTAAATTGTGATTTTTTATTCCATGTTGCAATTTGAAGCAAAGAAATCTTCTCAGAGCCTTGGAAAAGGCATGTTTGGTTGTACTGATTAATATGTTGTGAAATGAAACATTTCTTTTGTAGTGCACTGACTGCACACATATTCTGCACTGAAGTATTTTACCATCAGCAGAAAATATGTCTGGTCTGAAAGTATTAATGTAATTGCACTGAATTTTGGCATGTTACTAGCTACCTTGCACAAAAAAAAGTTGCAATAGAAACTGAAAGGAAGAGAAAATCATAATAATGAAACCATGTTTTGGCTCTGGCATTAGTTGCTGTTGAAGGACATGATTTGAAAGGAAGTGAAACACAAGTGATAATTAGGATCATTACCTACTGTTATCACTTTTTATGGTGACACTCATTTTTGTTAATAGTAAAGTGATAAGTTATAACCAAAAAGACCACAAAAGGCATTTTTTTGGGCTATTACGCATTTATATTATAAAAGGCAGAAGAGGCAACATAAAACTGAAGAATTTCAAACACAAACATGTAAATCTCACAATTTCACTTTCAAATTGAAGATAGACCTAACACATTTAAAAAGGTGCTCTGCAAAAGTTCCAGTCTCTGGTGACCATCATGCAGCAGAGAATTGCAAGGAAATGAATATTGTATTGAGCAATTTTCAGGTCATACAACATCTATGCCTTCAAGAAACACTTTAAACCATTAATGCCACAAACAAAGCGGTTCAAGTTGCTCAATGTTAAGGTGACAAGTAATGGACTGGCCATCCTTCAAAGCACAACATCATGAATTTGAATCCCTGCAACTGCTGTAAAATGTGCCTGTGATGGCATGCTTGGATATTGATAGGTTTATGTTTGACTGCAATTGCATGGATTTTGCTTTTTGTTTGTAAAAAATAAATGAAACAACACCAAAACTTTTTATATTAGAACCAGCTTAAAAATTCAATGCCACAGCTGGGATTTGAGCAAGGTTTCCCACTCTCCACGCAGTTGCTCTAATCATTGAGCTACTGTGACAACATGAATCAGTCTGAGGATAGAGTATTGTACTGGCAAATTCCCACAGTAGCTCCATGATTAGGGCAGCCACACAGAGAGAAGAGAACAGAGTAAAAATCCTGGCATGGCATTGAATTTTTCAGCTGGTTCTAACAGTAAAGAAAGGATACCCATAGTAATGTAAGTATAGCACCAATGTCAATACAATAATACTATAACTTTTATTGCAAACATTTAAATACTTTTATTATGTAAAACAACTATAAATATTTGTATTTTCTTGTTGAAGGTTAGTATAACCAGAAATTAAAAATCAAAGCCAATAAAAGAAATAAAAAGGTTAACAAAGCAGCCTGTGTGAAATACGCTACACCAGACACTAAGGGCTACTCCAGAATTAATGTAGCATCATGTGGTTTAACTTTACTGTAGTATAACACCAAATGTTCAATAGCTATAACTTTGTGATTCCTTGGGGGTTAAATTTGAGTATGTAGTGAATAGTTATGATATTCCAGTCAGATGGTTCATTATTAAAAGTTAACATGTGTATTTAATAATTTCTTTTTCCTTGTTGCAGGTTGCGCAGAAGTTTTATACCCTTCTTGTGTTGAAAAAACATATGGTTCTAGAATTAACACAGGAACATTCGTATGATGATATAATGATCACGAGAGGTAGCAAATTTGAAAATCCCTCGTTGTAAAAAAGGACAAACAGTGTTATGTTTTATAGAAGACTTTTAAAATATTGCACATCACTTTTAATTGATGCATCTGAGCATGCCAACGATCACGAAATGACAACAGTGTTCTTGAAGGATAATTTTCTGAGGTTGTGGTTTTTAATGTAAATACACTTTGGAACAGTTTTAGTGTGTATAGGTGCACAAGTCATCTTATGTGAAATTGGCATAATGCCATTTATTCACCCAATATAAAACTGAAATAATGGTATAACACCATTTATTCAACAAATATAAAGCTGAAATAATGGTGTAATGCCATTTATTCAACCAATATAAAACTTCCAGTGCTGTTTGTATGATTTTACAATGGAATGATTGTGTTATTACTGAAGTAGTAACTTTTTTGCTATTAAATGAAATTTTGTGAATCATAGGTTTGATACATCATACATGAAACTCTGACCACTACTGGTTAATTTTTTTCAACAAAATTGGTGGTTCTGCTTAGATAGAAGCATTACAGTAAGAGAATTCCTGAAAAAAGGTACTGAAGTGATACCAATGAAATTGAAGATAAGGTTGAAACACAAAGGAGGAAAATCTCAAAAAGCCCAATATATATGCAGGTAATTTGACTTCAGGAAAGAAAATGTTTTGGTAGATTTAACACTGTGGGCTGCTGGAGTTTAGGTAAAGGCAAATTGAACAATGAGAACAAAGACTCCAATCAAGCTGTATTGCAGACTTCAGACCTCTTAATCTTATAAACTTCTATTTTACACTGCAAATGTTTCAAGTTAAATTTCAATTATCCTCTTTTTTTTTTTTTTTTTTTCTTCTCACTTTTTCTGTGTATAACGCATGGTATCTTTTTCAAGAACTTAAAATATCTTATTACTGAGTAAAATAAGCTTCCAAAGCTATTTTTTAATTTCTTTATTGTCTAGGAAGTGTTTAAAAAAATAAGCCTTACCTTGCCTACTATACAAAGCAGAAGTGAAACTGTGAAAATGGAGGTAATTGTTAATAGCACATAATTCTAAAAATCTTTGTATACATAAGCAATGAAATTGTAACTGTCTTCATGTTAAACTACTTGAAGCATTGATGCTAGAATGCAATATATTCTGTTCATTTCATTTCATTGTGCAAGACAAAAAATAGTGCAATACTTTCTGGTCTGCTGCTTTACAATATTTATACCTCTACAATGTGCTTCATTAGCTCTTGAATGGTTTTAGATAAATACATGATATTTTAATCTTCAAATTTTAACATTTAAAATTCATATGCAGTGTATCACTTGCTTCTAGGTTTAATGAGTTTGTGTAAATTGTTAAGTGGATGTGCCTTAGTTGTCTTTCTAGTGGTTTACAGCACAGTTAGGTGTTTAATAGTTGAACACTTCACTCTGTGGGAAAAAGTAGTTTGTGTTTTTGAGAGATATGGTAAAGATTAACCAGATCTTAGCCAATTTTATATGCTGTGTACCTTCTCTGAAAATTTATGATGCATGAAACGCATATCACAGTGCTCCATTGTCAAAATCAGCTGAAAACCAAATGGTAGATGTAAATAACTAGAGAAAGGAGATGCTGCAACAAATAAAGACTGTGCCTCACAGAGTTAACATACAATATGGTGCACCATTGAGCTTAAGCTATTGAAGATGAAGAGCCAGGAAGCAAATATTGTATGACCTTTGTCCAGCACTCTGCTCCGAGTTGGAACAGCGTGCCATTGTAGCATGTGTTATGTGATTAAGGGCTGGTTGTATGAACTCATATTATGGAATAGTTACACTCAGATTACCCTATCTAGAGTAATGAATGAGATGAGTTTTGTGACACATTTTTATTCCACTGTTAGCATTATTTATAGTGAGTCATTCATGGCGTACTTGATACTTAACAATGGCAGGTTAGAAACTTTGTTTTGCTGAAACTTGGGTAGCAGTTTGTAATGTTTTCACTCTCAACTGTTCCTAAACTGCTATTATTTCTTATTTGAACAACTGTTTGCAGTACTATGAAATAATTATGAATGTTCCCAAACATGGTCAGATGCAATATTATAATAATGCAAGCAAGTTATACAAAATATAGGCATGTTCTGGAAAATCACCTAGAAATGCTGCTACTTGCAATAGGGTATGTGTATGAGAGTGAATAATAAAGTAGCATTTTGTACTGATACATGCTTTATAACTGAGTTTACAGCATATTTTGTTTCCTGTATTCAAAACATCCAACACACAGTCTGGCCAGTCATTGTATTCTTTAAAAATGCTTTTTTAATTCAAATTTAAAAAATTATATTTTAACGGTTGCCACTTAAAATATAATTGAATTACAGTTTTATGTTTCTCAGGATCCTAGGTAAGAAAAAACTGAAAAACCTAAGAGTGGAAAAAATGTATAAGTGAAAGTACACAGCAGTGAAGAGGAAACAAAATTGTTGTTTTGTTCACTATTTTCAAAACGCATAGCTTTTTGGAAATTATAATGCATTTTTTTGTTTCTTTCACTTAGCATATTTATCTCAGAGCAAGACTTTTTTTTCCAAAATATTAATGTTGAGAACTGGGTATGATCTGATATTTGCAGTATATGTTTTCTGAATACCATACAGGAAAAAGTAAATTTCAAACCTTGTGGGTATGGCACTGTTGAAACCTGAGGGAAATGATATAGATTATCGCTAAGGTTGTTACGTATGGGGCAGATTTTAAGCATTTCATTTCTTACAACAAAGTTAGGTGTTAACAGCCCTACAAGCATTCTCATTGGAAAAAAGATTTCTCTCCAAGACTAAAATAAATTCAAAGGACTTACTTTCACATTGGCGGTTGCACATAATGTATTGGGAACAACAGTCAAGCAGAAAGAGACAGGTTATCTGTGCATTTTCTCTTGAGCTGTACATATACCAGTACACCTCCATTTTTCCCTTCATCATTAATTTATGCTCAGATTAGGTAAAATGTTTTACAATATATTATATTAAGCATGTCTTAATAAACGATTATATGCATAATGGTTATAAAGCTAATGTGCTGCGATCACCACTGGCATATTATGTTCTTCCTTCTCTGTCTCTCTCCCACTCACAATTTGAATTTCTGCGCAAATTCAAATTACATAAAAATTTGTACAATGTGTTATATTAAGTATGCTGTCTCAATAAACAGTCATATCCATCATGGTCATTGCAGCTAAGCTGCCCCAGCATGGTTCCACACATACTGCACATTTCTGTACTCCCCTCTCCATCTCTTTCCCACTCAAAACATTAATTTCTTTACAAATTTGAATTCTTAATCTAGGTAAAACTTTTTACAGTTGTGTGTTATATTAGGTAATAGTTGATTGCCTGATTGAGTGCTGCACACTGGTTGTCCAATATAAGTGAATTTCTTAATATGTGTTTGAAAACCAAAAAGCTTAAGACAACATGTCATAGAGATGATCTGATAAATGACCATGAGAATGATTCAAGTTGAGAGAGATGATTTGAAGGTTAGTGTGTAAGTGATAGTTGTTACACATGTGCATGATATCACGTCTATGTGAGTTTCACACATTCTCCCTCTCTCCTACCCATCATATGAATTTCTGCATAAATTCAAATTAAGTAAAAACAAAACAAAAGAAAAAAGGAAGGAAGGGACTTGGTCAGCTTAATTGTCTCTTAGTTTCCTCAAAATATATGACAAAACTTTAAATTTGAATTTAAAAAATTAAGTTATTATATCTTCTTTTATATAGATGATATGCTAAATTCCAAAATTAAGTTCTGAAAAATGGGGGTCGTCTTGTATATTTTAGGTTGCATTTATTCTGCTAAATATGGTATGTTCCATGCACTCAAATGTTCACCCAGATGCATATTGTAGTGATTTAGTAAATACTGAATTATAATTGCCTGACGTGTGCCACAAACAAGTCTTTGAGACTGTGCTTTATTATTTTGGTGTTCTAAAGACTGCATGACAACTAAGTGCTGAATGAACAGCAATCTGTTTGCTTTCATTGGTGTGAAAAAACATTCAGTATTTGTTACAAAAATATACAATGCATACTATGTTTGTTGACTTCTGAGAATCAAAAGCAACCATCCCATGCCAGATGAAAGTACATCCTGTTCCAAAGTGGCAGGAGTTTCAAAACCAATCATTATTATTATTAATAATAATAATAGTAATAATCATAATGATAATGATCATGATAATAATAATAATAGTGATAATGATCATAATAATAATAATATATTACCGACTTCGTGGTTTAAATTTAAGCTTTGAATTTGACTTAAGTGGAGACTTAAAGGTGTATTGGATTTTATAACACAGAGTGCATACTATGTTTGTTGATGACGATGATGATGCTGATTAATAATGTTGATGATGACGATGATGATAATAAAACCGACTTAGTGGTTTAAATTTAAGCTTTGAATTTTACTTAAGTGGAGACTTAAAGGTGTATTGGATTTTATAACACAGAGTGCATACTATGTTTGTTGATGATGATGATGATGCTGATTAATAATGTTGATGATGACGATGATGATAATAAAACCGACTTCGTGGTTTAAATTTAAGCTTTGAATTTTACTTAAGTGGAGACTTAAAGGTGTATTGGATTTTATAACACAGAGTGCAAATATTAAGCTGAGATATATATGGTTTTGCTTAAACAGTAAGTTACGGGGTAACCATATTATCTGAAGAAGTTGGTATTAGTGATAAAATAAATGCAAATTATCTTGACCCATAAGCAACACAAGACAAGTGTAGAATATGTCCAAACCATTCCCGCATTTGAAAGGCAGTGCTTTCCCTTGAGTTTCTAGTTTAGACAATTATTCACCTGAGTTTCTGGTAGTTAAGGCTTATGTGGAATCTCAAGGTTTCTCCTTTCATTCGGGAAACCTTGAGAACTACAATCATCTCTTCACCATGGCAGAGTTAAATCAACTCAGAATTCTCAAAACATATTTTTAAATAAGCAAACTGTGAGCACAGAACAAATTAATAATTTAAATAAACAAAACTTAAATTTAAATTCATACTTTTATCATACACTTTATTACCATCATATCTATAATGTATTACTTTATATTTTGGTAACAAAGCCCACTTGTCAGGAATAAGGTGCTACTTAATTTCCATAAAGGTTTGCATTGTGTGCTTCTATAAAAGTTTACATTGTGTGTTTCCATAAAAGTATGCATTGTGCGCTTCCATAAAGGTATGCAATCATGTTTCCATAAAACGTTTGCATTGTGTATTTCCATAAAAGTATGCAATTGTGTGTTTCCATAAAAGTATGCAATCGTGTGTTTCCATAAAAGTTTGCATTGTGTGTTTCCATAAAAGTATGCAATCGTGTGTTTCCATAAAAGTTTGCAGTTGCATGTTTCCATAAAAGTTTGCATTGTGTGTTTCCATAAAAGAATGCAATCGTGTGTTTCCATAAAAGAATGCAATCATGTGTTTCCATAAAAGAATGCAATCATGTGTTTCCATAAAAGTTTGCAGTTGCATGTTTCCATAAAAGTTTGCATTGTGTGTTTCCATAAAAGAATGCAATCATGTGTTTCCATAAAAGTATGCATTGTGTGTTTCCATAAAAGAATGCAATCATGTGTTTCCATAAAAGTTTGCATTGTGTGTTTCCATAAAAGAATGCAATCATGTGTTTCCATAAAAGTATGCATTGTGTGTTTCCATAAAAGAATGCAATCATGTGTTTCCATAAAAGTTTGCATTGTGTGTTTCCATAAAAGTTTGCATTGTGTGTTTCCATAAAAGAATGCAATCATGTGTTTCCATAAAAGAATGCAATCATGTGTTTCCATAAAAGTATGCATTGTGAACAATGTTCTAAGTATACTATTCTGTTTTAAATACAGTAAAAGCCGTGATTATGCTCTTCATGTGACTACAGCCAAAATGTATAATAAAATTTGGGCAACTCTACATGCTGGATGTGATTTATTAGGTTTGAAAAAGCAATTTGGACACAATTTAATAGGAAATACAATGCAATAAATGTTATCTGTGAAGATTCGGGTACAATAAAAAGCAAAATGAAGAATAAGAGATAATATCTAATGAAAAAAGTCTTCGATTGTTCAGTGCTGCATACTCGTATCACTAATATGAATTATTACATTTATGCTTTGCCACTTTGTACTACTGTACAATTTGCTCTACACTACAGAATTCAAAGAAAGACTAAATGGCCAAAAAACTTTGACAGGGAGCCTCTTGAAAGTATAAATTCATTTCAGGAAAAGGTATTGATATAAGACTAATAGTACAGACCAAGGGGTTTTCCAAGTAAAGCACTCAAGCTTCAATGACCACTGAGTACAGCCACCCAAAGTATTTTCTCACCATACTTTTAAAATGTTAATTATTTTTCAAATTCTACAAAATACTTCTATTCATTTTAAACCTGAAAAAGCACTAATAGCAGCATTTGAAATTATTAAAGGGGTAAAATTATGCAACATTAATATGCAATATCCAGGGACTTTACAGATAAAGAGTAATGAATGGGATAGCATTATAATCAGGAACATAATTACAGGATTTTTACTGTAATAACTTTATTTTACCTCATTTTTATCATTCACCTTTCATATGTTCTAAATAATGTAGCAAAAACTCTTGTTTTTTCAACACACACCTCTTTGTTGTTCCATAAACTGATCACAATCTGCTCACAAATAACCATCTTTCATACCAATTCTGTCATATAGTCTCTTTTTGATGTTCATTGCAGTGACAATACAGTATGCTATGAATTTCCCATCAAACTCTCTTGCTGTTGCATATGATGCATTCCCAGTGAAAACTGCATACTGGCCAATGCTTTGTTCCCCTTTTTGTATCTGTTGGTTACATCACTGCAGACTTCTAGAAACAGTCGCACATACAAAATCACCCAATGTCACACAACTTACTAAAAATGCTTGCTTCTACTTGAAAGAATCTTCCAAGAGAACACATGTCCACTCGCACAGGGGTAACAATCACAGCTGTGATATCATGTGTAACAACTATGACTTACACACTAACCTTCAAATCATCTCTCTCAACTTGAATCATTCTCATACAGACATTTATCGGATCATCTCTATGACATGTTGCTTTAAGCTTTTTTTTTTTTTCAAACACATATTAAGAAATTCACTTATATTGGACAACCTTTGTCCAGCACTCAAACAGGCAAGCAACTGTTCCCTTTTTATATTTCAAATAAGCAGCAATTGCCACTTGAAAGCATCAAACCACTCATTCCATGGTTATGCCTTTAATTGCCTCTATTCTGGCATCACATATTACAATTTAGCGCCTAACTATGGAATGATGTCTTAGCAGGTTTATTTGAGTTCATATAACCAACCCCAATAGAGTTACATCTATAGTGGAAGGTTAAGTTCATTTTAATAGCATTAACATAAAAGTAAAGTTTTGAAACAGAATGAGGTTGTGTATTTGATCATAAAAATTATATGAATGTTAAAAATAGATATATGGTTAAGATTTTTTAAGTTAGGCAACAAAAAATTAAAAATAATATTTGAGAAAATATTAACATTAAACGGTTAAAAATGTTTTCCTAAAACTGCAGATATACTGCACTGCATTATTAATTTACATAATCATAATTTTGGTTGAAATTCTTCTGTTCAGTTGATGGATGATTAAAACTGGAAAAATAAAAAAAAATGTAAATTATTTTATGGAACAAGTCTCAAGCTGCCAAACTTCTAGTCTACTGGAGTATGTCATTCAACTGCATCTTACCTTTGCTAAAGATTCAACAATGAAACATTTATACACATTCTGTTTTTGGACCAACACCACCTACTACATTAAAATTTTGCAGCTAATTTGTAAATTAGTAATTAATTCTGATTTAGTATATAAATAAAATGCTACAAGATATATAGTTGCAGAATGTATTTATTTGGCAAAATATGCAATGTCTTCATTTAAGTAAATAAGCTACAGGTTGCTTAACTAACAGAAACTTGGGTCAGTTAAAATTAGCATGTTGACATAAAATTATGTGGCAGTGTTTCTAAATTTAAAAACAAAACTTTGATGTCATTTTTTTTGTACAAGACATGTAGTATAGTCAAAGTAAATATTTCATTGTGCTTCTGCAACATTCATTGAATAAAGTATTAATCATTTTGGTCGTGAGATGCTTCCTAAATGATATCAGTTTATAGTTATGGAGGAGAAAACATTCCTAAAAGAAATTTGCTTCATGGAAGAAAGCTTTTCTTACACTTTTGGTTGGTTCTGCAACCTGATGGGTTGTGTAGTAGGTGGATGTTTAGTTAAGAGTAGAATAAAATATATGTTGTTATTGTAAGCAGACCAGGAAGTATGAAAAAGTTGTCCGATTTTTGAAGCTGAGTGTGTATGAGAATGTTACAGAGATATTTTGTTTTGTTCACTCTGCTCTTGAGCTTAATATTATTGTCTCTTCATAATTAAATGTCTCAGAACAAGAATGAACCAGCTGCAAGTTCAACAATGCACAGTGTAAATGTAGCCAAACTATCTGCTCACACACACTCAAAGGTTTAATCCTGTTCTTAGGTATTTGTCACATACATCTGTCTGTTCTCTCAGTGCAAGGAAACAAACTGGGCTTCCAAGCAGTGAGGGGAAAAAAATGTGGCTACTGTGTACTGTAACTGAAACTCAGTATGTGGAGCTAATGTCTAACTGTAAACTGTAAAGGTGTGCAGCTATTGCTGAGAGAAGAATTTCATAGGACAGTCACCTGCCCTAAGTGATTACCAGCTAAGAAACAAAGAAGAATTTTAATCTTATGAGTATGGTGATAACATTAGACTTGTATACAGTAGTGAATCATTGGTTTCATGTCAACAATGCCAAATAGTTACCCAATTGTCAATCTAAGAATCTGAAATATCACCAATTTTGATCAGAGAAACTATCAAAATTATTATGAAATTGAAAAGAAGCCTGATTAAAGTGGTTTCCTAAGTGATTTTTTAGAGCTCTTGCTCACGAGTTTCAGAATAACCAAAAATGGTAACCAGAACAAGAATAACAAAGTTAAAATACATATATTTTATTGGGTGCATTTACAATTGACGAAAAGCTTTCCAGGGCTCCAGGATAGAGAAAGGAGTCTTGGCCAAGTTAACTTTCTCGTTCTTTCCCAGGCATGGCACTTTAGTTCCATATTGATAGAAAGCTTTCCAGTACCCCAGGAATGAGAAAGGAGACTTGGCCAGGTTAACTTTATTGTTTATTCCCAAGCATGGCACTCTAGATCTATATTGATTGAAAGCTTTCCAGGGCTCCAAGAATGAGAAAGGAGACTTGGCCAGGTTAACTTTCTCGTTTATTCCCAAGCATGGCATTCCAGATCCATATTGATATTTCCAGGGCCCCAGGAATGAGAAAGGAGACCTGGCCAGTTACATTATTCTAGGTGACCATGACAGAAACGGTCACACTTGCTTTAACTTTTAGCATTGGCTATACCCATATTATGTTGGCTGGATTGGACGCAAGTAAAAAAATATAATTGGTCAATTAATAACAAATGAAATCCCAATAGGCAAAACCACTTATACGGTTAGAGTTCCATATGGTTATGAGTATGCATTTCCATTACCATGCTACTGGAGCCAGAATACTGTGTCCTGCATGTCCTGAAACTTATTGTTACTGAACTACTGGCGCCAGAATACTGTGTCCTGCATGTCCTGAAACTTATTGTTACTGAGCTACTGGAGCCAGAATACTGTGTCCTGCATGTCCTGAAACTTATTGTTACTGAGCTACTGGAGCCAGAATACTGTGTCCTGCATGTCCTGAAACTTCTTGTTACTGAGCTACTGGAGCCAGAATACTGTGTCCTGCATGTCCTGAAACTCTTTGTTACTGAGCTACTGGAGCCAGAATACTGTGTCCTGCATGTCCTGAAACTTCTTGTTACTGAGCTACTGGAGCCAGAATACTGTGTCCTGCATGTCCTGAAACTTCTTGCTGCTGAGCTACTGGAGCCAGAATACTGTGTCCTGCATGTCCTGAAACTTCTTGCTGCTCAGCTACTAGAGCCAGAATACTGTGTCCTGCATGTCCTGAAACTTCTTGTTACTGAGCTACTGGAGCCAGAATACTGTGTCCTGCATGTCCTGAAACTTCTTGTTACTGAGCTACTGGAGCCAGAATACTGTGTCCTGCATGTCCTGAAACTTATTGTTACTGAGCTACTGGAGCCAGAATACTGTGTCCTGCATGTCCTGAAACTTATTGTTACTGAGCTACTGGAGCCAGAATACTGTGTCCTGCATGTCCTGAAACTTCTTGTTACTGAGCTACTGGAGCCAGAATACTGTGTCCTGCATGTCCTGAAACTTCTTGTTACTGAGCTACTGGAGCCAGAATACTGTGTCCTGCATGTCCTGAAACTTCTTGTTACTGAGCTACTGGAGCCAGAATACTGTGTCCTGCATGTCCTGAAACTTCTTGTTACTGAGCTACTGGAGCCAGAATGCTGTGTCCTGCATGTCCTGCATGTCCTGAAACTTCTTGCTGCTGAGCTACTGGAGCCAGAATACTGTGTCCTGCATGTCCTGAAACTTCTTGTTACTGAGCTACTGGAGCCAGAATACTGTGTCCTGCATGTCCTGAAACTTCTTGTTACTGAGCTACTGGAGCCAGAATACTGTGTCCTGCATGTCCTGAAACTTCTTGTTACTGAGCTACTGGAGCCAGAATGCTGTGTCCTGCATGTCCTGCATGTCCTGAAACTTCTTGCTGCTGAGCTACTGGAGCCAGAATACTGTGTCCTGCATGTCCTGAAACTTCTTGCTGCTGACCTACTGGAGCCAGAATACTATGTCCTGAAACTTCTTGTTACTGAGCTTCTGGAGCCAGAATGCTGTGTCCTGCATGTCCTGCATGTCCTGAAACTTCTTGCTGCTGAGCTACTGGAGCCAGAATACTGTGTCCTGCATGTCCTGAAACTTCTTGATGCTGAGCTACTGGAGCCAGAATACTGTGTTCTGCATGTCCTGAAACTGCTCGTTTCTGTTTTGGTTACCATTCTTGGGTTGTTGTGAAGCTGCCTTCAGTGGGTGGCACCTTTCGGAGCGTAGGCATGAGACAGTAGCTTGCCTAAGAGTAACCTCTGAATGTTTGTGAAAGTCTGGCAGCCATCCTAGAAAATATGCTTATCATGACTCTCGTTGACTGAATGATGATCCCAGAAAAGAAAATTAAATGCAGTTCACGCAGGAAAGTGGGATAACGGATCAGTGATTAGATAGTAATTCTGTATTTTTAATTTATATGAAAGATTAGAGAAGGAAAAATAATGATATTTGAATGAAAACGCAGATAAAGGCCCTATTCTATTACAGACATGTTGAACATAGAGACCTAAAACAGTAGTTCCCAATGGGTAAGGGCTTACAACTTACTGAGAAAAGAAGCATTTGCTTTAATCACCATCACCTTTGATAATTGGTACACATTTTCTGGTGATGGGAGAGTGTAAATCACTGAAAATTACAATTAAAATATACATAGTGTTCACAAATACCTATCCACTTCTTGAACTTATATTTCATAGGTGTGTATTGATTTTTGGTTTTGTTATTTGGATGTTGTAGGAGCTCCAGGGGTTGTACAAATATGAATCACTTAAAAGCACTGCATTCATACAGGATAAGACTGTATATGTAAAGTAAGGATGTATTTAGATTCAAGAAGTGGAATTCAAACTCAGAACCTTATCATTAGAAACCCGCTGCACTAATCACTCACTTATAGAGTGATCAAATTTATTTGATTTACCATGTCAAAACTTGAATTGTTGACATCTTGTTAGAGCAAATTTCTAGTTGCCCAATAGTTCTCAGAAGCTGCAGAAGAAGTCGGCATGAATATCAACATCTTTGGTAGTCTGAATTTGGGTTACTGTAAACGGTGCCAGTAAGTATCGGGGCCTTTGGTAGTCTGAATGTGAGTTACTCTAAGCATTGTTGGTGCCTTTTGTGTTGTGAATATGAGTTTCTTCTAAGAGATACCAATGGTTGACAGTGTCTCTGAGGCTGAAATGAGTTATTCTTCAAATGGATGCTATTATGGATGTGATAGCAGCTCTTTGAACTGCTATTTGTCCCGTACAACTGTTGTTTCACTACTTTCCTCTTGTTTGTATTTTTGTTAACCTCCCATCCACTGATGGGATTTTATGACTCTATGAATGAATAGAATTTTGCTCATTGCACTTTTAGTTAAGCTGTACTTCATTTTTATATTCCTGTTCTGATAACAAGATAAAAGGAATAAAATATCTGTCTCAAATTGTAAACATATTTAAGCATTCGTTCACAATAAGTTACCAATATTCACACTCTCAGAGTTGCAGAACATTCCGATAAAAACTTATCCTGTAGCATCTACCATAATTTGAATCTGGGCCTTCACTACCATAAATAGAAAAGAATACTTAAACATGAGTGCCCTCCACTTAAGCAAATAAAAATGAGAAAGTAAGTCACAATACCAAAAACAGCACTTCCCTTATGATACAAGAAAACATAACTAAAGCAAAAATGCACTTCAACCTAATGTGTTGCCATCATTAGCCTTTCTATAAGGCTCATTGAAACTGCTGAAATTGAGGTACATTGCAGTCATCATAATGAAGTGTTCTTTGAATTATTCTACCAGATCAAAAATAGTTTGTCATGAAAATATGATTCCGGTTATACACTACATTCCTCTGCATTGAAATTGACAGTTTGCATATAGATGGTCCACTAGAAATCTCTGGTAGGCATTGGCCATTAGATTGATTCCTAGAAGGGCCCATTGACTGCCACTTTAAGAGGGTAAATGATATCATTGTCACTTTTGGTCAAAAAAAACACCTTTTTGTTATTGCAAAAATCAAGACTATCAATCTTGTTTTGTATTTTTCCGAAGTTTTGTGGCCCTATGATGTTTCTAACTTAATAAAATATATATAATTTTTAAAGTCTGCACCCTTTAAATGCCCTTCACATGTAAACATTAACTTAATTTTCTACCATCTTATTTTTTTTTAAACATTTTCTGCAATCAAAAGCTCTCTCCTCTTACCATTTTTATGCAAAGATGCTGAAAATTATGCTCTATATTCAAGACACTCGGACTAATAAAACCAATTATTGGATTTTTTATGTATTGCATGGTTCATGAAATAAAAAGTAAAGTATATGACATGAGAGCAAAAAATGCAAAACATATCATCAGTATACAAAATACTTTTTTTATTCTACAGAGGAAGCAGATTTGAAAAATGTGATAATTAGTGTTATTAATCACAGTTTCCAAAATATTCAGTAACATTTTTAGCCTCATTGTATTAAAATTGCAGGAGGAGATAAGATTTTAAAAACTAACATTTTTAAAACAAAAAGCATTAACTAACAAACTTGTAGCAGCAGAGTTGAAACTTCAATGGATGTATACATGGAGTCATTCAGCATACATGTACAAAACTTTAAGTGCCTAGCTGTAAAACTCTAGAAGTTAGATTTGAAACCCATTCACCACCTTAAGTCATTTCAAATTCCGTCGTGGTAAGAGCAAAGTACATTTGATCACTCGGTACAAAATATAGTTGTGGATAAGTATACAGTGAAAGCAGTACCAGGCAGATAATCTTCAGATGTGTTTCATAACAGACAGGACGCATCATCATCATCATCATCATCATCAGGACTGTGCTGTAATATTATGTTAGTATTAAAATGTAATATTGCAATACTGTACAAATTATATACAAACAGTATGTCGGTTAGGTAAATATAGCAATCAAAGCTAAATGTTAGTATACCAATAACACTTTTCTCATACTCTAACAGTGACTGTGTTAGCAATACCAAATTTTTAAATAAAATAAATAAAACAAATTTAAGTAATCCTATGTAAATATAAAACAATATATTTTATCATCCCTGATGATGTCATTTGAGTTGCCTATTTGAACCAGGTACATCATATACATTAATTCTGTTGGCGTATAAATTCATCCATGATTCTTCGGAATTTTCATTAAACATTCTTTTATCTATCCTTTTATTGGTTTTTACACCTGTGGGTGATGTATTGAGGAGCTACAGTGCAGCAACTATGGGTTTCTATAAAGGGCCTTAGTGGTGAAGGATTCCTTGTAGATTTTATGCTTACATGTTGTGTTAGAAGTGTTAGCATCATATTACTTTTGTTCATTGCTTTTGATAACAGAATATTAAAATGGAAGCTCTGTTTGTTAAGAGTGAAGGAATTGTTTCTGTGCTTTTAAAATGTTTCATATAAATTAATGTGAATGAAGATTATTTATTGTTTTCATATTTTTCTTCTCAGGCAAACAATACATTTAGACAATAGCTGTATTACTTTTGCATTTACTTGCTAGCTGCAACTCCATGTTTGTGGATTTTCTTAAAATAAATTAGCATACTAATGTGAATTTTTAAAACATTCTACATTAATGTCAAACATCCATTTTTAAGAAAATATATTTGCAATAACTGCAGCAGCATGGCAAATTGCGGATATTCGTCTGAGAAATTTGGGAACCACTATTCTAATAGATACAAAAATATTGATGAGGATGTGACTGTTTATCTTTATCATTATTTTTCTATGTGAGAACTAATATACCTAGCCACTGTATTTCTTTCTTAAACATGTTACAGTTTAACTTGCTCTATGGATAGACAGATCCTCTCTTCAGTAATATGAATGCTGACAGTTTTCTTGTGATTTATTTAACTTAACATCCATTGCCATAATAACTTAAGTCAAAAGTCAAGAAATAATTACCTTATAGCAACTAATAAGAGTTTAAAAGTGGAATTAAATCATTAAATGGAAACACAGCTTTATCAGCTGTGTTAACTGAGATAATTACAGTGGGAAAAAATTGATTTTTGCTTGGTACATTTATTATGACTGTGACTCCTGGCTGTCAACTTTTATGGTTTGTCTCTAAAATGTATGGGAACAAAGTTCATTTTACTGCTATGTGGGCAGATTCAGATTATTACAGACTTTCATCATGGACATGACAAAGGATCAAATTGTTGATAATGTTCAAACTTCTCGCTACCTTAAGATTACAGTTTCACTGCCAAACCCAGAGGTAGGTTTTACCAGCTAAAAGGTTACAGATTCCAAGGAACTTATATCCAACATAATCCTGAAGGAGCAAGGAACTTAATAGGATGTTGCTCAGATAAACTGATTTTACCTACCCACCTGCCCTTGTTTGCTAGCTTACTTACATATGGCCAAATAACACCATTAATAACACATCATCTGCTATGAGTGCCAAAAACAAAAGTAAATCAATGTTGCCAATTTATGAAAATGCTGTTAAAATTAAAATCTGTAAATTTTGGCGATTTGGATGTGTATAGGTCTCACAGATCATATGGCTATGCCATGGTTCATTGGGTTTTAGCTTCACAGATCCCTTAGCTATACCCTGTCATTGCTCCACATCCACGGCCGCATCTGCTACATTCCTCTCCTAAAAGGTATACCATGGCTACACTTTGCAGCTTAGGGCCCTTCACCCTCTGCTATGCCATATGGCAAATGTTGGCAACATGCACAGAGAAAAGGACAAGAAGCATGATGTCTCCATTATGTTTATGGAGGAAAGTGATGCAGAAGTGATAAAAGTGAAAAAGTTAAGATTATAAGCATGTTATAAATAAAAAAAAATATAAGTGAATAAGTGTTGCAAAAGTGTTATTAGTGTATATTCTCTACATTTTGGTATTGAAATGATACATAATGTAATAGAAATATCAATTTGTAGCTATCCTCTTGGTTCAGGAGTTACCCAAGATTACAAATTGAATATTGCAATGTAAACTAGGTACTTCGTTCATTGAGTTACAGCAAAATGCACAGTGTGCACACTTCATTTGTTGGGATTGCACCAAACTTTCAGGAATTTTAAAGTCAGCTCTGATTTGTAATTATCTTATTAATACCAGAAACAATTTCAGAATCATTACTATCAGGTCCCAAGGTTTCTTTTAAAATGAAATTCCCTTGTATTTAAAATTAGATAAGGGGGAAAATGTTGTATTCTGATCACTTCATTGGAAGTAGGGGAGGAGGTTAGGATTAAGAAGTGAAAAAGAATTTCAGTACTTCGGCCAAGGCCCCTATTTTTCCCATATAGAGTAGCCTAGTTTCCCAGCAATAGTTGGACATTTTTGGGCAGAACTTCTGTTGGGGGAGGGAGAGTCCTTTCCATCCACTGCATGCACTACATATCACTATTATTGTGTCATGCCCTGCAGCCCATGGTAGGAAAATGTGGCAATATAATGCCACTCCTGCATTCACCTACCAACCTGGAAAAACATGAAAAATCCCAGTCATGGTGGTTACTAATGGGAATTGAACCTGGGGCCTTCCTAATGCAGGCCTCGAATGCACTGCCTCAGCCATGAAGATAATAAATAGGCAGGATTAGCTTTGTATTTGTGGGTTAAATGGAACATTAAAATATAAAATAGCATTAATTATGTAGCTTTATGCAATTTTAACTTTTCATAGTGATGCTGTGTGTGTGAACATGTTATAGTTTTGTGAGAAAGAATAGAACCAACTTGAGGAAGCTGATGTGCAATAAGATATTGGAATGAAGTGCAGCAGCACCACTGTGTGCAATCAAAACAACTTCAGTAGACTTCCTGAAAGGAGCTGCATATGTTGCCACAGCCTAAAATGTAACTCTAGAAATGCGCAAATACTACCTCCAGATTCATAGTATATTTAGTTTTGTGATAGTTCTGTCTTAATGAACCTGTAGCATGTATACGTACACATCTTGAAAAACATAACTGATCTTTATTTTTAATATAAAGACAAATTTGCCTTTTATTGCCTGCTTTATTCAATATTTACCTTGATTGGTCAAAATATGAAGCATAAAGAAAGAACATTACCAAGGGATTTTGTCTCTAATTAAAATTTTGTACATTTACTGCACTGAAGATTTTATATATTCTAAATTTCATGTCATGTATATTATTATGCTTTGTTACCTGAAGAAGAGCTTTACTGGTTTTGATTTCAGAAACTCGGCAAATGTGCTTTCTTAAAAACAGCTTATTTAGATTCTACTCCAAATACAACCAGAAAATTCATTTATATTAATAACTAAACATTTAAGGTTATAACAAAATATGAATTGCCAGTATTTTCTTGCTCCATAACTCATTGAAGCAGAAATGGTGGGATTCAAACAAATGAATGTAGCGAAAGAAAGTAATCTCTTATTAATTTTTAAATAGTTTGGAATGATATTCAGCAATACCATGAGTGGCAATAATCTCTCAGTAACTTAAGTGAGTTTAATTTATTCTTGTAATGAAAATTATTTCAAGACAAAAGGTATTGAAGTAATTACCAAATGTTTTTGTACTTTTACTGACGTGACTTACCAGTTTCATTTTTGTGAAAACATACACTGATTTTTATTAGCTTCTATTCCAAGCAGAACTGATTTGAGTAAAATGCAAATGAACAATACCTTTTATAATGTGTTCTTAGGCAAAGTAGAGATTATGGGGAAATGAATATAGATGTAAAAAAGCTATAAGTTATTAGTTTTTGAAGCTGTTGATGAAGTTGGATTTTGATTAGTGAGTAAGGCATCAATGAGACTGTATATTAGCTGTAAGGTACTTGCATCTAATTATCAGCTTAATTTATTTGTCATTAGTCACTTACTCAGTTGGCCTAATACATTTGTATACTTACTTATCAAAGAAGTTATAATAACGTTTTTTTTATTATTAGAACCAGAGTTGGCATTTCGGTATGTTTCTCCTGCTTTCCATGTAGTTGCTCTAACCATTAAGCTACTGTGACAACATGCTGGTATGACATCCAATCCTTGAACTGATTCTTGTTTTTTACCCGGTCAACCAACCGGTATGTGTACCTTAATGGTGACTTACATTCGTAAGTACTTAATATCTGGGAAAGGTGGGGGAATTCCATGCAGCGGGTGATTGTATGTATCCCAATTTGTTGGTTATAATGACATCATAGCTGCTGCTACCAATGCTTATCAACACTACAAAGTTGTTCACCATCTTGGTTGTTCGAAAAGCTTGCAAACAACAGTTTATATTTTGTATACATTTGTTCTTATTTTGAAAGTGTATTCAATGCTGGTTTATATACATTTATGAATCATTTTATCTTATCACATGTGTACCTGTGATATTATTTATCTTTATGTAGAGGTTTGGGAAAGCTAGGTTACATGACTTCTGTGGGTAAATGATTCATTTCAGTATAGTTTGGAGCAATCACACACATTTTTGTTGACTGCATGCCATTGCCTCTCCATTGGCTATTTGTCCTTCTGAACAGGTGACAGGTCTCTGTTATCTACTTTTTCGATAGGTAATTAATTATAGCATATTTTATGTTCTAGATGCCATGGAAATATGTAAAAACCACCACAAAATACAAGTGGACACAAGAAATGTTAATAAATGCTTTAGAAGCCATTAAAGGAGGGAGAAAAATTCTAGAAACTAGGGCCTTTAGAATGCATGAGGCAAATCTTAGAGCTAGAATGGAGACTGGCGCACTTGATTCTCCATGTTTGGGAAGGAAAAGCAACATTTGGGGATATTCAAGAGAATAAATTGTCAGAACATTTAATAAAGTTGGCTAAATTATTCTTTGGGATTTCTCCCATAGACTATATAGGTTGGCTTATGAATTTGCTGAGGCTAACAACGTAGCTCATTCATTTGATTCCGCAACTAGAGTTGCTGGAAAAACTGGCTGACTTTATTTAGAAAATGCCATCCAGAAATCAAGCTCAGAAAATCAGAGGGGACTAGTTTAAACCAAATGATAGCTTTCAGTGAAGATGTAAAATGATACTTCTCAAATCTGCAATGAGTTATGGAAAAATATAACTTCTCACCAAACAGAATTTTCAATTAAAATTTAGTTGAGTCGATTTTGTAACACTACATCACTTACTTTTTTATTTCGGAAAACATGTTTCAGAAGCCATGTGCTTCCATTGTCAATTCCTTGGTCGACCAAAGGAATTGACAATGGAAGCATATGGCTTCTGAAACATGTTTTCCGAAATAAAAAAGTAAGTGATGTAGTGTTACAAAATCGACTCAACTAAATTTTAATTGTTAAAACACATCACTGTCTCAAAGTCCACCATATATCAGGAGAGTTTTCAATGTCGATGAAACTGCAATAATGACAGTACAAAGGCTGGTAGAATTTTAGCTCCAAACGGAGTCAAATGGCTGTGTGCAGCAATAGCAAAAGAGGTAAAAATGTCACTATCATTTGTTGTTTCAGTGCTTCAGGAGTGATTTCCTTCAATGTTTGTTTATTCTCATGAAAGAACGTCCACTCAGCTAACTAGGGGGGGATCACTAGGATCTATGGTTGTCCTAAAAATGTCTGGAGCTATGAACAACTATTTTTTTTTTTTAATGGCTTCATTATTTTACTAAATATGTAAAGCTTTCAAAATATAATCTAGTATTTGATAACCATGGCAGTCACATTTTTTTTGAACATTTATAACTTCTATAAAATTATGGGAATTATTATGCCATTCCACTGTATAGTTCCCAATTCTCTTTGGACCTATCTTTTTTTCTCAGCTCCCTGAAAAGCAGAATTTAATCTAGTGTGTTACTTATTTATGAAGAATCATGTGGCTGAAAGGATCTCTCTATACAATCTAGCACAACTTTGTAACAAGGCTTTTATGTAAGTGGCTACAATGGCAAAGGCAATTTCAGGTTTTAGATGAGGTGGAGTGTGCCTTTTTAATCCTGATATATTTACCGGCAGTGATTTTGAAATATCAATCCAGTTTAGATAAATCCCACTAGAAGATGAGTCACCAGTTAAAGATGATACAGGATTGCCCACAGAATGAGAAGGAGAAACATGAATGTATGCTAGAACAAATTCCTGGTCCATAAAGACACTCAGTTATTTTTATTTCCAAAACCACCAAACTGGTTAAAGTTACTGATATTTCCTGATTTCAAAACCAAAACATGAACAAACTAATACTTTTAGAAAAAGAAAGCAGGAATCAAAAATATTAATAGCTGCACCAGAAAAGAGTAGGTTACAAAATGAAGAAGCAAAAAGACATGTGCTGTTAAAGACCAATGAGGTGAAGAGGAAGAAGAATGAAAATAAAACAGCTGAAGCAGTTGAAAAGCTTATGACTGCAAGCAAAATGCAAGAAAGAGGAAACTCCAATTTGATGAGAGCAGCAGTGAATCTTGTGCCATGGACATAGATCCAGATACTATGTGTGATGACAAAATGGACAATATGAACCCTGAATTGAATGTGCTGATATATGCTCAGTTTGGTTATGAAGGAGAATTGTGGTTAAGTTGTGTAACTGAAGTCATTCTAATGAATTGGATGAGAATCACCAAAGAACAATAAATGTTGCCATTAAAAATGGAAGCTTCTGCTATTTTATCTTCCAAACAAGATGTGATTTTTAATCTTGGAAATATATTTTTATTTTAAAATAGCACATTACCTAACTTAATATAAATGCATTTAATAGTTTTAACAACTTTTTGTTTATATATATATCACTGTTTTCATGTTTTTTTCAGTGTATAAACATCATTTATGTCAGGATTTTTATTTTGTTGCACTAGCATGCTAGTCACATTTTTCTTAAATGTGACCCTGTCAATCAACTGTATGTCTCCATTCAGAGAACACCTTAATGGCAACTTACATCCATAAGTACTTAGTATCCGGGTAATATGTTTTTTATTGTTAGAAGCAGCTGAAAAATTCAATGCCACAGCCGGTTGTTTGACAGGTAAAAAACACAAATGAGTTAAAGGATTGAATGCCATATCAGCATGTTGTCACAGTAGGTCAAGGTTAGAGCAACTACATGGAGAGCGGCAGAACCATGTCACATACCAGCTGTGGCATTCACTCTTTTAGCTAGTTCTAATAATAAAACATTAACCAGTGTAAAGTGAATATAGGCAGAATAATACCATCAATAATTTTATAACATATTTGCAGAAGATTATAGTAGTTGGGAACTAGGACCAGCCCGAAAATCAGTTGGAGAAGAATACTTGCACTGTAACCACATGCCATAGGGATCAAACAGAACTTTCCTGTTGATGCCACACTGTGTACCATGTCCATATAGCGAACTGTAGCCGCATGCCATAGGGATCAAACAGAACTTTCCTAATGATGCCACACCGTGCACCATGTCTACTGCCTGTCCATATAGCAAACTGTAGTCACATGCCATAGGGATCAAACAGAACTTTCCTGTTGATGCCACACCGTGCACCATGTTCATATAGCAAACTGTAGCCACATGCCAGAGGGATCAAACAGCTTTCCTATTGATGCCACACCGTGCACCATGTTCATATAGCAAACTGTAGCCACATGCCAGAGGGATCAAACAGCTTTCCTATTGATGCCACACCGTGCACCATGTCTACTGCCTGTCCATATAGCAAACTGTAGCCACATGCCATAGGGATCAAACAGAACTTTCGTAATGATGCCACACTGTGTACCATGTCCATATAGCAAACTGTAGTCACATACCATAGGGATCAAACAGAACTTTCGTAATGATGCCACACTGTGTGTACCATGTCCATATAGCAAACTAGCCACATGCCATAGGGATCAAACAGAACTTTCCTATTGATGTCACACTGTGCACCATGTTCATATAGCAAACTGTAGCCACATGCCAGAGGGATCAAACAGCTTTCCTATTGATGCCACACCGTGCACCATGTCTACTGCCTGTCCATATAGCAAACTGTAGCCACATGCCATAGGGATCAAACAGAACTTTCGTAATGATGCCACACTGTGTACCATGTCCATATAGCAAACTGTAGTCACATGCCATAGGGATCAAACAGAACTTTCGTAATGATGCCACACTGTGTGTACCATGTCCATATAGCAAACTAGCCACATGCCATAGGGATCAAACAGAACTTTCCTATTGATGCCACACTGTGCACCATGTTCATATAGCAAACTGTAGTCACATGCCATAGGGATCAAACAGAACTTTCCTGTTGATGCCACACTGTACACCATGTCCATATAGCAAACTGTAGTCACATGCCATAGGGATCAAACAGAACTTTCCTGTTGATGCCACACTGTGCACCATGTCCATATAGCAAACTGTAGCCACATGCCAGAGGGATCAAACAGCTTTCCTATTGATGCCACACCGTGCACAATGTCTACTGCCTGTCCATATAGCAAACTGTAGCCACATGCCATAGGGATCGAACAGAACTTTCCTGTTGATGCCACACTGTCTATCCATATAGCAAACATATATCTTCCTATATTTGGGTGGAATTGATAAAAATTTATAATCAAATTGTAACATGCTGTTATGCTGGATCATTTTTCATTGTAGAGCATGTCATCATGCATTCCTTTACTCCACTACACTTGGGGGGGGGACAGCAATATATATGTATTATTATACACGTATGTGTGTGTGTGTGTGTGGGGAATCATTTGTAATGTATGTTTTGGAGGGTAAATTAAACAGATATATCAGAGAAAATACTGAAACACCATTGTACCTTTTGACATCTTCTGCATAAGCAATAACTACTCAGATCTGAGTAATGGAACATTAGCTCTTTTTATGTGTTTTGGTTTTGCAGAAAAGCATTTTAATGGTAATAAAAAGTACAAAAATGAATGTGTACTAAATATAAACTTATGCAAAAATGGTTAAACAAGCCAGATTAGCATAAAGCTTTAAGGTTAAAATTGCAGTGTCTCTTGCCTGTAATGTACAAGTTGGCTCACTTGTATTAAAGATAAACTGCCATATTCACATAATTGTTTAATGCATTTAAGAAACACAACTAGTAGAGAGGGATACAATACAAATAACAAATGTTTGCCAGCCTGGGACTGACTGTTGGTTTGTGAATAAAACTGTTGAGAGTAAAAGAATTGTACTCTGTATTACTTAACTCTTTCAGGCCCTTTTTATTTTCAGTCAAAGTTGATTTTCACCCAAAGGTTGGTGCATGAGTTGCAGCAGCTGTTTTTCCTTGTGGCATTGCAGGACTTGTATTGAAATGTAAAATATGCAAATGAATGGGGAGATATGAAATGTATTTTTGTGTACCAGATGCAGGGTTATGTAGGATATGAAAGTACATGAATATAAAATAGTACCAGTGCCTCTAGCAAGATGCCAATGATATGGGAGGTACTGATAACCATATGTTTCATATCTCATGCCCAAATCCGTCCCCCTTAACTTTGGGTGTGAAGTAAACATAACATCCATACTTGACTAATTGCTATCTAGTGACATGTATATGTACTGTGCTTCTTCAGGGAATACATACAACACCGTAGTGGTGTTATTATTTTAATGTGGAGAACAAGTAAAAATAGTTGCCAAGACTAATGCATTAACTGGAGTGTGTCTGTAAACACTTCTGCTGCTTGTTCTCAGATTTATGTTGACTGGCCTGGACTTAAGAGTCATGTTAGCTTGGGTGCAATCCTCAATATAGTACTACAACCAACACTATGGCCTGTCCAAACTTGTTAAGGGGACAAATGGGTATACATATGTCATTTTTTGCAATTTTTTTTTTTTTTTTTTTTTTTTGCAAAAATCAGGTCTATCAATCTTGTTTTACGTATTTCTAAGGTTGTATAGCTCTGATGTTTTAATAAAATACATCGTTTTTAAAATTCCACACCCTTTAAATGCCCTTCACATGTAAACTTTAACTTCATTTCCTCCCACTTCATTTTTTAAGCATTTTGCTGCAATCAAAAGCAATCTCTTAAAATTTGTATGCTAAGGAGGTGAAAATTATACTGGATATTCAAGACACTATGCCTAACAAAAGTAAACATTGGATTTTTTATATATTGCATGTTTAACAAAATAAAAAATAGCCTGCCTAGGTAGTGTGGTGGTAGCGTGTCTGCCACACATTCAAAAGGTCGTGAGTTCAAATCTCACTTAGGGTGAGTTACCCGGATAAGTTTTTTTTTTTGGGGGGGGGGGTTTTCCCATATCCTGAGAAGACGAATGTCGAGTAACTTTAAGCTCCATGGACCCTGAGATCATTTGAGCATCATTTCACCAATTTAATCGTCGATATGACCAAACAAGTTAAAGGACGTTAAACTAAAAAAAAAACTTAAGTACATAACATCAGACAAAAAATGCAAAAAATTTGTCATTGGTCAACTAAATATTTTTTTTATTCTGCACAGGAAATAGATATAAAAAAGCTGATATTTAGTTTTATTAATCACAGTTTTAGTACCATTTTTGAACTCATTGCATTAAAATTGCAGGAGAAGATGACTTTGAAAACACATTTTTATAACACAACAATATTAATAACTAAACAAATATTAAAGCTACAGACTTAGGTCATGTAGCATATATGTAGAAAAATGTTAAGTTTTTAGTAGAAGTTAGATTTCAAACCTGATCCCCCCTTAAAGCATGAGGTTCAAATCCAGCCAACCGTCCTCAATGTTAGTCCTGTAATTGGCATATCTGGGGAGATCCTTGGGCTGGAGTGTTTATTTTCCAAATTTATTTTACCAATAATCATTTCATGTATTATCAATGTTCATTGCCTATGGTGCCATATGCATTAATATTATTTAATACCACAGGCATTAAACACTAGTGCTATCAGGTCATGGGTTAAAAAGATGGTTGGAACTCAACCAAGTGTGACTTGGCTGACTTAAGCACTGTTGTGAGTTTGTGTTTTGTAGTCAAGATAAAAAAATTACATTTTTATGTTTTTATATTATTTATTTTTTACCTGTTTTTAGCTAAGCTAAATTGCAGCATATAAATAGGATTCCCCGGGTTGAAGCATTTCTTTCAACCATGTTCTGTTTTGCTGCAACTGATTTATTACATTTTATTCATCATAATGGACATGGGGACTGAAAAGGCTAAACCAAAGAATGCTATCAATAACTGAAGCATAAAGAGTACACTTACTCAGGCAAACATGAAAAGTAGAATGAGTATGGCCATGTCTAAAGTCAGGTGGTTTGCTTAGATTTCAGCAATAACTTTCTATACAACTTTAATTTAATAAGCCTGAAAGTGCAACCTTGTTATAGTTTTAAGATTTACTAAAATATGCAATTGTTAAAGTGTATGTTTGTATGTTTGCATCTCACATTATCATTGTGTATGTACGACAGTGTGTTGTTTGTGATTTCTTTTTCAAAGTGCCTTTTAAGGCAGATGACTGGAAATTTTAAATTTAAGTTGAAGTGTACAACTAATATAAAAATGATGCCTGAGAATGAAAGGGTTACAGCTCAAGACTTTCAACACAAGGTTTCAAGTCTTAGCATTTTATATTACTATCTTTCAAGAATACACTAATTAAAAGAGAAACAGTTGACCTCAAAATATAATAGTATATTCTAAATTTCATGAGATTGATAGAAGTTACAACTCAACATTTAAATGAGCTAACTGTTAGATATACTTCAATAGACCAATGCATTTGGTTTGTGTTGTATTATTTTGAGAGATTGTAGAGTTTGAAGTAACCTATACAATGATATATCTAAAAAATTATTATTATTATTTATTATTACTACTATTTTTTTTTTTTGAAGTTGTAACACTTTCATTCTTAGTGAAATATGCAAGTTTTTCAATGGAGGTGACAAATGCAAGATCATGAATCACTATAATGTTAAAATCAAAAGAACACAGTACCAGCAGTAAAAACATACCACTATATCTAATATGAAATGTTTATTCTGCTTTGTTTATTGTTCTTATCAGCAAAGAGATAATTAACAGCTAGTGACAATGGTTATTTCTAAAAGCTTCAAACACAAATGTTCAATTCTGGTTCAAATCTCTGTGCATAAGTTCAGGCTGCAGATATAAAAATAATGTATCATGTTGCATATTTAACACGTGTGATGTTCTAAAAGCTAATGTTTCTACATAAAATGAGAAGGGCAAACTGCTTCCATTTGTGACGAGCTGAGAAAATATCCTTGTCTCAAGTGAACTAACCTTGACGGGCAGCTTAGCTCTAGCAGCATCTGCTTTTTACTAATTGATCTTGGGCATTAAGACTGACCTTGCAGATGAAAGTTACTAGTTGATATCATGAATAAGCTCTGCCTTATTTTTCCCAATTCCACACATTTTTAGGATCTACAGATCTTTAAGATGCACTAAGTCAATTCATTTTTACTTTCTCTACCGCATGCGCTGTTCTCATCAAAAATATAGGCCAGCAAAACTTATTGGTTCTGGATACGGAGCTTTGCACATGCTCATTTTGCCAAAGCCATGGTGTTCAAGGTAACAGCAATGAAGCTATGTTTGTAGTTTGCAATATGCATTACTCACATAAGTAGGACTACTGTTATAAGTAATCAATGCATATAATAGCCAAAACAAGAAGTTTGTTTAAAAAAGTCTGGTAAGCAAATTCAAGCATGATATATACACATTTAGGCAATGCAATGCAGAATGAACTTGGAAGGTTAACACTCAAGCCTGTTTGCTCAGACTAAGCAAGCTGCAGGTTCGAATCACTTCACAATACTATGTTGTTTTTTCTTACTCACAAAGTATTCAATATCAGTTTTAGAATGCTAGGGTTATGTTACAACATACCTGCACTTGCAGTAGATAAGGAAGCTCTTTCCTGGCTAAACCATTATCCTTTGAAAGAGCTACATCACCAACTAATGAGCAGCGGCTCCAATGGGACTAAATGATTTCATGAGCAAAGAGAAGTTTCAGATTGACCATGTCCTGGACAATGACTCATCTCTACAAAGGAGCAGGGTGTCACCTTGTTGAGACAACATGCACCATAGGGAGATGCTTTAGAGAAGTACAGATTCGTGGACCTTGAAGCCTACGCTACTATCCACCACAACTTCAATCGGAGAAATGTTATGTTCTCTGTCAAAGTAATTGTTGTGAAAAGCAGTGATGGTCCTGTCCATGTTTACCATATGGATTGCCACTGATATGTTGAGTACTTCACAAGATGACTGTTAGCATCACTTATTAGGGGGATTTATGTCCTACGAGGAAACAGGACCTACAGAATACATCAAAGGTCAATTTATGGTGATTGTTTGTGAAGATGTTTTGGAAAACATTGATTCCTTTTTACCGAGAATGATATCCCAAAGGGAATCTTTTGTTTCAATAGGACAACCATGCATTACAAACCACTAATCAGATTGAAAGATGTGACATTGAATGGCTCAATTGGCCCCCACATACATTTGATATGAATCTCATTGGGCATGTGCAGGCTAGCATAAATGGGTTTTGTGCTCTAATTGGGAAGAACAACCACTTGTTCGTACAGCAGATGAATTGTGGGATTAGGGTGTTAGATGGGTTGGAGGAGGTGGCCATGAATTTGAATATTTTTTCACAATTTTGTGGACTTCATGGGTGGTATGAATAAAAATAAGATGCATCTTATGAGACACTGCAAGCAGAAAATGTGAGATGCGGCGAGTCTTGAGACGCATTTCGCTAATTTCATATGAATAAAAATTTCCCCACCGAAGTGAGACGCATGACCTGCCGTCATTTACATGCCGTTGTTATTTGTGTGTAAACAGGTCAACAATGTATTATTGCATGAATGGAAAGGGTTTATTTAGCACTTATGGATCAATTTATACGATTTATACTGTCAAAATGGAGAAGGAAACATAACATTTTAATCGTGTTTCGTGGAATAAAATCGTAGTTGTCAGAAAATTAGAACTTTGCAATGATCGAACATAAACAAGATCAAGGGAAAATTCTTGTCAGGGAGTATAATGAAATTTATTTAGGAATGTGAAAAGCACACAATAAAACAAAAAAATATGATATTCCATTCACATGACCTTCTCTAGCTGTTCCACACACAAACCATTCTTTTATCTACATCATGCTAACCGATGTAAACATTAGCAGAATTCTTATTGTTTACTTCTTTGTGAGTAGAAGGGAAATTAGGTAATAAACTAGGCTAAAGCCTAGTCAAAACCTTTAAAAACTGATTGTTATGTGAAACAGAAGTTTGGTTTCCTTTGTATGGCAAGCAGCAAAACTAGAGAGACGAAACTAAGTAGGCTTCCTGTTTTAGAACAGTTAACGTACTTCAAAATTGAAACCATTAACAATGAATTCTGGAAAATGGTCAACTTTAAAAGAAAAAATGTTTTTGACATAAATTATGTATTTTAACGAGATCTTTGTCTATTTCTTTATCAGTTATGCAAAATTCATCCAGAATAATTCTGGAGGCTATTGCCAGAAAATATAAGATATTTATTTTATTTCTGATGCAAATACCTTTAATATACAGTACTTTTAATCAAAATCGTTAGAGCCATTTCCATTTTTGAAAAAAAACAAAAATTTCACATGTTTTTCCAATTAAACGGTAGCTTTGGTTGGGGGGGGGATTTTCTTCAAAAACTCTGTTTCCCACCCTTGGAAGACACAAAACATAAATACCAAGTTTGGTATTTGTAATTTTTACTTTAATCTATTTAATTTAATAATTAATAAACAAAAAATTTGTTCCAATGAATAAACATTTCCTTTCTAATTTTTTTAATCAGGGGACCTCAAAACATTACCACTGAAATCTCTACATTGAATTTTTGGGTGGAATATAATACCTTCTCCACCTACTCTGTACTTTATATGTACATACATGCTAGCGAAAGTAAAAAGCAAATAATTTAAAAAGAACAACAAGCCTGTACTCACAAAAGAATAGAAAAGAAGGTCCTTGAACTTGATAGGAGATACAAATCCTCCGAAAATGGTGAAAGCTAAGAATAAAACATTAAAAGAGTATTATTATACATATCTGTTATTTATTTAGTTTACTTTGTAATAGACATGCTTCTATAAAAAGATGACAAACATGATGAACGTGTGCAGTACTTTAGTATGTTCTACAAGATAGGTTTTTGCACTTCTTAACACAGGGTTTACCTTACCTGGTCAGCATTCTAGCTTCTCGCCCAAAGGCCCTGGGTTCGATTTCCGGCTGTGGCAGGGAATTGTTTTTTACTACAACCATCTTCTATATGTACCTACAGAGTCTCTAAGTATGTGGACGCATGAGTGTGTGTGTGTGTATGTTTAATATAATGTGTGTACAACTTAAAATCGCCGTTAAGAGCTTTACACTTCAGCGAAAAATCACCTGCAGTTGTTACATAACTAAAGCCCTAGACATGACTACAGAAGTTAAAGGGGGTTATATAAATGAAAAAAATAACTACAATAATATTCTAATCTTTGCTCCTTTGTGTAAAGCTATATCCCTTGTTCCTGTTGCTGCAGGAAGAAAATGTTGTACAACCCACTGCACAGTTTGCTTTATCTTGAAGGTCGTTATAATTTATTTCTTCAGAATCCGCCCTGATTTAATAAAGTTCCTTCTGTTGTCATAAAACACCAAAAGTGGTGCCAAATCTGCACATAATTTGTCATAAGTGTTGAGACACCTTTGGAGGTGACTTCAAAAATCATGAGATGCATCTCATGGAAGTAAGACGTGACTACTTTTTATTCATTCCAAAATCTGAGATGCATCTCATTACTTAACCGTGCGAGACGTTGGTCGTGATCATGGTCACCTCCATCTTGAGTCGAGTTTTATTCATACAAAAGTGAGACGCATTGAAAATTGCAAGTTTTGAGACACGTCTCATCTTTATTCATACCACCCCATGTCTCTCACAATGAGAGGAGTTGTTGATGCTGGTAGTTTGCGGATGAGATACCTCCACCTTTTGGTTTTAAATTTTATTTATTCTATCCTTTCAAGAATAAGAATGTCATGTATTGTATTTTACTTTTGTATCTATTAAGGCTTAGTGTTGCCTTTAATAGCCCAAGAGTGTGGGCAACAATATGTCTATCTACAATTAATTACTTTCTGGAGTTAATAATTGTTGCCAGTTGAATTATTAGTTGAAGTTGGTTGTCACTGATTGCAATAATAAGATTGCCCATGAAGGCAGCCTTGTAAAGTGGCATGTACACCACATCATCCAGCTGGAGTATTGGTTTTATCCAAAGATTACTACCAATGATAGTTCATCCTGTTTTTCAAAATACTGAGTGACTACTTATGTATATATTAGCATAAAAATCTGTACAACCATTAAACCCATGTGCCAGAATCAAGAGCTCCATGCATCACCATGTAGGACAATTATTTGTTCACAAGCCATAAATATTAATCAAATTTAAAAAAGAGTTGAAGGCATAAACTAATAATTGGGAAGCATGTTTTAAAAAGTTCATAAATGCTCAACTTTTAAAAATTCTGACTTTTATAGTTACAGATCAACTTTATTGCCATGCATAATCTCTTAAGTTGGTTTAGTCAAAATCTGCTATTTGCTATGACAATACGATGATGAAAGCAGTAGTTTGCAAAACTTGTTTTTTACGGGCAAGTGCTTTCTGCCAGGGGCAATAATAACATCTGATTGTAGCTCAATTTGTGCCATTTTTGCAGGGACAAGAGCACAGTTAATGAGCAGTCTCAGAAAATGAAATGCACGAACCTGAGTGCCCAGATGTAAGCAGTGTTAAAGCCCAGGAAGAAGAAGAAGAACGTGGGCTACCAGAGCAGCACATCTCACTAAGATGATATCTTAGGATTTTATCAGCATGGGCATACATAGTCTATTACTAAAGTATATGCAAATTACATCACTAAATTGCAAGAATAGAAAAAAAGCAGCCAAAAAGAAGAACGGAATAAGCAACAAAGGTGGGCAGACATTGCTGTAAGTGCAGCAACACTCCAAGCAATATCACGGCTATCCAAAGATATATTCTCACATTTCAAGCAACAGGAAGGTTACCAGTGGAAATCCAAGGAGGAGACCAGAGCACTGCTCACATAAACAAGTTACAGCAGCTGTTAAGAATGAAATCAAACTGTTCAGATGTAGAGAGAGAGAGCGACTATTCAAGATTGAAGTTTAGAAGAGGCTACCTAACACATGAACTGGACATAAATAAAATGTGCAGAATTTCTGTAAAGAAAAGAAAACTGTGGGCCTTTCTGCTTCCTCTTAGCCAAAGTACAATGATACACTATCACTGCTTTAACCTGTATTTAAAACTCACTATACAGAGACATGCTCAGCAGGCAAGATTGGTGTCCTGAAAATCCAAAAGGAAAAGGATTTGGAGAAAAAAAGTCAACTCACAACAAACCACCCATTGCACAAACTTTGTGTAAATATATTCCATGCAATAATTTTTCTTTCTTTCTCTTTTTACCCTCCTTGTACAGAGGACTTACAAGCCAGCACCTGGGGTCGTACATCTGTTGAGCAGAGGCTGTGTTGCCTGCGATGCCATATGTAGTAAAAGCAGGCGTTAAACACTATTAAATAAAACCAGAGGCTGTGTTGCCTGCGATGCCATATGTAGTAAAAAGATGGCGTTAAACACTATTAAATAAAAGCAGAGGCTGTGTTGCCTGCGATGCCATATGTAGTAAAAAGCAGGCGTTAAACACTATTAAATAAAAGCAGAGGCTCTGTTGCCTGCGATGCCATATGTAGTAAAAGCAGGCGTTAAACACTATTAAATAAAAGCAGAGGCTCTGTTGCCTGCGATGCCATATGTAGTAAAAAGCAGGTGTTAAACACTATTAAATAAAAGCAGAGGCTGTGTTGCCTGCGATGCCATATGTAGCAAAAGCAGGTGTTAAACGCTATTAAATAAAACCAGAGGCTGTGTTGCCTGCGATGCCATATGTAGTAAAAGCAGGCGTTAAACACTATTAAATAAAAGCAGAGGCTCTGTTGCCTGCGATGCCATATGTAGTAAAAGCAGGCGTTAAACACTATGAAATAAAAGCAGAGGCTCTGTTGCCTGCGATGCCATATGTAGTAAAAAGCAGGCGTTAAACACTATTAAATAAAAGCAGAGGCTCTGTTGCCTGCAATGCCATATGGAGTAAAAGCAGGGTTAAACACTATTAAATAAAAGCAGAGGCTCTGTTGCCTGCAATGCCATATGTAGTAAAAAGCAGGCGTTAAACACTATTAAATAAAAGCAGAGGCTCTGCCTGCAATGCCATATGGAGTAAAAGCAGGGTTAAACACTATTAAATAAAAGCAGAGGCTGTGTTGCCTGCGATGCCATATGTAGTAAAAGCAGGCGTTAAACACTATTAAATAAAGAAAAGCAGAGGCTGTAGATCAGAGAGAAGACAGAATTGGTATCAGCCCATTGCCTGGTATGAAAGTGAGGAAATGGGTGATATGAAGAACTGGAACAGTGATTATGGAGCACTTGATGGAATGAATGGTGGGGGAAACCAGAAAACCTAGAGAAAACCTGCACAAACGCTGCTTCATCCATCACAACTCCCACTTGTCCCCTGGGCCACCTAGGTGAGAGACGAGGAGTGCGGCCATGGCGCATGGGGGAAAATCCAAATGTGACTAATGTACTATGCTTCGATATCGAATAGAATCAGTCAATACCATGGCTCTCTGTGCATGAAGTGTTCAATTCAAGATAAGTTTGCCTATACAATCTGCGCATTATGACTCATTCTCCAGAACTTACAAAGGAAATGTTACTTTCTACTTGGATAGAAATAGAAAGACCAAAAGGATGCAATCATGTTGCATCTGGTGTAATAGATTTTCTTAGAAATCTTGATGCATCCCAACCAGAAAATAGTCCAACTGAAACTCAGCTGTTTTTTGACTCTTCTGCAGGTCAAAAATAAAAAATACCATTATGATATTCACACTAATGGCTTTTATACTGATGTAAACTAGTATATAAACAACTGCAAGCTCCAAAAAAACAGGGTTTGCACAGTGAGAGCTTTTACAACACTGTATCATTGTAAATAAGGAGCCAAATGTTAACTGTGATACATGGTGACGAGATTTGTGAACCATGGTTTCCATCATGACTTGGAGTGGAAAAAGAGAACAGTATCTGGGTCTCAGTTTTGTCAGATGAGGGTTATATAATTATACTGTGTAGTGAAGAGTGAAGCACTTGCAACCCCAAAATTGAACTGAGAGAGCAGTAGCTCCAACTCCATTTTTATATTGTTCTGATTCTTTGCCCATTGGGCACATATTATTACCAAGCCCCGGAGTTTTAGTTTCTGAAAAGTTAAGATTAGTCTCTGTCTATCAGTGTATTAAGATTTTATAAGTTCACTTTTGGAATTTATAGGATTTTTGGAATATAGATTTGTATAAAACACTGGGTGTGCCACTGTGTTTAAAACACTGTAGCTTTAAATTGTAAAAAGTTAAACTAACTCTAGTATGTACAAGGGCATTCAGAAAGTTCCAGATGTTTTGGCCTAACGTGGTAATGAGTAGGGCTAGAGCCGCCATCTTGGTGTCAGAACGTTCATGCATTCAGTACACATCCTGCTGTGGCAGTGTGAGGACTGTGCCTTCCTTACTTTGTTCTCTGTGAGTTATCAAAATGTGCAGTGCAATAGAAAATCCCGCCACTTGTAAAATGCACCAAACTCTGTGAAATTTGGAGAAAATGTTCCAAAGGTTGTGTAATCATGAAACGATGCGTTTCAAGAATTTTGTAATTGATTTTCATTGCCAGTTGATCAGTCACAAGGCTAGGCCTATCACTGCAGTCCTCATCATGAACATTGGTACAGCCATTTTTAAAATCAATGCAACATTGCCTCACTCAGCTTTCACTCATTATTCCCTGCCCATAATCATCACAAAATTGATGATAAATTTCAATTGGTTTGTTGTTTATAGCAAACAAAAACCTAATCACAACCCGCACTTCACAAGTGGTGGGATTTTGTATTGCAGTGACTTTTTGACAACTCGCAGAGAGCAAAGTAAGGAAAGCACAGTCCTCATGCTACAACAGCTTGATGTAGGAACGTGATGGCAGCTCTGGCTCTGCTTATCACCACGATAGGCCACTTTCTGGACTGCCCTCATATTTGAAAGTACTAACTTCAATACTCTTACAATAGGTATTGCACTGAATGCTCCACCTGTGTAAACATTCTCAGTATATTCATTTTGTTTTAGTGTGGCACTGAAAAACGATTAATTTCAAGCTCCACCTGTGTAAAGATTCTCAGTATGTTCATTTTGTTTTAATGTGGCACTGAAAAACAAAATTAATTTCAAGCTCCACCTGTGTAAAGATTCTCGGTATATTCATTTTGTTTAGTGTGGCACTGAAAAACAAAATTAATTGCAAGCTCCACATGTGTAAAGATTCTTGGTATATTTATTTTGTTTAGTGTGGCACTGAAAAACAAAATTAATTGCAAGCTCCACATGTGTAAAGACTCTCGGTATATTCATTTTGTTTTAGTGTGGCACTGAAAAAGCAAAATTAATTGCAAGCTCCACATGTGTAAAGATTCTCGGTATATTCATTTTGTTTAGTGTGGCACTGAAAAACAAAATTAATTTCAAGCTCACATGTGTAAAGATTCTCGGTATATTCATTTAGTTTTAGTGTGGCACTGAAAAACAAAATTAATTTCAAGCTCCACATGTGTAAAGATTCTCGGTATATTCATTTTGTTTTAGTGTGGCACTGAAAAACAAAATTAATTTCAAGCTCCACCTGTGTAAAGATTCTCGGTATATTCATTTTGTTTTAGTGTGGCACTTAAAAACACACAATTTTAAATACTCATGGGTAATGGTTTTAGTACTCATTTTGTTCTCCTAGTACAACATTGAACAATAAAGTACTTAGAACAGGGTTAACACCTGAGAATGTTTCAGTCTTCTGTTAAAATCAGAGAAAATGTGTTCTACTTTATTGAGGTAAAAGGTGCAAACTTGATATCAGCTATTTCCTTAGGGTTCTTGCACTTTTCTCCATGAAGAGCATGACTAATTGTTAATATGGCCTTGAAATCTGGATTGTGCACTTAACTTCTAACTTCTTTCTTACCCACAAAAATATGCAACATTTCATAAGATCACAATTCTTTAAAATTGTCATTATTTGAATTGTCTCCTTTTGCTATGAAAATATTTTTATTTTTATATAAATATATGTACTTTATTTGCTTAAATAACTGAATTAGGTCTTTTTAGGTTCTATCATGAAAAATAGGTCTTATTAGGTTTCAACACAAAACTAGGCCTATTAGCATTTGTATTAGGTCAAGTTAAGCTCTATAAAAAATTGAACCATATTACTTGGTACCTAAAGCAGTAAAATAAAATAAAATTTGGAAAGTAAGAGGTGAAGAAAGAATAGGTCAGAACATAAGAATTTGGAGCTTTATTTTACCTAATGGCTTTTATGGAAGAAAGTCGAAGATTTAATAAGCTAGCCCAGTACTTCCAGCTATATCCCTCCAGACAGAGTACAGAAAGAAAGACACTGTCACCAACTGAAAAAAATGCTGAGACACCATGGCACAGTCAAAATACTAAGTAAAGATTGGGAAGCAAGGAATCTGAAGTCCAGTACATTAAAGCCTTAAAATCTAAGATACCTGAAGGGAATTTATGAAAAGTCTATTTTTGTCAGTTACCACACCTATTCTGGAAGTTCTGTTTAGGTTGAATAACAATGGGCATTATCGAGGGCTTTCTGCAATTATATGTGTTTTGATGAGAAATAACTAATGAATGATTTGATTTTTCATTCACATTTAAAAGATTATGTTTTCTAAATTTGTGAAGTGGTAGTGTAGGTAAGTCACTAAAGTAATCAGTTTTAATTTGAATTAAGATGTATTCCATTAGTGTGCAATATTAAAACATAATTGCTTGCAGTTATTCTCTAGTGATTAATAATTCACGAATATCGGGTTGTGAAGTTCAATCAGACTAGCACATATAGCTCTGAAATGTAACTCTGTATGTTTTAAATAAAGATACATCAAGAGCTGTATTTCCCTCCTTTAAGATTATCTGTGTGTTTCAGAATTATGTACATCTATGGTTCAGTAATCTAACGTTATGTTATGTAGGTTATATCATAAAACTATTTTGTATCCATTTGATTTGAAGTTAGAATACATAAGCCAGAGGTTATTTTCTCATATATGGGAGACCTTGATTTAGTATTTATTCTTATTCTATATTTGTGCCACTTGGTCCTAAATTTGGCTTAATGAAATTTTAGTTTGAACTGAATATGAGGCATTCTAATCTGCAATACACAAACAGATGTGGAGCTGCAATAATTTTTTGGCTTTTAACTAGCTAAGAGACATTATTACAACTTTAACTTCTGTGATGCAAAAAAGAGGTTGTTTGAAATTAATATTTTGGTCTTTGTTTACAAGCAAAACAATCTCCACCTCCCACCATGGTACATCTACCACAAAATGATCTCTCCGGCAGTATTAGGAACATTAATGCACATGTTTAAACAAACTGAACATCCTAGTAGACAAACTTTATTTTCTTTTTATTTGTTGGTAGTTAGTATTTAGGATTCTTTGTGTAATGTTTATGACCAATTGCTAAAACTGTTAAATAAGGAAAAGAAAATAGTAGATACTTTATACTCTTGGAATGTGATTAGCATTATATCTGTATTGGTTCTTTGAAGAAAGCTACTTGAAAAGTGATTAGGTGCTATCGACTGCCAAGCAACCAATAAATAGTATGGTAACATTTGAAAACTGAAAATGAAAAATCGCATACATGGAGTAAAAATAACGAATAGTCAATAGAGACTATTGAAGAGGTTGAGCTACTCAAGTCCAGCAAGTTAGGAAAGCAATTACTTTACAATAAGTGAATGTAGCCAGCAAGGATAAGAAAAAGAATGTCTTAAAACTCATTAAATATTTTTAAATACCAGAGGCAGCGGAAGAGTTTTATAAGGACATTCTTGAAAGTCACCAATAGGTTCCTAGTTTTGTATTTTGATAATGTTATGTACTATTTTGTACCTATGTTTTACCAACTGCTGTGAAAATATCCGATATTAAATTTATTGCAGTGCAACATGAAAAATAAAATACCTTCCTTCTAATATGATAAAAAGGATAGGGGAAAAGAAAAAAAAAAAAAAAAAGAGACATTTTGAATGTATGTGGAAATGTTTCCACACATACATTTTGATATTAGGAATAAAAGTTTGAGAAGCATCAAAATGCATAATCAAATAAGTAATATAAATATTAAGTTATTTTGCTCCTACAATTAGTATTGTGGTATGGCATTTAGAAAATGCATTTCCTGAAAAATCTTCATTTTTGCATTATCAAGTTTTGAAAGACATGCTCCTCAATTATTAAAATGCACTTTATGGGAAGAATACATTTTCACTGTGGCAGGTAGCGTATCATAGCTTCAACTTATCATATTCCATTTCATTTCTCGTTTTTACAATTTTGAATCTTCTAATGGCTATCAGAGTAAATCATGTTATAAAATTGAAACAGTATGCTGTAACCATTCTGTGTGCTTAATTTACAATTTTACAGTTTTTTTTATTTCTAATTTTTTTTTTTTTTAATGCTGTGGTATGGTTCTTTGAAAGAATGAAATGTTGCTATGTTAGTTGCAACAGAGAGAAAGTGCAATAGCAACCAGCTGTTTTTATTTGTGTAGTAATTTGCTATATACAGACACCATCACCAGTGTTGGCCACTATTGATAGATGCAATGATTTGTGCTGGATTTCATCAGTCATATCAGATGGATATTTAGCTTTGACAAATTTCATTTTTGAAAATGTTGCAAATACATATTGATGTAAACACTCATATTAGTCCTCTTGCAAAATCTTCCAAAAGAGATGTATCATTTGGCAGATGGTTGTAAGAATCAACAAAATTAACCTCTTTACGTTTGTACTTCAGTAGGTCATTACATGTATATTAAACTTCTGAGCAATAATTTTATATAGGCATTCAAAACTTGAGAATAAATTAATCTAATACAGGTGGCAGTAGCTTTTTTTTTTATTTTTATTATTTTAAACTTGTAGGTGGGTCAAACAAAAGCAGCTCATTTAGTTTACACACGATTACCTCACTATCAACCTTTTTCAAAAGTGATTTTAATTTCACATAGATTTTCTTTTAAAAAACATTACCAGTTTATCAGATTTAACTCAAATTGCATTTTTTTTTTCTGATTTCAAAATTCTAAAAATTATTACCCTATGAGGGCAGATAAAAGTACCCGTGTTTCAAAATAGATGGTGTTGCTAAGGCAAGTTGGTGTTGCCATTGTGTGCTGTCATTTGTTACTCTTTTCCAAAAAAAAAAATTGGTTCTGATTGATAGATTAGTTTGGAGTTGGCAGGGCACTTTTGTTAGCTGTTCAATGTGTTTTTGCTAAAATGGAAAAGTTACAGTATTGTGAAGTGATTAGCCGTATACTTTTGGGTGGGAAAATGTGTGAGGAGATAAAAGCAAAATTGGATGCCATTTATGGGGACCATTCGCCAATTATGGCAGCAATTAGATATTGCTTCAACAACTTAAAATGAGGTCAGACATCCATTTTTGATGAGGATCACCCAAGATGCCCAGCATCAAGGAAATCATTAAATAAGCTTGGGCCACTCCCGCTGGGTTACAATATTAAACATGTAAATTTCTAATCAAAGTCCATGATGTGATTTTCATGGATAATTAAAGAAAAGTTCATGAAATGGTAGAGGCCTTAGGTGTATCAATGGGAACAGCAATGATGGTTGCTGTGGTTGCTCACAGTGGACATCAACTGTGACTTTCAGCTGTGTTTGGAGCTATTTAAACAAAAACTAAAGGACTTTCTGTATCCAGATATCACCATCGACCTGGATTCAAACATGTATTGCTTCTGGTGAATCTGCTCCAAAGAAGGCAAAGATGGTCCCAGCAGCTGGTAAAGTGATGGCGAAGATATTTTCAGATGTGAAGGGTTATATTCATTGATTTCTTAGGAAAAGGAAAAATGATTACTGGACAATACTGCACTGAGGTATTGGCTTGATTTGACAACAAGTTGAAGGGCACATGGCCACATTAACAAGAAAATGCTATTCACCATGACCACTCCAAAGACAATTCATTCTGAGTTTTTGCCACCAAACTGCATGAATTGCTGTCACACTCCTCCATATTTGTTGGCCTGGCTTCGTGTGATTTCTTCTTGTTCCTAAGCATGAAGAAAAGGCTTGTGGCAACAAAATTTAGATCAAATGAGGTCTTCATCAAGATGGGGGTATGTTTTGCAGAGCTTCACAATTTCTATTTTTGGAGGGGTTAAAAGAATGGCAGGTAATGTTTTGGTAATCATCCTTTCACACTGACCATGTTTAGGCAGCAAGTTGGAAAACTGAATTAGGCTTGAGAAATTCAGCACCACATCTAGAAACTTGAACCACAGATATAATGTTTTCTGTAGCTATGTTCTACTACTTAGGCAATTTATGCTTTCGTCTGAGATCAGCTTGATCAGCTGGCATATCACCAAGAGGGATCAAAGCTTGTGCCTATCCATGGTTAGTGTTCAAAAGCATAAACATGTTTTCATCAAAAAGATAAATTAAGCTAATGAAATTTCTTCAGTTTTTTTAAAAAAAAAATATATATTGTTAATAGGTAGTAAGTAGATGGTGACTAAATTAAACTTGGCTGTAACGTATTGATCATTGGAGGTCTGCAGTTCAAATCCTGCCACGACTATCTTCCCTAGGTGAGGTTTATACCAAGCTATCCTTAATCCTCATAACTGGAATATTACCTTCCCAAATTTTCTTTACCAATCCCAATTTCATATTTATCTTCAGTGTCCACTGCCTGTGATGCTGTATGGACAGATGTTAAATATTGTTCAGAAAAATGAGATATAATTAAACAGTTGCTAGCAGAAAGCTGCCTCTATGGGGTGCTTTGGTTTTCTTTGAAAAATTGAGAATTTTATTGGTGCTCATGCATCATATTCACAAATTAACACCCACAGTTGTTGCAAATTAGAGACTTCAAGTCCAAATATAAGGCAGGATATGATTGCGTGCATCCTTCTTTGGATCCTTCTTGTTACTTAACAAAAACTGTATGAGAAAATATATTTGAACATGGTTGTGTTAATAAATATGAATTTTCCCTCTACACATGTAAAATGTATTGTTGCAATAATCTTTAATATAAAGTGTTACTTATATTTTATTTCTTAAATAAAATGAATTTATTCTTCTCTTTGTCTGTTTCTTAGAATTAAATTCTAAATCTGTAAAAGCTGAATAATAAGCATTTTCACACTGCTTAGCTCAAACAAATGGGAAGCAAATATACAAATGATGAACTTCATAACAAATGTTTGTAATAATCACTATATTTTGTTTATATATGAGCAGTTATAAGACGGACATTGAGATTTCACTGTCATGGATGAACAGCAATATCAGTGGTAATCTGAAATGTATGTTGACAATTGGATTATTGGTATGTTCATATGCTGGATATGAAAATGGTTTCTATATTGGTTAGATTTAGTATGCTGTTTGATTCAATGATAATAGGCTAGTCATTGATTTGAATGTATCATACCAAGAGACAATTCAGTTAATTAAACTTCTATTTCTGCAACTGTGTTTAAACAAATTTTTAAACTTAAAACCTCCTTTGTTTTTATTCTCTCTCTCTCTCTCTCTCTCTCTCTCTCTCTCTCTCTCTCTCTCTCTCTCTCTCTCTCTCTCTCTCTCTCCTCTCTCTCTCTCTCTCTCTCTCTCTCTCTCTCTCGGAACAAAGATAAATGTATAAACACAAGACACTAAAAATATACTTTATAGTATTGGTACTGCTGAGACATGCATTATATGTTTGCCAACATGAACAGCAAATCTACCTATATATTGGTTTCACTGATGATATTGTTGTACAAGACAGAAAAATGCTGGGACACATTAGCATCATTTTGTCTAGAATTCTATCTCTAGGTCATATTTATGGCACAACTGTATTTTTTACTGAACATTTGTTAACATTATATATATATATATAATTATTATTATTATTATTATTACTATTATTATTAATAATAATAATAACAACAATAATAAGAATAACAACAACAATAAGGAAGGGTGCACAATTTGCAAGTCTAGTATTCAATTTCCACTGTTATGAAACTTTGTTAATAACTCTGTGTTAAAATAAGAACTATAGCTTTCCTGGCGACGTGTTAATTCAAAATCTTCTCGGGCTTCTAGCCAGGTAATAACTTGGCTTGACACCAACGTTTCGAAGAAGTGCATCTTCCTCGTCTTCAGGGTGAACTGAAGACGAGGAAGATGCACTTCTTCGAAACGTTGGTGTCAAGCCAAGTTATTACCTGGCTAGAAGCCCGAGAAGATTTTGAATTAACTCTGTGTTATTTTGCGCAGTATTTCCCCCCATAAGGAGCACACGCAGTGTTCATAAGATTGGTGCAGCATATTTTGAAGTGAAATCCATGGACAGCAAGTAAGTACCTGAGCTCATAGTCTGCTTCCTTGCAGTCATCTTTGGTCATTGCATCCATTTGTATAGAAATCTTCTTTTTCTTGTGGATGGTAGCAGTAGTTGTAGTCCTAGATCTTGCAGTAACATAGTTTCTCGGCTTGACTCATACACGAGGCCTGGTCTTGTGTATTCTGAGAGAGATAGTGCATGTTTTTGTCTTTTCTAGGTCTTTTAGGTTGCTTGTTGACAGGTATTGCCAGATTGTGTGTTGTCCATAAGCGATGACTGGTATAATCATTATTTTGAAGCTTTTAATGCTGATTGGATTGAAATTCTATGCAGATGCTTTATGTCATTCATGGCTCTAATAGATGCTGCCATTCTGTCTTTTATGTGGAGTTTGTAGGCTGTTCCTTGGGGTTGTAGTGTTATCCCTAAATATTTGAAGCTGCTCACTTTCATCAGTGGTTGGCTTTCTAGTAGCTAGTGTTTGTTCTTGCTTGCTTGCCTCCTCTCTTGAAGGTCATTTGGATGGTCTTAGTTCTATTCAGGGCGAGGTCGTTATTCCAGGCCCATTCCACTAGTCTGTTGAAAGCTGTCTGTAGAGCATTGATTGACGGTGATAGTAACACCATGTCGTCAGCGTAGATGTACTTCCTCTGTTTGTATTTCCTGTATTACATCATATGCCGCTATGTTGAAAAGCACTGGGCTCAGCGGATTGCATTGGAGTACTCCTGTTGTTTGTTGTATTGGTTCCCAGATGGTGATGATGTCATTGATTTGTATGCAGTTGTTTGCATGGATATCCCTTATTATTTGTGCCATTGGGTTCTGTTTTCCTATTAGATGCTCTAATTTGCCTGGGAGTTTTGTCCTGTTTATGGTGTCGAAGGCTTTCATATAGTCCATGAACATCATGTGCAGTTTTCCTCTCAGTTGTTTGAGGGCCTCTTTTATGTCTTCTTGTAGACATTCTTCCACCTGGATTGTTGAGCAGTTCCTCCTGAAGCCAAATTGTTCTTCGGGGATGTGTCTATCCACGAGGGCTGTTATTCTGTGTGTGAGAAGTTTAGTGAATACTTTGAGCAATTGCATTCTAGTGCTATAACCGTATATGAGTTTGCATCGCTGGTATTGCCTTTCCCTTTATTCAATGTTCAACATTTTCCATTGCCCTGGAATCCTACGCTGTCGCAGGCATATTATATATATATTACTGTCATGCAATGTCCAAACTTAAGACAGGAAACAAAGATGGAGCAATGTGAACTTTGCTGCATAAACATCCTTTATTCACATATGACTTCATTCATTACTTTATTTATAAATACATTAATTAGTTACTTATTTCCTGTAGCTCCTAAGTGGGACATAGGGCATCATTATGATGTTTCCGTGATCGGATTGGAATTTCTAGTTGGTGAGTTTGCCGCTATGCACCATGGTGACAAGGGGTCAGCTCGTGGCCCACAGATGGTGCTGTAGGACAAAATAATGACTTGTAGGCATAAAATGGTGGAATTTTTCCTAGAAACCTATTCCTTTCAAGATATGGGGTTCTTTTACTTATAAATAAACATTACACGACACCACTGGCAGTACTTTTCTTCCCAAGGAAGCCATGCTAAGGATTTTTGCATCTGAAAAAGTTCATCACCTCTACCAGGTTTGAACCTGCAATCTTATAAAAATTGAGTCACTTTTTACACTTTAGCTCCACTCCCCATTTGTTCAGGAAGACCAGTTTCAGGGTGCTTCTACCCTATCTTCAGCTGCATGGTTGACTGGCACTACAACAGCTTGGTGTTGTGCCGCCCTTTACCATTCTTGTCAGTAGGATGATGTCATCCATGGCAGGAACTTTAAAATTGATTTGAATTTATGTTTCTGTGTCTTGATATGATCTAGTATTTCTGCTGAAGAGTGACAGGCCAGTGGTAGTATGTTGTGTTTCCTAAGCTATGACCTGCAAGATATCAAGTTAACTATTCCATTATAATACTAACTACCTTTCTTTGGATTTTGAATACACTATCACCTTTTAACAAATAAAATTAAACGCAATATGCACAAAAGAGTAAAGTGAGTTTACTGATATTCTTCCTTTGCATAATGTGAAATTGGTGAAGTTGTTTCAGTGCACTTGAATAAGTGATATTGTATGTTGTCTCTCTCTGTGGACCATCACGCCCCCATTGTGGAAACTTTTCCTGTTACAGATGTGCTGATGGAAACCCCTCTAGTGCAGAGATGTCAAAAACTCATAGCTGTCTGCTTTTCATTCCTCCTCTGTCATGGCTGGAGTGCTGTAGAATGCAGGGCTAATTTCTGTTGCTTCCTGTGTTCATTCTTTCATTAACTTTTTGCAGGCTTGGGTTTATATGAGGTTGTGTGTTGTAATGTTGTTATACCCGCAGTTGACAGACTGGTTAAGTAGGTATCTTACCTTGACTCTATCCAGGGCTTTAGGTGTGACCATATCATCTCAATGGTGTAAGATGCTATCATCAGTTTGAACAGTGAAATTGCTGTTTTCTATCAAGAGATTTCCATTGCGGCTTTTATTGCACCTATAGTTGTATCCTCAATGTGTCTTGTGAAGGTAAATCCAGTGACCTGTAGGGTTACCCTTAGGTATTCATATTACTTGGTTATCACTCATGTATGGTTTCCACAGATGAAGACATCCTCCAAGAAGATTTGTACTTTTTGCAAAATTTCATTAATTTTGTCTTGTTTAGGTTCATTTTCAGTTTATTTCCTCGCAGCCATTTCTCTAACTTGAGCATTTGTTGTACTGTTGCTCTTTGTTTGCTCAGGATCAACATGCCATCTGCATAGAGTGGTATTTTTAATTCTTCCTTAGTGATCTTTTGTATTTGTGAGTATATTAAATAATTTTGCGCAATGTGGGTTGCCTCGCAAGACCTTGTTTGTTTGTACTTTGAGCATTGCTTATGCTTATTACTTTGTTTTCCAGGATGCTTGTTATGATTTTAAGGAAATGGTCTTCTTGGTCTAGGACTCACAGGTTTTCAGACAAGAATAGTCCTGTTAACTCCATCAAAAACTTTTCAGTAGTCCATAAAAATGGCATACTCTGGGTTAACTTAGTGCTTCCCCTTTGTATTCCAGTACCTTCTCTGTTGCCTAGGTTATTCATCATAGTATGAATCCATGTTCTTTTGCATGACTTCCATTATTTGTTTGAAAATTCTGTACAGTATTACATTGGTTAGCACTTTAAAGGTTGCAAATTCTATCATAATCTCTCTATATGAGCCAGGTATATAATATAATCTTGATTGTTGATTTTCTGTAGGTGTGCAGTATGTTTTGGAGGGCTATCCATATTTTAACTGTGTACAGGAGTGAGGTAAGTTGGTGATTTCATTTGAAATGTTTCTAAGCTTATTTCTCTGTATTATGGCTCATACTTGCTTTTGTTATGCTTGGTTTCATTTCTCTTTCCATGTGGTTTCCTAGGCAATTGTTGTGGCAATTCTATGAAGTGGGCTTCCCAGGTCTCCAATGGGATGTTTGGTACCACCATGTTTTTTCTAACATCCAGGGCTTTATATGGTTTACTTTTCACTTCTGTTAGTAGTTCCCTATCACCTAATCCATATTTTAAGCAACATTGAAAATGGGCAAAATATACATTTTTATAAAAAGTCATATAAGCTTTTAAAATTTGCCAATTAGAACATGTAGCAGCTGAGGATCATTTTGAAGCCAATCTTATTGAATTACCAAATTATAAATTGATAATTATTTCTGCTCTATACGTTCTTGGGCTTCAAGCCAGGTGAGGTGATGTGAAGACATCGACGTTTCGGGAGCGTACATCTTTCCCTTCTTCAGGATGGTGAATGATTGGATCTTTTTTTTTTTTTTTTTCTTTTTTTTTTGAAAGGAGGAGACAGAGAGTTGGAAGGGAAAAAGATCCTGAGTTATTTCCTCAGGGGGAGAGCTTGGTGAAGGTAAGGAGATAGTCGAGGTGAAATTGGGAGGGAAATGATAGAGTACCGCTTATGAACCTCCGTTAATAAGGGCAGTCTGCGTTGCTGCCGGACAATATCTGGGAGCGGGTAGAAGGTGCATGTCTAGGCATTACCCATGACCCAAAGGCCCTGAGTAATAGCACTAGGAAGTAGGAGGTGAAAATGGGAAAGAACATGAGGTGGAGTGAGGAAGGAGTAGAGGGTGATATTTTAATTGTTTGCAGGGTAATTAGCTTCATTGTTTTGTTCAGTTGCTCTCATGAAGCATTGGGCATATATGTTGCAGCCATTGGGGCACATAGAGTGTGAAAAGTCGAAGTACATTGTTGTGCCAAGGCTGCTGGTTACCAGCCGCAGGAGTTGGGAGAGTGTCAGGTTCCGGCTGTAGGTTGATGAGAAGGTGCTCAGTGTTGTGTTGAGTCTGCTGTGTAGGTGTGGTTTGGGTTGTTGCATCTGATTGGCTGATTGATGCCGTAGATTGTTGCTGTGGAGTAGCTTCGATCCGGGTGAGTTTTCGGTAGGCACTGTGTAAGATGTCCTAGTGGTCAGCTCGTATTCTGTCAGTCAGTGTGGTGGTGAGTAGTTCGAGGCCTTCTGTGAGGGATGTTTGTGTTGCTGAGTCGTTCAGTAGCGCTGTGCAACTGGTGACGAACGTCCTCAGCGCAGTCGCCGTAGCGGCGGTGGTCTTCTGCAGATCCTGGACACCGACCTCAATGGCGTGAAGTTTACGTGGAATGGCGGTCTGTGTCTCAGTAATGGCGACGGTGATTGTAGTCAGCGCTTCCTCCAAGAGAGCCAATCGGGTGCTGATATGCAGGACCTCGTTTTTTTTTTTTTTTTTTTTTTTTTTTTTTTTTTTTTTTTTTTTTTTTATTAAAGGGGCGGCCCCACACCCGCCGCCCCTCGTGACGATCATCCTCTAGGGCTACATCGTCTCCTCATGTACAAGCAGTTAGTATACAAAAATATGCAAGGGCTGGGAAGGGTGCTGTTAGTCTATGGCGCTACAAACGTACATGTGAGTTAGGTGCTAATGCACCCTGGTAAGTAAAAGGTATCATGCAGTGCTGGTATGCGATGCACACGAGCGGGTGAATGGTAAAGCAGGCCAGGGCAACAAACATGACTGAAACCCTGAGTGTTGCCGTGGGAAGTAGGAGGGGCCTCTAGGGATCTTGGTGTATGGGAATATATTCTGTGGTTAACCGTGGTTCTGGAGGAAGGATGTGGTAGATTAAGACTGGTGTGGTCAGGATCTGATGGTTATTATAAAGTCTACGTCTAGTGTACTGGAGTAACTTAAGTTAATGAATATAAATCTACAATACTAGAGAAAACCTTGAACATGTCCATTGCATTGTATAGTCAGTGGTGGGTTTCAATCGTGTCCGGGTGCATGCCGTGTCGAAGGTAATTGGGGGCCCTACTGCCCCCGGGTCCGCTCCGTGGAGCAGACACTGAGAGGGTATCCATGGACTTTGGGGGGCTTGCTGTGAAAAGAGAGAGAGATGGTAATTATTAGTTGAGTGTTGAAGGAGTTGAGGACGTGAAAAAGGAGGAGAGGTCAGTGCAGGAGTGGGCTGAGACGGTGGTTGCGGTGTCAGTCTGGGACCAAGAAGTCCAGGAGTCCTGTATGTCTTCTGGTGTGATTGTTTCAGACAGGTTCCTATCGAACATGGAGAGTGGGCGTTTGTGCTTGTTTGTAGTGGTGACGTATCTGCCAAGATCGGTGATAAGTGGGTTGTGGCACGGGCGTACATATTGTGGGTAAGCATCTTTATGTCCTATGGTGTAACTTTGAGTTCCGCGTTAATCGTACTTGCCAGTGTGATGGTTGGTACTTTTGCGATAAGGCGCAAGACTGTTTTGGAACTGTTCCAGTTTTTTGATGTGACTGGAGGCTCTGTAGCTCCAGGCTGGTGAAGCGTAAGTGAGAATAGGTCGAAGGAGTGTTTTGTAAAGGGTTAAGCCTGAGCAAAGTTTGAGCGTGTTGTTGAGATTGATTAGAGGGTAAATGTTTGCTAGTTGGGCATTCGCTTTCTGTCGGGCACGCTGGATGTTTATTGCAGGTGAGGCTTTGGTCTAGTACGATGCCTAGCTAAGTCACTTGGTTTCCGAGTAATGAGACTACCAAATATTTGGAGTGGTTGCAGCGTACGTATCTGCGGTGGGTGACCCGTTTTGAGGAAAATATGGCTTCACATTTGACTTGTGTTCACTTTAATGCGCCACTTGGTGAGCCAGTCCTCTAGGGAAGTTAGTGCTACTTGGAGTCGGTTAATCAGGAGTCGTGGGGAACCTGACTGCGCCATGATAGTCGTGTCGTCGGCGTAGATGAAGTAGTCGGCAGAGAGGGTCTTTGGAATGTCGATGTACAAGTTAAAAAGTTGTGGCCCTAGTATACTGCCTTGAGGGACGCCCGCTCGGATTGCTTTTCGGGAGGACAGAGTTTCATTAACTTTGGATTGGAACGTCCAGTCTGAGAGGCAATTAGGTATAAGTTTGATAATGGAGTCTGGGATGTCGTAGTGGAGTTTCCTCAGGAGTCCTACGTGCCATACGCGATCAAAGGCGCGCTCTATGTCCAGGAGGACTGCTGCCGCCGACTTAATTTTGTTGAAGCCATGAGTAACATGCTCGGTGGCTCGGAGCAGTTGTAGTGTGGTGGAGTGTTGTGCTCTGAAGCCGAATTACTCCGGAATCAGGATGTTGTGTTTGTAAATGAAGGAGTTTAGGCGTTTGAGGACAATGTTTCTAGAAGTTTACTGAGAGTGTTTAATAGACTAATGGGGCGGTTGTTGGGGTTTGACAGGTGTTTATTTTTCTTCGGGAAGTGAAGGACCAGGGCATTTATCCAGCAGGTAGGGTAATAGCCCTGGTGCAGTATGGCGTTGAAAAGCGAAGTCAGTGTAGTAAGTGCGTTTTGGGGTAGCTGTTTGAGGGCGCGATTTGGAATACGATCGGGGCCAGGGGCCTTTCTGTTTGGCAGGTGTTTAATGAGCCATTTAATTTCGAAATTGCAAGTGCGGCGCATTTTCATTCTCGGCCTTTTCAGTATATGCTATTGGCTATGGAGCCATTGTAATGAAGAGGTGGGATTTAAATTCTGTGTTTGGTTAGTGTTTCCTGTGTTATTTGAGCCTGTCAATTACGATATTAGTGGCCGGTTTCGAGGAGTGACTTAGCTGAAGACCGGCATTCCGATTGAGCATGCCCTTTTCCGAAGCGATGGCCAGCGCCTCCTTGACCCTGCGCTCCCAGTAGCCATCGCATTCAAAATACCCTTTCCGACAAAACGGCTATTCAGAATATGACGTCAGTGCGGCAGGCACCAAAGCCAAAATAGCGAAGCCCACTACACAGCCAGCTCCAGAGAAACCCACCGCCACAGCCTGCATTCCATACACCGGCAAACTCTCTGGAAAAATCACCAGAATCCTGGCCAAGCGCAACATCAAGACCATACACAAACCTCCTCCCAAGATAAAAAACCTAATTAGGCCAGTGAAAGACCAGCTAGGCCTCCAAGTACCGGTAGTTTATCGCATTCCTTGTGATTATGGTGCCCCGTACATAGGTGAAACACGCAGGACTATAACTACCAGGGTCAAAGAGCATGAGAGGTATATCCGCCTAATGCAACCCGAAAAATCCGGGCTCTCGGAACACTGCTTCGAGATGTGCCTCAGAGCCAACTTCAACGGGACCACCATCGTTGCCAGATGCGATGGCTACTGGGAGCGCAGGGTCAAGGAGGCGCTGGCCATCGCATCGAAAAAGGGCACGCTCAATCGGGATGTCGGTCTTCAGCTCAGTCACTCATGGAAACCGGCCACTAAAGGCCACCCGTATATTTTGCGACCGTGGACCAACGCCGCTGGTTCACCTGGAGATGCAGGACCAGGCTGACCTTGAGGCTGCCCTCACTTCAGGGTTGCTCTTGTTAGGGCGACTCCTTGCAGTTGAGGAAAGCCGACAGGAACGCCACAGGCCCTGTCGACGCTGCTGTGCCTCCGGGCATCAAGCTGACACCTGTTCCTCGCCGCAGCGGTGCCACTACTGTGGCTCCAACACGGCCACCGCCGAGTGCACTGGGCATGATCTGCGCCGTCGCCGCCGGTTCTGTGCCACCTGTAGTGGCACAGGACATTTCACCGGGCAAGCCCAGTGCCCGCTATACCCCAAGAGCAGGCCATCTTCACCACCAGCCCGGATTACACCACAGACAAACACATTCATCGACGGCACACCACTTGCGCCTACAGATTCAGCGACACGGGATGTCATACAGGACCTCCACGCGGAGATCCTGAACATTGGCGCTCGTTTAGCTGATCTGGAAGAGACATTCACCAGCGTCATTTCACAGAAGCTGCTGGACCTACAAGCTGCCACCACCGCCGCCATCTCCACTCTACAGTCCTCCACCGCTGAGCTGTCCAACCGGATAACCAGTGTCCAAATGCAGCTACAGCAGGACCAACAATGTCAGCAGCAACATTCGTCACTACCCAAGAACCACCGACTCCTCAACGACATCCGGCTCATCATCAGGGAGGAGATGAAGGCCCCGAAGACGACGCCAGGATGGCCACCAAACCACCACAGCGACCCTGAGTCTCTCGTTCAGGTAGCTGAAGGACCACTCCCACATCAGCCTCAGACAGCGCAGAAATGGTTCAGAGACTTCCGCGAATTCCACGCAGATCAAAGGAACGCCAGAAAGAATCACCATTAACTCTCACAAACATCACCTTCAACTACCCTTCATTTTCACCAATTACTTCTCCAGCGGGGCACTCAGGGCGCAAGTCATGTGTGTCCACTGGCTAATATCACCATCACTCGCTGTTACTGCCACTGGCAGGCAGCATTCACTATCACCAGAAATGCGCAGGTGCTTAATGCGGTACTGCATCAGAGAGGCACGGGCCTCCTACTTCCGGTGGGGGTTTTTTGTGAGTAGTGCCACCCTGGTTCGAGTCCAGGGTGGGGAGTCTCACACTCCCAGGCTTGCCTGGGGTTAGGGCGTTAGTTGCCTTTTCCCCCATCATCAATAAAAAAATTCTACGGGGGACGACTTCGGAGACTACTTCTCTCGAGACACGATGGTGAAGAAGAGACAGCGCCGAACCGCCGCTGATACGGCAGCACTCAGCACTACTGTCCCGGCAGTCACCGAGGATGCAGTACCTCCGTCTCCGACGGCTAAGGCAAACCTCCTTTCGCCGCCAGTCGCCAGCGCAGCTTCGCCGCAAGTGCCACCGCAGTTGCCGCTGACTACAACACCATCTCCGCCGAGCTCCACACCGCCGCCCCGGGACAGTGCCGTGGTACGGGGGGTCCCTCGGGACCTTTCCACCCGGCATCTGCTCACCGCCGCGCAGTCGCGGTGGCCCTCATGCTTGAGGGCCACCCGCATTTTCTGCGACCGGGGGCCAACTCCGTTGGTAAGAGTGGAGTTTCAGGACCCGGCTGACCTTGATGCTGCTTTGACGTCAGGGTTGCCCTTATTAGGGCGACTTCTGCCAGTCGAAGCAAGCAGACAGGAACGCCACCGGCCCTGCCGCCGCTGCTGCGCCTTCGGGCACAGCCAAGACGCCTGCACTTCAGCGCCGCGGTGCCATTACTGTGGGACCAGCGTCTTGACGCAGTGCACTGGACATGATCTCCGCTGCCGTCACCGGTTCTGTGCCACCTGCCGTGGCACCGGACACTTCACTGGCCAGGCCCAGTGTCCCCTCTACCCGAGGGACGGGCGCACCTCCGCCGCCAGAACGATCACCGCAGATCCAACACCCAGACGCCACACCACCTCCAGCCACTACAAACACAGCGATGCGGGATGCCATTCAGGACCTTCATGCGGAGATCCTGAATATCGGCGCTCGCTTAGCTGCGTTGGAAGAGGCCTTCACCAGCGTCATCACCAGGAAGCTGCCACCACCGCCGCCATCTCCACTCTACAGAACTCCACCACTGAGCTGTCCAACCAGATAGCCAGTGTCCAAACGCAGCCACAGCAGGACCACCAAAATCAGCAGCACCATTCCGCCGATAGGTTTCCATGGAACAACCCATTATACACAGCTCCAATTTCAAACGACAGGATCCAGGAAGACCTCCGACTCCGACGACAACGACGACGCCACCAGACCCGCTCAGATCACTGAGAAAAATCCACCGGAAATACTACTCATTTTCACCAACCACTTCTCCAGAGGGGCACTCAGGTCGCAAGTCATGTGCGTCCACTGACTAATTTCACTATCGCTGGCTGTTACTGCCACTGGCAAGCAGCATTCATCATCACCAGAAATGCGCAGGTGCTTTATGCGGTACTGCAATAGCGAGGCATGGGCCTTCTACTTCCGGTGGGGGCTTTTTGTGAGTAGTGCCACACTGGTTCGAGTCCAGGGTGGAGAGTCTCACACTCCCAGGCTTGCCTGGGGTTAGGGCGTTAGTTGCCTTTTCCCCCATCATCAATAAAAAAAAAAAGATCCAATCGGAACCGCTGTACTGGGGCGGTGCTCCTTGGTATAAAACGCGCCTTTGACAGGGTATGGCATGCTGGCCTACTGAATAAACTGTCGACTTACAGAATCAACGACTCGATGGTTGCCATTATCAAAGATTACCTACACGATAGAAGCTTTAAGGCAGCAGTGGGAGAGGCGGAGTCTACTCTCCGTTCAATCAGAGCTGGAGTCCCCCAAGGTAGTTTACTGGGGCCCATGCTCTTTAATATATACATCAATGATCTCTCACCTCTAATCAGAGTAGAGAAATACATCTATGGGGATGATACTGCCCTAGTCATTCAATCCACACAGCCACGGATCATACACCTCAGACTCCAAAATGCTCTGAATACTCTGGAACCGCGGTTCAGAAAATGGAGAGTAAAGTTAAACGCCAGAAAATGCCAAGCAATTGTTTTCACAAAGGGCCACACACACACAGGCGACAAAGGCGCGCACTCCCGCCACTTTCCTACCGGCAAGAGCCGATTGAGTGGGAGAGCGCGGTCACTTACCTAGGGGTAAGGATGGACGATGGCCTTACGTGGAAGCAACATATCAACCTGGTAAGAGCAAAGGCCAACGGACAGCTCAACAAGCTCTACCCAATCATTAACTCAAACAGCCGCTTGAAACTAAACATGGGCTTAACCCTCTACAAAACGTTAATCAGACCAATTCTAACATACGCCGCCCCCGTATGGGGATATGCGGCAAAATCTCACATCAAGAGACTTCAAACCCTTCAGAATCGAACACTGCGAATTATTGCACAAGCGCCCGCAGTAGCTCCAACCTTTCAATTGCACGCGGAGCTATAAATCTCAATTGAGACCTTTATAAAACAATTAGCATTCAACATTTATAAACGAAAAAGTAAACACCTCAATTAACTCATCCAAGAACTAGGCGAATATGACACCAAATACGACAAGCACCTCCGTCCCCTGGCGCTCTTTAACCGGAATATCGGTTTAGGAGAGCCAGAAAGCAATATCCAGGAATACCTAGACAACCTCATTAGGTACTAAGTGTCTAGACCCGTCAGAGAGCATTCAACTCCAAACAACCACCTCACACATGTTTACTTCTTCTTTTTCAGCAGCCCTCTAAGTCCTAGTGTTTACCCAGCCAAGGCGGCTCCGGGGGACGAGTCTGCACCTGCAACTGATAGGCAGGTAGCCAGCCAGCCGCGTGTGCACTCTACACGACCAGGACTTCCACAGGCCAATGAGACAGTCAACACCTTTGACGAGGCCGCTAGGCCGCAATATTATACCCATACCTATGATATTCACACTAGCACTGTAAGATTAACTAGCATTAGATTTCATTCCAGGTATACGACGTAGCCCCAGGCAGAAATATTTCCAAAACCCGACGCTGCACAGAGCAAAAAACATATGTATTTAACAGCATAGAATGGAGGATAACGCTAACACCTGACTTTGTTTCAGAGACTTGGCCCCATAGGCAGAAGACACCAAGCCGTATTCATGACGCTAGAACCGTACCTCGTCTTGAGATCAGTCTTCAGCAAATGTCACCTTACAATAGGGAGACAGTGGCACTCTCCCTACACTCCTTACCAACCTCACACCCTGAAATACCAAATCCATCATCCCCACCACACACTCCGCATAGGGGGTCGGCTTGGCCTCAGTCAAGCCGGTCTGCTAGCAGAACCCTCTCCCCTGGCGGCCGCACAGCGGGCCAGTTCACCTTCACCCCAGACTGCGCGGGTGCAACTTGCGGTACCGCAGCATCCTTACCTCTCACTACCGGTGGAGGGGTTTTTTAGTCGGTAGGCCCACTCAGGGAGACCCCGACATTCCTGGCCAGCCAGCCCGGGTTAGTCTTTAAGGTGGATTTTTCCCCTCCACTTGAAAACAAAATCCAATCGGTGAGAGTATGGATCCAGCGCTGAGGGCAGCATTCGACGCAGGCCACTCCCACTACAGCACCTGCAGCAGAGAAGAGATAGTGGCACTGCGAGCAGAGAGGACCCGCCGGAACCGCATGAAGGTGGCGCAGGGGTACTACGGTGCCGCCTCGCCGCGTAGTGTGGAGACGCTCCCGGCCTCTCCTACACTGCCGACTGCCAATCCACCATCACTCCTGGAGCAGGTGTCTTCACCGCCAACAGCCGTCGCAGCCGCACCGGAACCTACTCGGGAACCGGCCCGGCCTCCGCCGCCGTGCTGGAACCCAAGCGGAAACCGTCTTGGCCTTCTCCGCCGTCAGCCGCCGCAACGGAACCGGCCCGGCCTTCCACACTACACTCCGCCGTGCTTGCTCCACCGGAGCCGGGCAACAACTAGACACCTGAAGGCCATCACACGGTGGTCGTCTGCGGCGTGCCCCGGGACCTGCCAGCTCGCTTTGTTTTGCAAGCTGCAGAACACATTCGGCCTTCCACAATGAAGGCCAATCGCATCACTTCGAACCGGGGACCCCCATCTTTGGTCCGGCTACACTTTGGTTCCGGTTCGGACGCTGAAGCTGCCTTAGCGTCGCGCCTGCCCTTGCTGGGGCATAGGTTGCGCATCGAGGCCAGCAGAAGCGAAAGACTGGTCCCCTGCCGACGCTGTTGTGCCTACGGGCACGCAGCTCAGGACTACACCGAGGTGCCACTATTGTGGCGCGGGTTGTCTGACAGCTGCCTGTCTACAGCATGATCTCCGCCGACGACGCCGCTTCTGCCCCACCTGCTCCGGCCGCACACACTTCACGGGGCAGGCCCAGTGCCCACTGTATCCCCGGAGCAGGCAACCAGCGTAGACGCAGACCCCGGACCCCCCAATGGAGCGATACACATCTTCTACGCCATCACCACACCCTTCACCTGACATCATCACCGCAGAGACCACACCGACAGACACATTCCTGAAGGAAGCCATATCATCCATACAGCAGACCATCGCCGACATACAGACGGCTGCACATACACTCGGTCTCCGTCTTGAAGAAGTTCAGCGGGCAACCAACGTACGACTCGAGGCAATGGACGTCGAGCACCGGACAGCAGCCAGAGATGCAGACGGCAAGTGCGGGGTGCTTGCGTCAGTCCAACGCAAGCTGGAACGTATCGAGAGCCGCCTCGCTCTCCACTGATATTCTCCAATACATCGCAACCGGTCCAGTTCCCAGGGGAAGGAAGAACCGTTAGAACTGACAAGATCACCACAGGGAGAGAGTGACAGCTCTCCCTGCACTCCCAATTCCACATTCACCAATAAATCCTAACCACCACAACCTACAGCTTTCTCACAATTCCTCACTTATACTTAGCTAAGGGGGCTTGCTGGGCCTCGGGCCTCACCTCTGGCGGCCGCACAGTTTAGCTTCACCTTAGGCTGCGCGGGTGCAAAAGCGGTACCGCAGTATCCTCGCCTTTCACTACCGGTGGAAGGGTTCTTTAGTCGCTAGGCCCATTCATGGGAGACCCCGACACTCCGGGCTTGCCAGCCCGGGTTAGTCCTTAAGGTGGATTTTTCCCCTCCACTTGAAACAAAAAAAAACAAACAAACAAAAAATCCAGTCGGACATTCGGAGCTTCTTCTTCGACTCGTCAACATGGGCAAGAAGAGAACACGCAGAGTCGCTGCTGCTACAGCAGCAACTGACACCTCTTCCCCGGCAGCCGCCGAGGAAGCAGTACTTCCGTCTCCGCCGGCTGAAGCAAGCCTCGCTACGCCGCCAGCGCAGCTTCGCCACAACTGCAGCCGCAGTTGCCGGCCTCACCATCGACATCTCCGCCGAGCTCCACGCCGCCGCCCCGGTTCAGTGCCGTGGTACGGGGAGTCTCTCAGGACCTTTCCACCCGGCATCTGCTCACAGCCGTGCAGTCGCGGTGGTCTTCTTGCCTGAGGGCCATCCACATATACTGCGACCGGGGACCAACGCCGTTGGTATGAGTGGAGATGCGGGACCAGGCTGACTTGGAAGCTGCCTTCACGTCAGGGTTGCTCTTATTAGAGCGACTACTGGTCATCGAGGTTAGCCGACAAGAACGCCACCGGCCCTGCCGACGCTGCTGTGCCTTCGGCACAGCTGACGTCTGTTCCTCGCCGCCGCGGTGCCACTATTGTGGTACCAACACCACCACCGCCGAGTGCACTGGGCATGATAGCCGTCGCCGACGGTTCTGTGCCACTTGTGGCGCAGGATATTTCACCGAGCAAGCCCAGTGCCCTCTACCCTAGGAGCAGACTACCGCAGACGCAACCAGCCCGGACCACACCACCGCAGTCTTCCATCACTGATGCCACATCACCTGTGCTCTCGACTGACTCAGCGACGCGGGACGCCATTCAGGACCTCCACGCGGATCTCCTGAACGTCGGCGCCCGCTTAGCTGTGCTGGAAAAGGCGTACAGCAACGTCGTCACCGATAAGCTTCAGGAGTTCAATCTTCTACCACCGCAGCAGTCACCACTCTCCAGTCTACAGCTGCTGACTTGTCAGCAAACGTAGACGGCATCGCATAGCAGCTGAAGCAGGTCATCCTACAGCAGGCTGCATTCTCCGCAGAGCTCTTCCGTGTGAGGAGCCAACCCAACATCGCTCCTCCTCCAACTCAAGCAGAGCAGCACGCAATCACAACGGAACCACGGGACCCTCTGGTCCAACGACGAACGACAGCCAGAGTCAGCAAGTCAGCTTACGTCCAAGAGCTGTTGAGTCGACGTTGAGTTAAGACAATCTTTCGTGCACTACCTACACCTTCATTCCTCTCTACTACCACCATTGACTCCCTTAAGCTGCAGGCAGGTTTCATGGCTGTAGCCTAGAAACTACGTATCACCCGCGCCCGCACATTGTGCGGCAGCATCCCATAATCCACATACTACCGGGGATGCAACAGCGGGACCGCGCTAAGCTTCACGCACGAATTAATTCAGCAAACTACGTGATATAACGTGAAGGTTTTTTTTTTAGTGGGTATGCCACAGCAGGGCGGAGTATCCGAAATATCCTCCCAGCCATTACACCTTGGCTGGGGGTGGAATGCGTAATGCATTTTTCCTCTCCGCGGTAAAAAAATAAGAAAGATCCAATCTAATCTTCTCCTGAGGCCGCGGCCGACAGACCGGCATCTTCCGATGGTCTCATCGACTTCTCCCTTCTTCCCTCTAACCCTTCCACTCCTCCTGCCACCCTCTCTTCTTCTGAATCCTTTTGCTCTCCTCACCAACCCTCTCATTGCATCCATCCAACTCTCTCCCACCTCCTTCACCTCCCCGAACTCCTACCCCTGTTATCTCCACTCCTCACTCCAACTCTCCCTCCTCTCTCCCACCCACCCCCTCGAGGATACCCCAACCCATCAGCCCCGTTAGATCCGCCACCTCATCTCCTTCCCCCCTTCCAGGATACCTAGACCCTCCACCAACTCCAGAACCTACCCTCCACTCCCTCTCGATCCTCGGGACCAACTGATCCCCGCCTCCGCGGCAAACCTGCAACCATCTCTGCTTCCTCCTCCCGCCCACCCTCACCCCCACCCGATCCACACCCACCCGGACTTTTCGCACCCTATTCCCACCCACCTCCAGCAGCCAATCACCCATCCCGCTTGCACCAGTCCCTGCTTCTCCCACCCCAACATCTTTCAACAACCCAGCTCCTGCTCTCCCCTCTTCTGTTTTCTCTTCCGCCCTCAACCACACCCAACTCACCCCACCTCCCTCTCTAGAACCCCTCCTCCCCCTCCCCTGCTCCGCTTCCTGCCACACGACTCCACCATCCAACTCCGCAACCCCTTCCCTGATCTCTCACACAAACCCATCCTCTCCCATAATCACTCCAACCCCTCTTCCACTCTCACTCCCTCCACGGACGACGATACAGACCGCCACTACCAATCCACCTCTGAACCACCAGCCAAACTCCGTCTCCCCTTCCTCAGCCCTGATCACCTCTCCTCCTCCCACTACCGATGGACACACACAACCACCACCTCGTCGGACATTTGCAGAGGCGGCGATGGCCAACCTACCCCCACCCATATAATCAGACATAGGCACTCTGCAACCCTCAGCTCAGTACTGAGGCGGTTCGACCAGCAGCTCCGTCCAGAGGAGTACACTGTGAGACAAGCGGCGCATACGCACGACTTTGCCGTGCGAATGCGTAACGCGGCTAACTATCGATACCTGGTGCTGTTCCTCCAGGAACAGAGGGTAGACTTTCACATAACAACTCGCGCAGAGGACAGGACCTAAAGGGTAGCGATCAAACGCCTCCCTTGAGACGGCGCGGACAGAGAAGTCACGGAGGAACTAGTATCCTCTGGCTACTCTGTCGGCCGTGTGACGCAACTACCACGATTTGACAGGAACCGCAGCCCCCTTCCCATATACCTTGCTGAGCTCACCGAAGAGGACTACCAACGGTGCCTAACCCGCCTGCAAACTGTTCTACATTTCAGGATGCAGGTGGAGGACTACTACCGGCCGCCTATTCCACTACAATGCAGGAAGTGCCAGCTGCTGGGTCATCCAGCCAGCCACTGTAGGGCGCCCACGTCAACCTGCTCCAAGTGTGCCGCTCACCACTAGTCGACCACTTGCCGGACACCTCCGGACATGATACGCTGTGCCGTATGTAATGGGAGGGGACACGGGGCACGCTACAGGGGCGTTCCGGCCTATCTGGCCTTCGCCGACAGACTGCGGGCCTCATCCCAGGGCCAACAGCACCGCCGACCAAACCAAACCTCCGCACAGGTGGATCCCAGGACTAGGACACCACAACCTCACCGAGAGCCTCATTCCCAGCCCCAGCCAACTCAGTAGCCACCAACAAGGACACCAGCACCTAGGCCACCAGTTCCTGGGGAGACGCGGTCGCCTTCAACTGAGATGCCCCGTCCGAGACCACCACCACGCTGCGATGCTCCTGCTGTCAAGCAGCCGCTCAGCAACAGGTTCCGCCCCGGAACGGAGCATACCAGGATGGCCTGGAACGTCGCCAGGGATCAGGCAATCAACCTCCTCACCCTCCTCCTCATTAACCCCAGTGACACCCAAGAGATCCTCCAGCAACATTACGACTTCCTCACCCTGTTCCTAAATCCGACCTTCCACTTCTATGGCGTCTGAATTCTCCAGAGTCATGACTAGGAATGCCTGTGGACTGAGACGCCGCAAACATGAAGTCTCCGACTTTCTACGCACCCACCAAATAAAAGTAGCTCTTATCATTGAAACACATCTCTCCTGCCGGGATCGGTTCACTGTCCCGGGCTATCAAGCCTATCGCACCGACCGAGATCGACGGGGTGGGGACACCGCGGTACTTATAGAACAAAGCCTTCTCCACAATGAAGCACATATACCAGCGCTAAACCGATTAGAAGCAACCGGGGTTCACGCACACTTAGACAACCGGAAAATTCTGCTTATAGCAGCTTATAATCCACCCCAAGACATCGGACCAACCGACTTGGACACCATACTAAATATCCGCACTTCAGTTCTAATTGCCGGCGACCTAAATGCCAAACACACTAACTGGAACTGCAGAAATTCCAACCAAGCGGGTATCCAGCTCTGCAGACACGAACAAAACTCTGACTACATTATAATAGCTCCCACTGAACCGACACACATTCCCTTCAACGCGCAACACCTACCCAGCATTTTGGACATTGCCATAGTCCGCAATAGTGCCCACTTCCAAATTTCAGCCACTGTACTCAACGAATTATCATCTGACCACCTCCCAGTTGTCTTCAATCTAAAAGGCTCACTCGCCCCAGCACCTGCCCTTTGAAGGCACAACTTTAACAAAACAAATTGTTCAGACAAACAATAGATGAACACAACCTCGGCATTAACGTCACCACACATGACGATATTGACACGGCTGCAGCAACCCTACAAACCACTATTGGCTTTGCCATCACGGTATCCACACCGACTCAAACATACAATGCAGCTCACTGCCCTCTCCCACCGGACATCAAATCCGTTGCGACTGAACGCAACAGAGCTCGCAATCGTTGGCAGCGTACCCGGCACCCCGCAGGGTTCGCCCGCCTACAGCTCCTGAATTCTGAGTTGCGCCGACGCATTGTCGACGTAAAAACAGACCAATGGAACGATGTTCTGGAAGACCTAAACCCAAAGTACGACTGTCTCTGGTGAATTGCCAAGAAATTAACCAAACACAGAACTCAAATCCCACCTCTTCATTACAATGGCTCCATAGACACAACATATACTGAAAAGGCCGAGACTCTTGCCGATCAGCTACAAGAGGCACTCACCCCGAACACCATTCCAAGCTCCCCCCGCTTCATACTTGAAACGCAAGCTCTTACTCGTATTAGGTTGCAACGGCCCGCCAACATGAAAATGCGCCGCACTTGCAATTCCGAAATTAAATGGCTCATTAAACACCTGCCAAACAGAAAGGCCCCTGGCCCCGATCGTATTCCAAATCGCGCTCTCAAACAGCTACCCCAAAACGCCCTTACTACACTGACTTCGCTCTTCAACGACATACTGGACCAGGGCTATTACCCTACCTGTTGGAAAAATGCCCTGGTCCTTCACTTCCCTAAGAAAAATAAAGATCTGTCAAACCCCAACAACTACCGTCCTATTTGTCTATTAAACACTCTCAGTAAACTTCTGGAAAAAATTGTCCTCAAACGCGTAAACTCCTTCATTCACAAACACAACATCCTGATTCCGGAGCAATTCGGCTTCAGAGCACAACACTCCACCACACTAAAACTGGTCCGAGCCACCGAGCACATTACTTATGGCTTCAACAACAATAAGTTGATGGCAGCAGTCCTCCTGGACATAGAGCGCGCCATTGATCGCGTATGGCACCCAGGACTCCTGAGGAAACTCCACGACTACGGCATCCCAGACTCCATTATCAAACTTATAGCTAATTACCTATCAGATTGGACGTTCCAATCCAAAGTTAATGAAACTCTTTCCTCCCGAAAATCAATCCGAGCGGGCGTCCCTCAAGGCAGCATATTATGTCCACAACTTTTTAACTTGTACATCAACGACATTCCAAAGGCCTTCTCTGCCGACTACTTCATCTACGCCCACAACACGACTATCATGACGCAGTCAGGTTCCCCACGACTCCTGATCAACCGACTCCAAGTAGCACTAACGTCCCTAGAGGACTGGCTCACCAAGTGGCGCATTAAAGTGAACACAGCCAAATGTGAAGCCATATTTTTTTCAAATCGGGTCACCCACCGCAGATACGCACGTACACTGCAACCACTTCAACTCTTTGGTAATCTCATCACATGGAAACCAACAGTGACTAGGCGTCGTACTAGTCCAAAGCCTCATCTGGAAGAAATACATCCAGCGCGCCCGACAGAAAGTGAATGCCCAACTAGCAAACATTTAGCCTCTAATCAATCTCAACAACATGCTCAAACTTCGTTCTGGCTTAACCCTTTACAAAACACTCCTTCGACCTATTCTCACTTACGCTTCACCAGCCTGGGGCTACGCAGCCCCCAGTCACATAAAAAAACTACAACAGTTCCAAAACAAAATCTTGCGCCTTATCGCAAAAGTACCAGCCATCACACCGGCAAGTACGCTTCACACAGAACTCAAAGTGCACACCATAGAACAATTCATAAAGATGCTTACCCACAATATGTAAGCCCGTGCCGCAAAAAGCCACAACCCACTTATCGCTGATCTTGGCAGATACGTCACCACTACAAACAATCTAAAATGCCCACTCTCCCTAATTGATAGGAACCTGTCTGAAACAATCACACCAGAAGACATACAAGACTACCTGGGCTTCTTGGTCCCAGACTGACACCGCAGCCACTGTCTCAGCCCACTCCTGCACTGACCTCTCCTTCTTTTTTTTTCCCCTTCCTCAACTCCTTCAACACTCAACTAATCTCTCTCTCTCTTTTCACAGCCAGCCCTCCTAAGTCCCTGCTCACAGGGCGGCCCGGGGGGATGCGGGCCCCCCCAACTGTAACCATACACTGACGTGTGCTATTGTACCCGGTACATGAGCTTGGACCCTTAGGCTGGATTCCTTACGACAACCCTGCTCGCCCCTGGACTAGAACCATGGATAATCTCTCAGTCTCTGCTCCATGGAGCGGACCCGGGGGAAGGAGGGCCCCCAATTACCTACGACATGGCATGCACCCGGACACGATTGGAACCCACCACTGACTATACAATGCAATGGACACGTTTAAGGTTTTCTCTAGTATTGTAGATTTAGATTCATTAACTTAAGTTACTCCAGTAGACTAGACATAGACTCTCTAATAACCACCAGATCCTGCCACACCATGCTTAATCTAGCACATCCAAACCCTCATTATCCTGTCTCCAGAACCACGGTCAACCTCACAATATATTCCCATACACCAAGACCCCTAGAGGCCCCTCCTACTTCCCACGGCAACACTCAGGGCTTCAGTCATGTTTGTTGCCCTGGCCTGCTTTACCATTCACCTGCTCATATGCATCACATACAAGCACTGCATATCTTATACTTACCAGGGTGCATTAGCGGAACCTCACTCACATGTACGTTTGTAGCGCCATAGACTAACATCGCCCTTCCCAGCCCCTGCATGTTTTTGTATACTAACTGCTTGTACATGGGGAGACGATGTAGCCCTTGAGGATGATCGTCACCGGGGGCGGCTGTTGTGGGGCTGCCCCCTTTAAAAAAAATTAAAAGATCCAATCATTCAGCATCCTGAAGAAGGGAGAGATGTATGCTCCCGAAATGTCGATGTCTTCTCATCACCTCACCTGGCTTGAAGCCGAGAACATCTAGAGCATATTCGTCGCCAGGAAGGCTTCAACTGATAATTATTTCTGTATACAGAAACCCAAGTAGTGATGTCAAAATACTATATGAGAAATTAGATACCATCTTAGATTCTATAGACCAAACCAAGAAGAATGTTATAATCACAGGGGATTTTAATATAAATTATTCTAGGATGGATCAAAGAAAAAAAGGATACTGATATTTTGTTAGAGAGCTATGGGCTGCCAGCTGTTGCAAACGTTCCTACAAGGGTAGCAAATGGGGCTAAAAGTGCTGTTGATCAAATTATCTTAAACTCTCGCTTGTGGGAATACAAAATAGAGGCCTTAGACAATGTATCATCAGTTATTACGTTTAAAAAACAAAAATATAATTAATTAAAATTCCATCATTCAAAATAAAATCACAAATACGTAAAAGTGATTAACTGAGATACCGTAAACCATCTAAATTATTGCTTATCAAAAGAAACATGTGATTCAGTTTACCAGAGAGTTCCATAAACAAAGCTTGTGTGCAATTTGTAAACACTTAATATCATGCTGGCGTTGCCTTAACTGTTAAAAGTGTAAATGTCAATAAATCTGCTAAAAAGCAGTGGGTAACTAAAGGTATTCATTAATTGTGCAAAAAACTAGAATTCCTTTGCAAATATGTAAAGTACAATAAAGTTTCAGCAGAGTTACTTGATAACTTATATAAATATAAAGCTATCTATAACAAAGTATTCAGGATAGCATAACAAATGTTTAATAATAAAAATATTTGGAAGCAATGAATAAATCTAAATCAATATGGGATATAATTAAAGCTAAATAAGAAATTTTGAACAAAACTAGAACAAATATATGCCTCAGGACCCAAAACAAACTAATTACAGATCCTGGAGAAGTAGCCGAGTGTTTCAATAAGATTTTCATTGAAATTGCAAATGTTTTTCAAAATCAAATGAGTAATAACGCAATCAGTAGTAATAATAATATATCCATAGCTTCTTATGCATGTAATAAAACAAACTCAAGTATGTATTTGGCACACACAGACTTAAAAGAAATAGCCTCGGTGATGCAAGTCTAAAAATAAAAAAAATCCATGGATCCTGATGGGTTCTCAAATTATTTAATATGACAGTGCCATCGCCCTATGCTAAAACCACAATGTTATTTAGTAAACCTATCATTTAGCTCAGGGACTTTCCCGGATATTCTTAAACTCTCTCTGTTCAGAAAGGGTTTTAGGGAAGAAATAAACTACAGACCTATTTCAGTTTTTTCTAAAGTGATAGAGAAAATTGTGTACAAAAGAATAGTTTCCTTTTGTGAAAAGTACAATATCTTAACACACTGTCAACATGGCTTTTAGAAAGGAAGCCCTACTACCTCAGCATTGATTACATTTGTATAAAATGTGTGTAAAGAGCTGCCCATGGCATACCCCAGGGTTCAATATTAGGCTCACTTCCTACTTTGCCATTGTGGGAAAGTTTTCATGTTTAGACAATCTTATTCTTTTTTTAAATTGATTTGGCCAGAAATCAGAGGCTGTCTGCTTAAGTTTCAAGTTTCTTCAGTGTAGTTTGGGGACCCTTTTTTGTTGTTTTGGCACTGCATATGTATCAGTGGGCAGTGTTTAGAGTTGATTTATCATGGTTTAGTGGCTATCATTTCTCATGAAGTGTTGAATTTAATACCGCAAGTTGTCAACAGTAGATAATCGGTTGAGAATACTTATGAGCTCTCTGATACCAGTGAACATAAAGCTGGTAAGGATGAGGGTCATGTATTACATAATCTAGTAGTTTACCTTAGTTTACAATTTTCTACTGTATTAATTTTATTGGTATAATCCTTGTTAAAAATGTGTTTTGAACAATGGTTTTTCCATGAAATTCTGTTTGACGTATCATGTCAGTCACACAGAAAGATCTGATAGATGCACTTCCTTCAAGGTGCACACTAGTCTTCTCAAATGATATGTGCACACAGTGGATGAAATAGAGCAGAATATATCTTGCTTGATAGGTTAAGGAGATTAAAACTGAACTTTCTCATTATTTTTCTTAACAGTGGAAGTTAATGTTGTATTTCTAACTTCTTTATTAGATTACAATATACAACACTTTGGATGGTAATTGTGAGTGAATGCATAAGCAAAAAATATAACTAAATGAGAAGAGAACATATACCTGGCTGAAGTACATCTGTGTACATCACCATGAGGCATAGAACAGGAAGGAGGCAAACATGGGTTACAGACAGAATGCTCCATTTTGCGTAAACCAAGTGCACTGAATATGTAATTTTACTGTTATGCATCAACATACTAAAGGCAAGAGAAGTTTTAATCTTATTGTAAAAGAAAGTATAGTTAAAGTGTGAGTCGAAATATAACATTAAACATGTGTGAGACATATCAATGATGAGCCATAGTGTATAAAATTGATTCATGGCTGTGTGGATGTAGATATACTGTTCTGTTGGTCATGTATTCTGTTTTCTAAGGAAAAACCAGCTTGGACCATAAGCGGTAATGTCGAGTTGAAACTCAAAAACCAGTAAAAGAAATATTTCTGTAGTTACATTTTTTTTTTGTGAAAAATAGCTAAAAATGTTTGGTAAAAGCTATGGAATTCAACTCTGTATATGAACTATCAATTGGTGTAAAGATTGAACATAAACTTGTAAGTGAGGTAGAAAACAACTGAGCAGCATCAGCCACTTTCACATAAGCTGTCTGTTTATTTGCGAAAATAGATGCTTGCATTTCATGGCCATGTTGAGGGTGTTCAATCATCTAAAAGAAGAATTTTCATTGAATAATGAAATGTGATGTGCATTTTTCAAAGACCACCTGAATAGTTCATTTTATTTCATGCCACCTTACATGATATACAACATGACTTAATTTCCAGATCAGCACAGGCATAGCAAACAAAATAGAAAAGAGGTTTTTGAAACATATTTTCCTCCCTCTGATGTTAGAGCAGAGGTTGGAACTGTCAAAACTATCTTCTGCGATGTAACAACCTAGGGAACTACTGAGGAAGGATTCATTGGTTTTATGGATGTAAAGCAGAGTTCAGATAGAAAAGCTAAGCTAATTCACTTTGGCAACGTACTGTGAATACTTAGATTCTCTCTCTGTGTTTGCACTCTTTCTCATTCATTTATTTAAAAATTACATTTTAAAGTGCATGACCTAGACTATGTTACACCAGTGATGAAGATGGTGACATAACCAAAGATAGACTCAGCAACCCTTTACTGAGAATTTCATGTACATATGTTACAGTCATTTCAAACATTGCATCAGTGTGAACAACTCCATTTACAAGATAATAATCTCATTTACTAAATATGGAAAATAGTGTTATGACTCCAGCATTTACCTCAGAACGTGATTGAAAACCTAACATAAGAATGTCCTTTTTATTTATAATGTCCTACAATTATTTTTCTTTAATCACTATGTACCTACATTGTGCACTGTTTTCATTTTACCTCTGCAGGCATTGGTTGTCCTTGAAGGCCTGCAATTACATTCTGAGCTGCTAGAACTGCCATTGCTGTGCGAGTGTGCACAGTACAACTGCCCAGATGTGGTAGCAAAACTACAAACAAAAGCAAACAAAAAATAAGTTTAAAATTAGAAACATGTACATCCTTTATTCACTGTGTGATCATGATAGTTGACTTGGCTTCATCAAATTCTTAGTTACACAAGTTTATTTAAAATACATTACATGTAAAAAGTGGTAAAGGTACCAGATGACACCATTGCCATAGTTGCTGAGAAACTCAAAGATGATGCACTCAAATTCCTCAACATGCAAAACAAAACAATTTAGTTCATCATAGAAACCAAAATGAATAGCTGCCTGCCATTTCTGACCACCAAAATAATCGGAACAAAAAATCAAAACATAACATTTTGAATACACAGAAAACCCACAAATAGAGATAACTACATAATTTATGATAGCTTCAATCCCGCAGCATAAAATTATGTACTCCTGAATAGTCTATTACACAGATTAGTACACATTCCTAGGGAAAATAATGAATACCAACAGACACTCCAAATAGGTACCAACAATGGCTACCACAAAAATGCAATAGACAAGAGAATACACAAATACAAAAAACTGAACTACATAACACCGAGACCAACCTCAGTTCAGAAGTTTCACCTATCATCCTTGGGCATACAATAAAGTTCAGAAGATCTTCAAGAATTAAAACATCACCTTAGCTCCAGAAAACAACAGCATTCTGAACCTGCTATGCAAAAAATTAAAGGATTCTATCCCAGCAAACAAAAAACCAGGAATTTAAGAAATTGAATGCTCAGACATAATTTAGTATGTGTAGGAAGGACAAAAAGAAGTTTGGAAACCAGATTAAAAGAACATATGAGAAACCGAAAATACAAAGAAGAAATATCAGCAGTTGCCCATCATTCGAGAATCATGCAGGGAAGTTTTTAAAAGAGAAAAGATGTTTACTGTAGTATTTCTATACATATACAAAGTAACTTACTTAATTAACCAGAAAAAACCAAAACTAAATAGTGAAGTACATAACCATGATACTAGATGCAAACTTGACTTACGTTATACCAGCTACAATGTAAAATCTGTAAATAAAGATCCCTATATAATAGGATTACACATTATAATCGACTCCCTGCATATGTAAAAAATGAAAATGCTGTTAAATTTAAACATATTTACTGAACAATCCTGTGTATGATATCAATGAATTTTTAAAATAATTTATGTAGACTATATTAATACTTTGTTAAACCAAACATCCTGTATATATTAATGTATTTTTATAATTTATGTAGACTAAGTTTATTTAATGCTAATTTTGTTTAATGTAAACTGACAATGCCCGATACTCGAAAAGAGTCTATAGGCTGCTAATAAATTACAATTTCTTAGCATCAGAACATGAAATTACACCTAATAAAACACTGTTAAAACCAGCTTATAAACACACAGGATTAGATGTCTGGGAGAAGATCTACATAATGAAGAAAAATAACCATATTATGAACTTTGATTTACTGCCATACAGCTACTACAGAAGTTCATAGATCCAGATCCAGATGCCTCCACAAGTGATGCACTTCCATCCTCATCATTTATGCCAGTGAAGCGAGATTCAGTTGGAATTGGGGATTGAAAATAGGAACAAAAGTTTTGGAAACTGGTCTTAGTAAGTATTACTAAGTGATGCTTTGTGTTACAAAAACCAATTCATTTATTTTATTTTCATTTACTTTATATATTAACTAATTTATATACAAATTATTTTTCTATGAAACAAAAACACATTTACAGAGTAAAATGTGTTGTAAGAGAAAAGCTTTAATTTCTTTGTTAAATTATTTTATAGTTTACAAGCTAAAACAAACCATTTATCTCTAATCCATCTTATATAAAAGATAATTTAAAGATATTATTTTTTAAAAAGCCATTGATTTTGGCTAGTTTCGCTTACTTCTGTTTCACCTTCTGGGCTTTGTGAATAGCTGTAAAACATGAAAAAGAACTTCTTTGAAAATTATAAAGTTTTGTCCCCTTCTTGACTATACATTTTAAGAAGAGGATCACCACCAAAAAATGCTTTGTTTAAAATTAAAATTTTATCTACACTCTATATATTAAAGTTCTCACATTAAAGAGTAATAGTATTGAGAGTAACAATCCCTGCTAATGGTGATACCACTGACAATAGAGAGTATAAGGCTCCAACCACTTCTAATGATGATACCACTGACAATAGAGAGTATAAGGCTCCAACCACTTCTAATGGTGATACCACTGACAATAGAGAGTATCAAGCTCCAACCACTTCTAATGGTGATACCACTGACAATAGAGAGTATCAAGCTCCAACCACTTCTAATGGTGATACCACTGACAATAGAGAGTATAAGGCTCCAACCACTTCTAATGGTGATACCACTGACAATAGAGAGTATCAAGCTCCAACCACTTCTAATGGTGATACCACTGACAATAGAGAGTATCAAGCTCCAACCACTTCTAATGGTGATATCACTGACAATAGAGAGTATCAAGCTCCAACCACTTCTAATGGTGATACCACTGACAATAGAGAGTATCAAGCTCCAACCACTTCTAATGGTGATACCACTGACAATAGAGAGTATAAGGCTCCAACCACTTCTAATGGTGATACCACTGACAATAGAGAGTATCAAGCTCCAACCACTTCTAATGGTGATACCACTGAGTATCAAGCATTCATCCCTGACTACTGAGAGTATCAAGCTCCAACCACTTCTAATGGTGATACCACTGACAATAGAGAGTATCAAGCTCCAACCACTTCTAATGGTGATACCACTGAGTATTGAAAGTATCAAGCATTCATCCCTGACTACTGAGAGTATCAAGCTCCAACCACTTCTAATGGTGATACCACTGACAATAGAGAGTATAAGGCTCCAACCACTTCTAATGGTGATACCACTGAGTATTGAGAGTATCAAGCATTCATCCCTGACTACTGAGAGTATTAAGATCCCATCCTTACTAATGATGATACCACACACAATTGAGAGTATCAAGCTCCTATCTACCTCTGAGTATCAAAGGTCTCAGGCTCCAATCCCTGATGATGATGATGATGATGATGATGATGATACTACTACTGAGTATCGAGGATATCAAGCACCAATCCCTGATGATACTACTGAGTATTGAGGATATCAAGTACCAATCCCTGATGATTATGATTATACTACTGAGCATTGAGGCATCGATCTCCCTTTTTCTGATTATAATGATGATTCTGCTGAGTATTGAGGTATCAAGCACCAATCCCTGATTATACTACTGAGCATTGAGGCATCGATCTCCCTTTTTCTGATTATAATGATGATACTACTGAGTATTGAGGGTATCAAGCACCAATCCCTGATGATACTACTGAGTATTGAGGATATCAAGTACCAATCCCTGATGATACTACTGAGTATCAAGGATATCAAGCACCAATCCCTAATGATTCTGCTGAGTATTGAGGTATCAAGCACCAATCCCTGATTATACTACTGAGCATTGAGGCATCGATCTCCCTTTTTCTGATTATAAAGATGATTCTGCTGAGTATTGAGGTATCAAGTTCCCATTGCTGATCATGATGTTGATAGTATTATTGAATGTCTAGGTATCGAGCTGTCATTCCTGATCATGTATATGATACTACTGAATATCAAGGTATCGAGCTTTCATTCCTGATCATGTAGATCATAGTACTGAATATCAAGGTATTGATCTTTCATTTCTGATCATGTATATGATACTTCTGAATATCAAGGTATCGAGCTTTCATTCCTGATCATGTATATGATACTACTGAATATCAAGATATCGAGCTTTCATTCCTGATCATGTAGATCATACTACTGAGCATTAACCTACCAAGCTCCCATCCCTGATTATGATGATGATGATGATGATACCACTGAGCATTGAGGTAATGAACTCTCATTCCTCTTCTTGTAGCTGAAGCTACTGAACATTGACGTACCGACCTCCCATTCCTGATCATGAAGATATTACTGATCATTCTTGGTCTCATTCTTGAACATGCAGATGATAATACTGAGCATTGAGGTATCGAGCCCTCACCCATGATCATGTAGATAAAACTACTGAGCATTGAGTTATCGAGCTCCCATTCCTGATCATGTACATGTTACTACTGAGCATAGAAGTATTGAGCCCTCACTCCTGATTATGAATACTGTGAGCATTTAGGTATTGAGCTCTCATTCCTCATCATGTATATGATGCTACTGAGCATTGATGTAGCGAGCTGTCATTCCTCATCATGTACTACTTAGCATGGAGGCATTGAGCTCTCATTCCTCATCATATAGATGATACTACTGAGCATGGAGGCATTGAGCTCTCATGCCTGATTATGTGGATGAAACTACTGAGCATTGAAGTACCAAGCTCCCATTCCTGATCAGGATGATGGTACTACTGAGCCTTGAGGAACCAAGCTCTCTTTCCTGATTTTGATGATGACACTACTTAGCATTCAGATATCGAGCTCTCATTCCTGATCATGTAGATGTTACAAGTTAGCATAGATGTATCAAGCTCTCATTCCTGATTGTGATGATGAGAGAGAGAGAGAGCGAGAGAGAGACACACACACACACACACACACACACAAACACACCCGTATGCACACGCACACGCACACATGTGCGGTCGGTCCCCACTGACCTGTGTTTATTTGGAGTTATCCTAATAAGTTATGCCACTCTTGCAATACAAGCAGGAATATCTGTACACTCAAACATGACACAGTTGGGACACTACATGAAATAAGACCATTGCGTTATGAATTCTTTGGTGTGTGTGGGTGTGGGTGCGTGTGTGTCGCACGTGCGTTTTTAGAACTCCATAATTTAATAAGCATACGCAAAACTGGATTTGTAGAACAAATTGTTTTACATTAGTTTTGGAACATTATAAGGCTCACTTTTAGCTGAGTGTTTAAACCAGCATGGTAGAACCAAGGTTACATGAGTGGTCAAAAGTAGGCTTTGTGTTAGGCAAGTTTATTTTTCTTGGTCCAACAATTTCCTCTGCCTCTCGTTCTGACAATCACTGCCTATTAACAAATAAAATATTTATTAACTGCAAGTGCTGCATTTTGCTTCTACAGTGGAACATAGTAAGTCTTTCAATAGGAGAGACCTTCTTAATTATCTTGAAAACATAAGCTGTAATTAGATTTGTATTTTTGTGATTTTTTTTTTACTAAAAACACAAGGGATATCTGCAAACATTTACACATAAAATTTTCCATAATAGTATAATTCTCAGAATACATACCTTCATTTCTCACAAAACACAAATACTTGCTGCTGCATAAATTTGGTTCTGAATTTGATAGAAAACTAAAGGAATGTTTATTTGAGCATAGGAGTGATGTACTGGGATAGCCAATGAGACAGAGCGTTTTCCACTGGACATGTAGACACATGATTCAGCACTGCTGTTGTAAGCAAGTTCATGCTTCTAATGCAGTTTTGTTCTGCCCTGGAAGTGTAGTATTGAGTTGAAACAATACCGTATAGTTCAGTTATTAATTATTTTGTCCTGTACGAAGGCAACTATTTATATTTTGAGCCTAATAATACAAAATGGTAATCTGTCATTGAAAATTGCTTAATTGTTTCTCGAAACATTCTCCTTTATGATCAATACACTTTTCCATGCCTTTGAACCATTTGTCATAGCATTTTTTGCAATCTGTTTGAAACACCTCCAGAACATGGTTTTTATACACATCAACAGTTAGTTCTGCCAACGAAAATCATTGTCCATGCATTTTATTCTTGATGTTCAGGAAAAATAAAGAAGTCATTAGGTGCCAAATCACAACTGTAAGAAATGAGTCATGAATTTGATTGTTTGAGTGATCAAATAGTTGATTGTTAGACAAGATGTATGAGTGCTCGCATTGTCTTAACGAAGAATGATCCGATGGTGTTTGTTTGTTTTTCTCATTTCAACCAGTCTTCTGGCAAACAGATGGTTGTGTACCATTTACAATTGACCATTTTACATTCCTCTAAAGGCACTGCTGCCACTGACCAGTTTTTCTGAAAAAACAGGCAACCATTTGTTTGAAATTGAGAGTGTAAACAACTTTTGTTGGAGTTGGATCATCTTGAAATACCCATACAGTTGACTGCTGTTTATGTTACGGATGATATGCATACATTCATGATTCATCACGTATTACAATCTCATAAGTCTTTTGAAGCCCCACCATTGTATTTTCTGAGCATTTGTATGCACCAATTAACACAAGCATCCTTTTGGGATTATGTCTAATTATGCTGGATCCAATGAAAGGAGACATTTTTAACGGCTAAATGATTGTGCAATATTTTATATATGCTGGTGGAACTAATGCCTTTCTTTCACAGTATGTGGTAAGAAGATCTTGCTCTACCAGTGTTTGCACAGCATCAATGTTTTCTGCCACAACAATGATTTTGAAGAATCTCATCAGTGAGTGGTCAGAAGATCTTGCTCTACCAGTGTTTGCACATCATCAATGTTTTCTGCCACAACAATGATTTTGGAGAATCTCATGAGTGAGTGGTCAGAAGATCTTGCTCTACCAGTGTTTGCACAGCATCAATGTTTTCTGCCACAACAATGATTTTGGAGAATCTCATGAGTGAGTGGTCAGAAGATCTTGCTCTACCAGTGTTTGCACAGCATCAATGTTTTCTGCCACAACAATGATTTTGAAGAATCTTCATGAATTTCACAGTATGTGGTAAGAAGATCTTGCTCTACCAGTGTTTGCACAGCATCAATGTTTTCTGCCACAACAATGATTTTGGAGAATCTCATCAGTGAGTGGTCAGAAGATCTTGCTCTACCAGTGTTTGCACAGCATCAATGTTTTCTGCCACAACAATGATTTTGGAGAATCAGATGAGTTTCATCAGTGAGTGGTAAGAAGATCTTGCTCTACCAGTGTTTGCACAGCATCAATGTTTTCTGCCACAACAATGATTTTGAAGAATCTTCATGAATTTCACAGTATGTGGTAAGAAGATCTTGCTCTACCAGTGTTTGCACAGCATCAATGTTTTCTGCCACAACAATGATTTTGGAGAATCTCATCAGTGAGTGGTCAGAAGATCTTGCTCTACCAGTGTTTGCACAGCATCAATGTTTTCTGCCACAACAATGATTTTGGAGAATCTCATCAGTGAGTGGTCAGAAGATCTTGCTCTACCAGTGTTTGCACAGCATCAATGTTTTCTGCCACAACAATGATTTTGGAGAATCTGATGAGTGAGTGAACAGCAATCACAATTAAACTCACTACACCAGTGTTTCACAGTGGCAGAGGATGGAGCTTCAGTGATCAGTGCACTGTTGCCTTGATAATCCATGTCAAAAATCATCGCACAAATATTTTCATTAGTTAATTCCATCTTTTTGCTGAGGCACAATTTTAAAGTTAATGTAAACAACACAAATAATGCTCTATTGACAAAATATTTGAAGTATAATTTCAGCAAGTCAAACTTTCCAGGGGTAGCACCAGATGGCACCTGCAGCAATCAGTGTTGCCAAGACTCAAAATAGATACTTAGTCACAAAGTATATTATGGCTCAGTTTTTCTACTGCACAAATCTACTCATGATTTGTATGTGCTAACTGAGTCAGCTCATCAAGTGAAAGTACTATTGGAAGAAAGATTTCCAGGCCATACAGCAATCCATAATCTTTAATATAAATTTCAGGCCATAGGAAGTGTTGAGGCTAAGAAAGCTAAAATACAGCATAAGCTTCTTACCAAAGAAACATCTGTCATCGTTTGGAGACTTCCCCCTAAAAATTGCTTAGACATCTTTCTCAACAGGTATGCAATTCTTATGACACATGATCTTTAACTAGGTGATCTTGTAATTAAGCATACATTTTGTGAGTGGAGTCTCAATAGTGTATACAATGGCAAAATAGACCCGCATTTAATATTTTTTATGGATGAGGTTGGTTCCATCTTCATTGATATATATGTACACAAAGTAATCATTATTGGAGTTCTGACAAACCTAATATTGTTAATGAAGTACCACTTCATAACAGAAATTGCTATATGGTGTGCCCAGAGCAGAGATAGGGCTATGAGTCAATTAATTTTGACCCAATAGTTAATGGCCGTAATATATGTCTACAATTTTGCCCCCTTTTTATGGAATTAACGTACAGGAAGAGTGTTTTTCAATAACACTCAGCAACAGCTCATGTGACCAATATTTCAACAAGAACAATTGAAAGTGTGTTTGACTATTAGTAGAGATTTGTGGCCCCTTGGTCCCCAGACCTAATTTCTATCTCTGGCAGGAAATTGGCTCTATTTCTCATCGTCAACTACAGTGTAAACAAATGCCAAGAGTATATGGATATATGGTGGCCAGTTTTAGTATCTTCTTCCTTAAAGTAAAGCCTTTGTAGTTTTAAAAATGTTGTGTGATCGCATCCATGTCATTCTATGATAACGCCAATGACATGGACAGGAAAACACTGTGCAGCCAACTCTCAGTTTATTTATTGGCTCTCCCTGTATGAGGGAAATTATACACAATGTTCCAGAATCATTCTACCGCAGTAGAATTACAACCGAGTTCTGACAATAAAGGGTATAGGTAGTTTGTAAATGATGCTTTCAGTAATTCATTAAAATTAATGATAAGTAGGGAGTACATGTTGATGATCTAAAATCACCTAAAAATGATCAATAAAATGCTCTTATTTTTGTGGGAAAACGACCTAAAATGAATAAAAAATGACGTTGAAGCATACCATAAAAAGAGTGATTTTATATTTCACACCATTTTATTTTTAAAAATAAGTTTTGAAATTATAGTTTCATAAAAACAAATTATACCATAAGCATTCCAAAACAAAAATTTCAGAATCAATACATGAGTACCATAATTTATATAGCATTAGCACAATTTGTAAGTACCTAATTTTATAATTATTGTGCATAAGGGTCATTCCCAGTTAGTGGTTGAAGATGTTTCATGCATCATTTTAAGTTTTGATTTTCAGTATCTGAAAAGGCTGTAAATAGTACAATTGCATTAATTTACTAATATCTTGATATAAAGGAAAATTAGGTTGTATTATGGTTTAAAGGCCTACCTTATTCTCCATTGCAGTAAACAGCCGTGCTCATTCACAGATTCTCCTGTGATTGTGTCACAACATCCCTGTACATAGAAAGACTTTGTTCTCTGTCTACTGATGTGACAGTGCAAACTTGAAATTCAAACATCATTTGGGGGATTTTTTCTTTTTTTTAATTTTTTTTTTTGTTTTAGCTTAACGTCCTTTAACCTGGTAGGTCATATCAGATGACGAAAATTGTTGTTCACATACACTTATATAAAATTGTTCACCTCATAGATTCTTGAACATTTTGCACACGGTTTGTAGCCTTCATTTTTCTCTAGGACTAGTTTCAGCTTGTTGCACACTGCTTTGCCTATTTGTCGTTCACAATTTTTCAGTTCTTGCTCCACTTGTTGCACTTTGTCCATAACCGACACCATAGGCTCTCCTTATTTGTCTATATAATTTACTGATTAGATTAGAAAGTATTCTGTAGGTTCGTTTAGGGCAGGAAGCCACTGAAAATATTGTTACAGTAGGAGTCACAAAAGTGCTTTTGATGTATGCCAGGGAATGGTGTAAATTAGATTTCCCTAGTACATCTTGACAGATTCTTATTACAGCTGCATCTTCTCCTTCAAAACCACTTGACCAGATTGAAGTTGTCACAGTTCTCCATCTTGTTGGTACAGGCTGTGGTGGCAAGGGTAGGTCTGGAGCTTCTGTACCAAAATGCTCAACTCTTGAAGCAACTTTGAGAAACACTGTCTTTGCACTCATAAAACGTTTATCCACTTCAGGGAAATGCCTCTTCACTTCTTCTGATACCCTGTGCAAGGTGTGTACCGGATATGTCATGTGCGCCATTTTGGTGTAAAATGCCAATATTGCTTTTGCTGCCTTCACCATGTAAGATACGGCATCCTTAAAAATGCAGAATGTTGTCATGCTGGACATCTTGGGGGTATAACAAATTGCATGGCTTGGTCAAACAATTTACAAATTGTTGAGTAGTTGCTCTTTTCCAAGAAGTCTGTTCTTAGAAGAAACATTTTTCCAGATCTCGACGAGTGTACCCACAATAACATCTGCAGCATAGCGATCTTTGGCATCAGTAATTTCATTGATGAAAACAAATACTGGCTTATCTTCAATATTATTCTTATCTTGACATTGTGTCTTCATAGAATTTACTTAAATAATTATTATATAGTGTGGATTTATCTGGAATGCTATGGCCAGTATCCCGCTCTAGAAAATCTCTTAACTTTGGTTGGCTTGATTTTTTCAATGGAATGTTCATTCTAATCATCACTTCACAGAGCTCTTCGAAAAATGCAGAGGATTTACTGGATGGGAGGTTAGAAGTTTGCCCTAGAAGAAGCTGACAACACATTTTGTTTTTAGCATTCATTACAGCTTTTGTATGTTTTTCAAGTCCAATTTGCTGCTGCACAACAAAGCATTTTTCCACACTCAATTTAACATTGCACAATTTACAAAATAGAACACTTTCATTTGTTGTAAATACGTGTTTCTCCAACTCTTTTACTAGCTGGTGTAAAAACACACTTTTTGTCATTTTTACTTTTGGCATTTTACTGTATTGGAATACTTTATTAGAAAGATGTATCTGTATTCAAACTAAACTTTGCCACCTCAAGATACAGCTGACAGTGCATGACTTATGACTCCACTGTCATCTGTTGCTAGCATTTCCGAGAATTTTCATAAAGAATTGTATAAATACATTTAATACATGATGCAATGTTAATATTGCAGTGTATAATTGATGTATTTAGCATTGTTAGCATATGAACTCATGTTCTCTAAGAACTAGTAAGGCTCGATGATATGTTGGAATATGAGCCATGATCTACACAGTATAATGCTCCATTGCTGATGCAAGTGCATTCCTTCCAAACACATTCTTCTGGGAGGAACATAGTGTGTATAACAAGGTCAGTGAGTCTTTGCTCTCAGCTGTTGTTACATCCACATCCCTCTTACACTAACTTTAATCTTGTAATCATATAGAAGAACAAAGGTAGAGCATTGGTTCTGTTTGCCACAAATGTAACTACTTAAACTATTTTTATATAACTACTGGTACTGCTGGTTGCTTTGTTTACCTATGAAAATATTATTTGGTTTAAATTTAAAATATAAAATCCAAAAGTAGAAAAAATGTCCTTAAAAATGACGAATGCCATGAAATAATGACTTTTTGAGTCAAATTGGAGAAAAATGCAAAAAAAAATTCAACATAAAAGCCTGACATTCTGATTCACTACAACTTAAAATGTATATTTATACTACTGGGCAACGTTCTTATCTGAAAAACAAAAAGATGTCATCTCATCAACAATCTACACAATGATAAGTAAAAGTTAAAAACCTGAAGTCTCACATTATACAAATTAAAAGCAATGTTAAAAGTGAAGCTATTTTATTAATCATATTCAATGAGTCTCCTGTTAAAACATTAAAAACACCACTTATGTGGTGTAAAACATGGAATGTTTTTGGAAACATTATCTCCATCCTCTGCCTTGCTGACAATGGTACTATCCTCCTGTTGATGGGCTCTGGTGACCTCTGGTGGCTGGTTTCAATAAATTAATGATATTGCTAATTGGTGATAGCTCAAAATTCAAAAGTTGTGTGTGATTTTCTCCTCTCTCATCTTGTCATCAAAACTTTCGTTGATTATATGTCTTACACTATGTGATGCTTTTCGTTCCAAACTGAGCTGCACCTGCTGATTTTTCCACTTGTTTACATTTCATGTTTCTTCTATGCTCTGAAAGTCTAATCTTCAAATTCCTACTTGTCATTCCTATATCAAATTTTTCAGAATCTTTGCATGCAATTTTATAGGTACCCAATTTTGATTCTAAAGGGTTTTTAATGGTTTATTTAACAAGTTTTTCAAACTGTATCTATCTATTGGTGCTAACCTGATTGTAGTTTTTAAAGATTTTTTTCAAATTTTTGGAATGCCAATGGGTGATTTACACAATGTAAGTGGAGTTTTTAATGTTTAAACAAGAGCCTCCTTGAATATGATTAACTAAATCTCATATTAATTGTGCAATAATATCAAAGACAACTTTTGGGATAATCTGCTGCTATACTTACCACACTTGGGATGTTTGAGCAGCGGACTGTCCACAGGCAACGGTTCAGGTGTTGTCACATCCAACCCTGCTCCCCAGATCCAGTTTTCCTCAAGTGCTTTTATCAGAGCATTTTGATCAACAATACCTGCATTAGAACATATAGCATTTTTCATTTTAAAGGTGGCTGGAAATTGCAATGTATACAAACTGGGATATTTTTTGTTGTTGATAGAATTCGCCAAATTTCTGCATTCTGCATCTAACCATATATATAACTTGGAAAGGTAGAATCAAGATGGAATATCAATACCATACTTGGGTTGAAAACTTGCAAATATGCAAAGAAGCTTGTGACAGTGTTGTGATTAAATTAAAAACAAAAGAAATTTGAGTTGGTTTTTGTAACACAATTCAGTCAGAATTAAGGGTTGAAAATGGGAACAAGAATTCCCGAAACCGGTCTTAGTAAGTAAAAATAAGTGATGTTTGTGTTACAAAAACTGACTCAAATTTCTTTTGTTTTTAACCATAGCTGGGATTTTAACCGCAGATCTTTTACTTTCTGTGCAGATGCACTGACCAACTGAGGTACTTTGGCAAAATGCCAGTATGACACTGATTTGGATTCTTCCTGGTAATCCACAATCCATAATTTATTAATTATAAGTATAACATGTTTAGCTTTTAGAGTTAACACATGGACCACACAATTATTTTCCAATTTGTTATAATTCTAATTTTTACATCTCATTCATTAAACATTCAATCAACTATCTTTGGATATACAGAGTAAAATTAAACTTTAAATCAGCAAGATATTCTCCTACATTTATGTATTTTCTTCTTCTTTATTGGCTTAAAGCTCTGATTATACTTACTACCTACTTCTTTTTCTAGGTCTTCAAGGCAATCTTCTTCCTTTTCATGTACACCATGTTTGTAAGTTCACTCCATTCTCCTTTTCTCTTTTAAATCCAATCACCAATCTGTTCCATCACATTCTTCTCTGACGATTCTTTATGTGCTCTAAAGTTGTTTTTCCTATATGCTTTCTTAAACCTTTTTATGTCTATAAGTTTCAAAAGTTGTCTTCTTCTAGTTGTTTCTGCACATGTTTCCATAAGTGCATCAATATAGGTCGAGCAACTATCCAATATATTTTCACTTTTGAGTCTTGTTTAGTACATTTGTTGTTCCACATGACATCACTTTACATAACAACTTGTCTTTATGAGTCTCAGACTACCCAATTCAATCTTTAAATACACAAGTAATAAAACATGATGCGTTACTTCTCCATTTCCTCCCAGCCTACAACTTAGTGCTACTAGTTTCCCACCTTTCTTTCGTTTATTTTCCTAGGCTGGGGATTTCCATATGGAACTTTAAATAGTGTAACAGTGTTTAGGGCCACTGGTTAAGACTACCTTAACTGCATAGCACATTGCATTGATAACTATAGTACCATCACTATCACCATTTAAGTTTTACAAACTTGAGGTAATTTGATACATTATAGAGTTACAAAAATGGAGTGAAGAGAAACTTTTTCAGTCAATTAACATTTGTTATTTTAAATTAAGAGGAGTACATTAAAAACTTCTAAAAGAACTTGCATAAACTGTAAACTGTCAAATGCTGTTTGTAAATGACATAAGCACACACACGCCAATTTGCTCAGACCAAACATTTCTGTATTATCTTTCAGTATTACTTCCATAAGCCTATGGAGAATGGTTTCAGTAGCAATTTTCAATGCAGTACAACAATATGTTGATTCCAGTTAGTTGATTAACATTTTGTCCCTTTTTTAAAAGCTGGAAAACAAAAATGTTAAGAAGTTCAACATTTCGCCACCAGAGAAGAGAGCACAAGCAAAAGCAGCCACCAACGGCAGTTGGACCCGTGAAGTTGAAAATGAAAGCATAGGCTTTCGAAACTAGTCCCTCATAATAACAATGTAAGTGACATAGTGTTAAAAAACCAACTCAACAAATTAATACACATATTGATGAATGAGTTTGATTACTTCTTCAATTAGAGCATCCCCACAAAATATACCTATGTCATTTACAATTCCATTGTTTCTAAGAAATGTTCTACGTTTAAGACACAGAATCATTCCATACAGCTCTAATGTGACTATGTTATTAAAATAGAACTCATAAATACATTCTATTCTCTTGAGTATATACAGTTTTGAAATAGTATTCTTCTACAAGTGACAGGAGGAAATGTTGCAGTGAATCAAGGCTGAAGCTGCAGACAGCAGTCTCCATAACATGTTCCCATAAGATCCCATGTTCCTACTAAAACAAACATTTTGTGTTAAATTCGGATCATCTGCAATACTCCAAGACATCTGCTCACAAAATTCTACTCTTCTATCAAAATTGTCTTGAATGAGCTTTTGGTGAATTTATATTTTGTAGGGATAAAATTTGTTTAGTTTTAGCACTTTATATATGGAACCAATGAAAATGTTTGTTACAGCAGATACTTTGGAATGAATATGTTATTCAAAACTTGCAAATATGCATAGAAGCTTGTGACAGTAATGTGATTAAATAAAAATAAAAGAATTTGAGTCGATTTTTGTAACACAAACATCACTTATTTTTACTTACTGGGGACCGGTTTCGGGTAACAGTTGCTCCCATTTTCAACCCTTAATTCCGACTAAATCTTTCTTCGTTGGTGACAACGATGGGGGTGGTGGTGTATTACTTGTGGAGGCATCTGTTGCTGGATCTATGAGCTTCCAGAGGTTACTGTAAGGTGGCAAATCAAAATTCATGATATGGCTCTTTTTCTTCATGATGTAGATCTTCTCCCAGACATCTAATTCTGTGGGTTTATAAGCTGGTTTTAATAGTTTTATATTTGGTGTGATTTCGTGTCCTGATGTCCAAAAATGATAGGCAACTGCTGATTTTTCTATTTGTTTGTATTTTAGGTTTCTCATGTGTTCCTTTAATCTGGTCTCCAAACTTCTCTTTGTCCTTCCGATATACACCAGATTACAGTCTGAGCATTTAATTTCATAAATTCCCGATTTTTTGCCTACAGGAATAGGATCTTTTAAATTTCTGCACACCAGTTGAATGCTGTAGTTGTTTTTTGGAGCTAAGGTGATGTTATAATTCCTGAATATTTTCTGAAGTTTGTTGTGTGCCCAAGGATGATAGGTGAATTTTCTGAATTAAGGTTGGTCACTGGGGTTCTGTAGGGCGGTTGTGCCAGGAAAGCTTCAGTTCTTATTTGAGCAGTATTGTTTTGTGGAATTCAGAGGAAAACCCATGTGTTTATTATGTAACAATAATGTGTCTGTTCCCAGGAAAAGTAATGCAGAATATCATGTTTGACAAATCACACAAACTTTAATAGTAAATTAAATTTAAATGTAATGAATCGCCTTTTTATACTTTTTTGCTCCATCTTTGCCTTTGTTTGGGAAGACCAGTTTCAGGGAACTTGAACCCTATCTTCAGTTCTGGGGATGACTGATGCTACACGCAACAGGTGGTTGTGTTGCCCTCTCCTCTTGTCAACAGGATGACATCATCAATGGAGGGGACCTCAAAATTCATAAGATAGTGTTCTTCTTTGGTGATAAAGATATGTTCCCAAATTTGTAGTTCCCAAGTTTGTAGTTTCTTTACACATTTAATTAACTCTATTTCTTCCTTTATGTTACGATTTTCAGACCAAAAGTGATGTGCTACTGCAGACTTGTGTACGTGCTTGTACCTAATGCTTCTAAAGTGTTCTTTCATTCTAGTTTCCAAATTTCATTTTGTTTTTCCAATATAAATCTTATTGCAGTCTCAGCAGCCCATTTTATAAATTCCTGATTTTTTAGTGTCCAGTGTGGTATCTTTCAAAGGGTGCTTCAATAAGTTCTGGATATTGTATCTATTTTGAGGGCCAGTTTTATATTAAAGTCTTTAAAAATCCTTTTGAATTTCCAGAACACTTTTGGGTGAAAAGTAAATTTGCAAAATTTCACTGATGGTTTATCCAATTTTTCCACAGTGGTGATTTCTTGTAGTCTTTTATTTGTTTTGTGTCTGTGGATCAATCTGTCTATGATGCTAGTATTGTAACTGTTCAGTTTGGCAACCTGATGAATGTGTGTGTATTCTGGTTTATTCAAAGGGACATTGATAACCCTATGAACCAGACTATGAAAGATGGCAAGTTGGTGTTGTACTGGTCCTGTTTTATGTAACTGTCAACATGCGTTGCTTTTCTGTATATGCCAAATTCTAAGCTTGTTTCAGTTCTCATGATTTTCAGATCTAAGAAGGGCAACAATCTGTCTTGTTCCTCTTCCATGATGAACACAATAGATTTTTCTTGTAAATTCAACAACTTTATTGCATCGTCCATTAGTTTTTTAGGAACGATGGCAAACACATCATCCACATATCTTTGCCAGGATTTGAAGATCCGTGGGAAGGCTTTAGTGATTTTGATTTCTAAATTGCCCATATATAAGTTAGCTAACATAGGTGAGAGAGGGTTGCCCATGGCCAAGCCTCCAGTTTGTCGAAAAACCTTGCTGGAAAAAGAGAAGCTATTTTGTTTTATGCAAAGATCTGTCAGAGTGATGTATTCTTCAATTTGTTCTGGTGTCATGTCAACTTTCTTCAGCCATTGTTTTATTAAATTTGGAATTTCTTCTACTGGGATGCTCATGAACAAGGATTGAATGTCGAATGATACCACCACCTCTCCAGTTTTAATCACAACATATTCAATTTTCTTTACAAAGTCCAAAGAATTTTTTAAGCTTAATGTTTCAAATTTATCAATCTGTTCAAATTCTTTTACCAGCCACTTTGCTAATTTGTAAGCTGTCTGTGTTGATGATTGGACACATGCTATCATCATTCTTTACATTACTTTAAATTTAATTATGTCGCTCCACTGTCTAAAATACTTTTTTTTATTTGATATATTTAAAAGTGAATTTCCTGTTAATTCTGAATCACGAAAACACAAAGTTTTCAAAATTAAATTAACATTACAACAAAGTATATTTAGAAAGCCAGCTCAGCAAAATAGTAATGTGACATGGCTTCTTACAAATCCTGTTATGTTTTAGTGAAAATGAAAAAAACCTTTCAGTGTTAGGGAAGCAGTTAAAAAGGCAATGATCAATCCTGAAGAATCTGTTCAATGGCTAAAAGATAAATCTACTCTCATTTCTTGTATAAAATGACTTAATTTTCACCAAACTGTGCTAGATGAGTTGAGCAGATTTCTAAAAATCTAGAATATCAATTATATCAGGACCTGCAATCATGTGAATATTTTTTTGCTTCAGTTTGATGGAAGCACTGATATTTCTGATATTGGATGGTTGTGTGTATTTATTAGAATAATCTTTCATGTTACATGCCCATATGTTAGGAAAAGGAAAAGATCTGTAAATCTAATAAAATTATGTTGAATATTGAAGGAAGTACCTAAGAAATAGTACAAAGGATGCATATGAATTCTATAAATCAACTGGGTGGGATCCATGTAGTAAGTTACATTAGGTAATCTTCTACACATCACTGATTGTTCAGAAATCTTTTGAGTATAACAGATTCTGAGCATAGTGAGTTAATTCTTCATGCAAATGTAAGGTGGCTTAGTAGGGGGAAAACTCTACAACGATTTTGTAGTCTTCTGTCCTCGCCCAGACAACGTTGTCAAGAACTTGACGAGATACCATATCTCCTAGAATTAGGTTTCTTGGCAGATATCACCCAAAATTAAATGAGCTAAATCTCAAATTACAAGGGAAAATTTGCAACATTTCAGCCACGATAAGTACAGTAAATGCTTTTTGGAGGAAACTAAACTTGTGGATTACGCATTTAAAAAGAAACTCTCTATCACACTTTACAACTTTGAAATCAGTTATGGAAACCATACTTATCAGCAAGTGTGATGTTCTATCTTTTGCTGAGCATCTTGAAATTCTAGTCAAAGAATTTAGTAACAGGATTAGTCAGTTTTCAGCACCTGAGCCAGTGATTATGTTTATTTATAACCTATTCACTTCAGTTGACATTACTGAACTTGGAGGTAGGATATGTGAGATCTTTGGAAATTGTGATGTTGAAGAACTAGAAATGGAAATTTTAAATCTTCAAAAAGATATATCTTTGAAATCTTGTTTATTAAGTTCAAGCAATTTCTGGACTCTGGTTGGACTGGAATAAATATCAACCATTGGTAGTGTTATTTTGAAAACATATTCTTTTTTTGACTTGACATATCATTGCGAGGTTACATTTTCATGCTGATTTTCAAGAATAAGGGCTGATCCAGTTTAACAGACTAGCTTGTTTCAGCTACACACCAGATTTTTCTGCACTTACAGCGGACATACTCTGCCAAACTACACATTATGTAAGTTATAAACCTAAGCAAGTTTAATTGTAATTCTTTTAAATACTTTCACAGTGATACAAGCAGCAATGGCAACAGTATCAGCGAGTAGTGATGGGCCTGTGCCCGAGCACATGAGAAAGTTGGACAGCACTGCTGTATACTATAGCATTATGCCTCCTTTTTGAGTTATTGAACCAAGTTGACAAGTGGTAAAAGAAGATGAGGCAAGAAAAATTCTATCAATTTAAGCAAGATCAAAAAGAGGCTAAAACAACAGGGCATTTGCTTTCTCTTCAGATGCAGTTAAAGAAAAAAAAAAGAAGAATGAATTAAGAAAAAAAAAAGAAGAATGAATTAAAAAAAAAAAATAGTCAATTCTGTGAATTGACCAATAATCAAGTTTAGAATATAAATTTGAGTACACAATATTTAAAAACAACAGATGTTATAAATTTAGCTTAAGCTTACCTCCACGAGCAATATTTACTAAAATAGAATTTCTTTTCATTTTCTTGAAAGTAGCTTCATTGAACATTTCTTTTGTTTCTGGTGTCAGTGGACATGCAATCACAATGAAGTCACTTCTCTGCAGAAGTTCCTCAAATGAAACAAATTGTGCACCTAATGCTTTTGCTGTAAAACAAAAAACACCTGGGTATTTATAAAAATAACTAAGCATGTAACAGTTGAATAAACATAGAAGCAAAATAGAAGACAGGAGACCATAATGAAAATGGGTCAGAAATGAGGCCAACAGTTTCTCAAATCTTTTAATTTGATTGATTTATTGAGAGTTTTAGTTGTTAACCAGCAATAAGAGAGATTCACTATTGAGAGTAGAACATAAACTGTTAACAAAATAATGAATGTAATTTAGATTAGTTTGGCTACTTAACTGACAGCAAGGGAATACTTGCTGATGAGATTGCTTCTAGCTACTTAACTTGTGAGCTACCTATTTATATTGCTTTGTTTTATTACTTTCTCTGGCTGGCATAATTGTACAATGTACCTAGTACCTAAAAAAGGTATTGTGTTCCACTCAAAAATTTGATACCGAGATTTCACAAGAAATACATGTTTTAGGGCCCCTTGAATCCAAAAAAAATGGTATCTTTAGAAAAAGTTGTGTGCATGTGTATGAGTGTGTATTCAACGTAACTCAAAAACGAAAAGTCAGTTAAATACCAAACTTGGTATTTATGTAAATTCAGTATCTTCCAAGAATGAGACACTAAGATTTTTCAGGAAAATCACCCCCCCCCTCCAACTTCCATTTACATGTAACATTTCTTCAAAATTTTATTCTCTCAAAAAAGGCTCCAATGATTTTGATTTAAACACCATATGTTTAAGATATCTTCTGGGAAAAAAAAAGAAAAAAAAAAAAAAAAAAAAAAAAAAAAAACCAGCTTAAATCTTGAATTTTCTGGGAATAACCGCTAAAGAGCTCTTCATTCTGGATTGTTTTTGCTGAGCTGGTAAACCATAAGAGATAGACAGGAGCTTACACAAATAATGCAGATCTCGTTAAAACACACAATTTTTATCACATACATTTTTTACTTTTTGTAGAGTTTAACCATTTCCAAAATACTCATTCTTTGTTATTGGTTACATTTTTAAACTACTTAAATATTTCTCAAACAGGAAGTCATCTTTTGTTTCACATATATTTTGATTTACTCCTGACCATGCAAAAAAAATTTAATTTCAATTGTTTCACATAGTGACCTGCTTTTAAAAGATTGACTATCGCTCTATCCTAGTTTATTCCTTTATTTCCCTTCTACTTATAAGGAAGCAGTAATAAAGCCTAATTCTGCTAATGTTTATCTGAATAGCACAATGTGGATAATAAAATAGACATTTATAAGAATAGTTTGTTTGTGGAACAGGTAAAGAAAATGAAACACATTAGATTTGTTTCTCTAATTTACAAAAATCACATATCTGATTGTACAGGATAACATTGAGTAAGTAACTAATAGTAAGATGAAGATGAAGAAAGAAGAATAAAGGGAGGGTAATGCAACCAGTAGTGAACATGTAGAGCTATAGACCATGTAGTAACAAATCTGATTCTACAATAAATGATGATTTCCACATTTCAAACCATACTGCTCAAATTATTGACATACATAATTGTTATATTGAAACTATACAACCTCAATACAAGTATGTTAGAGATACCAGTAGCTCAAAATTGTTTAAGCTCAAGAATAGGTTAGAAAAGGAAATGTGGCATGAGGTATATTTGCAAACATCCACAAATGAAAAATGGAAATTATTCTTTAATATTACTATCTTAATTTTCATGAAGTGTGCCCCAAAATTAAAAAGCATGAAAAGAATTTAACTATGCAAAACACAAAACTTCCTCCAGAAATAATTGCCATTCGTGAAAAAATGAAGGATAATTATGAATTTCTAAAAGTGACTAAGCTAGGCATCTATAAGACCCTCTATATTAAGTATAAAAAGCAATACAGGCAGGCATTAAAGAACTTAGAAAAACAAAATAACAGAAGGAGAATAGAAAACTCATGTAATATTATTAAAGAAATTTGGACTATAGTAAGTCAAAATATAAAACCAACTAATGATAAAACAAAAAATATTAACACATGGGTGAATGGACAAGAAATAGTAAATCCTAATAAAATTTCAAATTTGTTTAACCAGTACTTTATTAACATGGGGGGAGATAATAACGCCATAATTAATAACCCAAATAGAGATGATATCAATGTTATAGAAACCATTGGCCTCTCAAACTGATTAAGCAGAGGTAGATAATATAATAAGACAACTAAAAAATGGTGCAACTGGTTGGGATGGTGTTATGCCAAAAATTCTTAAAGCCTGTAAAAAAACTGCTGTTGAACATTCTAGTGTACCTTATAAACCACTCAATTGCATATGTAACATTCCCTGATTTGCTAAAAAACAGTATTGTTTGACCAATATTTAAAAAAGGAAAAGAGGAATTATTATCAAATTACAGACCAATAACATTAATTTCCGTATTTGCCAAACTGATTGAAAAGATAATATACAAAAGACTAATAGATTTTTGTGAGGCAAAGAGTATGTTGAAAACTTATCAAAATGGCTTTTGTAAAGGATTATCAACTATTATTGCTGCATCTGAACTTATACATAATGTGCTTACAAATCTTGAGCAGAGTAAAAATACTGTCTGTATATTCCTAGAACTATCTAAAGCATTCGATAGTGTCTCTCATGATTGCTTGTTGACAAAACTTACCCGTTATGGAATTAGAGGGAAAATGCATGATTTCCTCTCTTCATATTTACAAAACTGAACACAATGTACAGAAATATACTGGGAAAATGGAAATTGCTGAAATAAATGCAAATCATAATACGAAATGGTGAGAACTGGAGTACCACTAGGGTCAGTTTTGGGTCCTCTTCTATTTCTAATTTATGTAAAGGATATGCCTATTTCTCCAGAATATAATCTCATTTCCTATGCTGATGATACATCTTTTATATGCACAGATAAAGAATAAAAGGCCACATCATTCCTTTTAAAACTGTCTGATTATCTGAATGCAGTTCACTCAAACTCAATATAGACAAAACTAAATGCATTCTTAGGGATCAGGAACAAGAGTGTAAGATCAAATGCAACAATACACAAATTGAACAAGTAAATAATGTAACATTTTTGGGAATTACCATAGACAAAAACTTAAATTTCAATGAACACATACATGATCTTTGCAAGAAATTAAATTCTTGGCTTTATTTACTACGGAAAATAGTAAATCAATTAGATACTGACATGTCGAAACCAGTTTGCTATGGAATGATTCACTCACTCATAGAATATGGGTTTGAAATTTGGGGTGCAACATCCATAACCAATCTAAATAGGGTATTAGGGATTAAAAAAATGTCTAAGATGTATGTTTGGTCTGAGACAGTATCACTCTATAAAAGAGGTGTTTAGAACTTAAGAAATTCTAACAGTAGTATCTCTATATGTCTATAAGATTATTTTGTAAGTTAGAAGAAATGAGATTAGAAATAATCAAGACAAAGAATATTATACATATAATACAAGGGGTATAAATAATTGCCATAGGGTATGTACAACTAAATTTGCAACAATCAAAGATCCATATATCAGAGGAGGCATGCTCTTCAATAAACTCCCACAATATATAAAAACTGAACAGGGTAATTCCTTTAAAACATTGTTAAAAAAATATCTATTAAATAAATGCCTATACAGAATTGATGAACTTTAAATTTAAAAATATATATCAGAACATGTTGTTACTGTATAAGTGATATGACAAATTGTAAATAGTACTTTAACATATCTTTTGTTGAATTTGCATGCTTATTTTAAGTGATATGCCAAACTGTAAATAGTGCTTCGTTATATTTGTGAATTGAACACTAACATAGTGATTAATTATTATAGTTATTATTATTATTATTATTATTATTATTATTATTATTATTGTTGTTGTTGTTGTTGTTGTTGTTGTTATCATCAGCATCATTTAGCCTGCCTCCTTTACGCAGTGTGTAAATTTCTTTGCCAATACTTGTTGCAGAAGTATGGTTTACCAATCAAAGTCTTAACCCTAAGAACAAATGGGTTGCAGTTTCATCCTTTCTTCCACATTTCAGATCGACTGTATTGTAGGCACGTCCTTGTAATTGACAGTTCTTTGGAGTGCCCTTTCACACATCCTGAGCAATACCTTAGTCCAGCTTCTTTTGATCCTTTGAGTGCTTGTGTCTTGATAAGGGCTTGCAGAGCTGGTTATGCTTTTCCTGATTGTTTGACACACAAGTCTGTAGGACTACTCTTCTTTCCCAGTTCATCTGCTCTTTTGTTGCAAGGATTTTCCTGTGTTCTGGCACCCTGCACTCAATTATGCAGGGCCGGTACTTTTATGGTTTTTAAGCCTTCTCAGACCAGTTTACAACCAAATAAGCAACTCACTTCCAAGAGCCTTTAAAGCTGCCTGACTCTTAGTGAGTATGGTAATGTATCTATTTTTATACTCCTTAAGTGACTGATACTAACTAGTAAAATACTATTGACAAAACTCTGTACATGTACAGTTTATTTAACATGTTCTATTTCAACTAAAAAATAAAGAGAAAATTACAGATGTGAATTTCAATTGATTTACTAACTGCATTAGTACAAATATTAAACAATTTATTGCATATTTAGAGATGAAAGTATGCAATTGATAATGATAATGTATTATGTTTTTCATATTTTTATTTATTTTAGTTTTATATAATTACTAGTAGTAACTATTATGTCGATAATTAGAAAACTAACATCTGACATTACATCAGTGTTACATATAATGAAATTATATTTATTTATACATTTTAACACTAATTTTTGACACTCTTTGTTTTTATGTGCAAAAAAAAAAAAAAAAAAAAAAAAAAAAAGGAAGTAAATATGCTTTTATAGAGCACATTAAGTATAGTGCAGTGGCCTACAGGCCTCAAAAGCAAATGGTGTGATTATATGTCTATTCTGCTGTTTTTGTAACCCATGCTTTAAGCACTAGAGCTTTATACATTGTTTTTTTTTTTTTTTTTTTTCCATAGTAAACAAACATATGTATACATGTATATGCCTTGACAAATTCTATGTTCACTGGCTTCCTGGCCTAAACGAACCTACAGAATCCTTTCTAATATAATCTAAACCACAAAACTACAGATTCTAGTGTTAGAAAATGCCCTGCTCCTTATGTTACTCAGTTGTATCCAACCATGAATAAGTGCTTTCATTTATATTTAAGAGAGTCCTTATTTTTACATTCTTATGTTAAAGTTAAAGTAAAAGGGAAATGCAAAACATCTGACTGGATAACTAAAGGCATAAAAATATCCTGGGATAGACTTAGACTACTAAGTGATCAAATTAAAAGGAAAAATGTTTCTCAAGCATCAATTGTTTACTAAAAAAAGTTTAAACAAATACACAAGTTAGTAATTGAAGTTGCTAGAAACCTGGATAATTCTAAAAAGATAAATATATCTGTCAACGAACAAAAAGCAATAGAGAATTTAATCAAAACAGAAACCAATTCCAAATTCTTCTCTTTTAAAACTATAGAGCTACTGTAAGGTAATACTACTGTAAATAACCTTGAAGAAGTAGCAAATGCTTTGAACACTTTACCAAAATTACTGAAAATTTACAAAACAGCAATAATGCAAAAGGAATTGAAAAGTCTGTGCATGAGTTTTTTAACACACATTCATTGTTTCTGGAACCAACAAATGAGTACGAAATACTAAATATAATTAAAACTCTAAAGAACAAAAAATATGAAGCACTCGGTGGAAGTTCAATTTTTATGATAAAAAACTGTAGCAAATACTTTATGAAACTGTTATGTTATCTAGCTAACCATTCCACAAAAAGTGGGGTATTTCCTCATGAATTGAAAATGACAAAAGTTAAACCCATCTTTAAAAAGGGCAACTAACAATGTGCTAACAGTTACAGACCAACAGCAATACTATCAGCCTTCTCAAAAATTTTGAAAAAAGTAACGTACAACAGGCTGTCAAAGTTCCTACAAAAGATCAATATCATCAATATTTGTCACTTTGGATTTCAAAGCAACAAGTTCACTAATATGACTGTAATGAATTTTATTAATAACATTTACAATGTACTAGACAAAAGGGAGCAAGGGATGGGACTATTCCTGGATCTTACCAAAGCTTTTGACATGGTTGAGCACAAAATATTTCTAAGCAAATTGCACAAAAGTGGAGTCAAGAGGTGTTGCATTAAATTGGTTTAAATCATACCTTAACGAAAGAAATCAAGTAGTAGAGATTGACTATATGGACCCTAATAGGACGGTATTAATGACAAAACAATCTCAAAAAAGAAAACTTCAAGCTGGTGTTCCACAAGGCTTGATTTTAGGTCCCCTCTTATTTTTACTCTACATCAATGATTTACTTCAATACATAAAAAACAATCAAGTATCAATGACCTTTTTCGCTGATGATACTAGCATTTTCATTAAAGGGAAATTCAAGGAGAACCTAAATTAAAGCCTCTCAACCACTACTAAGGAACTTCTAAATTGGTTTAAATCCAACAATCTAGTGCTTAATGAAGATAAATCTATGACAGTGAACTTCCATCACAAAATGTGCAAGACCTCTATGGACTTCAATATCAAATTGGGGTCAAAATCTCTGGAAAATGTAATGCACATTGATAGCAGCCTAAGCTGGGATAAGCATATTCAAAAACTGGTCATTAAACTCAGTAAAATAAATTTTCTGCTGTATCAGTAAAAGAAAAGTTTCAACACAGATCTGAGAACCTGCTATTTTTGCCTATTTCTACTCACACATATCATACGGGATTGTAACTCAGTTAATAGTAATTTAATTTTCAAACTGAAAAAAAAATGCCATAATAATAATCCTGGGAATATCTGACACAGAAAGTTGTCGCGAGCACTTTAAAAAATGAAATATTCTTGCATTACCATATTTATACATAAAAGAACTACTAGTTCATGTTAAGAAAAACATAACATGTTTGTCAACCAATGCTGAGATACTAGAAATAAAACTAATCTGCATGTGAGTTTTCACAAAACCTTAACAAATCATTTAAACATACTGCAATTAAACTGTACAATCATCTTCCTATGTATTTGAAAAACAAAAGCTGCATAACACAATTCAAAAATGAAATCCATAAATTCCTACTTAATAATCAGTTCTATTCAATTCATGAATTTAAAGGTTTGAAATTATGTGAATTGCATAATCTGTACCCTTTAATAACTACTTATACTAATACATTACTTTTATGGGGTCTATAACATGTCTGAGAACTGCCACAGTGAGTAAATAAGCAGGAAGAAGAATGCACTACCAGCGATGGAGAAGAAGACGACCAAGTGACTTCAAGAAATCTATTTTATATTAAATTGGTCACTGTTTATGATCCATATAGATTGTATAATGGTGTACATAATATATATTTTTCCACCAACATATCTTGTATTTCAATTGTAACTTGTGGTAAATAGTAACTTTATCATGTCAATTTATTTCCTAATTGTGTTAAACCTTTCAAAAAATGTAATTTCAAGCAGTATTTTGTAATTTTCAGTTGTTTATATTTGACAAAGTCAGTATTTCTGTAATGAAATCTTATGGTGTAATTTGATTAGATTTGACTTGATTATGAAATACTGACTCACTGACTACTAGAAAAGGTTTTTTTCTATGTAAAAATAAACAATAAAATCATTAGAACCATTTTTAGAAAATCCAAACACATAAAATATATTCTATCTAAACGGTAGTTTGGAGTGGGATGATTTTCATCATGATGTATCTTTGGAAGATAGTGAACTTAAGTATCAAGTTTGGTGTTTATTTGACATTTTGTTTTTGAATTACACTGTACATATACATGCATTTATGCAGCGTGCACACATACACAGGCCTTTCTCTAAAAAGGTCTTATTTGGACTCAGGGGATTTCTAAACATGTATAGCTGATAAAAGCTTTATATAAAACATTTCTGTAGAACCTTCTCTCCCCTACTATGCACATGGTATAGAAAGCAAATCCCATTTCTAAACTTTATAAAGGAGGATTGTTTTCAAAAAATTATATTTTTCTTACTCATTTCTTGATTGTTGCAAAACTATGATTTACTTAAGTTTATATGGTTCATTAACTTTACCTTCTGGTTTAGGATTGTGTCCACAGTAAAGTATTTGCGTCACATCAAATGCTATTAACCGTTTAGCAATAGCTTGTCCAATTCCTCCAAAACCTACAATTCCAACTGTTGAATCCTTTATATCTTGGCCTAGCATCCACTTAACTTCAAAAACTTCCCATTTACCTCTGAAAATTAAAATGATCATATCATTATTATAGTATTATTCAAGAAGAGGAGCTACTAATAAGAGAACTATACATCATTCTTAATCTAAGTTTGTTTTTAGCTTCATGTGCTTACATCATTTACTTATAACATGTACCTCAATCTATTGAAATAATTATCCTGTATTACATGCCTAGCAGTCTAAAGGGTCAATATGAGGTGGTGGTTGTGGTGGATCTTCAGTGTTGTATAGTCGTGGCGGTGGTATTGGTGGCGGTCGTGGTGGTGGTGGTGGTAGTGGTCGTGGTGGCAGTGTCGTCAACAGTGGTGGTGGTGGTGGTGGTGGTAATTGAATTTATTGTCAATAGACTACATACACAGTTTCTGACTGTGTCAAAGTTACATACAAAACTTATACTGTAAAATATTTACACCTAAAATATATACAAGTAAATTGCTGTTCTACAACCAATACTCTAATGTAATTAGAACCTTTCTTGTTAAATTCAATTTATGTTTACAATTTAATGTATGAGGTCCACAAATTTTCTTTATGTATTCTGGTGATTTATTGCACAGAAACAAACCCATTACACTAGGAGCCTTGTAGCAAACATGATTCTGAAACCCTGCCTATGAAAGTTCTAATTATATCTTGTAGTATACTGATGATAGTTGTTTCTTAGAATTTTTCTTTTTGCAGTTTTTAGACATATGAGTATACTGTCAAGACATTCTTTTCTTTAAATACTTGACTGCATGAATCTCTAGGTTTTAATTGGTACATTATTCTTATCACTTTCTTCTGTAGTGTAAAGGCTCTTTCCATGTAGGTTCTTACAGCACATCCCCAGATTTGCAGCCCATATATCAAATGCGGAAATATAACCCCATAGTATGCCATTTTTAATTGTTTTTCTCCTAACAGGTTGTTGAAATGCCTAAGTAGATATAATGATTTGCTAATCTTCCCACATATATAATGCATATGCTCAGACCATGTTAGTTTATGATTAGTTATGATTCCCAAGAATTTGTGATTTTTTGTACCAATTAGGTTGCACCCTGAAGCTTGAAGAGTAGTATGTAAATCATTTGCATTGCCTAAACTGAGTTGGATTAAAGGGTTTTTACATATTGCATTTAAGATTATTTCCTCTAAAGTAATTATGCAGTGATTCAATGGTTTGTTTCGTGGTAGTGTTCAGCCCCATCCTTTGTTGCACTCCAACATACTGCAATTGTATCCTCTGCATAGGAGGTAATATTTTGTTTCCTAACTTAGGGATATCATTTACATGCAAGATAAATAATAGAAGCCCTAGTACCGAGCCTTAAGGAGCCCCATATTTAACAAGTTGAAATTTGGAAGTAGTTTTTGTTTTCAGATTTCCATGGTTATGATATATTAGTGTTGCTTACTTTCTCCCTATAAGATATGTACTGATTAAGCAGTTAGTTATTCCCCTAATTCTATATGTTCTAATTTGTCTAGCAAAATACTATGATCAACGCAGTCAAATGCTTTTGTGAGATCAAAAAATAAAATTGCAGTGTTTTCTTTATTTTCAGATGTTTTGCTAAATTTTGTATATGTTCTGTTATTGCTGAACAGTTAAAAATGTTTTCTAAAACCATGTTGTGTATTTGCAATTGTATTATTTTTGTCTAAAAACTGTATTAATCATTCTGACATAATTTTTTCAAAAATTTTACCCAGTTCAGAAGTTAGTATAATTGAGAAATGAACTCAATTTCAGACATTGAAGTCTTGAATGTGAATGGAAATTTCCGAAGACAGCAGCAGAAACGTTTGAATAGAGAAGGACAACATTTCCAGCACCTCTTATGATAATCCATGTGTTTATTATCATAAGGAATACCATGAGTGTTTTCATCTTGTCGATAATTCATGAGCGAAGCGATGGGATTGAATTATCCTAAGAGATGAAAATGTGAGTTGTATTTGATAAAACAATTCAGTGAAATGGACTATTAATAATTTATAACATATAGGAAGGAAGATTTTATCAGCTTATGGTTGTAATACTTACATTAGTCCTCAAAACTTTTCCCATCATGCAATGTCATGACTGAATCAATTGTCACCTTGTTTTTAATAACCAAGATAGGAGATTAAACAAATGAATGTCAGGTGTGACAAGATTTCAAAGAAATAAACACCATCTGCAATAAGATGTTTAGACAATATTGCTCAGATGACATCAATTGGTTGAAATTGTCTAATCTCAGCCATTGCATTGGCACTTTAATAGTTGAGCTAAATTGCCATTTTAATTGCAGCTGTAATTTGAGAATGTGAAGCAGTTGTGGGGATATTGTAACTGTTTTGGCAGTACCAGTGTGGTGACCACAGTGAGAAACAAAAGCAGTACTTGTATAGCACGTTACAGATACAAATCACTGGAGTGTGTTGCCTAAAACAAGAGGCACTTTGGAAAATTACATTTGCTGTCTAAATCCTTCAAATGGCATCATCTTTGCTTTAACTGTGCAGCAGAAAAATATACCCTACTAACAACAAAACATGTAAGTTACTTATACTCAAAACTGGAAGGACTCATCCACAACTTGTATCTTGTGCAAAAAGTGAAAGTGTGCATGGAGCATGGGATGACCAACAGTGAGGAAATAGGAAGAGCTGTGCATCCAGAATGTTGCATGTCATGCATCTTGTTCAACCTTCAAGGAGATTGGTTAGTCAAAGAAGCCTTAGAGGGAATTAGGGTCTTTGTGATATGAGCAAATACAATTTACACCATTAAACATGCAGATGACCTGTTGTTTCTGGTAAATAAATAAGAAACAATGCAAGGAATGATCGACAGGTTGCTGGAAAAAGGAGGAAAATATGGAATGGAAATCAACATAGAGAAATCAAAAAGTGATGAGGATATCAAAGAGAGAACAGCCTCTCCTAAATATAATTGGAAATCAAGAATTAGAGTATGTGAGCTCAAATACTCAAAAAGTTTACTGATGAAGGATGCCTACTGCATGAAGAGAGTAGGTCACACATTGCCAGGGTAAAAAAGCATTCACAAAGAAGAGAACATTGAAGCTACAGCTATATAAATATCTGATCAAATGTTTTAGTAGCATTTCTCTCTATGAGTCCAAGTTTGGACTTTGAGGAAAATGGAGAAGAAATATTTCAAGAATTTTGAGTTGTGGTGCTGGAGATGATAGAAAATATAAAGTGGACGGACATGGTGACAAATGAGGAGGTTTTGAAAAGAGTGGGGGGTGAGAAGAAATCAGTCTTGCACACAATTTGTAGGAGGAAAGCAAACTGAATAGGTCACATTTTAAGAAGTAACTGCCTGAACAATTTGTCTCTGAAGAAGAATTCAGCTATTAAACAATTTAAGGAAAAAAACAGAAATATTGTATACTGAAGAAGGAAGCAGAAGATAGAAAGCTATGGACAATAAAATTTGTGTATCAAGTTTGAAGAGCTGCCAAAAGACACAATACTTGCTACTACTAATAACACTTATGAAATTGGTCTGTAGCTTTCACATTTGATAGAATAAAGTGTCCTACAATGCAACTATAGCAGAGAAATTACCCATACATGGTGGTTTAGACTACAAATATGTTTTTCCAAAGCTGCTCTTACAGTTACCACAACATAACTGAGCTGTATGTATCTGCAGTACACTCTATCAATGGCAGTTAGTCTTGGAAATTTATAAGATAGTACATACATAGGAATCAAACAAGGAAAGTTCATTGTGCAGTTGCTGGTAACAGCTATTATAACTCAGGGGGGAAGGCTGTGGCACGTAAAGGCAACAGTCTGGGATTTAAATTCTAGATATGGCATTGAGATGTTCAAGTCTTATTCACCTTTCCACGACATAGATTGTTTCTGGTGCCAATGACATTCTTAACAAAATGATTTGTCCAATGCCATTCTTAACAAAATGATTTGTCCAATGCCCATTACATTCAGTGATTTGTTTGCATAGCCACGGATAATAATTTGCTTTCATTTATTAAAATCTCTGGCCTCCAGAATGTTACATGCTTTTCACAAGCCATATTACAATCAAAATGATGCTTAACCTGCTCTTAGGATATTGTTAAAAATACAGTATTTACATTATTTTCCTATCAGATCAGTAAAATTTTAAGGGAACTGAGAGATCAACATCCTTCAACAATTTGATTTTTCATTTTCTATGTGATGTCAAATATGTAGAAACTTCAGCATTAAAATTATATAACCATACAAGGGTTATTCAATAAATAATTGGAAATATTTTTAATTTTTTTTTTATTATGAGAATGGAATACAACATTTATTATTTTTCAACGTAATCCTTCCCAAGTTCTAAGCACTTATGCCAGCTCCGGAACAGCTTCTCAATTTCACATGAAAAGAATTCTTGGGAGCGTGTATGTAACCAGTTATGCACTGCTGCCTAGACATTGTCATCTGCAAACCTTAAACCACTAAGAGCTTCTTTCAGTGGGTTAAAAATGTGATAATCTTAGGTGCCAGGTTTGAAGGATTTGAGGGATGGGACAAGTAGATGAACTTCAGGTCTTTGATGGTATCTAATGTGACTCTAGCCGTGTGTTGTCATGCAGTAACAGTACTTCACTGGACATTAGTCCAGGCTGCTTCCTCAAAATTGTTGGTTTCAAATTTTGAAACATAAGGTTTGCGTACATCTCACTCTTTATATTTTTACCTCTTGGCATGTAATGTTCTCCCTTATGGTCCCAACATAACCTTACCAGCACTTCAGTCAGTTCACACCAAATTTGGTTTTGGAACTCCTCATTTGAATTTTTCTGCCCACTCATACACTTGTAACTTTCACCATATTGCGCTACCATCCGATGGTAAATTTTGATGAGTTTCAATCCTTCTGCTGACTCTGCTGCTCCATTTTGGTGCAAACCTGTAACTTGTTTTCGCTGAATATGCATTCCATTTGCAACGCAGGGCTGCTAAGCCATCTGATAATGGCTTTAGAACACCGCCAAAACATAACAAAGAGGCGCACGCTTTGTCAAAGTTTTGTATTTTTTACACAACTTTTCTGATTATTTATTGAATTGACTTTGTATATTAGATTTATTGAACAATTTGACTATTTAAATTTTTAATTTAAACATGGCAGTGTATCTTTGTCCATTGTACATATATTTTTCTTTCTTTTTAATTCTCAACTTTTTGGTTTCTTTATACTTCAGGTATATTTTTCTCTAAAGCTATTAAAGATATGTATACTAAATTTTTCTAGATGTTTCTGGGAACTAGCTCTCTATACTAAAGTAATTTTTGTTCCAATTTTTAAATAAATATAAGAAATATTGGCCATTTTATATTACACAGTCTGAATTATTTTATATTTTCACTGGTTAAGAAAAAATATTTTGCTCTCAGTAAAAATGAACTTTTATGTGATTTATGGAAAAGATAGCAATTATAGAAATAAAATAGTAAATCAAAAGCATACCTGAAGTATACATTGTAACGTTTTAAACAGGAAACAGGGGCCTCTTATATCACTTTTGCACTACTTTAAGCAAGTGTTGACTTATTATTTTTATAATCATTTGTAAAAACATGTAAAGTATAACCAAACCAAATTTAGATACCATTCACTCAATAGTTACTTTGTAACCATAATTTAAAGCAGTGTGATAAAATTTTATGGCCTGACCTTAAAAGACAGTATGAAGTTAAATAGGATATCTCTGTCACTTTTTAATGAATATGTGTTGCTATTCACTTCATCCTTTTCTACTCTTTGCACCGTCATCAAGTTGATACTAATATGATGCAAATATTCAGTTGTTATAATTTTCAGCTTTGACAGATTATGCTATGCACAATTTTTATCTCTATCAGATTACATAATTGTTAGAGCCTTTTAGATTTCTGTGGGTCCAAATTTCTAAAGAAACTGTATTTTTCAGAAAAAGTCTGATATTCTCTATAAAAATCTGAATTAGCTTCTATGCTTATCACACACTAACTGATAAACAGAAAGTCAGAATCCAACAGTAGTTTTTTCTTAGTAAAAAAAATAATTGGGTAACAAAGGGTATCTTGAAATCTGGGGCGAGGCTAAAATTTTTAAATTCTCTGAGGAAAAGGGATTATGATCCGGCTTTAGAACAATTCTTTAAGAAATACAAAAAAATATATAACAATGTATTAAAATAGGCAAAAAAGCAGAGTAGTAGTAAATTCATCAATAATGCTGAAAATAAACAAAAAGCTATGTGGAGTCTAACTAAAAAGTACCTACAACAAAATAACCAACAAAAGAGCATAACTATCAGATTACCAAATGGTAGAGTGCCCGAAGATCCTCAAATTATAGCCAGTGTATTTCAGAATTCAGTGAGATGGCCAACCACTTAACCAGGAACCAAAGCTCTAATTTAGGCAAAACATTCGAAAACACTATTGGAGCAACTATCTTTCTAACACCAGTGAGCGAAACAGATATAAAGACCATACTGAAATCACTAAAAAACAAAACAGCAGTTGGATATGACCATATACCAATAACAGTGTTTAAATCTTGTAGTAGTGTCCTAAGCAAGCCATTATGCCATTTAATTAATAAATCTTTTGAAGCGGGTAAATTTCCTGATAGCCTAAAAATTGCCAAAGTAAAGCCAATTTTTAAAAAGGGAGATAGGGAAAGAGTAGAAAACTGTAGGCCAATATCAACATTACCATCACTATCAAAAGTTGTGGAAAGAGCTATGCTAGTGAAAATGGTGCAATCCTGCTCAACATGGCTTTGTTAGAGGAAAATCTGCATCATCAGTAATATTTGAATTTACCATATACTAGAGGCTATTGACAATGATGCTGACTGTACAGGGCTACTAATAGATCTAACCAAGGCATTTGATAAGTTACAACATGAAATTCTATTGCAAAAGTTGTATTCACAAGGGATAAGAGGTATAGCATGGGAATGGTTCCAATCTTACTTAAACAATCGTCAACAAATGATCAAAATCACAAAAGTCAATGAACAGAATGTCTTACATAATTATTATTCAAATACAGAACAAATTAAATAGGGAGTTCCCCAGGGATCCATACTGGGACCTGTGTTATTTCTGATTTTTATTAATGACTTCCCAAATTTCTTAAAACCAACTCATGTCACTATGTTCGCTGATGATACAAATGTTATAATAAATGGAAATGAAAATGCAACCCACATAGCTGCTCAAATAGAAACTTGGTTTGAGGAAAATAAGCTACTTATAAATGCAAACAAAGCATCAACAATATTGTTTCGTCATAAAAGAAATAAAAATTCTGGAAAACTTGATATCAAATTACATAACACTCCTCTCCCCTATGTGACAGAAGCAAAATTCCTGGGAATTTGGTTGGACCAGCATTTAGACTGGGGTGTTCATATACAAAATTTACTTGTAAAACTGAATAAATTCTTTTTCTCACTACAAATAATAAAGGACGAGCTAATTAGTACCAGGGAGAGAGTAGAGATAGCCACTTAGTTTTCAAAACTCAAAAAAGAATGATAAGATGTATAATGTCTGCAAAGAAGTATGATTCTTGCAGAAACTTCTTCAAGGAACTAAAAATCTTAACCCTACCCTGTCTGTATATTTACTGTTTACTATGTCATACTGAACAAAATCTTGCAAATTTCATTACAAATGACCAAATACACAATCACAATACCAGAAGTAAAACTAACATAAGAACAATAGTGCACAGAACTACACTTTATTCTAAGGAGGTTAGATATTCAGCAGCCACCCTATATAATTACCAGCTAGCCTGAAAAATACACATAAACTCCATGCAGCACTTTAAGCTAACTTTAAAACAAATTTTAATAAGGGATAGCTTCTATAATGCGACTGAATTTATAGATATATTGTAGCTGTAAACCAGAAAATTGTATATAACTATATATGTACTTATTATTACCACTGTTGTTATTGTTACTTGTTATTAATTATGACCTGTTATACTTATATATTATGACAATGTTCTGCTAAAGAAATGTGCATATTTTTCTAGTATTGTATAATATATCTATGTAATGATGTATCCCATGTCATTGTGTTGACTAATGAATGAATAAAGCTACTACTACTACTTAGCCAGAGTAAACCAGAATGCTAATACCTGCCTGGCTTGAATTCTCTCTCTTCAATAAGATGAGCGCTATGATGTTTTTTAAACCAAAAATTTATGAACAATTCAAAACCTATGCAATAGAAAAGTCAGGCAATGAGAAATGTTTTATTATTGGGTTTAAAATTTGGACCAACATGAGTTGGAGAACATTTTTAAAATGAGCCAAAGTTCTAACACTCACTGTCTATAACAAGAGTCATCTATCCATTCAGCTCATAATCACCAGGCAGCAAGCTTACAGCATATGCAACACTGTCAAGTGTTAATTTAGGTTAATTATTTTTTATTTTACATAAATATTTATAGTTTATATTTATACACTGGTGGTAAAGAGCAACACCATCAAGGATTCTTAAATTTAATGAAGAGGTACGTGCAAGGTAATACATCATATGATAACAAAACCAGAGCTCGACTGCCTCCATGGTCGCGTGGTCAGTGGGCTGACTTCTCACCTGGCGGTCCCGGGTTCTATTTCCAACGGGGGCAGAGAATTTTTCTTTAATCAGAATTTTTCTTTAATCAGAATTATTCCCTACACCCCCCAGAGTCTGGAGCTATGTATGTGAAAGTGAATGTGCCTGTGTTTAGTAATAAATAATTGATTAACCTACTGGTCTAAACCTACAGAAATATGATGTGTTTCAAAAGTCAAAGCCCCCATAATGACCATTGAAGTTAAAGGGGGCTATACAAATGAAACAATTTAAAAAAAAACAACAAAAAAACAGCGCAATACAAACACACATGACACAAGGATGCATGCCCCAATACTTTGTGTAACTCTTGAGGCAGCGATGCAGGCACACAATCATCCTGCGATACACTGTCTCAGTGTTGCTGTTCAGCAATGTTTTCTGTCCCATCATGTTTATTGGGAACCAGGGCAGCTGTTGCACACTGAGCATGAAGAACAGCTGCATTATCCTGTTGAAGTAACACACACCTTCCTGTTAATGATACAGGATGTACCTGGTACTGGTTTCTGTCCCATCATGTTTAATGGGAACCAGGGCAGCTGTTGCACACTGAGCATGAAGAGCAGCTGCATTATCCTGTTGAAGTAACACACACCTTCCTGTTAATGATACAGGATGTACCTGGTACTGGTTTCTGTCCCATCATGTTTAATGGGAACCAGGGCAGCTGTTGCACACTGAGCATGAAGAGCAGCTGCATTATCCTGTTGAAGTAACACACACCTTCCTGTTAATGATACAGGATGTACCTGGTACTGGTTTCTGTCCCATCATGTTTAATGGAAACCAGGGCAGCTGCATTATCCTGTTGAAGTAACACCACCTTCCTGTTAATGATACAGGCTGTACCTGGTACTGGTTTCAAGTCCCTACACAACAGGCACTCCACACCATGTTGCAAGGGGTTGGGCAGCTCTATATCATATGCGTACATAGTCATCACTTACATCCAGGCAGAATCTATTCTCATCGCTGAAGACCACAGAGCACCATTCAAATGGCTGTAGTTGTGCAACAGGAGCATGTTCACATAGTGGCATGGCTAGGCCCTAGACACCACCATTCAACTGTTATATCACCGTGACTGACTGCAAGGCAACACAAAGGTCATAGATATGCACCCATACGGTGCCACAGCACATCAATCACCAATATTTTAACCCTCCAGTATCCACATGCTATGTACATTTTTCAATGAACACAGTCCTTACTGGTGTTGCATTTTTGTTTCTGCCAGTGTAATTGTATATTTTGTGTAAATATTTATGGTTTATTATTGTAAACAAAGATGATATGCCAACTAATGATGAATTAGATTATTCAAGTAAAATGAGTGTTAGTAAGGGAATAAATGAAACAGCTAAAGCTACCAGGTGTTCAGAAACAGATATGTATAGCATGATATAGGAACCAATAAAAGGACCTGTAATGAGGCCATGAAATAGAAAGCTACAAGGTGAGTGAAACAAAAACACACTAGATTAAAGCAAATAAATACCTTATTACAATGGAATAGTGCAAAACCCAGAGCAATGATCATTCATTCTTTGCTGTATTAAAACATTCCACCCATTTGAATGTAATTTTGTCAAAGATGAACATTAATACCCTAAAAATTAACTCTTTATCATTTTATATCCTCATATTTGATGTTTTTATGCCTATAAAAATGTATTTTGAAGTGCTAAAGCTATAAAGAGAAGAGATTAAGTGAAGGAAAAAAATAAATTACTTTCAATAGCGTTAAAACAGGACTGCAGATATGAGGGATGTTCTTTTTTCAACCTCCGATAGGCTATAAATGAAAGACAAGTTCATAGAAAACAATTATTTTATTACTAAAAGCTTTATACACTTATGGTTACTTTTCAACATAATTACCAAAAAGATTGAGACAGTTATCATACCTGTGCACAAGCTTTGCAATACCTGCTTCAAAAAATGTTGCTGCCAGTGATTTCAAATGAGCATTGATGTTGTTTTGAACATCTTCGTAATTTACGACGTTTGCGGAGAGCCATTCAAAACAAACGAAGAGGAATGCTGACTTCAGAAATTGTGTTGATCCATAACAACGCTCGTCCACACACTGCTGGCACAACCCATTGGCTCCTTGAACAATTTCAATGCAACATTTTCCATCATCCGCCATACAGTCGTGACCTGGCACCCAGCAACTTGCACCTTTTTCCTGAACTGAAGATGGGGCTAGGAGAGCAGCACTTTCAAACCAATGAAGATCTTCAAAATAACAGCAATGCTCATTTGAAATCATTGACGGCAACATTTTTTGAAGCGGGTATTGCTAAGCTTGTGCACAGGTAGGATAAATGTCTCAATCTTTTTGTTGATTATGTTGAAAAGTAACCATAAGTGTACAAAATGTTTAGTGATAAAATAATTGTTTTCTATAAACTTGTCTTTTATTTATAGCCTGTCAGAGGTTGAAAGAAAAATGACCCTCATATACCAAAATTAGGTGATGTATAATTTGCAAGATTAAAGTGAATTTTTAGACCTATCACAGCTGAGTGCTAAAGTTGTAACATATGTATAGTATGCAATGTGCTCCATTTAACATAAACAGTCTTCTATGGTTGAGATTCAGTATGAAGGAGTTCCCAGTGTCTGGGAGTTATTTATACCCAATAGCAACATTAGATTAGCTACTCAACTGATCAACCTTAAGACGTCCTTCATGCAGCCTGTGTGCAGCTGCTAACATCAGCAGCACTGCAACTTCTGCCACACTGGCATTGAGCACATTTGGTGTGTTACCAAATTTAATGTTTCTCCTTCTCAGTTCTGGTACATCAATCTGGTCATAACCAGCTGACATTGTAGCCACAACCTTCAGATTGGGTCCTAAAGTAGAAAAAGTTGTCAACAATTAGAGTAACTCAATTTGGTTTACAAAAAAGAAGCCCTTGTGGCTTATATCACTTCAACTTTATGGGTATGAATATTAGAAAAAAAACTTATTTAAATAATGGGTTTTTGTACATAAAAATTATTATCTATTGCAGCCTTATATCAGGAGAGCCAATGAAATGGGTGCTGCCTGTGCAGTGTTTCTAAACTGGGCATGCGGACACATGATTTTGCACTGCTGTTGTAAATAAGGTCATGCTTCTCACGCAGTTTTGCTATGCTCTGGAAGTGTAGTATTGAATATGGTATAGTTCAGTTATTATGAGCTGTTATTTTGTCCTGTACTTAGTCAGAAATTATATTATGGTTCAGTAAATATTTTCTGCTGCATGGCATGTATTTATTTATGATTTGTTATGTTTACTCAATCAGCTCACCAAGTAAAAGTATGATTTGCTGAAAGATTTCCAGATGTAAACAATCCATAAACTTTACAATAAATTCCAGGCCAAAAAGTGTTCAGGTTAAGAAACCTAAAAGCAGAATAGGTTTCTTACCAAAGAAACATTCAGCGACATCAATCATCGTTTGGAAACTTAGGCCCAAAAATTGCTTAGGTGTCTCTCAAGGCTGTGTGCGGAGAGCTACCAATTTACTGAAATTAAAATCATATAAAGCTACTAGACAACATGCTCTTCAACCATGTGATCCTGTCAATGGAATCTCAATAGTGTATATATATAATTGCAAAATAGATCCATATTTAATATTTTCTCAGATGAGGCTTAGTTCCACTTTCATGGATATGTAAGTACACAAAACAATCATTATTGGAGCTCTGACAAACTTAATATTTAAACCTTGCAAATATGCAAAGAAGCTTGTGAGAGTCATGTGATTAAATTAAAAACAAAAGAATTTGAGTCAGTTTTTATAACACAAACATCACTTAGTAATTACTTATTGGGACCGGTTTCAGGAACACTTGTTCTCATTTTCAACCCTTCATTCCAACTAAATGTTGCTTTGCTGGCATCAATGGTGAGGGTAGTGATGTATCACTTTTGGATCTATGAACTTCCAAAGGTTGCTGTATGGTGGAAGTTCATATCCAGCACCAGATGCTTCCACAAGTGATGCACCACCCTCATCGTTGATGCCAACAAAGCAAGATTTAGTCAGAATTAAGGGTTGAAAATGGGAACAAGTGTTCCCGAAACCAGTCCCAGTAAGTAATTACTAAGTGATGTTTATGTTACAAAAACTGACTCAAATTCTTTTGTTTTTAAACTTAATATTGTTCAGGAAGTACCCCTCCATTATGAAAAATTGGTTTATGGTGCACTTTGAGCCCAGAAAGAGTTATAGGTCCAATTTTGCTTTTTACTTAACAACACACCCATACATACATGACTACAATTTTGGCCCCCCCCCCCCCCCGTTTTTTTTTTTTGGTAAATCAACAGACAGGGAGCATGATTTTGCTTTTCTTTGATGAGACTCCACAAAAGCTCATACATCCAATATTTTGATGAGAACAATTGAAAGTGTGACAGAATTATTAGCAGAGATTTGTGGTCCCTTGGTCCCCTGACGTAACCCCCTGTGATTACTTCTGTAGGATAAATTAAAACGTAAGACAAACCCACACAACCTGGAAGAATTAAAACAAAATATACTCCACGAAACTGCAGCATTTCTCAATATAAACTAAGGCAAGTGAAGAATAGTTTCCTAAAGAGGTATAAAAATAAATATGGACAACGGCAGTGGTCAGTTTCCACATCTTTCATAAAGTTGTCAAGAAAAGCATTTAAAAATGTTGCATGGTCGTATCCGTGCCATTCTATGACAGTGGCAAATGAAAACACTGTGCAGCCGGCTTTCAGTTCATTGACTCTTCCTGTATATAATATCATAATAAAAGTTGTATAAGCTCTTGCTAAAATAAAATACCACAAGACAAGATATTCTGAAAAAGCTTGTTGATTGTTTTACAATGAGCATAGGATAAGTTGATTCCTCTCAACAGTTATTTTTTCTTGCTTCTGAAGCAGATCATTGTGAATTTTGAAAAGGATGCTATAAAACTTGGGAAAACCAGGAAATTGTATTTTATTTTTTTAGTGGTTGCAGTACTTGGGTAAACACCTCCTCATGTAAATGCTTATGCATCCACTTTGTCATTTTCAAATGTTGCTTATGCATGATAAAATTCTTCAAAAAATGTGTATTGGCTGTAACAAATTATTTCCCTGAATGATATAGTGTCACAGACTTGTTTTGTTTTTAATAGATAAGTGGTTTTGTTCCTAAAGCGTCAATTAAAACAAAGCTATCCAAATTTTGACCTCAGAAAACTATGTACAGTCAAATAAAACCATCAAGACTAGGAAAATCAGAAACGTATATTACTTTTAATATCCTCAGCTAGTATCATGCACATTATTATTCTGATATTCTTTCATGATTTTTCACCATTAAGAGGATGCAGAAGTGCTTTTTCAGTCATTTTGGTAAAAAAAGATTGATTTTTAAAATTTTTTGCTGCAAATCTATACCTTACTTAAGACTACATATCTACAAAGTTTTAATCCCCTAAGTCAGATATAACACATGTTTAGATATTCTGAATGGGCCATGCCATTTAAATTGCACTCTCTCTAAGTAAATGTGTCATTTATTCAAGTTGAGTTTTTTTGTTCCTTTTCCACAAAAGCATAGATAGATGTCTGAAAATGTTCAAGAGTACACTTAAGAATGTGGGTGATAAAATGCCTGGTTGGAATTTTTGTTATCAGTCATAGTATATATTTTTTTAAAAAAAAAAGCTTTAATATGTTCTGTTTTTATGACACATTTTGACTATAAAATATTTTTAAAAAAAGACTATCTAATATACGAGTTACGTCCAGAAAGTAAGCTCCGTTTGGTAATAAAATTAAATTGTGTACAGATACAGAATAATTATTTATTGCACAAAATTCTACAACTCTTAAACTACTTTTCCACATAACTGCCGAAATTTTGCAGGCATTTGTCATAGTGTGGCACAAGTTTTTGTATACCTTCTTCATAGAAGTTTGCCGCCTGTGTCTTCAAAAAGTTGGAAACATTTTCTTTTAGCTCTTCGTCATTGTTGAAGTGTTGACCGCCAAGGAAAGACTTGAGATGTAAGAACAGATGAAAGTCGCTAGGAGCGAGGTCAGGGCTGTACGGAGGATGGTCAAACACGTCCCAGCCAAATCCCTGTAGGAGGTTTTTCGTCACATTTGCAGTGTGGTCGTGCATTGTCGTGAAGAAAAACAACACCTTTTGACAGCAATCCTCGGCGCTTATTCTGTATTGCCCGGCGCAATTTCCTAAGTGTCTCGCAATAAACATCTGCTTTGATTGTTTGACCACGCGGTAAGAAATCAATGAATAAGATGCCTTTCCAGTCGCAGAACACTGTGCACATCATTTTTCGAGATGTCAAGATTTTTCGGCTTAAACTTTGCTGGGGATGAAGTGTGCCTCCATTCCATTGATTGCCGCTTACTTTCAGGGGTGTCATAAGAAACCCAAGTCTCATCTCCTGTGACTGTGTCAGAAATTCTTTGACGTCTTCATCATAACGGGTTAAAAACTGAAGTGCACTACCCATCCGTTTTGTTTTGTGTTGCTCAGTAAGAATCTTCGGTACCCAACGTGAGCAAAGTTTACGAAACTTCAGTTTTTCGGTAACAATTTCCTGAATTAGTGATCGTGAGTTTTGGGGAAATTCCCTAGCGAGAGCACTAATTGTAAACTTGTGGTTTTCCTGGATCTTGTCATCAATCGCGTGAACCAGTTTTTCTGTAACCAAAGATGGACACCCACTTCGTTCCTCATCGTGCACTTCACTACGTCCTTCATTGAACTGTCGGACCCATCTCCTCACCATTGAATCACTCATTGCATTTTTTCCGTAAACTCCGCAAATTTGCCGATAAATTTCAATTGGTTTCACTTTCCTAGCATTCAGAAAACGAATCACAGCTCTTATTTTACAAGCGGCGGGATTTTCAATCAACACCGACATTGTAAACAAGGACAACAAAGCGTATGTGGCTGACAGCGATCTCAAAATGGCGCGCGTTTCTTCTCCTTGATACAAAGCATCTACCGCGCATGTGCTGGACTGCGATCGCAGCGCTGCAGCGGAGATAAATTGAAACGGAACTTACTTTCTGGACTTACCTCGTATGAAAATTTCTGTCAGACAATTTGTTTAAAATATTTTAAGGAATGTAACTGTAAACAGTCACATCTCCAGTTCAATTTTACCACAGGAGATTCAAATGTTTTAATTATAGCTAATAAAATTCATATAATCTAATTAACCTGACAGTACACATGCCTGGTATCCTGATGTCATTACACGGACTCACAGACCCTAACAGATTCCATCTCTTTTAAAATGGTCATTGTAATGGTTATATGAAAGTGTTATACTATCATTACTAAATACTGTAATATACTTATTTAAAACAAAATTGTTATATTTTGATCAGAAATATTGTAACAAATGTCTTTATTGGCTCAAAAATTTTTTACAAATACAGTCTTTGATTCACTGCTGCAAATAATTCACTCAATGTTTTGATGCAGAGACAGCTTACAGCTGCATGCCATTCATGGCTCATCACTTCAGTCACTCACAACTCAGTAATAATAATAATAATAATAATAATAATAATAATAATAATAATAATAATAATAATAATAATAATAGTAATAATAATGATAATAACGATAATAATGATAATAATAATAATATAATCATCATCATAATAATCATATAATAAATATTGATGATGATCATGATGATGATAATTTATTCACCATTTGATGATTACAAGAATTACAATAGGCTTCATCAAGAAGAGGTTTAAAAGCTATCTAAAATATATTACATAAGATTGCTGAATAACATTTACATGTCACATTTACTTTTTATCTCAAATTCCTGTATATTGTACAAAGGATGTTTTATTAACCATTTATAAACCCGCTCTTTTAATAGTTGAACATTTAACGTAACTACTTTTGAGGGAAGTGAATTGAAAAATGTTATGCCTACTACTTTGTTATACTTTGTGGCATATCAACTTTATTCCTGCTATGTGTATTATGTTTATGTATATCTCCCCGTACATCATAATTATGTAAATACTCTTTTATTTGGAATAACACATTATAAATATATGAATTAATTGCAGTAGGGATTTCTAATTCTGTAAATAGTGGTTTACAATGTTCAAGTTTCATTGCTGATATCATAATATTTATTATCTTTTTCTGAATCTTTAATCCTCTACTATCCTCGGATTACTACCCCATAGTACTATCCCTATCTAAATCTAGATTGAAAGGATGAAAAATAAGCCATTCGAAGGAAATCTTTGAGCACTGCTTTTTTTAAGTTAGCTAAGAAAAATAACATGCTTTATTGCATACAAAATCAATATGTGGATTCCAGGATAGTTGTTTATCAATCAAAATACCAAGAAGTTTCACATTGTCCCAGGCAGCATTTACAGTTTTTAAATTGAAAATTATATTTTGTGATTTGCTGGCATTCATGAGGAAGCCATTACTTCTAATACTTCTAAACCAAATTTGATCTTGCTGCATGGTTTCATTCACAGACTGTGTTAGCAAGTTCAAGTCTTTATTGATATTAAGGAAGGATGTATCACCAGTATAAACAACTGTGTGACAGGGATGACACTTGTTTACATCATTTATCATTACCAGAAAAGCAGGGGTCCCTACGGAACTCCAATTTTTACATTGGTGATGCTTGATTGCTTTCCACTGACTGTTACTAACTGTTTGCGACAAAATATTTAAATTTTGTCCTTTGACTGCATATGTTTCTTGCTTTTTCAACAAGTTTTCATGTTGCACACAATCTAAAGCTTTACTTAAGTCACAAAGAGTACCTTGCGCCCAAACACCATATTCAAAAGCCTAATACATTTTTTCTAAAAATACGTGAACTGCTAGTATTGTTGATTTTGCTCCACAATATCCAAATAGATAATAAAAACTAAGTTTTGTTTTTCAAAAAATCTTGCAAATGGTTTCTTAACAGACATTCCATAAGTTTTGCCATAGTAGGAATTATTGAGATGGGTCTATTACTAGTAACGCTTGCTTGGTCGCCTTTTTTATATATTGGTGTAACTTGGGAAAATTTGAGCTCTTCTGGAAAAACACCCTCACTGAAACATCTATTTATGCAAAAGGTTAAAGAGGCTTGAATATACTGTATTACTTCTTTAATAAAATTGTTAGATATGTCATAAATATCCCTGCTTTTGGAATTCTTTAATTTTTTAGTGACTGTCATGACCTCATCACATGTTACTTCTCTAAGAAAAAACCCTCATTTTCTTTATCTGGTGAAAAGAAACTCATAGCAGTGTCTGGACATGAATTTACCGGCTTTGTTATGTCTTCAACTGACTGCAAGAAGAAATCATTAAAATTATCAGGAGTTATGCTTTTAGGAATGTCACTTTTGATAACTCTGCCTGTTACAGAGTTTATGATAGACAATGCAGCCTTACATTTATTGTCTTCACTTTTCTATTAGTTTTTGGTTTGCATTTCTCTTTGAATCAACTAAATCTTTCCTTTATTGTTTCCTATGGACTTTTAGTATATTCAACAAAGACTCTCTTGGTGTTTTTTGTACATATCCTGAAATATTAATTTATTTTTCATTCTGTCAAGCTCTGCATTGTACCACTTGCATGTATTAGTTATTTATTTCTTTTTGTTAGTATTTATATGCTTGTTTTGTTTCTTGCAAGAGCTGTTAAATGAGCTATCAAATTTTGCAAAAAGTACCTCAAACATTCTTTCAGCTGACCCCTGAGTATTACAAAGCAGTTCTTCCCAGTTCACTGACATTAGACTATTCTTAAATGTGTTTAAATTTTCTAAATTGAGATCTCTGATTTCTTTTACAATATTTGCTGATATTTGTGAAATGTAATTTTTCTCTGGGATAACTTTAAAGAGTAGAGCTAAATTGGGCTTTAAGACTTTAAGCAGATAACATTTTGGTTTCACATTTATTAATATATTGTCTAGGCATGCAGCTCCTCAAGTAGGAGAGGTATTTGTGCAATGAAATCCCATCTGTTGTAATAAATCTAGAAACAAATTTACCCTATTACTGTTTTTGGTTATGTCAAAATGAGCATTGAAATCCCCACATATTATATTACATTTAAAGCTAACCAAATATATTAATAAATTTTCCATACTTTCAAGAAATAGATTAGAATCTCCATCTGGCACCCTATATAGTGTGATTATTATAGATTGTATCTTGTGTATCATAGTATATTAAAATAGATTATGGATTTTGTTTGTCTCTGTTGTAACTGCTAATTAATACACCTGCCACTTCAAATATTTTTTCTATACAAAATTTGTTTAGTTCTATTTTTTGTTGTTGCTAATCAACTATGAGTGTAGACCGCTACACCACCATTTTTATAATTATCTACAAAAGAAGCTTACTAATTTAAAGTTCTCAATCTGTACATAATGTATTTCTTCTTCTTGAAGCCAATGCTCACTTAGACATAAAGTGTTGCAACTTATATCTTTAGTAATCACACTTAATTCATCTACCCTTGTTCTTAAACATTGCACATTCAAATAAAGGATTTTCACAGTATCCAAAATATCTACATATTGTTCCCTTACTACATCTACATTTTGACAGTCCAATACTCTGTTTTTATTATTTCTGTTCTCACCTTCTTCTACAGAGACTAGTTTCCCTGGATTATATCTATTACATTGTCTAATACTATATCCAAAGTATGAGACCCCTTTCTATTAAGATACAAACCCTTCTTCCCAATACACTTATGATCTAAATATTTGTCCTCATTTATATATAGTGCCCATGATCCATCACATGCCCATCTTATGTTTTGATTAACCAACCAGATAAATTTTGGATGTACATCTTGTCTTTTCAAACCACTGTTCACAACCACTACAGATTTTGGAAACCTTTTTTGATAATTTAATTACCCCATGGATTTCACCCTTCTCTTCCTCCGGACTCTCGGCCTTTTTAAGTTGTTTGTTCTAACATGGAGGATGACTACCTTTGGGTTTCTAGGAAAATTTTCATACTCACACACATTTTTTATCTTTTTATCCAACTGCTCTGCTCTAATGCCTCTAGACACTTTGGTTTGTGCACCCTAAACATTTAAGTGAGAAATCATTGAGTCACCGATCACTAGCACATTTTCTTCTGTGGCAGCATCGCTTTTAACTCCATTGCTGTTGAGGTTAGATATTCCCTTACTGGTCTCATTCTCTTGTTTCTCTTGCTTGTCCATGGATAAAATTTCAAATTTGTTGGAAATCTGAACCTCTGGTGGTTTACAAGCTGCTTTAGCCGTCTTGCAATTTTTATTTACAACTTGTGTCCATTTCATGCAATGCCGATTGCTTTGTATTCTGTTATTGCTTTTCTTAGTGAGTTGTTGGTTTTCTTCCAATAACATCTTCTTTTCTTCTTCCAGTTTTTTTGTTCTTTTCAGCTAGATTTCTTCCTTCAGGCATTCACTGGTTCCAGGTATATCTTGTAAAATATTTTCACATGCTGTTTCTTTAGCATGGGATGTATCTTCCGATTTTTGCATAATTTTACCTTTAGATCTTCTGTTTCACTCTTTAAACATTTTATTTCTTCATTGGTATGTCATAAATCTCTATTTAATATCTCTATTACTATAATCTCTGTAATGATGCATGTTTCCCAGCCATGAAGCTGGTCATACACGTGTTCGTTACTTTTCCCTCCTTCTGTATTTGGGATTGTTTGGATTTCATTCCTGTCGATTCTTTCACCTTTATTACTCACCTTCTTACCACTATTCACCATCTTTTCTGCACTAATTCTGATTTTTTTACTAATTATTTGTGCTTTGCTTCGCGTCCTCCATTTATAGCTAGAAAATAATGTCACAGAACTTCCAGAAAACTTGTCAAAGATACTGGATGCCAAAGCTTGGAGAAACATCTTAAATATCGAGAAGAATCATGATATTGTGAGAAGAATCTCGTGTTCTAAAGGATCCTGATACATCATGCCACTCTTCTGTGATGTTTATGCATCCTAACTGTGATGACTGATATACAAAGGCACACATGAGAAACATAGCATAGAACACACTGTCACAGTATTTAAGCAAAACGAAGATGCATATAAATGAGCTGCAATTAAAATAATGCACGTATTTAATGGGATATTTTGTCAAGTTTTTGGCATACAGTATCAGAATGTTCAAGGCAAATTATATTCTTTGCAGTTTCTACAAACATATCTTGGTTTTCTGTTTTGCTTTTGCAATCCACATAGCATCCTCATTCATTTGCGGTTGATTCCAATTCAGAATTTTTCACACCACGAAGCTCTGCAATGCTATCAGTTATTTGTTTTAGCAAAGATTTTGACAGTGCTCTTTGCTGAAGATGGTCTGTCTCAAGAATCAACAATTTCACTTTTAGCTATTACTTCCTCAATCAGTTGAATAAATCTTTTGTCTCCTGCCTCATAAGAATATGCCATGATGCAGTTACAACACTTAGAAGTTGCTAACATAGGAACTAAGCAAGAAAAAGTGTGCTCTAACAGTGCATACATGCAGGCCCAGTAATAAACTGACACCAGAGCACGCAACTGGTCTGTCATACACAAAACTATCTGTCCTAAGCTAACCGGAAGTGTTGAAATGCCAAATGACTCTATTATGTAGAAGATACCTACTTGTAAGCAAGTCAAATATTGTATAGTGTGAAATTTGTATAATGTTCTTACAGATGGGTTAACATCTCAAGTATGGAATTAAATACTGCACTGAATTTTTGTGTACACACTTGTTTAATTAATAGTAATGTCTGTGCAAACAATTAAATTTGTAACTGTAATTCTTTAGAAGGGTCGTCTCCTTAGCGCAGTGGTAGCGCAGCTGCCTACCAGGCGGGAGACCTGGGTTCGATCCCCAGTACCGGCATGGGGATTTTTCCCCCGCTGGGAGACCTGGATCGGGGTGCACTCAGCCTCGTGAGGTCCCTGGGGGGCCAATTGAGGAGCTACTTGATGGAGAAGTAGCGGCTCCAGGTCGTGAGGACCGCATTAACTGGCCGGGAGGGGCTCGAGGCGCTGACCACGTCTCACCCTCCAATACTGCACCCCATCCATGACGTCTGTAGTGGAGGTGATGAGTTACAAATTAGTCTTGGCAACCGTATGCACCACCAGTAAGGATTGTTTGAGTGATATAGGACATTTATATGTAACAACTTTTCCAGATGTCCTTTGGGGTAATGCTAAATCTTATACCTACACATAAGAGACATTCTTATGGATTTGAAGATTATACATGCAGAATGACAGAAATATTGTCATTAAAAGCTTATTTGTTGCTACCAGTAAATTAGAAATAAACAGAATTTGCCCTTAAGATAACGTTTCTTCATTGATATATAAGAAAGAAAAACAAAAAAATTAAAACCTGCAATGGTAAATGACTGACCTATATCTGGCCTATCTGTTCCATTCAAGTGATAAAGATGGTATATTTTAGCTGCATAGAGTCCAAAATTAGCTATGGCATTTCCTTTTGGGGCCTCTCTCCTAAAGTGGTACAAATTTTACAATTAAAAAAGAATAATAAAAGCAATTTTGAGGATACCTATAAGAACACCAAGTAAATATGTATTTAATGAACTTAAAATTCACAGGCTTACCAAGAGTCTTCTGAGCATTTCCCACCTACATATATTAAATTATATACTGCAACCAGAAACATAATCCTGAAATGCTTCAAAAGTAAAGTAAGAAAGTTGCTCCTGAAGAAACAATATTTACTTATAAATTACTTTTTGAATGATCCATGCATGTTTTTCTCATTCTCTGACATACATATGTACATACACAACATTGGAATCTGTAAATCCTATTTTGAGATTACACTCTATGCCCAAACTGTAGGATGTAGATCATGTCAAGAAGTACATTTATTCAATACTTATTAATACATTTATTTACATATAATAACTCTTGACAATGAATTTTCAGAGGTGTCAGTTTTGCATAATTTTCAATTACATATCACTTTCCAAAAACCTACTCATACAAATGCATTCTTAGAATATTCATGTTTATTGTATTTACAATGTTACATTATTACCAGTATCCTATGATTGAATGAAATCCTCTTCTGTATAGAAGGTGTGAGTAATAACAGGATTTAATTCAAAACATAAAGATGTAACTAATGTTAATACAATCCTTAAACTGTTGCTCAGTATTATAGCATATCTGTACTCAAAATTGTGTTTTAAATTAATTGTGGCTCAATACCAATATGCCCAATATCCATTTTATTCACCACAGATATACAATTTTTACATATGTCTTTGTCACCACTTTACAAAATAAGTAGTACAACTAGTGTGTGTGTGTGTGTGTGTGTGTGTGTGCGTGTGTGCGTGCGTGCGTGTGCATGTGAGATATCAGAACTACAGTTGCCCTAGTATAATGTGCACTAAATATTTGAGTTAAGAAAATCATTAATGCTAAAAATTTGTGTTTTGATAATAATATATGCGTTTTAGATTTAAAAATTTTCCCTGGCATAGCATTAACAAATGTGGGTATCTTATTATGCAAAATTATTCCTTATGGAATACACTATGAAGTTGGTGACACTGAATGTGTTTTGCCTCATTCTTCAAGTATTATAGGCATGCTAATATAATCATTAATTCATCCAGAAAGATCAAGTAAGTTGATATTGGATACATCAATTAAATAGGTACAAACAGATAATATTTAACTATCATTAAAAATAGTCAGTTATGTACAAAATCCTTATAGCTATATATATTTTTTTTTTCTGAGGCGGCATTTTTTAAGTGAATGGATAGTATATTATATAACTAAGTAAATGAGATTCTGACTGAAAAGTATGGTTCTTTGTATAACGAGGCTTCAGCCATCCTTGTTTCTGGTATTATAATTATTCTTATTGCCACTTATTTTAAATATGTTAAGTGTATTCTTACATACAATAAGTGCAATATTTACATGCATGGAAGTAGTAGGATGCCTCATTGTTTAAATTCTGATTTAAGGAGTTTTAAATTCATTATTGTTCAAACCACCCTTTTCTATAGTTTAAAGCTTGCATTTCCTGTAGCAGAATTTCACCCAGAATATTACACCTAAGCTATTCAATTATGAAATATGCAAACTAAAGGTTCCACATTATGCTATGGCTTACTCCTTTATTTATTACTCTAAAGGAAAAGTATATTGTACTAGTTTACCAGCTAGGTTTTTTATATGTATGTTCCATTTCAACTGATCATCGAGAGTATACTGAGAAAATTTAAGAAAGGTTTGTATTTATTGATTTCATTATCAATATTATTTGTTCTTTGTATGAATTAGGTTTGTTATTTGTGGAAAAATGATATAAATACAGATTCATCTGTCTGAATAAGCAATTTATTTTTCATCAATCATTCTTCTAGTTTTTTGGTTACTATTTTAATGTTCTTGCCAAAATCTGCTTTATTACTCCTTCTAGTATCTATTACTATATCACCAGAAAACCGAGTGATAGTGTGTGAGCAAAAACAGGATTAAAAGAGGTCCAAAAACTGAAACTTTCAGCATCCAACAGGCCATCTGTGTCCTGCCTCACAATTATGTTTCAAAATTATTTGTCCTTTAATTCTTCTGTACTATTTAAACTATGCTCCATGATGGAGTTACTCTGGGTTCCTGTATACGCCGCATCAGTTCTTATACTGCTATCTGCCGATGTTTCACTGCAACATTTGTTGACCTTTTTCCTAGGGTCCCTGGCTCATCATGCCCTAGCGAACTGATATTTAGACTTGTGTACTGGTGAGCCCTTCTTCCTCGGGCCACGACACACAAGCTCTAGTGAGCTGATGTTTATACTTGTGTGCAGGTGGGCCCTTCTTCCTCGGGCGACGACAACAGAAGCCCTAGAGAGCTGATATTTATACTTGTGTACAGGGGAGCCCTTCTTCCTAGGGCCACGACAACAGAAGCCCTAGAGAGCTGATATTTATACTTGTGTACAGGTGGGCCCTTCTTCCTAGGGCCACGACAACAGAAGCCCTAGAGAGCTGATATTTATACTTGTGTACAGGGGAGCCCTTCTTCCTAGGGCGACGACAACAGAAGCCCTAGAGAGCTGATATTTATACTTGTGTACAGGGGAGCCCTTCTTCCTAGGGCCACGACAACAGAAGCCCTAGAGAGCTGATATTTATACTTGTGTACAGGGGAGCCCTTCTTCCTAGGGCCACGACAACAGAAGCCCTAGAGAGCTGATATTTATACTTGTGTACAGGTGGGCCCTTCTTCCTAGGGCCACGACAACAGAAGCCCTAGAGAGCTGATATTTATACTTGTGTACAGGGGAGCCCTTCTTCCTCGGGCCACGACAACAGAAGCCCTAGAGAGCTGATATTTATACTTGTGTACAGGGGAGCCCTTCTTCCTCGGGCCACGACACACAAGCTCTAGTGAGCTGATGTTTATACTTGTGTGCAGGTGGGCCCTTCTTCCTCGGGCGACGACAACAGAAGCCCTAGAGAGCTGATATTTATACTTGTGTACAGGGGAGCCCTTCTTCCTCGGGCCACGACAACAGAAGCCCTAGAGAGCTGATATTTATACTTGTGTACAGGGGAGCCCTTCTTCCTAGGGCCACGACAACAGAAGCCCTAGAGAGCTGATATTTATACTTGTGTACAGGGGAGCCCTTCTTCCTAGGGCCACGACAACAGAAGCCCTAGAGAGCTGATATTTATACTTGTGTGCAGGGGAGCCCTTCTTCCTAGGGCCACGACAACAGAAGCCCTAGAGAGCTGATATTTATACTTGTGTACAGGTGGGCCCTTCTTCCTCGGGCCACAACACACAAGCTCTAGTGAGCTGATGTTTATACTTGTGTACAGGGGAGCCCTTCTTCCTAGGGCCACGACAACAGAAGCCCTAGAGAGCTGATATTTATACTTGTGTACAGGGGAGCCCTTCTTCCTAGGGCCACGACAACAGAAGCCCTAGGGAGCTGATATTTATACTTGTGTACAGGGGAGCCCTTCTTCCTAGGGCCACGACAACAGAAGCCCTAGAGAGCTGATATTTATACTTGTGTACAGGGGAGCCCTTCTTCCTAGGGCCACGACAACAGAAGCCCTAGAGAGCTGATATTTATACTTGTGTGCTGGTCGGCCCTTCTTCCTAGGGCCACGACAACAGAAGCCCTAGAGAGCTGATGTTTATACTTGTGTGCAGGTGGGCCCTTCTTCCTAGGGCCACGACAACAGAAGCCCTAGAGAGCTGATATTTATACTTGTGTACAGGGGAGCCCTTCTTCCTAGGGCCACGACAACAGAAGCCCTAGAGAGCTGATATTTATACTTGTGTACAGGGGAGCCCTTCTTCCTAGGGCGACGACAACAGAAGCCCTAGAGAGCTGATATTTATACTTGTGTACAGGGGAGCCCTTCTTCCTAGGGCCACGACAACAGAAGCCCTAGAGAGCTGATATTTATACTTGTGTGCAGGTGGGCCCTTCTTCCTCGGGCCACGACACACAAGCTCTAGTGAGCTGATGTTTATACTTGTGTACAGGGGAGCCCTTCTTCCTAGGGCTACGACAATAGAAGCCCTAGAGAGCTGATATTTATACTTAGGTACAGGGGAGCCCTTCTTCCTAGGGCCACGACACACAAGCTCTAGTGAGCTGATATTTATACTTGTGTACAGGTGGGCCCTTCTTCCTAGGGCCACGACACACAAGCTCTAGTGAGCTGATATTTATACTTGTGTGCAGGTGGGCCCTTCTTCCTCGGGCCACGACACACAAGCTCTAGTGAGCTGATGTTTATACTTGTGTGCAGGTGGGCCCTTCTTCCTCGGGCCACGACACACAAGCTCTAGTGAGCTGATATTTATACTTGTGTGCAGGTGGGCCCTTCTTCCTCGGGCCACGACACACAAGCTCTAGTGAGCTGATGTTTATACTTGTGTACAGGGGAGCCCTTCTTCCTAGGGCCACGACAACAGAAGCCCTAGAGAGCTGATATTTATACTTGTGTACAGGGGAGCCCTTCTTCCTAGGGCGACGACAACAGAAGCCCTAGAGAGCTGATATTTATACTTGTGTACAGGGGAGCCCTTCTTCCTAGGGCCACGTCAACAGAAGCCCTAGAGAGCTGATATTTATACTTGTGTACAGGGGAGCCCTTCTTCCTAGGGCCACGACAACAGAAGCCCTAGAGAGCTGATATTTATACTTGTGTACAGGGGAGCCCTTCTTCCTAGGGCCACGACAACAGAAGCCCTAGAGAGCTGATATTTATACTTGTGTGCTGGTCGGCCCTTCTTCCTCAGGCCACTGGCACCAAAAGCCCTAGCGAGCTGATAATTATACTTGTGTGCTGATGAGCCCTTATTCCTCGGGCCATGACACCACAAGTTCTAGTGAGCTGATGTTTATACTTCTATGCTGGCAGACCTTTCTTCCTTGGGCCAGGACACCACAAGCCCTAAAGAGCTGATAATTATTCTTGTGTGCTGATGAGCCCTTCTTCCTTGGGCCACGACACCACAAGACCTAGCGAGCTGATAATTATACTTGTATGCTGATGAGCCCTTCTTCCTTAGGCCACGACACCAAAAGCCCTAGCGAGCTGATAATTATACTTGTGTGCTGGCAGACCTTTCTTCCTTGGGCCACGACACCACAAGCTCTAGTGAGCTGATGTTTATACTTGTGTGCTGGTGGGACTTTCTTTCTCGGGCCACTGGCACAACAAGCTCTAGAGAGCTGATGTCTATACTTGTGTGCTGGCAGACCTTTCTTCCTTGAGCCACGACACCACAAGCCCTAGCGAGCTGATAATTATACTTGTGTGCTGATGAGCCCTTCTTCCTTGGGCCACGACACCACAAGCCCTAGCGAGCTGTTAATTATACTTGTATGTTGATGAGCCCTTCTCAGGCCACTGGTACCACAAGCCCTAGTGAGTTGATATTTATACTTGTGGGACCTTCTTCCTTGGGCCACTGGCACCACAAGCTCTAACATGTTGATATTTATTCTTGTGTGCTGGTGGGCCGTTCTTCCTCGGCCCACTGGCACCACAAGCCCTAGTGAATTGATATTTATACTTGTGTGCTGGTGTCCCTTCATCCTCGGGCCAATGGCACCACAAGCCCTAGTGAGTTGATATTTATACTTGTGTGCTGGTGTCCATTCTTCCTCGAACCACTGGCACCACACGCTCTAGCAAGTTGATATTTATACTTGTGTGCTGGGGGGCACTTCTTCCTCGGGCCAATGGCACCACAAGCCCTAGCAAGTTCATATTTATACTTGCGTGCTGGTAGGACCTTCTTCCTCGGGCCACTGGCACCACAAGCCCTAGCGAGATGGTATTTATTCTTGTGTGCTGGTGGACCCTTCTTCCTTGAGCCACTGGCACCACAAGCCCTAGCAAGTTGATGTTTATACTTGTGTGCTGGTGGGGCCTTCTTCCTCGGGCCACTGGCACCACAAGCTCTAGCAAGTTGATATTTATACTTGTGTGGCCGGCCCTTCTTCCTCGAGCCACTGGCACCACAAGATCTAGCAAGCTGATATTTATACTCGTGTGCTGGTGGGCCCTTCTTCCTCGGGAAATTGGCACCACAAGCTCTAGCAAGTTGATATTTATACTTGTGTGCTAGTGGGCCCTTCTTCCTCGGGAAATTGGCACCACAAGCTCTAGCAAGCTGATATTTATACTTGTGTTCTGGTGGGCCCTTCTTCCTTGGGCCACTGGTACCACAAGCTCTAGTGAGCTGATGTTTATACTTGTGTGCTGGTAGACCCTTCTTCCTCGGGAAATTGGCACCACAGGCCCTAGCAAGCTGATATTTATACTTCTGTGCTGGTGGGCCCTTCTTCCTCGGGAAATTGGCACCACAAGCCCTAGCAAGCTGTTATTTATACTTGTGTGCTGGCCGGCCCTTCTTCCTCGGTCCATTGGCACCACAAGCTTTAGTGAGCTGATGTTTATACATGTGTGCTGGTGGGCCCTTCTTCCTCGGGCCACTGGCACCTCAAGCTCTAATGAGCGGATGTTTATACTTGTGTGCTGGTGGGACCTTCTTCCTCGGCAAATTGGCACCACTAGCCCTAGCAAGCTGATATTTATACTTGTGTGCTGGTGGGCGATTCTTCCTCTGGAAATTGGCACCACAAGCCCTAGCAAGCTGATATTTATACTTGTGTGCTGGTGGGCCCTTCTTCCTCGGGCCACTGGCGCAACAATTTCTGGTGAGTTGACATTTATACTTGTGTGCTGGTGGACCCTATACTATAATTTGGTACTAAAGCATGTGACGTAAAAAACTGTGCATCGCCTAGCCGATATTTGTAACTATTGCCTCCAAACAGGATACTATCCGAGCTGCTGGAAGCAGGTGAACGTCTTAATGTTCCCAAAACCGGGAAAAGACAGAGCCGATCCCAAAAATTACAGGCCCTTTAGCCTATTAAAAACCACCAGCAAGGTAGCGGGGAAAGTAATACAAAAAGTCTGAATGCCCACATCAAAAAACACAACTTAATTATTAATGAACAATTTGGCTTTCGCGCTAGCCTCTCCACAACCCTTCAGCTAACCAGAAATGTGGAACATATTAAAAAGGTTTCAATAACAACAAATCAACCGGTGTAGTATTCCTTGATGTCCAGAGGGCTTTCGATACAGTCTATCATGCGGGACTGATACGAAACCTGATAACTATGATTTCTGTGATTCGATGATAAAGCTTATAGCGCACTGCCTAACTGAAAGGACATTTCCCGTTACATTACAAGACGAGTGCACTGCACAGTACAAACTTGAAGCAGGCGTACCCCAAGGTAGTTTACTGGAACCCACTTTGTTCACCATTTATATAAATGACATCCCCAAAACACAGGGTACACATCTGTCCATCTACGCTGACGACACCGCAATTTCAGCACAATACTGGCAGCTGAAAGTGGTTGGTAGAAACCTACAAAATGCGCTAACAAACCTAGAACCGTGGCTAACTAGGTGGCGAGTCAAAGTCAACACAGATAAGTCACAAGCAATACTCTTCACCTAAAGAACCAAACATTACGATAAAACCAGCCGACTAACGTTATATGGCAACACGATAAATTGGACCAACAAAGTCAGGTACCTATGAGTGACGTTGGACTCCAAGCTCACCTTTGAGGCACATACAAAAGCAATTAGACAGAAAGCAAACCAAGCACTTGGGGCAATTTACCCTATCCTAAACCGTAAGAGCACACTAAGTCAGCAGATGGGGCTAACCCTATATAAAAGCCTTGCTGGGGCCACTACGCAAAGACACACATAAAGAACCTGCAAATTCTACAAAACAAAGCACTCCGAATCATCACTAAGGTCCCCAAAACAGTCCCATTGGATTTGCTACACGACGACACCAAGGTGCATACCATAGAGCAATTTGTCAAAAAACTAGCGAATAACATGTACAACCAGGCCAGAAAAAGCTATAATCCGGCAATACAAGAACTAGATCAATATGACACAACCACAGATAAGCACAAAAGACCACTATCGCTGCTCGACTGCACAATTCCAATAAACAGACATACTGCCGACGATGACGTAACTATACGTAACTACCTGAATCACCTCATACCACACTAAAGCAATAGCGAGCACAGGTGCCCAATAAGTCCCCGGGTGCATGACATCCCCTGCGCGGGGCGGCTAGGGGTGAGAGGGCAGTCCCAAACTCAGGAGGACCAAGCGCTTCATAGGAAACGATAGGCATGTACAGAATCTTATTAATCTCTTACTTCTCCAGCAGGTATTGTGATTTAAAAAAAAAAAAATATATATATATATATATATATATATATATATAAATCAATATATGTGTACAAAAAAGTAAAAATAGATATATAATCGGATAAGAATTTACTATGACATGAATCTGAATTTATTTTCCCCCCCTTGTACATACCCATCCCAACCTGTTTCCCAAGTATGTTTTTTCAGGACCATCAGCAACCAGCTGAGGAGCAGATTTAATGGTAACCCCCTCTCCGGTTCCAGCCACAGTAGAAGGTAATGTACATTATCATTATTTCTCTTAGCATGGTACCTAGCCTATCTCCTACAGCATGAACATGAAATACCTCCACTAAGAATAGGTCCTGGTCTGGGCATCTGTCAAGGCCAGTACCTACTCCCCACTCCCTCTGCATACTCCCCTGTATGCGGGCGCCTTTTTAGTAATCACCCACTAATATTCGGTTTGCTTCGGCGGTACCGGACACCACCATTACCTAATATTCCCACCCATCACTTAGTGTAGCTAGCTACTGCATGGTAGGGGAGACGATGTAGATCCCCTTCGGATGATCGTCACCAGGTGTGTTGGAGGTGCGGCCACAAAAAGAAAAGAAAGAAAGAAAGAAAAAAAAAAAAAAGACGACCCTAATTCCTCGGGCAACTGGCACCACAAGCCCTAGCGGGATGATATTTATACTTGTGTGCTGGTGGGCCCTACATCCTCGGGCCACTGGCACCACAATCTCTAGTGAGGTGACATTTATACTTGTGTGCTGGCGGGCCCTAGTTCCTCGGGCAACTGGCACAAGAAGCCCTAGCGACATGATATTTATAAGTGTGTGCTCGTGGGCCCTTCTTTCCTCGGGCCACTGGCACTACAAACCCTAGCGAGCTGATACTTATAATTGTGTGCTGGTGGGCCCTTCTTCCTCGAGCCACTGGCACCACAAGACCTAGCGAGTTGATATTTATACTTGTGTGCCGGTGAGCCCTTCTTCCTCAGGCCACTGGCACCACCAGCCCTAGTGAGCTGATATTTATACTTGTGTGCTGGTGGGCCCTTCTTCATCGGGCCACGCAACAGCAAGCCTTAACGACTTGATATTTATATACTTGTGTGCTGGTGGGCCCTTCTTCCTCGGGCCACTGGCACCACAAGCCCTATCGAGATATTTATACTTGTGTGCTGGTGAGCCCTTCTTCCTCGGGCCACTGGCACCACAAGCTCTAGCGAGATGATATTTATACTTGTGTGCTGGCCGGCCCTTCTTCCTATGGCCACTGGCACCACAAACCCTGGAGAGTTTATATTTATACTCGTGTGCTGGCGGGCACTTCTTCCTCGGGCCACTGGTACCACAATCCCCAGAGAGCTGACATTTATACTTGTGTGCTGGTGGGCCCTTCTTCCTTGGGCCACTGGTACCACAAGCCTTAGCGAGTTAATATTTATACTTGTGTGCTGGTGGGCCCTTCTTCCTTGAGCCACTGGCACCACAAGCCCTAGCAGGTTGATATTTATACTTGTGAGCTGGTGGGCCCTTCTTCCTTGGGCCACTGGCACCACAAGCCCTAGAGAGCTGATATTTATACTTGTGTGCTGGTGGGCCCTGCTTCCTCGGGTCACTGGCACCACAAGCCCTAGAGGGCTGATATTTATACTTATGTATGAGTAGGCCCTTCTTCCTTGGGCCACTGGCACCACAAGCCCTAGCCAGTTGATATTTATACTTGTGTGTTGGTGGGCCCTTCTTCCTCGGGCCACTGGCACCACAATCCCTAGCGAGTTGATATTTATACTTGAGTGCTGGCGGGCACTTCTTCCTCGGGCCACTGGCACCACAAGCCCTAGCGAGTTGATATTTATACTTGTGTGCTGGGGAGCACTTCTTCCTCGGGCCACTAGCACCACAAGCCCTAGAGAGTAGACATTTATACTTGTGTGCTGGGGGGCACTTCTTCCTCGGGCCACTGGCACCACAAGCCCTAGAGAACTCACATTTATACTTGTGTGCTGGCGGCCACTTCTTCCTCGGGCCACTGGCACCACAAGCCATAGAGAGATGATATTTATACTTGAGTGCTGGCGGGCACTTCTTCCTCGGGCCACTGGCACCACAAGCCATAGAGAGATGATATTTATACTTGTGTGCTGGCGGCCACTTCTTCCTCGGGCCACTGGCACCACAAGCTCTAGAGAGCTGATATTTATACTTGAGTGCTGGCGGGCACTTCTTCCTCGGGCCACGACACAGCAAGCTCTGGGGAGCTGATATTTATACTTGTGTGCCAATAGGACTTTCTACCTCGGGCCACTAGCACTACAATCCCTAGGGAGCTGATATTTTTACTTGTATGCTGGCGGGCTCTTCTTCCTCGGGCCACTGGCACCACAAGCCCTAGAGAGCTGATATTTATACTTGTGCGCTGCGGGCACTTCCTCCTCAGGGCAACTGACACCACAAGCCCTAGAGAGCTGATATTTATACATGTGCGCTGCGGGCACTTCCTCCTCATTGCCACTGACACCACAAGCCCTAGAGAGCTGATATTTATACTTGTGCGCTGCGGGCACTTCCTCCTCAGGGCCACTGACACCACAAGCCCTAGAGAGCTGATATTTATACTTGAGTGCTGGCGGGCACTTCCTCCTCAGGGCCACTGACACCACAAGCCCTAGAGAGCTGATATTTATACTTGTGCGCTGCGGGCACTTCCTCCTCATTGCCACTGACACCACAAGCCCTAGAGAGCTGATATTTATACTTGTGCTAGAGAGCTGATATTTATACTTGTGCGCTGCGGGCACTTCCTCCTCAGGGCCACTGACACCACAAGCCCTAGAGAGCTGATATTTATACTTGTGCGCTGCGGGCACTTCCTCCTCAGGGCCACTGACACCACAAGCCCTACAGAGCTGATATTTATACTTGAGTGCTGGCGGGCACTTCCTCCTCATTGCCACTGACACCACAAGCCCTAGAGAGCTGATATTTATACTTGAGTGCTGGCGGGCACTTCCTCCTCAGGGCCACTGACACCACAAGCCCTGGAGAGCTGATATTTATACTTGTGCGCTGCGGGCACTTCCTCCTCATTCCCACTGACACCACAAGCCCTAGAGAGCTGATATTTATACTTGTGCGCTGCGGGCACTTCCTCCTCATTCCCACTGACACCACAAGCCCTAGAGAGCTGATATTTATACTTGAGTGCTGGTGGGCACTTCTTCCTCGGGCCACTGGCACCACAAGCCATAGAGAGATGATATTTATACTTGTGCGCTGCGGGCACTTCCTCCTCAGGGCCACTGACACCACAAGCCCTAGAGAGCTGATATTTATACTTGTGTGCCGGTGGGGCTTTCTACCTCAGGCCACTGGCACCACAAGCCCTAGTGAGCTGATATTTATACTTGTGTGCCGGTGGGACTTTCTACCTCGGGCCACTGGCAGCACAAGCCCTGGTGAACTGATATTTATACTTGTGTGCCGGTGGGACTTTCTACCTCAGGCCACTGGCACCACAAGCCCTAGTGTGCTCATATTTATACTTGTGTGCTGGTGGGCCCTTCTTGCTAAGGCCACTACACAACAAGCCCTTTCAAGCTGATATATATACTTGAGTGCTGGTGGGCCCTTCTCCCTAAGGCCACGCGACACAACAAGCCCTTTCAAGCTGATATTTATACTTGTGTGCTGGTGGGCCCTTCTTCCTAAGGCCACGACACAACAAGCCCTTTCAAGCTAATATTTATACATATGTGCTGGTGGGCCCTTCTTCCAAAGGCCAAGGCACTGCAAACCCTTTCAAGCTATTATTTACATTTGTGTGCTGGTGGGCCCTTCTTTCTAATACTACGACACGAAAACCCCTTCTAGCTATTATTTATACCCTGTGTGCTGGTGGGCCCTTCTTCCTAAGGCCACGACACAACGAGTCCTTTCAATCTGATATTTATACTTGTGTGCTGGTGGGTGCTTCTTCCTAAGGCTAAGACACAAAAAGCCCCTTCAAGCTGATATGTATACTTGTGTGCTAGTGGGCCCTTCTTCATTAGGCAACGACACATTAATCCCTTTCAAACTGATGTTTATACTTGTGTGGTGGTGGGCCCTTTTTTCTTCAAGCCACGACAAAACAAACCCTTTCAACTTGATATTTATACTTGTGTGCTAGTGGGCCCTTCTTCAGGCAACGACATAACAAGCCCTTTCAGCCTGATATTTATACTTGTGTGCCGGCGGACCCTTCTTCAGGCAACTACATATCAAGCACTTTCAAGCTGATATTTATACTTGTGTGCTGGTGGGCCCTTTCTTCTTCAGGCCACGACACGACAAACCCTTTCAACTTGATATTTATACTTGTGTGCTAGCAAACCCTTCTTCCTCAGGCAACAACACAACAAGCCCTTTCAACCTGATATTTATACTGGTGTGCTAGTGGGCCCTTCTTCAGACGACATAACAAGGCCTTTCAGCCTGATATTTATAGTTGTGTGGTGGTGTGCCCTTCTCCTTCAGGCAACGACACAACAGCCTCTACGAGCTGATATTTATACTTGTGTGCTTGTGGGCCCTTCTTCCTCAGGCAACGGCACAACAACCTCTACGAGCTGATATTTACACTTGGGTGCTGGTGGGCCCTTCTTCCTCGGGGCACGATATCACAAGCCCTAGTGAGCTGATACTTATACTTGTGTGCTGGTGAGCCCTTCTTCCTCGACCCCTCAGGGCCTACTACGGTAGGTACGGTTTTGGTTTACCCGGAAGTTCCCGAGCCACTCACTTCCACTTCACCTTATACATCGCCATCCGGTAATGCCACGTCTTCTGTTTCTTTTGTTTGTTTACACAATCACTCTCTGCCTCTTCTAAGCTTATGGATATTATTAGTTTTAAGACCTTAGGATTATTACTGCCCAGGGGCTCACTTTATGTTAGTACGGGTATGGCGTACTCGAGGTGCCCGAGCCACTCGCCTTCATTGAAATTCACTCATTCACATCTGTCACAGCCATGTTAGTCTCCGCTTCATGTTACACCTTTCATTCCTCCTTATGATAGCGTCTGCGTCTTCTAGGTTTATAAAATTCTTAGGTTTAAGGTCTTTAGCTTTATGAACTCCTGTCTTACCAACAGGGATCTTTCCTATCTCCGTGGTCCCTGTCCCACGGTTTAGGCGCAGCTTTCAACTTGTGTGCTCTCCGGGGTCTTACATGTGAAGGTTGATTGGACCCTCCTCACTACCCCTTTCGTGCAACACTAGGTGCGGAGCCGTTCCGATGTCATGTACACCCACGTAGTTCCAAGGGGCCGGGTCCCCTCGAGCAGCTCGGCGACCGTGAGTGGCTGGGTTGATCGGGGGGACCCGACATGTTACCGCTGTCTGGGGCACGATGTGATCAACCACAAGTCCTCTGAATCCACGCTGACTCCGTTGAGGCGGCATGGTCTATAGTGGGGTGCCACTGGCGGTTATTCGAGTGGTAGGGGCATAAAGTCGGGCCTGCCTTCGGTGAAAATGTCGCATACCCGCCAGTAGTGATAGTCGGAGGGTAAGTCCTCTGAAGTACTCCTTGAGATCAGGCTTATAGCGGGTGCTCCAGGCCGGCACAGACCGGAAGATTTAGGTGTCTTTTCTTGTTTCCCCCAGATGGAAGGCTGACGCCGACGGTTCCGGAAGGGGGACTAAAAAAAGACGATGAGAAAAAGACAGTGAAGGATGTCAGTCGCTTTTATATCCAAAAAGAGCTGGACAGAATTTGTGGAAAGGTCACTAATGCCACACACTGTAGAGGTGGTACAATCCTCATTGAGGTCCGGCCAAGTAGATGAGTGCTTCTCTTTTGGGTTCCTACCCTATTAAGGTGGAGAAGCGTAACTTTCTTGAATAGTAGCCGAGGTGTAGTGACGACCACCAGTTTGGGCGGATTATCCAATGAAGAAATAGTGAATTGTCTCTGACCAAGCTGCTGTTATCGGTGCGTACAGTTTAATTGGTAAACGGGACGACAAGCCGTTCCCGCTTCGCACGGTCTTTTTGACGTTTGAACGAACTGAAATTCCGGCTTTTATCATGTGTGGCTATGAAAACGCGCCAGTACGCCCATATATCCCGAACCCGATGCGTTGTTACCGTTGTCAGAAATTTGGACATACACAACAACGCTGCACCAATTCGCCGGTTTGTGCTCAATGTGGGCAAAAAGCACACGATGTATCTGTATGCGCCCAAGGTCCCACCTGCGTCAACTGTGGAGAAGCGCATACATCTAATTTGAAGGAGCGTTCCCGTTTCTTTGAGGAGAAGACGATCCAAGAGATAAGAGTCAAAGACCACTTAACCTTTCAAGCGGCACGCAAACGTTATCTTGAGCTCAACCCGACCGCCAACTTGAATATTCCGCTGCTGTCCGCCAGTCACTGCGGAAACAGGATGCTGTAGTTCAGACAATCCCTGGTTCTCTTTCTCGCGTGTCTATTGGTATACAGACAGATTCCTCCTCATCCGGCGGCGTTTCGTCTGCAAGGCCACTCCGATACACCCGGTTTGCTCTACATTTTATCCACTGTACCTGATTGCCCAACCCGTAAGTCGCCCATTCGTCGTCGCACAAGTCAGAGAAAATTTTGATATATGCGTACTCGACTATAAAGGAGAAAATTTAAATTACGAAGTGGGAAAATTAGAAAATGGACCTTAATACTTCAATACCAAAAAGAAAAAAGAAAAAATATACGGATAATGTTTGGACCGTTGAGTTAACCAAATTAAGGAGAAAATGCGTAAAACAAGGAGAATCTATCAGAGAACTATTGTCGCACAAGAAAGGGAGCGAAACTTAAACATTTGTAGAAGAGCTAAAGAGAAATTTAAAATTACCTTAAAAAACAAAAGGGAGAAGTCATGGAAGAATTTTGTTGAATTCGGACTAAGTAAAAACATTTGGGGCTTACCATACAAAATTATAATGGAAAAAATAAAAAAGCCAGAGACGTTGAATACATTACGGAAGCAGGATGGCAATATGACTAATGATTGGGAGGAATCCGTGAACGAACTTATATTCAGACCGTTACCAAACGATAAAGAAGAGGACGATAACAACTTTAACAGAGAATTAAGAAATAAGCTTAATCAGACTTATAGTAACGAAGGCATAATTTATCCATTTCATCAATCAGAAATTAAAGTAATAATTCAAAATCTAAAAGCTAAATAAGCTGTTCGCCCAGATGAGGTTAAAAATGAAACCTTTTTAGCACTGGAAAATAGCTTAACCCCATTCTTATGTACATTATACAATGACTGCATCGGAAGAGGAGCCTTTCTATACCGGTGGAAAGAAGCCAAACTTAATATTTTAAAAAAGAGTCAGGACAAGGGCCCAAGTGATCCTAAGTCATGCTGACTTAGTTGTCTCTTAAATACCTTGGGTAAAGTGCTTCAAAGCTTACTGAACAAACGAATCACAGAATATAGGCTCCTAATTGGCACCAATGCAAACCAATATGGCTTTAGAAAAGGACAGTCGACAGAAGATGCAGTAAATGCTGTACTAAAACCTGTACACAGCTCAACATTTAAATATGTAATGGCAAATTCTATTGATATCTCTGGAGCATTTGATAATCTTTGGTGGCCGTTTTTCTTCAACAGACTAAGGGAATGTAGATATCCGAAAACGGTTTATAATATACTTCTTGATTACTGTAAAATAGAAAAGTTTATTTTATTGGTATAAATAAAATTATCACAAAAAACATATCAAAAGGATGTCCTCAAGGTTCAGTCCTAGGGCCGACCTTTTGGGACATTGTGTTAGAAACATTATTAGAAAAAGTAAACAACAACAACTGCAGTAATACGATAGCATACGCGGATGACGTGATTTTTATTATAGAAGGAAACTCCCGAAACGAACTGAAAATCAAAGGAAATAATTTGATGCAAACCTTAAACCAATGGGGCACAGAAGCGAAAATGAAGATTTATCCACAAAAATCTGCATTTCTGTTATTAAAAGGTACCCTATAGAGAAATCCAATAATAAGAATTTTAGGTAATAGTATAAAAAGATGTCTGGTTCTGAGATATTTAGTAATAAACAGACGAAAAGGGAAATTTTAAGGACCATGTGAATTTTGTAAGATTTAAAGCTGAAAACATTCTAATGAAGTTATCTAGAATTCTTCAGTCCAAATTTAGAATACCACTATCGACCATCAGCTGCTATCATACCAGTATTTTCGCATCCATTATAAATTATGGACCTGGTGTTTGGGCGGACAAAGCCAATAAAAGTTCAATTAAATTATTACTTAGAAGATCTCAAAAAAAAGTTATACTACGTTTTACAGGTGCGATGTCCACAACCCCAAATTTGGCTCTGTTAATTATAACAGGCATTTGGCCAATTGATTTAATACTTCGTATGAGAGGAGCTTGATACTGGTTAAAGAAGCAAAATAATATTAAGGTACAACAAATTGTTGGATACAACTGTCAAACTAAATTAGATATTAAGAACAGATCAATACAAGAATGGCAAAAGGACTGGGAAGAGACTGAAACAGGCAGAAGAACGTTTTCATTTTTCAACAGCATTAAAGAACGGTTAAAAATAAAGCATATAAATGCCTCTAAAGGCCTAAATCACTATTTATCGGGTCATGGTCCATATTATACTTACTGGAAGAAAATAAATAAAATACTTAATTAAAATTGTGAAATTTATAATGTTTCGGGAACTCCAGAATATGTATTATTTGAATGTAGTAAAAGCTCACAAGAGTTACGGAAAGAGAAAGAAGCACTTAGAGGCTGTTGTATAAACGAACTTTCACGAAATAAAGATGTATGCACCCATTTGGAACTATTAGCAAATAAAGTAAGTAATAAGGGTTGGGAGGAAATGATTTTTCCAATAGATCAGAGAAATGTTCAATTGAATTTAGAGAGAACACATCAAATGAGGTTAAGACCCAGAAATATTTTACAAGTAGCCGGTTTAGATGTAATAAATACCCTTGAAGGGTGTAGTTAATTATTAGCTGAGAGAGGGGAATTGGATGGCTTGCAGGGAGATATTTAGCGGCCCCTGCGACACCCAAGAGGAAAAGGTATTGGAATAAGAATAATAGTTAATGACAACAAGCGCACCTATTATTGTATATACTTAGAGGAGGAGAAGAAGAAATAGAGAGCAGATAAATACACATTTGGGGAAAGTGGCGATGAAGCAGAAGAAGATCATATACGCTGGAAGATGAAGGTTAGATGAAGATGGCGATCCTGGGAAGAAGGCAGAAGATGCAGTATTTGGGACTAAGTGAGAAATGGGGGACTGGGATGAAGTGAGAAGATGGGGTTCCCAGGAAGAAGTGAGAAGATGGGGTTCCCAGGAAGAAGTGAGAAAATGGGGGACAGGGACGAAGTGAGAAGATGGGGCTCCCAGGAAGAAGTGAGAAAATGGGGGACTGGGACGAAGTGAGAAGATAGGGGACTGGGATAATGTGAGAAGATGGGGTTCCCAGGAATAAGTGAGAAAATGAGGTTTTGGGGTGAACTGAGAAGATGTAATTAAGTGTGATATGAGAAGAATAGATTAGAAAGTACAGTATTAAAATTAACTACCAAATAATGACACACAAATTTGTATAGGAGTGTAGTGAAATTAAAAGGTATAGTTGTAGAAGAATACAATAAGTGATTTTTATAGAATAATGATGAATATGGATTGTTGATAATTAAAAGATAAGAATTATAAATAGTATTGGCCTCCAATACTCAATCCGCCGGTTACCGGCGGCTATAGGTAGGGTAACGTAGTTGAATATTAACTTATAATAAATAACTGGATACTCGTCATTTTAATTACTGGATACCAGTATTTTAAAATTTTTAATTTAAATTTCAAATGTTTAATTAAACCCAAAATTTGAATTAAATTTAAATATTTTAGAAGGTTTTAATTAAATTATAAAGCTTTAAATTATGTTTTGAATTTTGGATTTAATGTAAATTTAAATAGAATATACATTTACATGAATGCATGGTTTTTAAATTTTCAAATAATATAATTATTTAATTTTAAAACTGTGGGATTTGGATATAATTGGAAATAATTATACTATTAAATTTTAGATAATTTGAATAAATATAAATATAAAGTTAAAAATAACTATAATTTGCTATTTTAAAGTTTTTGAAGTAATATTTTTTATTTTAAATTTTATAAATAAAACAGTAATTATATGTATACAATTTTAAGTAATAATATAATAACAGTAAGAGTAATATAATTAAATTACTTAATAGAATAGTAATTAAAATAATGTAATAGTTTTTGAAATAAAATATATGTACAATATAAATAAATAATACAAAATACATTTTAATTAATGATAATAGTAATAATAAAATGATACACTAACATTAAATACAAATTATTAATATATATTAAAATAGGAAAGTATAATAATATTAATATTAATTAAATTGAAATTGTATCAATTATATATAAACACCTAGTTTAATTGACAATAATTATGATTTTAAATGGTATTTATAAAATTTTAGGCTAAGCTAGGTTATGTTTGTATCTGTAAATTTAAATTGTATAATTACATTTGTAATTGGTATAAGTAGTAATAAATGTACAAAGTTTGGGATGTTTTACCCTGGTTTAAGTAGTTAGTTATCAGGGTTTAATATACAGATTTTATTTTTTATTTTATTTTATTAAGTCGTTCCCGATCTCCTAACCACACCAGAACTTGTTCTGACACCGATACCAGCGATGGAAATCCTGATTTCTTACCTGTTAGCGGCCACACTCGCCTGAGTCGTAGTCCAACCAAAAAAAAAAAAAAAAAAAAAAAGAAAAGAAAAGAAAAAGATAAAGTTGCTCCAAACCCCCCAGGCAGCCCAAAGATTCGTTTCCTTACCTGTACGCGCATACTGAAAACCAGCCTTCTTACCGCCCTTATTATGACCCTGCTCCACTGGAATATACGTGGTCTACGTACACTTTGATCTGAACTGGAAATTTTAGTGCGAACTTATACACCTCTCATCGTTTGCTTGCAGGAGACAAAGCTTCGCCCTCGCGATAAATTTACTTTGCATAGGTTCACACCGGTTGACTTTGATCTGGAACCGGAGGAGGGTTCTCCTGCGCACGGTGGTTCCATGGTCCTCATTCGAGATGACGTGTGTTTCCAACCTGTGCTACTCACCACTCTTGCAAGCTGTTGCTGTCCACCTTTCTCTTTTGGGTTTTAGTTTATCAGACTGTAATCTTTATAGTCCACCTTCCACTCCCCTTGCCATTGCTGCCCTGGTGAGTCTAGCGTCGCAAGTGCCTCCACCATACCTTCTGGTGGGAGACTTTAACGGTCATCACCCTCTATGGTGATCTCCCAGGGCGTGTGCGAGAGGAATCATAATCGCTGATCTACTGGACCAACTGAACCTGTCTGTTTTGAATACTGGTGAGCCTATTCTCTTTCAGACTCCACTGGCACCCTTTCTCACCTCAATTTATGTATCTGCTCAGCACAACTTTCACACCGCTTGGAGTGGAACATCGTCTCTGATGCTCACTTCAGTGATCATTTTCCGGTTGTTATTACTTTTCTTCGTCATACTCCTCCAACTACTGGATTGGTCACTGATTCTCATTTAGCCCATTTCTCCGATAGGGGTTATCCCACCGTTGATAGCATGGTTGAGCACCTGACTTCCCTCATTATGGCCGCTGCCGAGCGCTCCATTCCCAGTACGTCTCCCCATTCCAGGCGTACCCCAGTTCCTTGGTGGAACGAGGAATGTGGTAAAGCCATCCGTGCGCGGAGAGGTGCTCTTCGAGTTTTCAAACGTCACCCAATGGAAGATAACTTACTGGTGTATAAACGATTCAGGGCTAGAGCACGTCGCATAATCCGTGAAAGTAAAAAGGTATCTTGGAAGCGTTATGCAGAGACCTTTCATAGCTCCACGCCCACATCCGTAGTGTGGGACCGACTTCGGCGCGTAGCCGGTAAGGCAAAACCGTGTGCTATACCCGGTCTTAGGGTTGGGGTCGACATCCTGGTGGGCCTTATTGCCAACACCTTAGGCAGGAAGTTTGAGGGAGTTTCCAGTTCCGCTAATTAATCCCGCTTTGTTACCCTCAAGGCCGCTTTGGAAGCTCAGGAGTTATTATTCCTCTGCGATAATCATGAGAACTACAGCCACCCATTTGATCTGAGCGAGCTAGAACATGCCCTCTTTATTTCTCGGCATTCTGCTCCTGGGCCCGATGCAATACATGTGTCGCTACAGCATTTGCCTTCGGTAAGCTCTTTCTCCTCCAGCTCTATAACCGTATTTGGCATGAAGGTACGTTTCCTGCTGTTTGGCGCGAGGCCATCGTTGTTCCAATTCTGAAACCTGGGAAGGATCGCCAACTACCTTCTAGCTACCGCCCGATTTCCCTAACCATCTGTGTTTGCAAGGTCATGGAACGCATGTTAAATGGGCGGTTAATGTGGTGGCTTGAATCTCGCTGCCTCTTATCATATGTTCAGGTGTGTTTCGTTGGCACCGCTATACTATCGATCATCTGGTGTCTCTTTCGACTCACATTATGAACGGGTTCCTAAGAAAGAGCCAGACTGTAGCTGTATTTTTTGACTTAGAGAAAGCTTACGACACGTATTGGAGGACTGGTATTCTTCGTACAGTTCATTAGTGGGGTTTCCGTTGTCGCCTCCCAATTTTCATTCGGGAGTTCACGAAAGAGCGGGTATTTCGTGTACGCGTGGGTTCGATTTCATCTGTTTGTTTTACTCAAGAGAACGGAGTACCTCAGGGTTCAGCACTTTGTGTCACACTGCTCCTTATAGCTATCAACCCTGTCGTTGATTGCCTTCCACCAGAGATTTCATCGTCGCTCTTTTTCGACGATTTTGTTGTGTACCTCACAGCTCGGCGTACTTGTCTCCTTGAGCGTCGTCTTCAGCGTTGTCTAGACTCCATTACCTCCTGGAGTCTGGCCAATGGCTGTCACTTCTCCACCGAGAAGACGGTTTGTGTAAATTTCTGGCGCCGGAAGGAGTTTCCTTCTCCTACTCTCCAGCTCGGCACAGAGATACTACCGTTTGCAAATGAGGCGAAATTCCTGGGGTTAATATTCGATCGAAAGTTATGTTGGTCCGCCCATATAACTTATTTAAAGACACGGCGCATTCGTTCTCTTGATATTTTACGTCTTTTAAGTATTTAAAGGCACGGTGTATTCGTTCTCTTGATATTTTACGTCTTTTAAGTGGCATATGCTGGGGAGCTACTAGAACCGTACTTCTATACCTGTATCAAACCTTAGTTCGTTCCAAATTGGATTATGCGTGTATCATTTATTCATCTGCGCGATCCTCATTCCTTCGGCGCTTAAACACTATTCATCATCAAGGCATACATTTAGCAACTGGCTCCTTCCACACTAGCCCAGTTAATAGTGTTTGTGTGGAAGCTGCAGAACCACCGCTATGTTATCGCCGTGAGTACCTTCTCTGCAGCTATGTATGCTGTCTATCCAGCATGCCTGAACACCCAGGTCATGCATCCTTCTTTGATGATTCTTTGGATGATTTTCACGCTTCTCGCTCCCTTGCCTTCTTGCGCCAGGGGTGCGTTTTCGCAACCTCCTTGCACAAATGGATATGCCTATGCCTACTGTTATTCCCAAAAGAGAAACCACTTTCCCTCCTTGGCTTCGTCAGGGGACCCCTATCCACCTAGGTTCCCTCAGCATTTCTAAGTCAAGTACTCCTGGTTTTATTATTCGTTCCCTCTTTTTAGCCCTGAAGGGCCAACATCCGGACATTTTTATTTATACTGACGGGTCGAAGAATGCTCAAGGTGTTGGGTGTGCCTTTATAGTTGGAGACCAAAGTTTTAATTTTCGTCTATCGCGAGTGTTCGATTTTTACCGCCGAGCTTTTTAGTATCCTCCAGGCTCTTTTTTATGTACGGAGAAATATGATACCGCTCACTGCCATCAGTACCGATTCTCGCAGTGCCCTCCAAAGCCTTTGTGCGCTGTATTCATTCCACCCTATCATACAGCGCATCCAGGACTGTCTTCACTCTCTCTCAGAGACAGGCCTTAGTGTGACGTTCCTGTGGGTGCCTGGTCACATTGGCGTGGTCGGGAATGAGGCAGCTGATTCTGCTGCCAAGAGAGCCATTCTATCTCCCAGGATTTTTTTTTCCGCTCCCGCAAATGATCTGAAGGCGGGTTTCCGTGCGACCATTCCGTCTCGTTGAGCGGCTGAATGGTCGCAAATTAGTGGCAACAAGTTGCGGGCAATTAAGCAACTCCCAGAAGCCTGGAAAACCTCTTGTCGCGCTTCCCGCCGAGAAGAGGTCATTATATGTCACCTACAAAACGGAAACGTCATTTACTGCGAGGAGAGCCAGCTCCAGTTTGTCGGTGCAGCGCGACCTTGACAGTAAAATCATTGTAATCGACTGCCAATTTTTATCTACCCTTCGGATGTCATCGCGGTTACCACCTGAAATGCATTCCCTCTTCGCGTACAATCTCCATGCTGTGCAACGTGTTTTATCTTTTATTCGACTTTGCCCTACGATTGGCCACTCGCACCACAAGCCCTAGCGTGGTGATATTTATATTTGTTGCTGGTTGGCACTTCATTCTCGGGCCACTGGAACCACAAGCCCTAGTGGGCTGATATTTATGCTTGTGTGCTGTTGGGCCCTTCTTCCTAGGGCCACTGGCCCTACAATCCCTAGCGAGCTGATATTAATACTTGTGTGCTGGTAGGCCCTTCTTCCTCGGGCCACTGGCCCTACAATCCCTAGCGAACTGATATTTATACTTGTGTGCGTGGTGATATTTATATTTGTTGCTGGTTGGCACTTCATTCTCGGGCCACTGGAACCACAAGCCCTAGTGGGCTGATATTTATGCTTGTGTGCTGTTGGGCCCTTCTTCCTAGGGCCACTGGCCCTACAATCCCTAGCGAGCTGATATTAATACTTGTGTGCTGGTAGGCCCTTCTTCCTCGGGCCACTGGCCCTACAATCCCTAGCGAACTGATATTTATACTTGTGTGCTGGTGAGCCCTTCTTCCTCGGGCCACTGGCACAACAAGCCCTAGCGAACTGATATTTATACTTGTGTGCTGGTGAGCCCTGCTTCCTCGAGCCACTGGCGCCACAAGTCCTAGCGAGCTGATATTTATAATATATGTTGTTCACTAGTCAAAAGTTTTTCAATAGTTCCACAAAATGTCTAGAGTCCTTGTTTCTTGCTACTTCCGTGCGGATAATCTGGCTCTGTGTGTGTTGTGTGTGTTGTGTTGTGTGTGTTGAGTTGTGTTGTGTTGTGTATGTTGTGTGTGTTGTGTTGTGTGTGTTGTGTGTGTTGTGTTGTGTGTGTTGAGTTGTGTTGTGTTGTGTGTGTTGAGTTGTGTTGTGTTGTGTTGTGTGTGTGTTGTGTTGTGTGTGTTGTAGGTGTTGTATGTGTTGTGCTGTGTATGTTGTATGCGTTGTGTGTGTTGTGTATGTTGTATGCGTTGTGTGTGTTGTGTATGTTGTGTGTGTTGTGTGTCGTGTTGTGTTGTGTGTGCGTGCGTGTGTATGTGTGTCAGACTGACCGAAGGGAGAGGTAAGATATTTAATTCCTTAAATACTGTTTTGCTCGTGTTTTCACAGCAACTTGCTTTATTATTTTTAATATTTTCTTTTGTAACTTAAAGACAGCATATAGATTTGTGGACATGCCCCATACTGGAATACCATAGGTTAAAATGGAGTGAACATATCCAAAATACACAGATCTTTATACACTTGTGGTGCACACTTTACTTGCTACTCTGAATGCATAGCAGCTTTTGGACAATTTGCTGGCCAGATAATCAATGTGTTTTACCTCCGAATCTATCCAAACTCATTGTATAATACAATACTCAGACTCATAAAAATGCTAAGAAATTCTTATAAAGTGCTTTTCTGAAGCACTGATTGGAGAGCCCTACAGGCTAAAACATTACTCATTCATTGTTTACTCACTGCAAATTATATAAATAATACAGTAAAACATGTCGATTTCGATGAATTATGGTGTGAAGGAGTGCAGTGTCTCACTTACCAGCTTTGTCCAACACCTCTGCATTCAGTTTTTCTTTTGTACACCATAATATTGCATCCACTCCAGTTGCCTTAGTCAGTATGTCTTGTCTGTCCATATGTGAAGCAATAATTACTTCATATCTGAAATTTTAATACATAATGTCCCTTAAAAATTTGGAACAGAATCATTTTATTTATTACATATTCTATAAATTTAGAAATAAGCTTCAGTCAATAAAATTCTGGTTGCAGTTTAACAAAGTTTGTGCATAATATCCCAAAGCAAGGTATGGAAATGTTTTTCATTTTGGAAACAACATTTCATTAACCTGAAGTACACGTAGGTAATCTGTGAGACTAAGGGGAATTTTTCACATTAATACAGTATTTGGCAATGCTTCCAAGAACACTACCTATAAGTGAGCATAATAGGAGTAATTTGACATACTGTAGGTACCTGATATTTCAACATTAACACTTCTGGTTAGCTTAGGACCAACAGTTCTAGGGTACCACTCTGCGTAGCTATTACTGGGCCTGCATTATTCGCTTTGTTTAGTGTTAGAACTCACTTTATCTTGTTTGCTACCTAATTTTAGTATTCTAAGGACTGTAGCTGCAGCATACGAGACTGAAGAGGAGAGAAGTAGGAGCTGATTGAGGCAGTAATGGCTAAAAGCAAACTGATGCTTCTTCAAACAGCTTTCTTTTCACTTCTGCAAGAAACTCTTCACTTAAGTGCATTGTCAAAATCTTTGTCAAAATAAGTAATTGAGAGAATTGGAAAGCTTTGCATTATGAAGAGCTCTGAGATGGAATCAACTGTGAATTCACGTGTGGACTGCAAACGCAAAAACAGAAAAACACTCTGTTGCTCTATACCAGAAAACCAACCAAATATTTCATTGAACATATGTCTCAGTTAGGTTACAGCTCATTTATATGCATCTTCATTTTGTGGCTACTTTCGATCAAAATATAAACAGTTTCTTATATATACCTTAAAGTGTTTGGTAATGATAGTTTTTCATTTACTATCACTTCACTCCAGGATAGATAATAATAATTATTTTAAAAGCGGAAACTGTAAGGGTCTGTGTGACCAGCTGCGCGTAATGGCGTCGGGATTCCAGGCACATGCATTGTACCTGAATGTATCACACAATGCTAAGAATCGTCATTTAACATATAAGGTTACATCTCTGCAATTGTTTGTTATCTATAGACTGATTTAAACTGAAGGGAGTAACATAATTAGTGGTGATGTTTTGGTTGCTGACATCTCAGTAAATAAGCCACTTTCAGCATCATGAAACAAAGCTTATACATGCTGTTTCAAAATGACTCAAATGGATATTACAGTCATATAGCTGCTACACGAACTAGTCCAAACTTTGATGTAGCGTCGAAACTTTTTTACGTTTGCATTTATGTAACATTGAAAATCACATCATATTGAGATTAGGCAGCACACAAAGCACTAGTGGTAATGCCCATATACTCACACCTCAAAGGATATTCTTTGCAAGTATGTGTCATGAAAACAAACAGGTTTCTCCTTATCCATTAACAAAACTCTTAGCTTTCAGGTAAAGAGGCAAAGGGCAGATACTTACCCAAGAGGCTTCTTATGACTCTGACAGTTCCTAGGCTCTCTTGAATATGAAACACATGTATTTTCCCCTAACCGCAAGCATCTTGTACTTATTATTCTAATCATTTCGTAATAATCCTACTAGTAAACTCTCAACAATTTACTGTAAATATCAACAAGAACTTGCTGTTAAATGTACAAATGTTTCATTTAGTACTATGAGTTAAAGACAATAAAATAAACTTCTCGTCTTGCTGCAAAACATTTCCTTTTGTTTAAATTTGTCTACAATCCTTTGACAGATTCTGGTAGTATTCTTACCTTTGTTGTCTTTATCAGTTCCTTGCCTACATCCTCAAGGTCAGTGATATTAATTATCTCTAAAAGATAGTACCTATATGTATCCCAGGTACTTCCTTTCTGTTGTGATGAAATAGTATGTAAAGGGTTCCTTAATGGAGTTTCTTAAGATAAAGAATCCCTTAATGTTAGCTAACCACTGTCCAGCATTATATTAACGAAAACACTGCTATAGCACATGACTTGGTGTCCCCAACCTACCTGCACAACCTCGGATATCGTGGCTTTGTTCACGGGTAACTGCAAAAAAGTAAATTTGCGATTGTTTGACTGATTGTAGTCAAAATTTCACTCCCAGTTTCCCTTAATCATTTATTTCGTTGCGAATGAGAAATACGATTACTGCACTTCACTGTAATCGTCTGAGATCAAATCAAAACAAAATTTAGCTCTTTTTCCAATATATGCATTATATTATTTTCCAATTTACCAATCTTGAGTAATCAGGCCTACAATAGGTGGGTATGATCCATGCATTTTAGCAGACCCAAAACAGATGTAACTTCTGTAAAAACTAGGATATCATCAATGCATTCAGGTATATACGAGAGATTATAAGATTGTCATAAAAATCTTCAAGAGCCAATTTCGTAAAAGATGTAAAAATAAAGCTTCTAGCTAACAATATACATCCACCATCAATACAGGTATAATTGGGCGATTTCTGTTCATACTAGACATTAGCGTCACAACCTGGTCGCTTACATAAGACTTGTTTCCAGGAAGCATGCGAAATGGGACTTTAAAATACAATTTCTTTGCTCTCATAAGAATGTTCATAACAACGCAAAGACATTTTCTGTTAATCTGAGGATGAGCGTTTCATTAAAACCTTTTGATGTTCCCAGTTATTACTAACTGGTTCTTCAGTTCTGCGAAGGTCTCGAAGATAATCCAATCTTACGCCACAAATTCTCACCTTCCAGATCCTTATATTTAACCTTCATATTGACTGAGAAAAGAGTTGCCTTGTGTTGTAGGATTAAAAGAAAAACAGGCGAGACGATATGGCTATCAATGACCTTGGGCAAAAAGATGATGAGGTACAGCTGTGGTACAAGTGGTACAAAATAATCTTGAGCCAAATATAGGATTTACCATAGTAAATGTTGCTTTGAAATATTCATAAAATTGCAAAACAGTTAATTATTGCTGTTACAAAGATAATGGAAATTATATAATGTAATTGAATGTGACGTCAGATTCCCTTATCAGTTAACTGGAAACAAGGTCAACAGACAAAATTCCCTTGAAGATACGTGTTTTACTTTCTTTAACACGTATCACATTGTATTGTATTGTTTTTCACCCAAAACTTCGATACGGAGATTTCATTGGAAATACATGTTTTGAGACGCCCAAAGAATCCAAAGAATAACAATTTTAGAAATATGTCCTGCAGCATAGTTCATAAACGAAAAGTCGTTTAAAAAGCAAACTTTTTATTTAAGTTCACTATCTTCCAAGGACGCGACAAGGAGAATTTCAAGAAAATCCCCCACACCCAACACTCTTTACATGGAACATTTATCGAATTTTTCATTTTCTAAAACATTTTTCTAAAATGCCGTATATTAACCATGTTTACATGGCCATCTTGAATTGTCTGGGAACAGCCTCTGAGATCTTCTTCATTCTGGATGATCTGGCAAACTGTAAGAGATAGACCAACACTTACTATACCAAAAGTCTTACGTGTTCCATTCACATGGCTTTCTCTAGCTCTTCCAAAAGCAAACTTTTCTTTTATTTACTTCATACTAATTAAGATAAACATTACCAGAATTTGCCTTATTACTTGCTTTATTGTAAGTAGAAAGGAAATAAGAGAATACACTCGGCTAAAGTGATAGTAAAATCTTTTAAAAGCCGGTCACTATGTGAAACAATTGAAATTCGGTTCTCTTTGCCTGCAAGGAGTAAATAAAAGAGAGACGAAAAGAACGATGAGAAACGTTTAAATAGCTTAAAACTGAAATCAATAACTCGGAATATCTAAAAAACAATTAACTCTACAAAAAAAAAAAAAACGTTAATGACATAAATTGGGTTCTATTGTGATCTACATTTTTTTTTGTAGTAAGTCTGTGTCTATTTCTTATGGTTTACCAGTTATGCAAAAGTTATACAAAAAGCATCCAGAATGAGGTGGTCTTCAGAGGCTATTTCCAGAAAATTCAATATAAATATTTCGTTTCTCATGAAAATATTTTAAACGTATGGTATTTTAATCAAAATTGTTAGAGCCATTCTTAAGAAAGTCAAAATTTGTTGACAAATGTTTCATGTAAAGGTTAGTTTGGGGTGGGGGTTTTTCCTGAAAATATTCGTATCGCGTCCTTGGAAGATACAAAGCTTAAATACCAAGTTTGTTTTGCGTTTTTAAGTTATGCTGTCCACAGACTTAGGCACACAGGCGCGCGCACACACGCACGCACGGACACGTTTCTAAAAATGCTTGTTTTTGGATTCAGGGTTCTCAAAACATACTTTTCCGGCGAAATCTCCGTATCGACGTTTTGGATGCAATACAATTCCTTCTTTATCCACTATGTACATTGTACATCCGGGCTAGAGAAAGTAAAAATGTAGATCTCATCAAAAAACACAATTTATATATATGCATGCATGCTCAGGATTAAAACAAAAGGCACCGAGAAAAGTTATTCTGTTACTGGTTTCAGTTTTAAAAACTAAATTTTCTCAAACGGAATTTGTCATTCCTGTTTCTTTTGTTTTAATCCTGAGCATATAAAGACACCCGCATACCAATGACATCGTTTAAAAGATTTCACTAACGTTTGCCTTATTTCTCTTCTGCTTATAAGGAACTAAGAAGTCACACCATTTTTCTAATGTTTAACTTAATTAGCATGAAGTAGATAGAAAAATAAGCTTTTGTAAGACATTGAAATTGAGTTTTTTTCATGGACGCTCTTTAACTGCTGCGGTTTTTAGCGCTCCAGGTCATATTGGGCGTGAAAGGCCGCTTAATTTTTCCCTGAGGTCTCTCTATCAGGATTGAGGTTCTTTTACGTGTCATAAATCTATAGCACGGGACCAACGGCTTTACTTCCCTTCCGAAGGCAGCCATGCTAGGGGCTTTTACGCCCGGAAAAAATCATCTCCCTCCGCCGGATATGAACCCACGACCTTAGTAACCAAAATTACCCCTAGACCACGGAGGACGACAGCTTTTGTAAGAACAGGTAGAAAAATTTATGTGAATGGAACACATCAGATTTTTATTGCAGACGTTAGTGGGCTGTAACTTCATGTGTGCAAATACTACAATTACTGTAGCTATTACTTTTGTAATAAGAAAATGCTGCGCTTGTAAATTTTACATTTATTGTAATACTATTTTTCTAACTTTTGTGTGACAGTTTTAAAATATAGGGTTTTGCCCTAAGCCGCCTTCAAGCTCTACACCGAATAGCATGAGCAGCCATCTCCGTAAGGTCGGCAAACATTACGACGTGTTACCACAAGGAAAGGCACGGTCAACACACCTCCTCTTTTCTTCCTCGAGAGAGAGAGAGAGGGAGAAAGGAGCGAGAGATGGGGATATGTAGGGAGAGGGGCGTAGAGGGAAAGAGGGGGTAAGTGATGCGGAGGGGGAGAGATGTGAGGAGGTAGGGAGTCGGATAGAAATTTTGCAACATTAGGGTAAAAATAATCAACTAAAACAAGTTTCGGTCAAATGAATTATTGGCAATAACAAAATGTTATATATTGTGAATTTATTATTTGTTTCATACCAGCCGTGTGTACGAAGATTTGGAGAGGTGCACTCGGACTGAAACATTTTACAGTTTGAGGGAAAATGGTTAGAGCAGGAAATCCCGGCTGTAGCAATAACCTTTTCAGTCTGACTGTACCTTCCAAAAATGTTATATTGCTTATAGTAGACAATGGCAAGTCCTAATTAATGTATGGCACACAACAATGCTACTTTTGTGTAGTATAATGGAAAATTTATGCTTTATGCTACCAAGTACTGCATTATGGCATGCGTTGCCAATAGTACGAGCTGGGTAGTACAAACACCAACATTTCGAATCTACGATCATAACCTTGGATCGTACGGAAACTGTACAAACCTGACGCAATTTCATATTTTTATGCTGAAAAGTGTACTTATATAATTTTATGAGTGATTCAGCATTTCATATAAAATATCTTTATGTGTTGAATAATGCGGTGCAAGGTCCAGAATGAATAATGCAGATAGTGTTTATCTTGCAAACAAACAGTGAACTGATACGGTCTGTATCGAAAATGGCGATGATAACCTAATGTGTTCCATTCTCTACTTGTTCTGAATTTGCTAATCGTTTGGAAAACTAGTCTTTAATACTCGCTTCCTTGTAAGTAGAAGGAAAATAAGGGAATACACTAGGATAAAGTGATAGTGAAATCTTTTAAAAGCTGGCCAATTTGTAAAGCAATTAAAATTAGGTTGTTTTTCCATGGTCAGGAGTAAAACAAAAGGGATATGAAACGAAAGATGACTTCCCGTTTGAGAAGAGTTTACATCTTTTAAAAGGAAATCAGTAACAAGGAATATGCCGGAAATGGTCAACTCTACAGCCAAAATGTACATATATATCATAATTTTTGCGTTTTAACGAGATCTCTCTCTTACCAGTTATAAAACGTCATCCAAAATGAAGAGGTCTCCAGGGGCTACTCCCAGAATATAAAATAGGTATTACGTTTCGATTATCATAAACATATCTTAAATAGATCATGTTTTAGTCAAAAGTCGTTACAGCAATTTTTGAAAAAATAAAATGTTTCGAAAAATACTACATGTTAAAGGGTAGTTGGGGGTGGGGGGATTTAAATACCAGGAAATTATCGCAGTAGTAATGAACGGATTATCTAAGTTCCATTTCCATTTCATAACTGCAATAGAACCGATGCAGTTAGTTGTGTTTGATATTTTTGTGTTCTTAAAGCCCATTTAAGGCGAGTACTCAATATGTAAATATATGTCCTATTCGTATTCTATTATTCAAACTTTTAAACTCATTTAATCATTTTGGTGTTGACATTACACATTTAGAATTGGTTGTGACCGTTGGGAGCAGCAGCATTTTTCGATGGTGTATTTACAACCAAAGCATCATCAATAATAACAATAATAATTCAATAAAACTAAAGCTCGTTCCAACCTTAGAAGAGGTACAGTGTTAGGTCAGTGCCATTTTGTGACTTATAAATAACCAAACAGTGAACCACTCTTTAAGGCTATTGTAAGACATTTATCTTTCACCTGTTCGTTATTTCTCCCCATTATATTTTTAGTACTTCGAAATACGATTTTATAGGCATAAATATATCAAACATGGGGATATTAAGTGATAAAAACTTTAAATTTGCAGGCACATCTTGTCTACTCTTGACAAAATTACATTCAGCAACTAGCGTCTTTTGTTTCCTGCACCGCTTTTGCTTTCTACTTAATAGTGCCCTAACAGGTCTTCTGTACCCTGCTGTTTACGAACAACTGGTAGCTTTAGCTTTTTCATATATTCCCTCACTAACATTCGTTTTAGTTGAATAATTTAGCGCATTCATTATTATTTTGCGTTTCTTCTTACTTTACAAACACTTCGTCTCTTCCAGAATTATAAATATTTACTTAAAACACCAAATAAATGACCTACATTAACACTTCACGGAGTTCCACATGCTATAAACATTTCCTTACAAAGTTTTGTCGAAGCCAGGGGCGTATATACGGGGGGGGGACGAACGGTACTGGACCCCCCCCTCAGAAGCCCTCAAAAAAAAAAAAAACAACTACGTACAAGACCTTCCATTTTTTTAACTTAAAGTGACACATTGCTTGAAATTCTCCGTCATAAGCAGCTTTCTGCTATACCGCACAAATAAAGCAATATATTTAACTTAGTATAAACAAGATTATCTGTGGCCTTTGTACGGGTTAGTCGCTCGCTCACCAAGTGGACACTGCCTGTTGGTTCAGCGCTACTTATGTACAGCGGTAGTGTAATGTGTACCATGCTAGTGCTCTTTTCCTCTGGCTCTTGATCCGTAACGCTAATTAATTTACATTTTTTTTGTTCATTATTCACTTTAATTGACATGGGAAAAAAAAAATAAAGCTGACGATATAGGTATAAGGCTGCTATTCGTCCCGTAAAAACGAGACACATCCCCTTTTATACTTATATGTCCCACATCCCGATACTTTTTGTTGCGACGCGAATAGATCCGTATTTCCTTGTCACTGTCTTCCTGAGTTAAAAACCTAAATGCCATTTCTTGTTGTGAGCAATGCTGCGTTGATGCAATCTCTTATTGCTGTCATTGTTTAGCGCGTTCTGTGAACAGTAAAGAGAACTGAAGGTTGCCCAGTGTAGTGCTGGCAGTTGTTGTGTTGTGATATTTACGAGAACTGAAGTTTGCCCACTCTAGTGCTGGCAGTTGGTGTACTGTGATACTTACGAGAACTGAAGTTTGCCCACTCTAGTGCTGGCAGTTGTTGTGCTGTGATATTTACGAGAACTGAAGTTTGCCCACTCTAGTGCTGGCAGTTGGTGTACTGTGATATTTACGAGAACTGAAGTTTGCCCACTCTAGTGCTGGCAGTTGTTGTGTTGTGATATTTACGAGAACTGAAGTTTGCCCACTCTAGTGCTGGCAGTTGGTGTACTGTGATATTTACGAGAACTGAAGTTTGCCCACTCTAGTGCTGGCAGTTGTTGTGATGTGATATTTACGAGAACTGAAGTTTGCCCACTCTAGTGCTGGCAGTTGGTGTACTGTGATATTTACGAGAACTGAAGTTTGCCCACTCTAGTGCTGGCAGTTGTTGTGCTGTGATATTTACGAGAACTGAAGTTTGCCCACTCTAGTGCTGGCAGTTGTTGTGTTGTGATATTTACGAGAACTGAAGTTTGCCCACTCTAGTGCTGGCAGTTGGTGTACTGTGATATTTACGAGAACTGAAGTTTGCCCACTCTAGTGCTGGCAGTTGGTGTACTGTGATATTTACGAGAACTGAAGTTTGCCCACTCTAGTGCTGGCAGTTGTTGTGCTGTGATATTTATGAGAACTGAAGTTTGCCCACTCTAGTGCTGGCAGTTGTTGTGCTGTGATATTTACGAGAACTGAAGTTTGCCCACTCTAGTGCTGGCAGTTGGTGTACTGTGATATTTACGAGAACTGAAGTTTGCCCACTCTAGTGCTGGCAGTTGTTGTGCTGTGATATTTACGAGAACTGAAGTTTGCCCACTCTAGTGCTGGCAGTTGTTGTGTTGTGATATTTACGAGAACTGAAGTTTGCCCACTCTAGTGCTGGCAGTTGGTGTACTGTGATATTTACGAGAACTGAAGTTTGCCCACTCTAGTGCTGGCAGTTGTTGTGATGTGATATTTACAAGAAGTGAAGTTTGCCCACTCTAGTGCTGGCAGTTGGTGTACTGTGATATTTACGAGAACTGAAGTTTGCCCACTCTAGTGCTGGCAGTTGGTGTACTGTGATATTTTCGAGAACTGAAGGTTGTCCACTCTAGTGCTGGCAGTTGGTGTACTGTGATATTTACGAGAACTGAAGTTTGCCCACTCTAGTGCTGGCAGTTGTTGTGCTGTGATATTTACGAGAACTGAAGTTTGCCCAATATAGTGCTGGCAGTTGTTGTGCTGTGATATTTACGAGAACTGAAGTTTGCCCACTGTAATGCTGGCAGTTGTTGTGCTGTGATATTTACGAGAACTGAAGTTTGCCCACTCTAGTGCTGGCAGTTGTTGTGCTGTGATATTTACGAGAACTGAAGTTGCCCACTCTAGTGCTGGCAGTTGGTGTACTGTGATATTTACGAGAACTGAAGTTTGCCCACTCTAGTGCTGGCAGTTGTTGTGCTGTGATATTTACGAGAACTGAAGTTTGCCCACTCTAGTGCTGGCAGTTGGTGTACTGTGATATTTACGAGAACTGAAGTTTGCCCACTCTAGTGCTGGCAGTTGTTGTGCTGTGATATTTACGAGAACTGCAGTTTGCCCAATATAGTGCTGGCAGTTGTTGTGCTGTGATATTTACGAGAACTGAAGTTTGCCCAATATAGTGCTGGCAGTTGTTGTGCTGTGATATTTACGAGAACTGAAGTTTGCCCAATATAGTGCTGGCAGTTGTTGTGCTGTGATATTTACGAGAACTGAAGTTTGCCCAATATAGTGCTGGCAGTTGTTGTGCTGTGATATTTACGAGAACTGAAGTTTGCCCAATATAGTGCTGGCAGTTGTTGTGCTGTGATATTTACGAGAACTGCAGTTTGCCCAATATAGTGCTGGCAGTTGTTGTGCTGTGATATTTACGAGAACTGCAGTTTGCCCAATATAGTGCTGGCAGGTGTTGTGCTGTGATATTTACGAGAACTGAAGTTTGCCCACTGTAATGCTGGCAGTTGTTGTGCTGTGATATTTACGAGAACTGAAGTTTGCCCACTCTAGTGCTGGCAGTTGTTGTGCTGTGATATTTACGAGAACTGAAGTTTGCCCACTCTAGTGCTGGCAGTTGGTGTACTGTGATATTTACGAGAACTGAAGTTTGCCCACTCTAGTGCTGGCAGTTGTTGTGCTGTGATATTTACGAGAACTGAAGTTTGCCCACTCTAGTGCTGGCAGTTGGTGTACTGTGATATTTACGAGAACTGAAGTTTGCCCACTCTAGTGCTGGCAGTTGTTGTGCTGTGATATTTACGAGAACTGCAGTTTGCCCAATATAGTGCTGGCAGTTGTTGTGCTGTGATATTTACGAGAACTGAAGTTTGCCCACTGTAATGCTGGCAGTTGTTGTGCTGTGATATTTACGAGAACTGAAGTTTGCCCACTCTAGTGCTGGCAGTTGTTGTGCTGTGATATTTACGAGAACTGAAGTTTGCCCACTCTAGTGCTGGCAGATGTTGTGCTGTGATATTTACGAGAACTGAAGTTTGGCCACTCTAGTGTTGGCAGTTGTTGTGCTGTGATATTTACGAGAACTGAAGTTTGCCCACTCTAGTGCTGGCAGTTGTTGTGCTGTGATATTTACGAGAACTGCAGTTTGCCTAATGTAGTGCTGGCAGTTAGTGTACTGTGATATTTACGAGAACTGAAGTTTGCCCACTCTAGTGCTGGCAGTTGTTGTGCTGTGATATTTACGAGAACTGAAGGTTGCCGAGTGTAGTGCTGGCAGTTGTGCTGTGATATTTACGAGAACTGAAGTTTGCCCACTCTAGTGCTGGCAGTTGGTGTACTGTGATATTTACGAGAACTGAAGTTTGCCCACTCTAGTGCTGGCAGTTGTTGTGTTGTGATATTTACGAGAACTGAAGTTTGCCCACTCTAGTGCTGGCAGTTGTTGTGCTGTGATATTTACGAGAACTGAAGGTTGCCGAGTGTAGTGCTGGCAGTTGTGCTGTGATATTTACGAGAAATGAAGTTTGCCCACTCTAGTGCTGGCAGTTGGTGTACTGTGATATTTACGAGAACTGAAGTTTGCCCACTCTAGTGCTGGCAGTTGGTGTACTGTGATATTTACGAGAACTGAAGTTTGCCCACTCTAGTGCTGGCAGTTGTTGTGTTGTGATATTTACGAGAACTGAAGTTTGCCCACTCTAGTGCTGGCAGTTGGTGTACTGTGATATTTACGAGAACTGAAGTTTGCCCACTCTAGTGCTGGCAGTTGTTGTGCTGTGATATTTACGAGAACTGAAGTTTGCCCACTCTAGTGCTGGCAGTTGGTGTACTGTGATAATTACGAGAACTGAAGTTTGCCCACTCTAGTGCTGGCAGTTGGTGTACTGTGATATTTACGAGAACTGAAGTTTGCCCACTCTAGTGCTGGCAGTTAGTGTACTGTGATATTTACGAGAACTGAAGTTTGCCCACTCTAGTGCTGGCAGTTGGTGTACTGTGATATTTACGAGAACTGAAGGTTGTCCACTCTAGGGCTGGCAGTTGTTGTGCTGTGATATTTACAAGAACTGAAGTTTGCTAAATGTAGTGCTGGCAGTTGTGCTGTGATATTCATGAGAACTGCAGTTTGCCCAGTGTAGTGCTGGCAGTTGTTGTGCTGTGATATTTACAAGAACTGAAGTTTGCTAAATGTAGTGCTGGCAGTTGTGCTGTGATATTTACGAGGACTGCAGTTTGCCCAGTGTAGTGCTGGCAGTTGTTGTGCTGTGATATTTACGAGAACTGAAGTTTGCTAAATGTAGTGCAGGCAGTTGTGCTGTGATATTTACGAGAATTGAAGTTTGCCCAGTTTAGTGCTGGCAGTTGTTGTGCTGTGATATTTACGAGAACTGAAATTTGCTAAATGTAGTGCTGGCGGTTGTTGTGCTGTGATATTTACGAGAACTGAAGTTTGCTAAATGTAGTGCTGGCAGTTGTTGTGCTGTGATATTTACGAGAACTGAAGTTTGCTAAATGTAGTGCTGGCAGTTGTTGTGCTGTGATATTTACGAGAACTGAAGTTTGCTAAATGTAGTGCTGGCGGTTGTTGTGCTGTGATATTTACGAGAACTGAAAGTTGCCCATTGTAGTGCTGGCAGTTGTTGTGCTGTGATATTTACGAGAACTGAAGTTTACCGAGTGTAGTGCTGGCAGTTGTTGTGCTGTGATATTTACGAGAACTGAAGTTTGCTAAATGTAGTGCTGCCAGTTGTTGTGCTGTGATATTTACGAGAACTGAAGGTTGCCGAGTGTAGTGCTGGCAGTTGTTGTGCTCTGATATTTACGAGAAGTGAAGTTTGCCCACTCTAGTGCTGGCAGTTGTTGTGCTGTGATATTTACGAGAACTGAAGTTTGCTAAATGTAGTGCTGCCAGTTGTTGTGCTGTGATATTTACGAGAACTGAAGGTTGTCCAGTGTAGTGCTGCCAGTTGTTGTGCTGTGATATTTACGAGAACTGAAGGTTGTCCAGTGTAGTGCTGGCAGTAGTTGTGCTGTGATATTTACGAGAACTGAAATTTGCCCACTCTAGTGCTGGCAGTTGGTGTACTGTGATATTTTCGAGAACTGAAGTTTGGCCACTCTAGTGCTGGCAGTTGGTGTACTGTGATATTTTCGAGAACTGAAGTTTGCCCACTCTAGTGCTGGAGGTTGTTGTGCTGTGATATTTACGAGAACTGAAGTTTGCCCACTCTAGTGCTGGCAGTTGTTGTGCTGTGATATTTACGAGAACTGAAGTTTGCCCACTCTAGTGCTGGCAGTTGGTGTACTGTGATATTTTCGAGAACTGAAGTTTGGCCACTCTAGTGCTGGCAGTTGTTGTGCTGTGATATTTACGAGAACTGAAGTTTGCCCACTCTAGTGCTGGCAGTTGTTGTGCTGTGATATTTACGAGAACTGAAGTTTGCCCACTCTAGTGCTGGCAGTTGTTGTGCTGTGATATTTACGAGAACTGCAGTTTGCCTAATGTAGTGCTGGCAGTTGTTGTGCTGTGATATTTACGAGAACTGAAGTTTGCCCACTCTAGTGCTGGCAGTTGTTGTGGTGTGATATTTACGAGAACTGAAGTTTGCCCACTCTAGTGCTGGCAGTTGTTGTGCTGTGATATTTACGAGAACTGCAGTTTGCCTAATGTAGTGCTGGCAGTTGTTGTGCTGTGATATTTACGAGAACTGAAGTTTGCCCACTCTAGTGCTGGCAGTTGTTGTGCTGTGATATTTACGAGAACTGAAGTTTGCCCACTCTAGTGCTGGCAGTTGGTGTACTGTGATATTTACGAGAACTGAAGTTTGCCCACTCTAGTGCTGGCAGTTGTTGTGATGTGATATTTACGAGAACTGAAGTTTGCCCACTCTAGTGCTGGCAGTTGTTGTGATGTGATATTTACGAGAACTGAAGTTTGCCCACTCTAGTGCTGGCAGTTGTTGTGATGTGATATTTACGAGAACTGAAGTTTGCCCACTCTAGTGCTGGCAGTTGGTGTACTGTGATATTTACGAGAACTGAAGTTTGCCCACTCTAGTGCTGGCAGTTGGTGTACTGTGATATTTACGAGAACTGAAGTTTGCCCACTCTAGTGCTGGCAGTTGGTGTACTGTGATATTTACGAGAACTGAAGTTTGCCCACTCTAGTGCTGGCAGTTGGTGTACTGTGATATTTACGAGAACTGAAGTTTGCCCACTCTAGTGCTGGCAGTTGGTGTACTGTGATATTTTCGAGAACTGAAGGTTGTCCACTCTAGTGCTGGCAGTTGGTGTACTGTGATATTTACGAGAACTGAAGTTTGCCCACTCTAGTGCTGGCAGTTGTTGTGCTGTGATATTTACGAGAACTGCAGTTTGCCCAGTGTAGTGCTGGCAGTTGTGCTGTGATATTTACGAGAACTGCAGTTTGCCCAATATAGTGCTGGCAGTTGTTGTGCTGTGATATTTACGAGAACTGAAGTTTGCCCACTGTAATGCTGGCAGTTGTTGTGCTGTGATATTTACGAGAACTGAAGTTTGCCCACTCTAGTGCTGGCAGTTGTTGTGCTGTGATATTTACGAGAACTGAAGTTTGCCCACTCTAGTGCTGGCAGTTGTTGTGCTGTGATATTTACGAGAACTGAAGTTTGGCCACTCTAGTGCTGGCAGTTGTTGTGCTGTGATATTTACGAGAACTGAAGTTTGCCCACTCTAGTGCTGGCAGTTGTTGTGCTGTGATATTTACGAGAACTGCAGTTTGCCTAATGTAGTGCTGGCAGTTAGTGTACTGTGATATTTACGAGAACTGAAGTTTGCCCACTCTAGTGCTGGCAGTTGTTGTGCTGTGATATTTACGAGAACTGAAGGTTGCCGAGTGTAGTGCTGGCAGTTGTGCTGTGATATTTACGAGAACTGAAGTTTGCCCACTCTAGTGCTGGCAGTTGGTGTACTGTGATATTTACGAGAACTGAAGTTTGCCCACTCTAGTGCTGGCAGTTGTTGTGTTGTGATATTTACGAGAACTGAAGTTTGCCCACTCTAGTGCTGGCAGTTGTTGTGCTGTGATATTTACGAGAACTGAAGGTTGCCGAGTGTAGTGCTGGCAGTTGTGCTGTGATATTTACGAGAACTGAAGTTTGCCCACTCTAGTGCTGGCAGTTGGTGTACTGTGATATTTACGAAAACTGAAGTTTGCCCACTCTAGTGCTGGCAGTTGGTGTACTGTGATATTTACGAGATCTGAAGTTTGCCCACTCTAGTGCTGGCAGTTGTTGTGTTGTGACATTTACGAGAACTGAAGTTTGCCCACTCTAGTGCTGGCAGTTGGTGTACTGTGATATTTACGAGAACTGAAGTTTGCCCACTCTAGTGCTGGCAGTTGTTGTGCTGTGATATTTACGAGAACTGAAGTTTGCCCACTCTGGTGCTGGCAGTTGGTGTACTGTGATAATTACGAGAACTGAAGTTTCCCCACTCTAATGCTGGCAGTTGGTGTACTGTGATATTTACGAGAACTGAAGTTTGCCCACTCTAGTGCTGGCAGTTAGTGTACTGTGATATTTACGAGAACTGAAGTTTGCCCACTCTAGTGCTGGCAGTTGGTGTACTGTGATATTTACGAGAACTGAAGGTTGTCCACTCTAGTGCTGGCAGTTGTTGTGCTGTGATATTTACAAGAACTGAAGTTTGCTAAATGTAGTGCTGGCAGTTGTGCTGTGATATTCATGAGAACTGCAGTTTGCCCAGTGTAGTGCTGGCAGTTGTTGTGCTGTGATATTTACAAGAACTGAAGTTTGCTAAATGTAGTGCTGGCAGTTGTGCTGTGATATTCATGAGAACTGCAGTTTGCCCAGTGTAGTGCTGGCAGTTGTTGTGCTGTGATATTTACAAGAACTGAAGTTTGCTAAATGTAGTGCTGGCAGTTGTGCTGTGATATTTACGAGGACTGCAGTTTGCCCAGTGTAGTGCTGTGATATTTACGAGAACTGAAGTTTGCTAAATGTAGTGCAGGCAGTTGTGCTGTGATATTTACGAGAAGTGAAGTTTGCCCAGTGTAGTGCTGGCAGTTGTTGTGCTGTGATATTTACGAGAACTGAAATTTGCTAAATGTAGTGCTGGCGGTTGTTGTGCTGTGATATTTACGAGAACTGAAGTTTGCTAAATGTAGTGCTGGCAGTTGTTGTGCTGTGATATTTACGAGAACTGAAGTTTGCTATATGTAGTGCTGGCAGTTGTTGTGCTGTGATATTTACGAGAACTGAAGTTTGCTAAATGTAGTGCTGGCGGTTGTTGTGCTGTGATATTTACGAGAACTGAAGTTTACGGAGTGTAGTGCTGGCAGTTGTTGTGCTGTGATATTTACGAGAACTGAAGTTTGCTAAATGTAAAGCTGCCAGTTGTTGTGCTGTGATATTTACGAGAACTGAAGGTTGCCGAGTGTAGTGCTGGCAGTTGTTGTGCTCTGATATTTACGAGAAGTGAAGTTTGCCCACTCTAGTGCTGGCAGTTGTTGTGCTGTGATATTTACGAGAACTGAAGTTTGCTAAATGTAGTGCTGCCAGTTGTTGTGCTGTGATATTTACGAGAACTGAAGGTTGTCCAGTGTAGTGCTGCCAGTTGTTGTGCTGTGATATTTACGAGAACTGAAGGTTGTCCAGTGTAGTGCTGGCAGTTGTTGTGCTGTGATATTTACGAGAACTGAAGTTTGCCCACTCTAGTGCTGGCAGTTGGTGTACTGTGATATTTTCGAGAACTGAAGTTTGGCCACTCTAGTGCTGGCAGTTGGTGTGCTGTGATATTTACGAGAACTGAAGTTTGCCCACTCTAGTGCTGGCAGTTGGTGTACTGTGATATTTTCGAGAACTGAAGTTAGCCCACTCTAGTGCTGGCAGTTGTTGTGCTGTGATATTTACGAGAACTGAAGTTTGCCCACTCTAGTGCTGGCAGTTGTTGTGCTGTGATATTTACGAGAACTGAAGTTTGCCCACTCTAGTGCTGGCAGTTGGTGTACTGAGATATTTTCGAGAACTGAAGTTTGGCCACTCTAGTGCTGGCAGTTGTTGTGCTGTGATATTTACGAGAACTGAAGGTTGTCCAGTGTAGTGCTGGCAGTTGTTGTGCTATGATATTTACGAGAACTGAAGTTTGCCCACTCTAGTGCTGGCAGTTGGTGTACTGTGATATTTTCGAGAACTGAAGTTTGGCCACTCTAGTGCTGGCAGTTGTTGTGCTGTGATATTTACGAGAACTGAAGTTTGCCCACTCTAGTGCTGGCAGTTGGTGTACTGTGATATTTTCGAGAACTGAAGTTTGCCCACTCTAGTGCTGGCAGTTGTTGTGCTGTGATATTTACGAGAACTGCAGTTTGCCCAGTGTAGTGCTGGCAGTTGTGCTGTGATATTTACGAGAACTGCAGTTTGCCCAATATAGTGCTGGCAGTTGTTGTGCTGTGATATTTACGAGAACTGAAGTTTGCCCACTGTAATGCTGGCAGTTGTTGTGCTGTGATATTTACGAGAACTGAAGTTTGCCCACTCTAGTGCTGGCAGTTGTTGTGCTGTGATATTTACGAGAACTGAAGTTTGCCCACTCTAGTGCTGGCAGTTGTTGTGCTGTGATATTTACGAGAACTGAAGTTTGGCCACTCTAGTGCTGGCAGTTGTTGTGCTGTGATATTTACGAGAACTGAAGTTTGCCCACTCTAGTGCTGGCAGTTGTTGTGCTGTGATATTTACGAGAACTGCAGTTTGCCTAATGTAGTGCTGGCAGTTAGTGTACTGTGATATTTACGAGAACTGAAGTTTGCCCACTCTAGTGCTGGCAGTTGTTGTGCTGTGATATTTACGAGAACTGAAGGTTGCCGAGTGTAGTGCTGGCAGTTGTGCTGTGATATTTACGAGAACTGAAGTTTGCCCACTCTAGTGCTGGCAGTTGGTGTACTGTGATATTTACGAGAACTGAAGTTTGCCCACTCTAGTGCTGGCAGTTGTTGTGTTGTGATATTTACGAGAACTGAAGTTTGCCCACTCTAGTGCTGGCAGTTGTTGTGCTGTGATATTTACGAGAACTGAAGGTTGCCGAGTGTAGTGCTGGCAGTTGTGCTGTGATATTTACGAGAACTGAAGTTTGCCCACTCTAGTGCTGGCAGTTGGTGTACTGTGATATTTACGAAAACTGAAGTTTGCCCACTCTAGTGCTGGCAGTTGGTGTACTGTGATATTTACGAGAACTGAAGTTTGCCCACTCTAGTGCTGGCAGTTGTTGTGTTGTGACATTTACGAGAACTGAAGTTTGCCCACTCTAGTGCTGGCAGTTGGTGTACTGTGATATTTACGAGAACTGAAGTTTGCCCACTCTAGTGCTGGCAGTTGTTGTGCTGTGATATTTACGAGAACTGAAGTTTGCCCACTCTGGTGCTGGCAGTTGGTGTACTGTGATAATTACGAGAACTGAAGTTTCCCCACTCTAATGCTGGCAGTTGGTGTACTGTGATATTTACGAGAACTGAAGTTTGCCCACTCTAGTGCTGGCAGTTAGTGTACTGTGATATTTACGAGAACTGAAGTTTGCCCACTCTAGTGCTGGCAGTTGGTGTACTGTGATATTTACGAGAACTGAAGGTTGTCCACTCTAGTGCTGGCAGTTGTTGTGCTGTGATATTTACAAGAACTGAAGTTTGCTAAATGTAGTGCTGGCAGTTGTGCTGTGATATTCATGAGAACTGCAGTTTGCCCAGTGTAGTGCTGGCAGTTGTTGTGCTGTGATATTTACAAGAACTGAAGTTTGCTAAATGTAGTGCTGGCAGTTGTGCTGTGATATTCATGAGAACTGCAGTTTGCCCAGTGTAGTGCTGGCAGTTGTTGTGCTGTGATATTTACAAGAACTGAAGTTTGCTAAATGTAGTGCTGGCAGTTGTGCTGTGATATTTACGAGGACTGCAGTTTGCCCAGTGTAGTGCTGTGATATTTACGAGAACTGAAGTTTGCTAAATGTAGTGCAGGCAGTTGTGCTGTGATATTTACGAGAAGTGAAGTTTGCCCAGTGTAGTGCTGGCAGTTGTTGTGCTGTGACATTTACGAGAACTGAAGTTTGCCCACTCTAGTGCTGGCAGTTGGTGTACTGTGATATTTACGAGAACTGAAGTTTGCCCACTCTAGTGCTGGCAGTTGTTGTGCTGTGATATTTACGAGAACTGAAGTTTGCCCACTCTGGTGCTGGCAGTTGGTGTACTGTGATAATTACGAGAACTGAAGTTTCCCCACTCTAATGCTGGCAGTTGGTGTACTGTGATATTTACGAGAACTGAAGTTTGCCCACTCTAGTGCTGGCAGTTAGTGTACTGTGATATTTACGAGAACTGAAGTTTGCCCACTCTAGTGCTGGCAGTTGGTGTACTGTGATATTTACGAGAACTGAAGGTTGTCCACTCTAGTGCTGGCAGTTGTTGTGCTGTGATATTTACAAGAACTGAAGTTTGCTAAATGTAGTGCTGGCAGTTGTGCTGTGATATACATGAGAACTGCAGTTTGCCCAGTGTAGTGCTGGCAGTTGTTGTGCTGTGATATTTACGAGAACTGAAGGTTGTCCAGTGTAGTGCTGCCAGTTGTTGTGCTGTGATATTTACGAGAACTGAAGGTTGTCCAGTGTAGTGCTGGCAGTTGGTGTACTGTGATATTTTCGAGAACTGAAGTTTGGCCACTCTAGTGCTGGCAGTTGGTGTGCTGTGATATTTACGAGAACTGAAGTTTGCCCACTCTAGTGCTGGCAGTTGGTGTACTGTGATATTTTCGAGAACTGAAGTTAGCCCACTCTAGTGCTGGCAGTTGTTGTGCTGTGATATTTACGAGAACTGAAGTTTGCCCACTCTAGTGCTGGCAGTTGTTGTGCTGTGATATTTACGAGAACTGAAGTTTGCCCACTCTAGTGCTGGCAGTTGGTGTACTGAGATATTTTCGAGAACTGAAGTTTGGCCACTCTAGTGCTGGCAGTTGTTGTGCTGTGATATTTACGAGAACTGAAGGTTGTCCAGTGTAGTGCTGGCAGTTGTTGTGCTATGATATTTACGAGAACTGAAGTTTGCCCACTCTAGTGCTGGCAGTTGGTGTACTGTGATATTTTCGAGAACTGAAGTTTGGCCACTCTAGTGCTGGCAGTTGTTGTGCTGTGATATTTACGAGAACTGAAGTTTGCCCACTCTAGTGCTGGCAGTTGGTGTACTGTGATATTTTCGAGAACTGAAGTTTGCCCACTCTAGTGCTGGCAGTTGTTGTGCTGTGATATTTACGAGAACTGAAGTTTGCCCACTCTAGTGCTGGCAGTTGTTGTGATGTGATATTTACGAGAACTGAAGTTTGCCCACTCTAGTCCTGGCAGTTGGTGTACTGTGATATTTTCGAGAACTGAAGTTTGCCCACTCTAGTGCTGGCAGTTGGTGTACTGTGATATTTTCGAGAACTGAAGTTTGCCCACTCTAGTGCTGGCAGTTGGTGTGCTGTGATATTTATGAGAACCGAAGTTTGCCCAGTGTAGTGCTGGCAGTTGGTGTGCTGTGATATTTATGAGAACTGAAGTTTGCTAAATGAGGTGCTGGCAGTTGTTGTGCTGTGATATTTACGAGAACTGCAGTTTGCCCAGTGTAGTGCTGGCAGTTGTTGTGCTGTGATATTTACGAGAACTGAAGTATGTTAAATGTAGTGCTGGCAGTTGTTGTGCTGTGATATTTACGAGAACTGAAGTTTGCTAAATGTGGTGCTGGCAGTTGTTGTGCTGTGATATTTACGAGAACAGCAGTTTGCCCAGTGTAGTGCTGGCAGTTGTTTTGCTGTGATATTTACGAGAACTGAAGTTTGCTAAATGTAGTGCTGGCAGTTGTTGTGCTGTGATATTTACGAGAACTGAAGGTTGCGCAGTGTAGTGCTGGCAGTTGTGCTGTGATATTTACGAGAACTGAAGTTTGCTAAATGTAGTGCTGGCAGTTGTTGTGCTGTGATATTTACGAAAACTGAAAGTTGCCGAGTGTAGTGCTGGCAGTTGTTGTGCTGTGATATTTACGAGAACTGAAGGTTGGCCGAGTGTAGTGCTGGCAGTTGTTGTGCTGTGATATTTACGAGAACTGAAGGTTGGCCGAGTGTAGTGCTGGCAGTTGTTGTGCTGTGATATTTACGAGAACTGAAAGTTGCCGAGTGTAGTACTGGCAGTTGGTGTGCTGTGATATTTACGAGAACTGAAGGTTGTCCAGTGTAGTGCTGGCAGTTGTTGTGCTGTGATATTTACGGGAACTGAAGTTTGCTAAATGTAGCTGGCAGTTGTGCTGTGATATTTACGAGAACTGAAGGTTGTCCAGTGTAGTGCTGGCAGTTGGTGTGCTGTGATATTTACGAGAACTGAAGGTTGTCCAGTGTAGTGCTGGCAGTTGTGCTGTGATATTTACGAGAACTGAAGGTTGTCCAGTGTAGTGCTGGCAGTTGTTGTGCTGTGATATTTACGGGAACTGAAGTTTGCTAAATGTAGCTGGCAGTTGTGCTGTGATATTTACGAGAACTGAAGGTTGTCCAGTGTAGTGCTGGCAGTTGGTGTGCTTTGATATTTACGAGAACTGAAGGTTGTCCAGTGTAGTGCTGGCAGTTGGTGTGCTGTGATATTTACGAGAACTGAAGGTTGTCCAGTGTAGTGCTGGCAGTTGGTGTGCTGTGATATTTACGAGAACTGAAGGTTGTCCAGTGTAGTGCTGGCAGTTGTGCTGTGATATTTATGAGAACTGAAGTTTGCTAAATGTATTGCTGGCAGTTGTTGTGCTGTGATATTTACGAGAACTGAAAGTTGCCGAGTGTAGTACTGGCAGTTGGTGTGCTGTGATATTTACGAGAACTGCAGTTTGCCCAGTTTAGTGCTGGCAGTTGGTGTGCTGTGATATTTACGAGAACTGAAGGTAGCCCAATATAGTGCTGGCAGTTGGTGTGCTGTGATATTTACGAGAACTGCAGTTTGCCCAGTTTAGTGCTGGCAGTTGGTGTGCTGTGATATTTACGAGAACTGCAGTTTGCCCAGTGTAGTGCTGGCAGTTGTGCTGTGATATTTACGAGAAGTGAAGTTTGCCCAGTGTAGTGCTGGCAGTTGTTGTGCTGTGATATTTACAAGAACTGCAGTTTGCCCAGTGTAGTGTTGGCAGTTGGTGTGCTGTGATATTTACGAGAACTGAAGTTTGCTAATGTAGTGCTGCCAGTTGTTGTGCTGTGATATTTACGAGAACTGAAGGTTGCTGGGTGTAGTGCTGGCAGTTGTTATGCTGTGATATTTACGAGAACTGCCGTTTGCCCAGTGTAGTGCTGGCAGTTGTGCTGTGATATTTACGAGAAGTGCCGTTTGCCCAGTGTAGTGCTGGCAGTTGGTGTGCTGTGATATTTACGAGAACTGAAGGTTGTCCACTGATGTGCTGGCAGTTGTTGTGCTGTGATATTTACGAGAAGTGAAGTTTGCCCAGTGTAGTGCTGGCAGTTGGTGTGCTGTGATATTTACGAGAACTGAAGGTTGCCCACTGTAGTGTTGGCAGTTGGTGTGCTGTGATATTTACGAGAAGTTAAGATATTATGGCTAAATGGAAATGCACCTTCTTATCCAATTTACAGGAACGATATCCTTTCCTCATAGTGAAGAAGGTTAGTTATAGAGTTCATTGTAAAATTTGCAGTCGACATTTGCAGTTGCACATGCTGGGAACTCTAATACTGTAAAGTATATTTATTCAATATCATGTTTCTTTCAGGTTAATGTTATGTTATCGTCACATTTAGAAAGTATTGATCAGTTAATCGCAACCATTTCAGGCGTTCCTTATTTTAATGGGGGGGGGAAATGATAGGCTTGCACCGGTATAGGCACTATCTATTCCGTTTTTAAAAGGCAAACAGCTGGATCAACATCAGAAAGTGACGTTAAAACTGACCAATCCAGTACCAGACATACAATGCACTGCTGAGTTTTCGGGTAGTAAAGCTTCGACGTCTAATGTCATCAATCCTAAAGACATTGGACTGTTTAGCTGTATAAGTAGGGTAAAGAATGATACTTCATTAGTTACTTTAAGATTTGATTAGCTGCTTTGTTTTCTTAAGTTATTTAATTAAAATTGAATTTTATTATTTTTCCGCATGGGTAGAACATGTAAACCGGGCCGGCAGACAGACTGCTCGCCGGTCAACTACGCGCGAATTGTTGCCCGCCACGAGCAGATACAACAACAAATAGGTAAACATGTAATAATTACACAATAAGAAATAACAAATGAACTAATGCAAAGGTCTATATTTACAAAACTTCGTCGAAACAGCTTCGCAACAATATTTAATAACTGACAGGCGACAGTATGCAGTCTAGAACTTGCAGCCGTTTTTTTTTTTTTTTTTTCTGCGCAATTCTGTAGAACTTCATTACTCGTGTTTATCAGCTTTTGTTAATCAATTGACCATTTTTTTTCGTTAAAATTACGTACGGTGTAGCTTATTTAGGCAAATGAAACCCAAGCACTGTGCATTAATCATAATACAGAATAAGTCTACAACGCTGATTAACCAAATCGCATTGTTACTTGAGCTACAGACACTGGGAGATTTAAGGCTCGTTTCACACTGGGTCACGTGACGGTCACCGGAGACTTTGGTCAACACTCCTTGATCACTGGTGTCCGACACTGCAGGTATTGCACACTGATTACCTAGTGAAATGGACAAAAGGCGGAGCGCCTTAACACGACAATAAGACACATCCTTAATTTTGTTATGAAAAATTTGAAATAAAAATATTTTTAAACACTCTCTTCATTCGCTCTGTAAGGGTGAGGTCATGGTTTCCGCGCTCATTCATTTTTTCATTTAATTTTGTTGTTGTAGCTTAACGTCCTTTAATCATTCATTTTGTCCATTCTTCTCGCATGGGGACTGCATAACGGTACACTTGCTAGTGGTAGCACAAAATTAATGGGGCGAGGGATGCAGATGTCCTAAACTCGTACAGGGGTAGAAACAAAATTTCGCCAGTCTTATGATACGAAAAATACGGTATTAAAGTGAAAAAATAGCATACAACTTACCAATTTGGTTTTCTTCATCCATGCTCTTCTCGTTGAAATCAGGCACACACGTATTTATAATCTCTTGCCACGATTCGTTTTCACCTCTTTGTTGCTCTAGTCATCGCTTTTAATGTCCCAAACAGCCGGACGACTTAACACTTCACTTATAAAATGTTCCGTATTAAATAAATCCAAACTCATAGTTACAATGTGTGCAGTATAATTTTTAGCTGTGCTCAGAAATTACTGTCTGTTGGCAAATCTGCAACACTGTCCTGGTGCGATCACGCCAAGTTAAACTAATATATGTCCGGCGGTGACTGCACTGAACACACATTTGACGAGGGTGAGGCAGTGTAGTGTCCCGGTGCGAGCATTCCCAGTTAAATTAATGTATGTCCGGCGGTGACTGCACTGTGTCCGACACATGTGGCGAGGGTAAGGCAGTGTAGTGTCCCGGTGCGAACACTCCAGGTTAAACTAATATATGTCCGGCGGTGACAGCACTGTGTCCGACACATCTGCCGAGGGTAAGGCAGTGTAGTGTCCCGGTGCAAACACTCCAGGTAAAACTAATATATGTCCGGTGGTGACAGCACTGTGTCCGACACATGTGGCGAGGGTAAGGCAGTGTAGTGTCCCGGTGCAAACACTCCAGGTAAAACTAATATATGACCGGTGGTGACAGCACTGTGTCCGACACATCTGGCGAGGGTAAGGCAGTGTAGTGTCCCGGTGCAAACACTCCAAGTTAAACTAATATATGTCCGGTGGTGACAGCACTGTGTCCGACACATCTGGCGAGGGTAAGGCAGTGTAGTGTCCCGATGCGAACACTCCAACTTAAACTAATATATGTCCGGCGGTGACTGCACTGTGTCCGACACATGTGCCGAGGTTGAGGCAGTGTAGTGTCCCGGTGCGAACACTCCAACTTAAACTAATATATGTCCGGCGGTGACTGCACTGTGTCCGACACATGTGGCGAGGGTAAGGCAGTGTAGTGTCCCGATGCGAACACTCCAACTTAAACTAATATATGTCCGGCGGTGACTGCACTGTGTCCGACACATGTGGCGAGGGTGAGGCAGTGTAGTGTCCCAGTGCGAACACTCCAAGTTAAACCAATATATTTCCGGCGGCGACTTCACTGTGTCCGACACATGTGCCGAGGTTGAGGCAGTGTAGTGTCCCGGTGCGAACACTCCAAGTTAAACTAATATATGTCCGGCGGCGACTTCACTGTGTCCGACACATGTGGCGAGGGCGAGGCAGTGTAGTGTCCCGGTGCGAACACTCCAAGTTAAACTAATATATGTCCGGCGGTGACTGCACTGCGTCCGACACATGTGACGAGGGTAAGGCAGTGTAGTGTCCCGGTGCGAACACTCCAAGTTAAACTAATATATGTCCGGCGGTGACTGCACTGAACACACATGTGGCGAGGGTAAGGCAGTGTAGTATCCCAGTGCGAGCACTCCAAGTTAAACCAATATATGTCCGGCGGTGACTGCACTGAACACACATGTGGCGAGGGTTAAGGCAGTGTAGCGTCCCGGTGCGAACACTCCAAGTTAAACTAATATATGTCCGGCGGTGACTGCACTGCGTCCGACAAATGTGACGAGGGTAAGGCAGTGTAATGTCCCGGATCGAACACTCCAAGTTAGACTAATATATGTCCGGCGGTAACTGCACTGCGTCCGACACATGTGGCAAGGGTAAGGCAGTGTAGTGTCCAGGTACGAACACTCCAAGTTAAACTAATATATGTACGGCGGTGACTGCACTGTGTCCGACACATGTGGCGAGGGTAAGGCAGTGTAATATCCAAGTGCGAACACTCCAAGTTAAACTAATATATGTCCGGCGGTGACTGCACTGTGTCCGACACATATTACGAGGGTAAGGCAGTGTAGTGTCCCAGTGCGAACACTCCAAGTTAGACTAATATATGTCCGGCGGTGACTGCACTGCGTCCGTCACATATGGCGAGGGTAAGGCAGTGTAAGGTCCCGGTGCGAACACTCCAAGTTCAACTAATATATGTACGGCGGTGACTGGACTGAACACACATGTGGCGAGGGTAAGGCAGTGAAGTGTGCCGATGCGAACACTCCAAGTTAAACTAATATATGTCCGGCGGTAACAGCACTTTGTCCGACACAAGTGGCGAGGGTAGGGCAGTGTAGTATCCCAGTGCGAACACTCCAAGTTAAACTAATATATGTCCGGCGGTGACTGCACTGAACACACATGTGGCGAGGGTAAGGCAGTGTAGTGTCCCGATGCGAGCACTCCAACTTAAACTAATTTATGTCCGGTGGTGACTGCAATGAACACACATGTGACGAGGGTAAAGCAGTGTAGTGTCCCGGTGCGAACACTCCAAGTTAAACTAATATATGTCCAGCGGGGACTGCACTGAACACACATGTGGCGAGGGTAAGGCAGTGCAGTGTCTCGGTGCGAACACTCCAAGTTAAACTAATATATGTCCGGCGGTGACTGCACTGAACACACATGTGGCGAGGGTAAGGCAGTGTAGTGTCCCGATGCGAGCACTCCAACTTAAACTAATTTATGTCCGGTGGTGACTGCAATGAACACACATGTGACGAGGGTAAAGCAGTGTAGTGTCCCGGTGCGAACACTCCAAGTTAGACTAATATATGTCCAGCGGGGACTGCACTGAACACACATGTGGCGACGGTAAGGCAGTGCAGTGTCTCGGTGCGAACACTCCAAGTTAAACTGATATATGTCCGGCGGTGACTGCACTGCGTCCGACACATGTGGCGAGGGTAAGGCAGTGTAGTGTCCCGTTGCGAACACTCCAAGTTAAACAAATATATGTCCGGCGGTGACTGCACTGCGTCCGACACATGTGACGAGGGTAAGGCAGTGTAGTGTCCCGTTGCGAACACTCCAAGTTAAACTAATATATGTCCGGCGGTGACTGCACTGCGTCCGACACATGTGACGAGGGTAAGGCAGTGTAGTGTCCCGGTGCGAACACTCTAAGTTAGACTAATAGATGTCCGGCGGTGACTGCACTGAACACACATGTGGCGAGGGTGAGGCAGTGTAGTGTCCCGGTGTGAATGCTCCTAATCAAGCGAATGTATCTATCAGTGACCGTTACCAGTGTCCCAGTGTGAAACGAGCCTTAAGTAAGAAAAATAAAAATTAAGCATTATTGTATCAAACATTAATAAAACCAGTATGATAAACCACGTTATAAGTTAGTAAATATGGTAGATAACTGATTGCATTTAAATTAATACAGAGACGTTTAGCCTTTGCGGTATACGGAAAAAGTTGTACATACAATTCTTATAGTTTCCCAAAATAAGATTTCTTTGTAGTGATAGTCATTCCATGGCTGGCGCTATATCCGCTAAGGAATTAGGAAAGTCGATTAATAACAAGTTCATTATAATCACAAATTTTCGACCGATTTTCACATAATTTCTACGAATAATAATATTATATATTTCCTTCTAGGTACAAGATGAATAAGGGAATATATTAGGCTAACGTAATAGCCAAATCTATTAAACGCTGGTCGGCAAGTGATGACTTTGACCATCCGTTTTATTTGTATGGTCAAGAGTAAAAAATAAACGAATGGCGACTTCCCATTTCAGAAAACCATTATTCGAAAATGTATACCAATAACGAGGAAAGTTTTTATTTATATCTTATGGTTTATTGCTTTTGCTAAAATCCTCCAGAATGAATAAGGCTACAGAGGCTATTCCCAGAAAACTCAAGATATACATATTTATTTGCTTCTAAATGTCTTATTATATGGTGGTATTTAATCCAAACTGTTAAGAGCCATGTTTGAGAAAATAAGTTTCAAAAATATTCCATATTAACAGTATTTTGGCATGGATGGGGAATTTTCCTGAAAGCCTTCGCGTCGCATGCTTGAAAGATGCCTAGCTCAAATGCCAAGTTTGGTACTTAGCCTACTTTTGTTTAGTTATGCTGTTCACAGACAAACACACACGTGGATCTTATTATAAAAACGCCTTTTCTGGGATTCACGTGTCCTCAAAGCATATTTTGGAAAAATATCACCGTTGAATTTCTGGAGGGATTGCAATACCTTTCCTACCTATTATGTACATTGTACGTGAAAGAGAAACTAAAAGTACAAACTAAATATAAAATATGAAGGTTAATAACATTTTAAACGAAAACATTAAGTCACCTAATACAGGAATATACTCAACTAGATCAGAAATAAGTCTGCTACTGAACTCTCTCATCCCGTTAATTTGCTCTGGGTAATCCGCAATAATGTCTGAAGTTCAAAAATAAAAACAAGCCTGTGTAGATTGCGTAAAAAGGAGATTTATGCTACAGTTCTCAGCATCCCATTTGGGTGTGCAAGACCATTTAATTTTCCTCAGAGGCCATTTCATTAATTTGGTGGTTTCTCGTGCCATAGATTTACAACACGGGACCAACGTCTTTACTTCCCTTCCGAAGGAAGCTGTGCTAAGGATGTTTATGCCCGAAAAAAATCCAATCCTTTCCGCCAGATTTGAACCCTCGATTTTAGGAACTAGAGGTAGCATATTACCCCTAAAGCAAAAGGACTATTGATATGACAGTTTTTTTTTTTTTTTTAAATATTTGCCTGATGAAGATACTCCTGGATACTTCAACTATAAACATTTTCTTGACCCCCCCCCCCCGAGCCAAATTCTAGATGCGCCACTGATCGTAGCACGCTGTTTGCCTGGCCACTGTGACCTGAGTATTTATTGTTGGAGAAGATAATGCCTGCTAAAAGTTACAGGATTCCGGCCGGCTTCTTTTAAAAACTATACCAACATTTTCTCTCACTTGATGTGCTCCATTTACATGACTTTCTTCATATCTCTGCAACAAATTTTTGTTAAAAAGCTTATTCTTCTACTTTCTTCGCACTAAGAAAATGACTATCAGCAGTAACGTTATTACTTGCTTCCTTTTAAGTATAAAGGAAATAAGGTAGTGTCATATGCTTAAGCGATAGTCAAATGCTTTAAAAGCTGACTGGTATGTGATTGAAGTTCCTTTGTAGGCGAGGAGTTGACAATTCCCGTATGAGAAAAGTATAAGTATTTTAAAGCTGAAGCCAATAACAAGGAATATTACAAATACGGTTATATTGAGACCGTTAATTAGCTTCCCTATCAAAACTATTATTAGTTATTAATTGTTTATCAATGTAAAGCTAAAAGAGTGTAAATGTATGTATTTAACTGAGAAAATTCAGCTGGAGAAGAAAGCTGACGCCGAGAGAGCCAAGGGAGATGAGAACCGCTTTTGTTAGAAAGGTCTCTTTTGTCCAGTCACGTACAATCGAGTTACAACGGGGTGAACCCTGAAATTCGGAAGACGGTAATTCTTCATTGTACAAGACATGTCACGTGAGGTTTGCAGTGCACCCTGGGATAAGCAAATTGACTCTTGGGTAATGTTTACTTCAATCGCTCGGTCTTTCTGTCCAAAGAGCAAGAGGCCGCCATGACGGTATTTTTTGTATATAAAGAGCCCAAGAAGGCACATCGTGATCTGTCCGTGAAAATGAGCTGTGTGTTAGGAGCTGTCTGTTACGATCTGTCTGTGAAAATCATCTGTCTGTTAATATCTGTTTGTCGCTGTTATGCTATCGGTCGTCTGGCTGAACGTAACTTCTTCACACAAAATTAGACGCAGTAACGTGTAACGAATTTAAAGTCAGTGACGCGCGTTAACGTATATAGTATAACGCAGAATTAAGTAAGAAGAAGGAACTGTAATTACGTGTGATCAGCCAAGTGTTCGTAACAGGTGTACAAGTTAGCATTATTGTAAAGCAAAAGTGCTTATCTCGCTTCTCCGAGTAAGAAATAAACTCCAGGAAAATACATAAGTTTTAATCATTATAAGATCACTCCCTGAACTACCCCCATTAACTGCACCACCCCGAGTGAGTCAATCATCGTGCAGGTTGAGCAACACCGAGGCAAATTCTACGGTAGTAGATTCACATTACCGGGTAAGTGGATCTACTCATAGGTAGTAGAGTGAGTATTGCCAACGCCTTCAATCTTCGCTCACCCCATAAGGCATCTCAATTTTGGTGCAAAGGATAACACCGTATATAATACCCAACGTCACCACGATTTTAACTCTGCAATATGCACGAAAAAATGTATATACATAAATTGTGTCTTTTAACGAGCTCTATATTTTTTGTCAAGTAAGTTTATGTCTATCTCTTACGGTTTACTAGTTGTACAAAGTTCATCCCGAATAAAGATGTCCTCAGAGGCTATTCCCAGACAATTCAAGATATACCTTTTGTCATGTAAACATCTTTAATATAAGATATTTTAATCTAAATTGTTAGAGCTATTTTTGAGAAAATGAAAATTTTCGAAAATTTTCCATGTAATGGGCAGTTGGGGTGGAGTTATTTTCTTGAAAATCTTTGTGTTGCATGTTTGGAAAATAACTGAACTACGAAGTTTCGTTTTTGAGCTATGGTGCGCACGCGCACACACAGAGAAGACATTTTTCAAAAAATATAGACGATTTCAAAGATATATCTTCTTGAATATTTAAAATTTCAATTTCTAATTCTTTAAGATTACAATTTCCAAAGGTCTCACATTTCCTACCTTCAAGGTCAACTGAAGCGAATGGTTAGATGTTGATAAATATATCACTGGCCTAAGTGCTAAAAACTGGCTAAACCTGTTACTAAAATTTCGAGGTGCTGGGCAAAAGATAAAACATCACATTCGCCGATATTTATGGTTTCCATAACTGATTTCAAAGTTGGAAAGTGTGATAGGTAATTTCTTTTAAAATGTGCAATCCATAAGTTTAGTTTCCTCCGAAAAAACATTTAGACTAACTACTTATCATGGCTGGATGTTGCGATTTTTCCTTTGCAATTCAATGTTTGACTCATTTAATTTTAAGGTGATATCTGCCAAGAAAGCTAATTCTAGGAGTCATAGTATCTCATCAAATAGTTGAAAATATTGCTTGGGCGATGATTTTCAGAAAATCTCCTCATCCAGAAGAACTGCGGCATTATTCTAGAGTTTTCCCCCAAGTCTGCATGAAGAATTATGTCAACATGCTCAGAATCTGTTATATTCAAGATTTATTACGCATGGTGGATAATACAGTGATAAGAAATTTTGGAATTGAACCCTCTGTAGCACAAAGAGCAATAAACCTGTTATTGCTTCCAGTCACTGAAGGCGTCCACCTACATCAAACGTTTAGAGAGCAGAATATTACTACTTTTCAGGAATGCATGAAATATATCTTCCCCTCTAGTACATTCATTAAATGGCAACACTTATAAATTCCTCTTTAACTCTAAAGTCATGAAATACCATCCTAATAAACACACACAACTGTCCAATATCAGAAATATCAATGATTTCATCAAACTGAAGCGAAAATATTCATACGATTGCAGGTCCTAATATAGTATAGGCTCTAAATTCTTAGAAAGTTGTTAAACACGTCTAGCAACAGTTGGGTGAGACAATTGAAGATGTGAGTGCAGATTTATTTTTGTGACCATCGAACAGAGATTCTGATGATCGCTTCTTTCACTATTTCCCCGTCACTGAAAGGTTTTTTCCTTTCCGCTAAAAACATAACAGGCTTTGTATGTAAGAGGCCATTGTCACGTTACTATTTTGCTGTGGTTTCGTAATTCAGAATCAACAGGAAACTCGCTGTGATTTGTCAAACATGATATTCTGCATTACTTTTCCTGGGAACAGACACATTATTGTAAACACATGGGTTTTCCTCTGATTCCACAAAACAATCACTGTTAAAACTGTAAACTCTTTGTCTCTTAGCCAATTATGTTAAGAACATCCATTGAACACAAGACACACAACTGAACCTACACTCACAATCTGTCAAGTTTGTTTAAAACCCTGATTCCTTTGTTCGTTATTGGTATAACTATAAACAAACTGCTTGCTATCACTACAGACAGTGACGTTTAAAGGAATGATTGCCCGCGCAGTGGTCGAGTGGTTAGACCCTCGCCTCGAATCAAGGCGACCGCACGTGGGATTTGTGGTGGACAATGCGTCGCAGGGACGGGCTTTCTCTGGGTTCTCCGGTTTCCTCCGCCAACGCATTCCATGTATTATCAATGTCATCGCCTGCGGTACCATACGTAGTAAAAGCGAGCGTTAAACGCTATCAACAACAACAAAAAAAAAAAAGAAAAAAAAAAGAAAAGAAAAAAAAATAAAGGACTGATTTACTGTTTGCGATAAAGCGTTGTTGGGATTAAAGTGACTCTGTCTCCAATAACTGAGGTCTACTATTTGTTGAGGGAAATAATGAGTACATCTTTGAGTGTACAAAAGCAAGTTTCATGGTCGTGGGTGTTTACGAGGGCCGATTTTTCTTCAACCTTCGATAGGCTATAATTAAAAGACAAGTTCATAGAAAACAATTGTTTTATTACTAAAAGTTTTGTACACTTATGGATACTTTTCAACATAACCACCGAAAAGATTGAGACATTTATCGTACCTGTGCACAAGCTTTGCAATACCCACTTCAAAAAATGTTGCCGCCAATGATTTCAAATGAGCATTGACGTTGTTTTGAACATCTTCGTAATTTACGACGTTTGCGGAGAGCCATTCAAAACAAACGAAGAGGAATGCTGACTTCAGAAATTGTGTTGATCCATAACAACGCTCGTCCACACACTGCTGGCACAACCCATCGACTCCTTGAACAATTTCAATGGGACATTTTCGAACATCCGCCATACAGTCCTGACCTGGCACCCAGCGACTTTCACCTCTTCCCTGAACTGAAGACGTGGCTAGGAGGGCAGCACTTTCAAACCAACGAAGATCTTCAAAACAACGTCAATGCTCATTTGAAATCATTGGCGGCAACATTTTTTGAAGCGGGTATTGCAAAGCTTGTGCCCAGGTACGATAAATGTCTCAATTTTTTCGATGATTATATTGAAAAGCAACCATAAGTGTACAGCATTTTTAGTAATAAAATAATTATTTTCTATGAAATTGTGTTTTATTTATAGCCTATCGGAGGTTGGAAAAAAAAAAAAAAAGCCCTCGTACTAGGAAAATATTCGGAAGGAAGTAATTTCATTTTGAAATTTGATTTAACATTAGAAATTCTCAGATTAAAATGTTGCCTCATGAAGGGCGCCAGGAAATTTCCTTTAGGGCACCGCGTTGGACTGGGCTGATTTACACCATGTTATTATAAACTTGGCGACAGCGCCACAGTAAACAAGAACGTAGCTAATGGCAACGTGTATGTGTTAGATAGAGACAGAGATATCCCATTTAACTCTTTATTGTTCTTCTTAGGTTGAGGCGCGCTATAGTAAAAACACCAACAAAATATAAATAAATGGCGTCAATATTACGAAAACCTCAAGGTAGCATATATTCGAAACAATTAATATGATGATAATAACAATTGAAATGCGTCTCCTCTAAAATGTACAACCTTAAACCAAATTATATTATCTTTTCAACACGACTGTACGATCAACGTTATTTATGAGGTTGGCAGCGCTTGTTTCACAACACAGCAAGCACGGTGTCGCGCACTGCAGTACTTGAAATGATTAAGTGTCAGCACAAGCAACAAACAATCAATCACGTTACATATCTTCTAACGGATACATGTTTAAAACTTGATATATCTACAAAAATATAAGTGAAACTATTTATTATTCACATTACTGAGGTACGGAAGTTGAGTCAGGGAAAACAAGACACAGACGGCAATATTCAGTATTGCGCATGCCCAACACATCTCACATATAACCGTCAGAAACCAATTAACTTTTTTGGAGGATACAAACCGTTTTGAGGTTAATACATTTAAGAACTGTGACTAATATGATGTGTATATTACGTTGTTTTTCTTTCTCTAGCACGTATCAATGTACACAGTGGGCAGAGAAGGTATTGTAATCCAGCCAAAAATTCGATATCGACATTTTACCGGCAACACTGTTTTGAGGACGTCTGAATAAAAAAACATTTTTAGGAAAAGGTCCGCGCGCGTGTGTATGTACCTTTGGACAGCATAACTCAGAAACGAAAAGTTGCTTAAATACCTAACTTGGTATTTAAATTCACTATCTTTCAAAGATGCAAACAGAGTTTTCAGGAAAATCGCCCCACTCCTAAATACCGTTTACATGGGGCATTTTTAAACATTTTGATTTTCCTAAAAATAGCTCTAACATACCATTCGTTTAAGTTGTTTTCATGACAAACCAAACGTATGTGTTGACTTTTGTGGGAATACCCTCTAAAGACCTCTTCATTTTGGATGACCTTTTCATAACCGGTAAACCGTAAGACATTGATAAAACATACTACACAAAAACATAGATCTCGTTAAAACACACCATTGGTGCCATATACATTTTTTTGTGGAGTTAACCGTTTCTGAGATATCTGTTATTCGTTTAAATTTTAAATTGCTTAAACCTTTCTCAAACGGTGAGCCATCTCTCGTTTCATGTCTCTTTCCTTTTATTCCTGGCCATACAAAGAGAACCGAATTTCAGTTCTTTCACATAGCGAACCGCTTTTATGATATGTGATCATCACTTTAGCCTAACGTACAGTTTACAAGGAAGAAAGAAATAAGACAATTTCTTTAAATGTTTACTTCAATGAGCACGACATAGTTGAATGAATAAGCTTTTGCAAGAATAGTTTGTTTGCAAAGGAATGGACCTTATCAGATTCTTTTTAACACACACTCGCCCCGTAGCTCAGTCGGTAGAGCACCTGCCTGCTGTGCAGGTGTCCCGGGTTCGATTGCCGGCTAGGGGTGCGAATTTTTCTCTAGTCAATAATATTCCCTGTACTTCCCTGTGTCTCAAAGTGTGTGTGTGTGTGCGTGTGTGTGTGTGTGATCTAATGTAAGAAATAAGAAACCCAAGCACAACAGTACAGCTATAGCAAAAGTGAATGCCACCGATAGGACCATGCAGTTAACAATAAGGCACGCAGGATAAAAAAAAAAAAATCTGAAGTGTTCTATTCACTTGAGTTTCTCTACATCTCTGCAACAAATTATTGTTAAAAAGTTTATTCTACTATTTATTTCATGCTAATCGAGAAAAAATTAGCACAAATGGTCTTATTACTCGCTTCCTTGTAAGTAGAAACGAAATAAGGGAATACCATAGGTTAAAGTGATAGTCAAATGTTTTAAGGGCTCGTTCCTCTGAGATTGAAGTCCCTCTGGTTGTATGGTCAGGAGTTGACAAATTACCATATGAGGAAAGTAAAAGTATTTGAAAAATGAAACCAATAACAAGGAATATCTCAAAACAGTCAACTCCAAATGTATACCCCTTAAATTGTGTGTTTTAACGAGCTCTACAAATACCAGTTATGCAAAATTCCGGAAAACTCATCCTGGATAAGGATGTCTTCAGAGGCAATTCCCAGAAAAATCAAATATACAATTTATTTTTCTTGGAAATATCTCTAATATAGGATATTTTATACAAAACTCTTAGTGCCATTTTTAAGAAAATCAAAATTTTCGAAAATTTTTCTATGTAAAGGAAGTTTGGGTTGGGGAGATTTTCTTGAAAATCTTTGTGTCGCATTCTTGGATGATACTGAACTTAAATACCAAGTTTGGTATTTAACGTACTTTTCGTTTTTCAGTTATGCAGAAACACACGGACATTTTTCTTAAAATGCTTTTTTGGATTCAGGGGGTCTCAAAACATTTATTTTCGGTGATATCTCGGTATGGAATTTTTGGGTGCAATGCAATACCTTCTCTAACCACTAATGCACATAGTACGTGTAGAGAAAGTAAAAATGTAATTTAACTGTAGCGGCCTTGAAATACTCATGTTGCAGCCAACTTAACAACTTTAAATTGTAATATGATTTTACTGCGATCTCTACGCAGCCTAATAACATCCTATAGCGCTGGCTTAAACGAATCTGATGTGTTCCATTCACATGACTTTCTCTACATCTCTGTAGCAAATTATTGTTAATAAGCTTATTCTTGTATCTCTTCATGCTCAATTCAAATTTGAATTAAATAAAATATTTTAAAAGGTTTTAATTAAACTATAAAATTCAAATTACAATTTTGAATTTTGGATTTAATGTACATTTAAATAGAATACAAATTTATACTGAATATGTATGGTTTTGACATTTTTAAATAATATAGTTATTTAATTTTAAAATTATGGAATTTTGATATAATTGGAATTATAGTATTAAGTTTTAGAGAATTTAAAAAAATATAAAGTTAAAAATAATTATAATTTGGTATTGTAAAGTTTTTGAAGTAATATTTCTTTTTATTTTCAAATTTATAAATAAAACAGTAATTATATGTATAACATTTTAAGTAATAACATAATAATAGTAAAATTAATATAATTAAATTACTTAATAGAATATTTATTAAAATAATATAATCTTTTTTTTAAATAAAATGTGTATAATATATATATAAATAATATAAAATAATAATAATAATAATAATAGCAATAGTAAAATTATATGTTAAAATTAAATACAAATTATTAATATGCATTAAAATACGAAATTATAATAATATTAATTAAATTGAAATTGTATTTATTAATTATTAACACTTTAATTGGCAATAATTATGATTTATTTGGCATTTATAAAAATGTTAGGCTAGGTTAGATTAAGTTTATATCTGTAAATTTAAATTGTATGATTAAATTTGCAATTGGTATAAGTAGTAATAAATGTATAAAGTTTGGGATATTTTACACTAGTTTAAGTAACTAGTTATCAGGGTTTAATATACAGATTCTATTTTATTTTAATTTATTTTACTTTATTTATCTCTTCATGCCAATCAAGATGGATATTAGCAGAAACGGTCGCATTACTTATTTCCTTGTAAGTAGAAGGTAAATAAGTGAATGTACTAGGTCTGTGGTTGCTACAGCATTGACATCCGCCAGAAGTTGACAAGTTCCCGCAGAGAAATATTTGTTTTAAAACTGAAAGTAATATCAAGGAAATGTAAAAAACGATCAACTCCCGAACAAAAATGTATAAGACAAATTGTGTGTTTTAACGAGATCTACATTTTTGTGTACCTCTTACGGTTTACTAGTTATGCAAAATTCAGCAAGCTTTATCCAGAATAAACGGGTCTTCAAAAGTTATCCAAGTTATACATTTTATTTGTTATGGGAACAGCTTTAATATGTGGTATTTTATTCAAAATCGCAAGAGACAGTTTTGAGTAAAACAAAACTTTCGAAACTTTTTCCATGTAAAGGGTAGTTTGGGTTGAGGGCATTTCCTTGAAAATCTTCGTTACATCCTTGAGAGATACCAAACTTACAATACCAGGTTTGATATTTAACAGTCTTTGAGCTATGCTGTCCAAACACACACACGGACCTTTTTCTAAATATGCTGCAATACAATATCCCTATACACCATGTGCAGAGAAAGTGGAATGCTGTTTCTTGGACGATATTATTACATTAGTAAAGTGACTTACTTCTTTTCGAGAAGATCCAAAGCTTCCTGTATCATAGAATTGTTTGCTACAAGAACACGAGCTTTACCCATGATGCTGCTTGTTTGACGGCTAAAACGTTATGGCGGCCGCAGTGCCTAGCAGCGTGTCCCGGGAACAAACATTACGTAACCCGCCTTATCTTTCTCTGTAAAGGCCAGTCCATGGCCAGTCTTAAGCTCTTGCCAATATAAAGAACTTCACGCTTTGAAACGTTTTCAACATTTTGAGCTCTAGGGGCTTATTTTACCACGTAAAATATAACAATGTATTTAATGATGTTGCGCAAGGATTAAACTCTGTAGAATCATGATCCGTAAATATAAGCATCTATTCTTTGGTCAATGTTGTTGCACTGGCAGGGGGAGATAGGGAAGTCACGTGTCTGACTCGCCGGCGCTCACAAAGACCAGACACATGTAACCTTTGGATATTCAAAACCTCTGAAAAAGAATACGAGCACTAAATAATTGCTGAATATTTTTCGGAAGGATTATTATTATTATTATTATTATTATTATTATTATTATTATTATTATTATTATTATTATTATTATTATGAACATCATCATAATCACCATGCTATTACATACGCGCTTGATATTGCCCCTATCTATTCACGAGACAGTTCACAAAATCATAACAATTACAAAGTCTGCATTTTAGCTGCAAAAGTCTCATCGTTCAACTCTCCTGCTCAATGACCACTTCCATTTCTTTGTTACGTTTCCAACACCTCTTAGTTACAACTTGTTTTTAAAATGTTTTCTCATTGTCAACTCTTGATTTTCATTTAACCATGTCCTACAAATTAGTGTTTCCGTCATGGTCTGTATCTGAACATGCTGATAACAAAGAGAGCTTATTTCCCTCCCATTACGTATTCCTTTCATTTAGACTTGCCAGATCTTAAAGTGCCAGTAAGGTACACTCACCCCCTGCCTGATTTTTAAAGTGCCAGTAAGGTACACTCACCCCCTGCCTGGTTTTTAAAGTGCCAGTAAGGTACACTCACCCCCTGCCTGATTTTTAAAGTGCCAGTAAGGTACACTCACCCCCTGCCTGATTTTTAAAGTGCCAGTAAGGTACACTCACCCCCTGCCTGATTTTTAAAGTGCCAGTAAGGTACACTCACCCCCTGCCTGATTTTTAAAGTGCCAGTAAGGTACACTCACCCCCTGCCTGGTTTTTAAAGTGCCAGTAAGGTACACTCACCCCTGCCTGGTTTTTAAAATGCCAGTAAGGTACAATCACCCCCTGCCTGGTTTTTAAAGTGCCAGTAAGGTACAATCACCCCCTGCCTGGTTTTTAAAATGCCAGTAAGGTACAATCACCCCCTGCCTGGTTTTTAAAGTGCCAGTAAGGTACACTCACCCCCTGCCTGGTTTTTAAAATGCCAGTAAGGTACACTCACCCCCTGCCTGATTTTTAAAGTGCCAGTAAGGTACACACGTCCCTGCCTGAGTTCTAAAATGACTCACCACTGTCTGACTTTTAAAATGCCAGTAAGGTACACTCACCCCTGCCTGGTTTTTAAAATGCCAGTAAGGTACACTCACCCCTGCCTGATTTTTAAAGTGCCAGTAAGGTACACTCACCCCTGCCTGATTTTTAAAGTGCCAGTAAGGTACACTCACCCCCTGCCTGATTTTTAAAGTGCCAGTAAGGTACACTCACCCCCTGCCTGGTTTTTAAAGTGCCAGTAAGGTACACTCACCCCTGCCTGGTTTTTAAAATGCCAGTAAGGTACACTCACCCCTGCCTGGTTTTTAAAATGCCAGTAAGGTACACTCACCCCCTGCCTGATTTTTAAAGTGCCAGTAAGGTACACTCACCCCTGCCTGATTTTTAAAGTGCCAGTAAGGTACACTCACCCCCTGCCTGATTTTTAAAGTGCCAGTAAGGTACAATCACCCCTGCCTGATTTTTAAAATGCCAGTAAGGTACACACGTCCCTGCCTGAGTTCTAAAATGACTCACCACTGTCTGACTTTTAAAATGCCAGTAAGGTACACTCGTCCCCAGTCCGATTTTTAAAATGCCAGTAAGGTACACTCGTCCCCAGTCCGATTTTTAAAATGCCAGTAAGGTACACTCGTCCCCAGTCCGATTTTTAAAATGCCAGTAAGGTACATTGGTCCCCTGCCTGATTTTTAAAATGCCAGTAAGGTACACTGGTCTTCTGTCTGTTTTTATAAATAACAGCAAGGTACACTCGCTCCCTGCCTGATTTTTAAAATTCCAGTAAAGTACACTGGCCCCATGTCTGATTTTTAAACAGACAGTAAAGTACACTTGTCCCCTACCAGATTTTTAAAATGACAGTAAGGTACATTGGCCCCCTGTCTCATTTTTAAAAAGACAGTAATGTTTATTGGCCCCCTGTCTGATTTTTAAAATGAGAGTATGGTACACCGGCCCCCTGTGTGATTTTTAAAATGACTGTAAGGCACACTCACCCCTGCTTGAGTTCTAAAATGACAATGAGGTACCCTCGCCCCTGCCCGATTTTTAAAATGCCAGTAAGGCTCACTGGCCCCTGCCTAATTTTAAAGACCAGAGATGGTACACAGAGCACAAATAGTAATAGATATCGAATTTCTGTTTGTCTGATGGGACGTGTCTTCTGATAACCGCCGGCCCTGCGGGGAAGATGGAGGGATTGTAGTTTGCCTGTTATAGTAACATGTAATTCTGTTTGGTGACAGCAGTCAGCAATGCCTTTCTCCAGCGAGGTGACCCGCGGCTGTATTGTGGGCATGTGGGAAAAAGGGCGCCCGATAAAACAAATTACAAATGCTGTGCAAATGTGTAGATGTGTTGTACAGTATTGGATTAAACGTTTCCAGGAGCACGGAAAGATGGAGTAAAGGCGCGGCCAACATTGGGAAAGCCAAGAAAAACAACGACGGAAGTCGATGCTAAGATTATAAAATGCAAGCAGAGATGAACCATAAAGACTGCACCTCGATCTGGAGCGAACTTGTTCCTTTACTACTGTGAGAAACCGCCTCCATGAAGCTGAGGCTCTGATGAGGAAGGTGCAGTATGTATTTTTGGTAACAATGGATACAATAGGGTCATTAATTCTATTGTAATCCCCCCTACCCCTATTATACTCTTCCCCTAGGGTAGAGATGACACATGTCACTATTATGGAGGCTGATTTTTACCACAAAAACCGCGAACATAAATAAAATACCTGAATAAAAAGATTATAACACCAACCACTACGCCCCTCCATATCCCCTGCCCCAACGCCAAACCATTCCTCCCAGAATGCTCTCATAACACCACTGTCACATGTCTATTATGGTACACAAAAGGAATTACATGAAAGAATGAATACACTGCAATGAAACACCTGAATAAAGAAATTTTGACACCACCCCACCCCTCCAATGCCAACCCCAGGATGCTCTCATAATAGCACTGTCACGTACCACCTAGAGCACATGAGTACACCTGCAACCCCTACCATCGCATCTAAACTATACGGAAAAGAAGTATACATTTATCCAATTAACATAAGCTAGCCTGATCTAATCAATCCTACCACGTACATTAGATCGTGCAGTTGCAAAAAAGCAATTACTGAAGCTATTGCGGAGGGTGATTACTCCCGCAAAAGCAGTAAGCATGCCATCAAACACTCGAATAAAACACCACCCACTCTATCACTTTAACCCCTAATGCCAACTTAACCTAGCCTTACATATCGCACGCTAAATCGTGCAATTGCAACTCACATGCACTAAAGAAAAAAATTATATTCCACCGCTATTTCCACAAGTACTTTGACGAAATACATCTAATTACACTAACCCAACTTCAGGGTCTACAACAAACCGTCGCACACTAAATCGTACAATTGAAAAAAAAATACACTGAAGAAATGATATACCACTGCAATTACCGCTAGTACTTGACGAAATACATATCATACACTCACCACACCGTGAACGCTCAGTACACACGCAAGCTAGTGTTAGCATCTGACAACTATCTATACGAATCATCTCCAAACGATCAATGCGAAACATGTTAAAGCTAGTTTCACAGGAACCAAGGATACAAAGACCCTCCCTCCCTTTAACATTTGAAGAAAGTAAATCACCTGATTTTAAGGTTCCCTCCCGACGAAATCTGAGGAGGAAACGGCGTTTCTCTGCCGATGACCGGCACCATGCCAAACTAAGCAACAGATTCAACATTCTTGAAACTGTTGATCAGTTCCCAAATCCTCCTGTGCAGGTTTTAGATGATAACTGCACTAAAAGCAAGGGTTTGTTGCTTGGAAGTATCCATTGTAGGGGCATAGTATCCCTGCTAAAGGAATATTTGGGAAGCATCTATGATGTAATAGGCATAATAGAGATAGTAGGATCTGGATAGAGATAGTAACTATTCAATTGAGAGAGATCTGTGTGGCATAAGGGAATCCAGTAGTCATACCAGTGTGAAGTTTGTGGGGCTTTTCAATAGGCACGACAAGCAGCGGCTTGATAGGAGGGTGACGGAGATGAATCTGCCTTGTTGAGCCCTGCTGCCTCTCACATTGATATGATACATGTTAGTGGTATAGGTCGAGATGGTGGTACATCTCTAGGTCTACACCTCAGTTCTAGAGGCAAAAGGCAGCTTTCGAGGTAATTTCCGACAGAATTATGGGTATAATTCATGTTGTGATATCTGAGAGGACATTTTTAGGTTAAAGGAAATCCCCCAAAATAGCCATGAAAGAACTCTAAAATCAATTGAAATAAATAGAAGTACACCAACAAAGAATTTTAGGAATACGGAAAATATCAGTAATTATTCTATTAAGATAAACGATAGCAGTAGCTCGTTGTGTAAATTTCACCAAAATATTAGGGGTCTAAGAAACAAAGTTGATGAACTTTCTCTTAGTCTTGCTTCTGAAAAATTACAGTCACATGTTTTATGCTTATCCGAACATCACTTAACAGAACAGGAATTCCTGCTAATTTCAATGCATGGGTACTCTTTAGGAGCAGCATATTCAAGGAAAAATTAAAAAAGGAGGGGGTTTTCATATTTATAAGACATGATGCACCCTATAAAATCATTAATCTTAACAAATTTTGCTTTGAGCTAGACATAGAGATATGCGCAGTTCAGCTAAACATAAATCAAGTAAATTTTGCAATAATAGTCTATATCGGTCCCCACTAGGTAACTATGAGGTTTTCAAAAATAGTTAGATGATTCCTTAAAGTTTATATTGAAAGCGAAACGAGAACTGATAATATGTGGTGGCACTAATATTGATTATCCTATATCTAGTCTCCGAAAGGACCAACGCAATTCTATATTTTTTACATACATGTCACACACACAGTACATTTTCCTACAAGAATTCAGGGTAGCTCATTTTCAGCAATAGATAACATATTCATAAATATAGATAGAATTAAAACTTCAGTAACCTTGTCATTTGCAAATGGCCTTTCAGATCATGAGGCACAAATACTTCTCATTAAAGGGATTGACTTAAAGTTAAAACCAAACTATAAATATTGTAGAACACGAAAACTAGATGAAAGCAATCTCACATTGTTTAAGTATGCCCTTCAACACGAAACATGGACTGACATCTATGAAATAAATGGAGTAAATGACAAGTTCAATCATTTCCTACAACATTTCAACTCTCACTTTGTAGCATCCTTTCCAGTAAAATACACAATCAGAAGGAAAATAACACCTGGACTAGAATAGGCATTAAAACTTCTTGCAAACTTAAGCGAAAATTATACCAAGAAATTAAACATGATGAGACCCCAAACTTAGCATGTCACCACAAAAAGTACTGTACTGTTCTGAAAGAAACAATAAAATATTGCAGTACAATAAAGAAATATCCAATTCTGATAATAAAATTAAAACTATCTGGAATATAATAAAAAGAGAAACAGGTAAGGGCTCTGAAGAAAGCTCCTCAGTTGCACTGAATTCCGGTAATCAAAAAATGATGATCCTCAGAAGGTCGCAGATATTTTCAACCATTCTTTTTTAATGTAACGGACAAATTAAACATAAATTATGGATGTAAAGAATCAGCATTAAGTTTTTTGAAAACTTGTTTTGTAAACAGAGTCCCTGAATTTAAAGTAAAAATGACTACCCCATCTGAAATAGAAAATATAATAAATTTGCCCAAGATCAAAAATATCTCTGGACATGATGAAATATCAAGCAAAGTCCTAAAAGCATGTTCTGATTTAATAAGCATTCCCCTTAGCTATTTATGTAATGACTCACTAAAGAGTGGAATATTTCCTGACAGAATAAAGTACTCTTATTGTCAAACCACTTTTTAAAAAAGGTAAACAAGATAATATCTCAAATCTCTCTTTTCTGTTTTCTCAAAAGTAATGTTCAGTAGGCTTCATAATTTCTTGGAAAAGAACAACTCACTTGCTAAAGAACAGTTTGGCTTTAGAAAAGGAGCAGCGACAGAAAATGCAACCTACAAGCTCACGCATAAAGTTTTAACAGCGTTAAACGAAAAGTAACATGTCGATAGAATCTTTTTTGACCTAGCGAAGGCTTTTGACTGTGTGAATCATGAGCTTCTGATAGAAAAACTACATTTCTATGGAATAAAGAATAACATATTAGATTGGTTAATTTCATACTTAGGGAAGAGAAAACAAAGGGTCGAAGTTAATAACTCCAATAGGTATTAAACAGTGCCTCAGAATGAAAATCAGTAAAACGTGGTGTTCCCCAGGGATGGTTCTTAGAGCCTCTTTTATCCTTGTTTACAGAAATGACCTCCCGTTATATATTAACAGTATTGCAGGTATTTATTTATTAACAGATGACACTAGTGTTCTAGTAACAAGTAAAATTTTCAATGCCAGTAAAGTAAAATTAAATGATGTTTTAAATTGTATGTTAAATTGGTTCAAAGAAAACAAACTTTCAGTAAACTTTGAAAAAATAAAACCAATTACATTTATAACTATTCGCTCACCATAAACACACATAGAAATAGGAATTAATGATACATTTTTAGAGCAGCTAAATGAAGTCTAATTTCTTGACCTTGAGGTAGATAAGCATTTGGATTTGAAGTCACATATTAGCTACATCACACCTAAACTTAGCTCAGCATGTTATGCTCTCTGTGCACTGGTTAAATTTCACATAATCGATATACTTACATTGGTGTATTTTGCCTACTTTAGCTCCATCATCGAGTATGGAATAATATTCATGGGTAATTCTGTGGGTAGTAAATGAATATTCCGGATGCAGAAGAAAGCTATACGAATAATCTGTATTGCTTATAGCAGACAGTCATACAAAGAACTATTTCAAAAGTTATGCATACTCACCTTACCTTGTGTTTATATATTATCCATTTTAAACTTCTATGCCGTTAATCGACATAGTTTTATAACAAACATGAAAATTCATAGCATTAATAATAGACAAAAGGCATATATTCATCGTCCCAGTACCAGTCTTCGTTGCTTTCAGAAAGGTGTATATTTTGAAGGAATCAAGACATTTAATGCTCTCCCCAGTAATCTCAAAGAAAATATTGGGAATTTCAGGGCTTTTAAGGCTTCTCTTAAGGAGTACCTTTGCAATAAATCATTTTACTATGTAGATGGATATTTAAGTTACAAATTTGTCTGACAATACCGTAATAATCATTCTATTTATAAGTATTATAATGTATTGCATTTTGTGTATATTAATGTGTGTATGTTATATTCAAATTAAACTGATGAATACTTAACTTGCACGAATGTGTCAAATGAATTTTTTAGTGCTTAGCAATGACACAAGGTCTGTAAAGCCTGATGCTTTGATATTCTGTACTCTAGTATATCATTGTAAATTTTTGCATTGCAAATTCTATAACATATTTTTAAATATGTATTGTAATTTGTTCACATTTTTGGAGAGTACATAATACAAACCTATTTTAGTTTTAAATAATTACTAGTAGTAACTATTATGTCGATAATTAGAAAACTATCATCTGACATTACATCATATAATGAAATTCTATTTACTTGTACATTTTAACACTAAATTTTGATAGTGTTTGTTTTTATGTGCATGCAAAATAAAAAAAGGAAGTACATATGCTGTTATAGAGTACATTAAGTATAGTGCAGTGGCGTACAGGCCTCAAAAGCAAATGGTGTGATCGCAAGTCTATTCTGCTGTTTTTGTATCCCGTGCACTAGAGCTTTATACATTGTTCTCTTCTTTTCCATAGTATACATGTATATCCCTTGGCAAGTTCTATGTTCAGTGGCTTCCTGGCCTAAACGAACCTACAGAATGCTTTCTAATCTGACCTAATTTATGAATCGTATTATAGAAGAGCATACACCCTGTTGTATATGCAATTAGCGTACAGCGTCGAAACATCAGGTGAACACTGGAAATGATATCTGTACAGAATAGGTCCCCTTATTTTAAGATCAGAGAGTGAGAGAGAGAAAGAGCATTTTATTACGGGCGAAATGAGTTTAGCTTTACACACTGCTAAGAAAAATCTCATCGAAAGCAAGATCCTTAAAGCAGATAAATAATTCACAGAAATACAACAGCATTTTGAGGTCCCTTGAATTCTGATAATGTGCATGTAAATATAATGCATTTTAACAGAATGCCATATGCGATATACAGCAAAGTTTCAAGATCACAAGGATTCAGACAAATAAGCCGGAGAACATACAACACTAAAGCGTAATTTGAATAGAATACGCATTTACATGTTTTCAGTTCATCATTATTTACCAAACATACGTCATGAAGAATTTATGGGAATCTCATCAACCAAAGATATACTTTAAAAACTAAAACAATGTAGTTAAACAATACCTTTGGTTTGTTGAAATGACAAGGCGGCCCACAACAGTTTGCATACCTACATAATATTTTAGCTCTTCCAACTCTGCCAGGAATAGTCTAAAGGGAATATTGCGTACAAAGAAAAATTACTCACACACACACACGCGCGCGCGCCCATGTGCAACACTTCTGCAAGTTGGACAGAGTTAAACTGAAAGATCCGGTTCCATATACAGCCAAGGTGAAACACATTCATGAAATGTTTCATAGCAGATGTGAGGTTCACTGTATATATATATATATATATATATATATATATATATATATATATATATATATATATATATATATACAGTGAACCTCACATCTGCTATGAAACATTTCCACTATAGAAACGCAATGAATTATTATTGTATATTCCAAAAGAATAAATCCTTAGAAATTCACTTGCACTGTGCATAATCTTTAACTGGAAAGAGAAAATTACTGCAAAATAGAAAAGTCCTCCTATGCCTTCGGGTTGTATGCCTTCCGCCCCTCCTTTACCATTATTCTAAACCGATGAATATGAAACAAATATAGCAATGGCCAATGAAACCGATATACAGTTGAAAACGCGCTAGCCACAAGGACAGGATAGGAAACATTACAGAACTGGACATTTTTTGTACAAACGAAGAGCTATAAAAGTCCCACATCATACAGTTTCGTAAATTTTTGAATAGTGCAGCATTGCCTCGTGTGAGCCTTTCAAAAAGACATATCTTCAGTAAACAGGAAAGATGTCATGTATGTGATAAAAAACAAATCTTTTCCTTAAATATGTGTTAAATATTGCTTACAATCGATCTGTTTATAAATATTTCCACAAAACAAATATATACAAAGCCTTGAATAATTAAGAATATTTCTATTAGCAATGGATTTAAGACAAAGCTCGAAGGTTAATGCATTAAAACAGCTACCATTTTAACTGATTATAACAAGATTTGAACTATAGTGTCATAGCATAATGAACAGTTACTTACTATTTACTATAATAAATCTAATGGATGAGATACCCTAAGAATTAAATTAATACAAGCGAAAACATTATTAACGACGGTGATTTTGAACTAAATCTGATGTATTCTATTCACAGGAATTGCTCTACATAGTGGTAGCAAACTATTGTTTAAAAGCATATTCTTCTATCTATAATAATAACCGATATAAACATTAGCAGAAACAGGCTTATTACATAGCTCCTTATAATTAGAAACAGAAATAAGGGAATGAATACACTGGGCTAAATGATAGTCAAATTATTAAAAAGCTGCTTGTCGCGCGTTTGAAAGCTGTTTCTATTGAGTATCAGTAGCTTACAACTTTCTATGAGCGAAAGCTTTAAGTATTTTAAATCTGAATTCAATAACAATGAATATCCTGAAAACGGCCAACCTCAAGAAAAACGCACAGGATATAATTGAGTGTGTGTTAACTTTATCTATATATTTTGTAGAGTAAGGTTTTGTCTAGCTCTTACGTTTTACCATTTACGCATTAAAATTTCAGCTAAATTCCTTCAGAATAAATAGGTCTTTAGAGTCTATTCACAGAAAAATTCAAGATATACATTTTATTTGCAATATAAATATCTTTAATACACAGCATTTAATCAAAAACGTATAGACACTTTTGAGAAAATCCAAAGTTTCGAAATTGTTTTACATGTAAATGGGTAGTGCGGAGTAGATGTATTTGTCCCTAAAATCTACATGATTCATCCTTAAAAGATACTCAACATAAATACAAAGTTTGGGATTTAATGATCGTTTGGTTTGCGACCTGCTGTCCACACACAGCACTCATAGACACATTCATACTTACATGCACATTGATATCGAAAATATACACTCATCACTGGAAACTTACCAGCAATCCTCCTAAGGAACACATCCGAAATTCGGCTATGTATCTGAACACGTCACCAGACAACACATCAGGAACATTCCAACCGGTAACTGGCGTGAGGACCCCAGCGATGGAACAAGCCACCCAAAATATGCTGTATTTATTGAACAGGAACCAATTGGCACTAGCATGCAGGTAACTGGTCTCCCACAGAACAATAATGAATATGGAAATCCCCGTATAGGAGACGACTTGTTTATAGATTATACTGTATGATGATGTTGATGATGACGGTTATTATTATTATTGTTATTATTATTCCTATTATTGATATAACTATTACAATTAACTTTATTAATACTATTTCAGAATGGCTAGCACTGAATGAAAAGAGACCATCAGTGATCCGGTTTGGCGGGTGCATGAGAGGGGGAGAGCAGTCTAGTGCAAACGCAGCTAACTGATGACATGAGCCCACTGCATGAGGCTCTGATTTCTATAGATTGTAAGATTTTACATTACACCGAAATAATGCAATCACTTATATTTGACAATTTAAGACCAGAAAAGCAACTTTTATTTCTACTTTTCCAGAGAACAACGACATTGACCAGTGTATTGAGATCCCTGCTGTCTTTTCAATCCATCCTCCCGATAATAACGAACCAGAGGGCGCCATTTGGGAGAAAATTTCGGGGGATGAGGTGTGGATGATGTTATGGCATCCTGGTTGACCTAGAGCGCTCCAGCGAGCCCTCAGCTACCAGGACCGGTGCGATAGAAACCGCCGAAAAAAGAATACACAGGAGCTGGTCTTCACCTAAGGTCTCTACGAGAGTCACGAGGATGCAAGAAAGCTTGCGAATTGGACTCTGACCCCAGTGACGAGGACGATAACACGCCGCCACAGTTAATGCCAACTGGAGTAGTGTAAAGTTATAGAGAAGCCTTTTAATTCAATAATAGTAAACACTGTCAATATCAATGATCCGTAGGCATTCCTAGAGAGATGCAGTGATTGGTGAAACGAACTACACACTCACCAGAAATCAGCCTGGGTTTAAATTTATCTGCTCATTACAGGTGACATACATGATCCAGCCTCCAGATTCTGACCATATTAAGACCATTCGTTTCAATAGTAGTACTAAATTGGGGCTACAATCGACCAATCTTGACGGTTTATTCTCCTCCATGATGGGTGAAATGCTTGAAAGCATATCAAAATTTCAAGGTCAAGTAAGTAGCAAATGTTTATTTTTTGTCAACTCTCTAGTGAACAGCGCCAGCTATTTTACACCGCTCTTGGCATCACGCTACATAGAGATACCAGCTACTATAAAACACAAACTTGCTATTGTAAATATAAAGAATAATGATGAAATGTGCTTTGCATGGTACTGGCTGGTCTCAAAGTATCCTGCAAAGGTACACTCTGAAATAACCAGCCGATATCCAATGGAAAAACTATTAACAGAGTTCAATTGTATAGGTATTGAATTTCCGGTGAGATTGCACGACTTGCAGAAATTTGAAAGTCGAAATCCAGGAATATCGATTGCTGTAGTTGGCCTAGACGATAAGCACACAGTGTTTCCTCTTTACCAAACTTCAATAAAGGAGAATCATCACGTGAATCGGCTAATGATCACAGAGGAGGATTACTCCCACTACTGTCCAATTAAAACATATCAAAACTGACATAGAGGACATTCACAAAGAATACAACCAAGCACTGGATCTGTGAGCCCTGCATGGGACATTTCAAAAAAGAAGAACTTCTGAAAAACAACAGCATAGATTAAAGTTCTTAAGAGCTCTTAAGTTATTGTGAGCCTTCGACATCCAAGAGCTGGACCAGAGCTATACAACATCACAAGGAAATGTCAATATCGCTAAAACTAGTATGCCGCCATGATGCTTCTTTATCTAAATTTATGGTATTTACAGGTTCTGCTGCTATCAATCGTTTCTTTAACGAGTTTAAAGCACTAACCCACATGGTTATATTGCAACATAGCAAGGTAGAAGAAATGAAGTCGACAGCTCAGGACTGGTCTGATTTTCGTAGCGCTCGTCATTGCCATATGTGTAAGAAGGAGTTTGAGGTACATGATGTGAAAGTCAGGAACCTTGATCACTTGGCAGGTGCATTCTTGAGAGCAGCACATAAAACCTGCAATTTAAACATAAAGATACCAAGTTTCCTGACGATTTTTTTTTTCATTGCATGAGCAATTATTATAGTCACTACCTCATAGATCACCTCACATACCATGATAGACCTATATCATGTATCGCAACCACCTCAGAGTGGTATATAGCGTTCTCAAAGCGTTACATGTGTATGGAATTGCTCTTTCTGGATAGTTACAAGTTTCTGGACGACAAGCTATCTAGTCCAGCTAATATGCTTGAAAAGGATGCATTTCGGATAACGAATGCTGAATACAAGTATGCTGGGCAACAAGACCTGATGAGAACTGAGAATATTTCCGTTCTCTTATGTAGATTCAACAAAGGAAGTTACTGAAACCAATCTGCCGCCAATGGTTTTGTATGACAACATCACTGAGGATAAATACAGACATGCACAGAAAATGTGGTATACATTTGAAATTCAAAATCTAGGTCAATAGAATGATTTATATACCTGAAAACCGATACACTCTTACTAGTTGATGACTTTGAGAAATTGATCCCATATTTACGTGTCACTATAAACGATGTATATAAATAAACACGATCAAGATATATATATATATATATATATATATATATATATATATATATATATATATTTCTAATAATATTATTGAACGAACATATGTTGAAATATACCGAACAAAGCTTTGAAATGTAAAACCAAGAAAAACCCAAGCTAGCGAGGTATGCTAAAAGTAGCGGCAAATATTCATGCTTGGCAGACTTTGCTAGATATGTGCATTCCTGAACTGATGGCAATCGCTCCAGAAGTGACGAGTAGATACAGTTACGAAATAGCGGTTTTGCCTTGAGGCCTTGGGAATGTCAAGCGATGTCCGGGCCAATATAGAACACAAATAATACTTTTGGTAAATGAGAATCTTGTACTATAACAAGAAATTGAACAAATTTCGGAAAATATGTTGAGAGTGGGGGTGATTTCCAAGATATCAGACTCTGTTCTCTGGCAGGGAGAACACATCAGCTCTGACTGCAGATAGGTAAAGTCCATGCCGGGTTTAGGTCCCTGTGGGACTTTGAAAACAAACAAACACTTCAGCTCTGACTGCAGATAGGTAAAGTCCATGGCGGGTTTAGGTCCCTGTGGTACTTTGAAAATGAACAAACACTTCAGCTCTTACTATTGATAGGGAAAGTCCGAGTCCCCATGGGACTTCGAAAAGGAACACGCGCTTCAGCTTGTGCATGTAGGGAATGTCTGTGTTGGTGAAAGCCCTCGTGTGACTTCAAAAGAGGCCTAACTCTAGATATTGAAACCATGTCTCGCACGGCGATACAGAAAATAACATCGGGACTGTGAACGGAGTTTCATTATGAAACGAGTCCGATGAGAAGCTGATAAGTGTGTCTCTGTTCGGTTCGGGCTGTAGGTCCAAACTATTTAAATAAAATCCGTGTGTTGCTGAAGAAGCAAATGGTGAGTTTTACTCAATACCGAGCAACCCAATCCACAGGAAAGACGTCGATGAGGATACAGCACCTCTGAGAGCGTAATCAACAAGATCTTCATGCTTTCGTTGACCTGCAGTGGGAGTCGAAATCATCATGAGGTACGTGATTATCGGATTACTTTTAAATTCCGATCACACCTCGGAGATTTCACTCCCGATCCCGACCAAACAGGCACAAAGTTTAGGGACCTCTTTCTTGAAGTGTACAACTTCAACCCGTGCTGGTATTACACACTACCAGGGCTTTGCTGCTATGCTGAAGATGACGAAGGTAAAGCTCGACCTCATTTACTATCAGAAAATGTTGGCATTTTTCCAGAGAGGTATCAGAGATGGAGTGTGTAGTGTATCCAAGCGTTACATAAAATCAAACAACAAGTATATTCTAGGTTAGGATTCCAATCAGAAAGATGTCTACATTGCATACAACGATTTAAATAACTTGTATGAATGTTCAAAGGAGGCATACCTTCCTATGGGCAATCTTAGATGGCTAACAGGAGAAGTAATGGGTCATATTGATTTCACCTCTGTACCTTCAGATTCAGCCGTGGGATATTTGCTAGAAGTTCATTTAGGTTATCCTAGCCATATCCAGACTACCACAATGAGATTCCTCTCTATCCTAAAAGTGAAATACCACAGCAGGGGCAATACAAAGAACTGCTGGCAATTCTGGACAATAAAGACAACTACACCTTGCACTATAGGAATCCGCAGCAGTGTGTTGATTTAGGCCTGCAGTTGGAAAATATACACAGAGTGGTGTCGTATGATCAAACGGATTGGCTTAAAACCTAAATTAATGTAAATACGGAATGACGTGCAACGGAGACCTCTAAATCTAGACAGAATCTTTGGAAAAAGATGAATAATCCCGTATATGGGAAATTTATTGAAAATACGAGATATAATGACTTCCCAATTGTATAGTCTCGGAAGCAGGCGAGGAAGCTAACTGCTAGACCGACATTCATTCGGAGCATTATATTTAATGAAAATCTTGTAGAGATAGAACTGAGCAGAGAAGAGGTGATCATTAAAAAGCCTATTTACATAGGTAAGGAAATCTTGGAAAATATCTAAACTCATAAGGTATGATTTTTTCTATAAGGTAATGAAACCGAATTTAAAAGAACTTGTCCTGGCCTATATGGATACTGACTGATTCATCTTTGAGAATTCGACAGAAATCTGATTTTATGAGATGGCATTCACAATAATTTGACACGTCAAATTATGCATCGCACAACCCTTTCAGCATTATACCCCAACACAAAAAGTGATAGGTCTATTCAAAGATGAATTAGTACTGACTAATGGCGGCCCCAGCCTTTTGATAATAGTATTGACTAGTGGCGGCCCCGGCCTTTTGGTAATAGTATTGACTAGTGGCGGCCCCGGCCTTTTGGTAATAGTATTGACTAGTGGCGGCCCTGGCCTTTTGGTAATAGTATTGACTAGATGCGGCCCCAGCCTCTTGGTAATACTATTGACTAGTGGCGCCCCCGCCCTTTTGGTTATAGTACTGACCAGTAGCGGACCCGGCCTTTTGGTAATGGCACTGACCAGCGGTGGCCCCGGCCTTTTGGTAATAGTATTAATCTTTGGCGGCCTCGGCCTTTTGGTAATAGTACTCACCAAAAGCGGCCCCGGCCTTTTGTTAACAGTACTCACCAGAAGTGGACCCGGCCTTTTGATAATAGTACTCACCAGAAGCGGCTCCGGCCTTTTGTTAATAGTACTCACCAGAAGTAGACTCGGCCTTTTGGTAATAGTACTGACCAGAAGCGGCCCCGGCCTTTTGGTAATTGTACTCACCAGAAGCGGCCCCGGCCTTTTGTTAATTGCACTCACCAGAAGCGGCCCCGGCCTTTTGGTAATTGTACTCACCAGAAGCGGCCCCGGCCTTTTGGTAAAACTACTCACAAGAAGCGGCCCCAGCCTTTTGGTAATATTACTCACCAGAAGTGGACCTGGCCTTTTGTTAATAGTACTGCCCAGAAGCGGCCCCGGCCTTTTGGTAATAGTACTCAACAGAAGTGGGCCCGGCCTTTTGGTAATAGTACTGACCAGAAGCGGCCCCGTTCTTTTGTTAATAGTAATGACCAGAAGCGGCCCCGGCCTTTTGTTAATAGTACTCACCAGAAGCGGCCCCGACCTTTTGGTAACAGTACTCACCAGAAGCGGTTGCGGCCTTTTGGTAATAGTACTCATCAGAAGTGGACCAGCCTTTTGTTAATAGTGATCACCAGAACCGGCCCCGACCTTTTGGTAACAGTACTCACCAGAAGCGGCTCCGGCCTTTTGGTAATAGTACTCATCAGAAGTGAACCAGACTTTTGTTAATAGTAATCACCAGAAGCGCCCCCGACCTTTTGGTAATAGTACTCATTAGAAGCGGCCCCGGCCTTTTGTTAATGTTACTGACCAGAAACGGCTCCGGCCTTTTACTAATAGTACTCACAAAAAGCGGCCCCGGCCTTTTGTTAAAGATACTCACCAGAAGCGACCCCGGCCCTTTAGTAATAGTACTGACCAGGTGTGGGCCCGGCCTTTTGTTAACAGTACTCACCAGATGTGGATCCAGCCTTTTGTTAATAGTACTCACCATAAATGGCCCCGGCCTTTTGTTACTAGTACTCACCAGAAGTGGACCCGGCCTTTTGTTAATAGTACTCACCAGAAGTGGACCCGACCTTTTTTTAATAGTACTCACCAGAAGTGGACCCGGCCTTTTGTTAATACTACCGACCAGAGGCGGCCCCGGCCTTTTGTTAATAGTACTCAGCAGAAGCGGCCACGGCCTTTTGGTAATAGTACTCACCAGAAGCGGCCCCGGCCTTTTGTTAATAGTACTCACAATAAGTGGCCCCGACCTTTTGGTAATAGTACTCACCAGAAGTGGCCCCGGCCTTTTGGTGATAGTACTGACCAGAAGAGCCCCGGCCTTTTGTTAATAGTACTCACCAGAAGCGGCCCCGGTCTTTTGTTAATAGTACTGACCAGAAGCGACCCCGACCTTTTGGTAATAGTACTCACCAGAAGCGGCTCCGACCTTTTGGTAATAGTACTGACCAGAAGCGGCTCCGGCCTTTTGTTAATAGTACTGAACAGAAGCGGCACCGGCCTTTTGGTAATAGTACTCACCAGAAGCGGCTCCGACCTTTTGTTAATAGTACTGACCAGAAGCGCCCCCGGCCTTTTGGTAATAGTACTCATCAGAAGCGGCCCCGGCCTTTTGTTCATGTTACTGACCAGAAACGGCCCCGGCCTTTTGCTAATAGTACTCACAAAAAGCGGCCCCGGCCTTTTGTTAAAGATACTCACCAGAAGCGACCCCGGCCCTTTAGTAATAGTACCGACAAGGTGTGGGCCCGGCCTTTTGTTAACAGTGCTCACCAGATGTGGATCCGGCCTTTTGTTAATAGTACTCACCATAAATGGCCCCGGCCTTTTGTTACTAGTACTCACCAGAAGTGGACCCGACCTTTTTTTAATAGTACTCACCAGAAGTGGACCCGGCCTTTTGTTAATACTACTGACCAGAGGCGGCCCCGGCCTTTTGTTAATAGTACTCAGCAGAAGCGGCCACGGCCTTTTGGGAATAGTACTCACCAGAAGCGGCCCCGGCCTTTTGTTAATAGTACTCACAATAAGTGGCCCCGACCTTTTGGTAATAGTACTCACCAGAAGTGGCCCCGGCCTTTTGGTGATAGTACTGACCAGAAGAGCCCGGCCTTTTGTTAATAGTACTCACCAGAAGCGGCCCCGGTCTTTTGTTAATAGTACTGACCAGAAGCGACCCCGACCTTTTGGTAATAGTACTCACCAGAAGCGGCTCCGACCTTTTGGTAATAGTACTCACCAGAAGCGGCCCCGGTCTTTTGTTAATAGTACTGACCAGAAGCGACCCCGACCTTTTGGGAATAGTACTCAAAAGAAGCGGCACCGACCTTTTGGTAATAGTACTGACCAGAAGCGGCTCCGGCCTTTTGTTAATAGTACTGACCAGAAGCGGCACCGGCCTTTTGGTAATAGTACTCACCAGAAGCGGCTCCGACCTTTTGTTAATAGTACTGACCAGAAGCGGCTCCGGCATTTTGGTAATAGTACTGACCAGAAGCGGCTCCGGCATTTTGGTAATAGTACCGACCAGTAGCATCCCCGGCCTTTTTGTAATAGTACTAACCAGAAGTGGCCCCGGCCTTTTGGTAATAGTACTGAACAGAAGTAGCCCCGGCCTTTTGTTAATAGTAATGACCAGAAACGACTCCGACATTTTGGTAATAGTACTCACCAGAAGCGGCCCCGGCCTTTTGGTAATAGTACCGAGCAGTAGCGGCCCCGGCCTTTCGGTAATAGTACTGACCAGAAGCAGCCCCGGCCTTTTGGTAATAGTACCGAGCAGTAGCGGCCCCGGCCTTTTGGTAATAGTATTGACCAGAAGCGGCCCCGGCCTTTTAAAAATAGTACTCACCAGAAGCGGCCCCGGCCTTTTTGTAATAGTACTCACCAGTAGCGGCCCCGGCCTTGTGGTAATAGTACTCACCAGAAGCGGACCCGGCCTTTTTGTAATAGTACTCACCAGAAGCGGCCCCGTACTTTTGTTAATTGAACTCACCAGAAGTGGACCCGGCCTTTTGTTAATATTACTGACCAGAGGCGGCCCCGGCCTTTTGTTAATAGTACTCAGCAGAAGCGGCCACGGCCTTTTGGTAATAGTACTCACCAGAAGCGGCCCCGGCCTTTTGTTAATAGTACTCACAATAAGTGGCCCCGACCTTTTGGTAATAGTACTCACCAGAAGCGGCCCCGGCCTTAAGGTAATTGTACTGAACAGAAGTGGCCCCGGCCTTTTGTTAATAGTAATGTCCAGAAGCGGCTCCGAGCTTTTGGTAATAGTACTCACCAGAAGCGGCCCCGGCCTTTTGGTAATAGTACCGACCAGTAGCGGCCCCGGCCTTTTGGTAATAGTACTGACCAGAAGCGGCCCCGGCCTTGTAAAAATAGTACTCACCAGAAGCGGCCCCGGCCTTTTGGTAATAGTACTCACCAGAAGCGGACCCGGCCTTTTTGTAATAGTACTCACCAGAAGCGGCCCAGGACTTTTGTTAATAGTACTCACCAGAAGCGGCACCGGCTTTTTGGTAATAGTGCTCAGCATAAGTGGTCCCTGCCGTTTGGTAGTAGTACTCACCAGAATCGCCCCAGCCTTTTGGTAATAGTTCTCACCGGAGCGGCCCCGACCTTTTGGTAATAGTACTCACTAGAAGCGGCCCCAGCTTTTTGTTAATAGTACTCACCAGAAGCGGCCCCGGCATTTTGGTAATTGTACTGACCAGAAGCGGTCTCGGATTTTGGTAATAGTACTCACCAGAAGCGGCTCCGGCCTTTTGTTAATAGTGGTCAACAGAAGCGGCCTCGGCCTTTTGGTAATAGTACTCACCAGAAGCGGACTCGGCCTTTTTGTAATAGTACTCACCAGAATTGGCCCTGGCCTTTTGGTAATAGTACTCACCAGAAGCGGCCCCGACCTATTGTAAATAGTACTCACCAGAATCGGTCCCGGCCTTTTGGTAATAGTACTCACCAGAAGCGGCCCCGGCATTTTGTTAATAGTAATCACCATAAGCGGCCTCGGCCTTTTGACAATAGTACTCACCAGAAGCGGTGTCGGCGTTTTGTTAATTGTAGTCACCAGAATCGGCCCCAGCCTTTTGTTAATAGTACTCACCGGAAGCGGCCCCGGCCGTTTGTTAATGGTACTCACCAGAAGCGTCCCAGCCTTTTGTTAATAGTACTCACCAGAAGCGGCCCCGGCCTTTTGTTAATAGTACTCACCAGAAGTGGCCCCGGCCTTTTGTTAATTATACTCACCAGAAGCGGCCTCGGACTTTCGGTAATAGTACTCACTAGAAGCGGCCTCGGCCTTTTGTTAATAGTATTCACCAGAATCGCCCCCGGGCTTTTGTTAATAGTGCTCACCAGAAGCGGCCCCGGCCTTTTGTTAATGGTACTCACTAGAAGTGGCCCCGACCTTTTGGTGATAGTACTGACCAGAAACGGCCCCGGCCTTTGTTAATAGTACTCACCAGAATCGGCCCCGGCCTTTTGGTAATAGTACTCACCAGAAGCGGCGCCGGCCTTTTGTTAATAGTAATCAATAGAAGCGGCCCCGATCTTTTGGTAATAGTACTCACCAGAAGCGGCCCCTGGTTTTTGTTAATAGTACTCACCAGAAGCGGCCCCGGCCTTTTGTTAATAGTACTCACCAGAAGCGGCCTCGGCCTTTTGGTAATAGTACTCACCAGAAGCGGACTCGGGCTTTTGTTAATAGTACTCACCAGACGCGGCCCCGGCCTTTTGGTATTAGTACTCACCAGAAGCGGCCCCGAACTATTGTTAATAGTACTCACCAGAATCGGCTCCGGCCTTTTGGTCATTGTACTCACCAGAAGCGGCCCCGGCATTTTGTTAATAGTAATCACCATAAGCGGCCTCGGCCTTTTGACAATAGTACTCACCAGAAGCGGCGTCGGCGTTTTGTTAATTGTACTCACCAGAATCGGCCCCAGCCTTTTGTTAATAGTACTCACCGGAAGCGGCCCCGGCCGTTTGTTAATGGTACTCACCAGAAGCGTCCCAGCCTTTTGTTAATAGTACTCACCAGAAGCGGCCCCGGCCTTTTTTTAATAGGACTCACCAGAAGTGGCCCCGGCCTTTTGTTAGTTATACTCACCAGAAGCGGCCTCGGCCTTTTGGAAATAGTACTCACCAGAAGCGGCCTCGGCCTTTTGTTAATAGTACTCACCAGATTCGCCCCCGGGCTTTTTTTAATAGTACTCACCAGAAGTGGCCCCGGCCTTTTTTTAATGGTACACACCAGAAGCGGCTCCGGCCTTTTGTTGATAGTACTCACCAGAAGCGGCCCCGGCCTTTTGTTAATAATACTCACCAGAAGCGGCCTCGGCCGTTTGTTAATAATACTCACCAGAAGCGGCCCCGGCCTTTGTTAATAGTACTCACCAGAAGCGGCCTCGGCCTTTTGGTAATAGTACTGACCAGAACCGACCCCGACCTTTTGGTAATAGTACTCACCAGAAGCGGCCCCGGCGTTTTGGTGATAGTACTGACCAGAAGCGGCCCCAGCCTTTTAATAATAGTACTGAACAGAAGCTGCCCCGGCCTTTTGTTAATAGTAATGACCAGAAGCGTCTCCGACCTTTTGGTAAAAGTACTCACCAGAAGCGCCCACGGCCTTTTGGTAATAGTACCGACCAGTAGCGGTCCCAGCCTTTTGGTAATAGTACTGACCAGAAGCGGCCACGGCCTTTTAAAAATAGTACGCACCAGAAGCGGCCCCGGCCGTTGTTAATAGTACTCACCAGAAGTGGACCCAGCCTTTGTGTAATAGTACTCACCAGAAGCGGCCCCGGCCTTTTGGTGATAGTACTGACCAGAAGCGGCCCCGGCCTTTTGTTAATAGTACGCACCAGAAGCGGCCTCGGCCTTTTGTTAATGGTACTCACCAGAAGCGACCCCAGCCTTTTGTTAATAGTACTCACCAGAAGCGGCCCCGGCGTTTTATTAATAGGACTCACCAGAAGTGGCCCCGGCCTTTTGTTAGTTATACTCACCAGAAGCGGCCTCGGCCTTTTGGTAATAGTACTCACCAGAAGCGGCCTCGGCCTTTTGTTAATTGTACTCACCAGAAACTGCCCCGGCCTCTTGTTAATAGTACTCACAAGAAGTGGCCCCGACCTCTTGGTAATAGTACTCGCCAGAATCGCCCCCGAGCTTTTGTTAATAGTACTCACCAGAAGCAGCCTCGGCCTTTTGTTAATAGTACTCACCAGAAACTGCCCCGACCTCTTGGTAATAGTACTCGCCAGAAGCGGCCCCGGCCTTTTGGTAATAGTACTGACCAGAAGCGCCCCCGGCCTTTTGGTAATAGTACTGAACAGAAGCTGCCCCGGCCTTTTGTTAATTGTAATGACCAGAAGCGTCTCCGACCTTTTGGTAATAGTACTCACCAGAAGCGTCTTCGACCTTTTGGTAATAGTACTCACCAGAAGTGGCCCCGGCCTTTTGTTAGTTATACTCACCAGAAGCGGCCTCGGCCTTTTGGTAATAGTACTCACCAGAAGCGGCCTCGGCCTTTTGTTAATTGTACTCACCAGAAACTGCCCCGGCCTCTTGTTAATAGTACTCACAAGAAGTGGCCCCGACCTCTTGGTAATAGTACTCGCCAGAATCGCCCCCGAGCTTTTGTTAATAGTACTCACCAGAAGCAGCCTCGGCCTTTTGTTAATAGTACTCACCAGAAACTGCCCCGACCTCTTGGTAATAGTACTCGCCAGAAGCGGCCCCGGCCTTTTGGTAATAGTACTGACCAGAAGCGCCCCCGGCCTTTTGGTAATAGTACTGAACAGAAGCTGCCCCGGCCTTTTGTTAATTCTAATGACCAGAAGCGTCTCCGACCTTTTGGTAATAGTACTCACCAGAAGCGTCTTCGACCTTTTGGTAATAGTACTCACCAGAAGCGGCCCCGGCCTTTTGGTAATAGTACCGACCAGTAGCGGCCCCAGCCTTTTGGTAATAGTACCGACCAGTAGCGGCCCCTGACTTTTGGTAATAGTACTCACAAAGAGCGGCCACGGCCTATTGGTAATAACACCGACCAGTAGCGGCCCCGGCCTTTTGGTAATAGTACTATCCAGAAGCGGCCCCGGCCTTATGGTAATAGTACTGAACAGAAGTAGCCCCGGCCTTTTGTTAATAGTAATGTTTAGAAGCGGCTCCGACCTTTTGGTAATAGTACTCACCAAAAGCGGCCCCGGCTTTTTGGTAATAGTACCGACCAGTAGCGGCCCCGGCCTTTTGGTAATAGTACTGACCAGAAGCGGCCTCGGCCTTTTAAAAATAGTACTCACAAGAAGCGGCCCCGGCCTTTAGGTAATAGTACTCACCAGAAGCGGACCCGGCCTTTTTGTAATAGTACTCACCAGAAGCGGCCCAGGACTTTTGTTAATAGTACTCACCAGAAGCGGCACCGGCTTCTTGGTAATAGTACTCAGCAGTAGTGGTCCCTGCCGTTTGGTAATAGTACTCACCAGAAGCGGCCCCGGCCTTTTGGAAATAGTACCTACCGGAGCGGCCCCGACCTTTTAGTAATAGTACTCACCGGAAGCGGCCCCAGCTTTTTGTTAATAGTACTCACCAGAAGCGGCCCCGGCATTTTGTTAATTGTACTGACCAGAAGCGGTCTCGGATTTTGGTAATAGTACTCACCAGAAGCGGCCACGGCCTTTTGGTAATAGTACCGACCAGTAGCGGCCCCGGCCTTTTGGTAATAGTACTGTCCAGAAGCGGCCCCGGCCTTATGGTAATAGTACTGAACAGAAATAGCCCCGGCCTTTTGTTAATAGTAATGATCCAGAAGCGTCTCCGACCTTTTGGTAATAGTATTCACCAGAAGCGGCCCCGGCCTTTTGTTAATGGTACTCACAAGAAGTGGCCCCGACCTTTTGGTGATAGTACTGACAAGAAACGGCCCCGGCCTTTGTTAATAGTACTCACCAGAATCGGCCCCGGCCTTTTGGTAATAGTACTCACCAGAAGCGGCCCCGGCCTTTTGTTAATAGTACTCAATAGAAGCGGCCCCGATATTTTGGTAGTAGTACTCACCAGAAGCGGCCCCGGGTTTTTGTTAATAGTACTCACCAGAAGCGGCGCCGGCATTTTGTTAATAGTACTGAACAGAAGCGGTCTCGAATTTTGGTAATAGTACTCACCAGAAGCGGCCCCGGCCTTTTGGTAATAGTACTCACCAGAAGCGGACTCGGGCTTTTGTTAATAGTACTCACCAGACGCGGCCCCGGCCTTTTGGTATTAGTACTCACCAGAAGCGGCCCCGAACTATTGTTAATAGTACTCACCAGAATCGGCCCCGGCCTTTTGGTCATAGTACTCACCAGAAGCGGCCCCGGCATTTTGTTAATAGTAATCACCATAAGCGGCCTCGGCCTTTTGACAATAGTACTCACCAAAGGCGGCGTCGGCGTTTTGTTAATTGTACTCACCAGAATCGGCCCCAGCCTTTTGTTAATAGTACTCACCGGAAGCGGCCCCGGCCGTTTGTTAATGGTACTCACCAGAAGCGTCCCCAGCCTTTTGTTAATAGTACTCACCAGAAGCGGCCCCGGCCTTTTTTTAATAGGACTCACCAGAAGTGGCCCCGGCCTTTTGTTAGTTATACTCACCAGAAGCGGCCTCGGCCTTTTGGAAATAGTACTCACCAGAAGCGGCCTCGGCCTTTTGTTAATAGTACTCACCAGATTCGCCCTCGGGCTTTTTTTAATAGTACTCACCAGAAGCGGCCCCGGCCTTTTGTTAATGGTACACACCAGAAGCGGCTCCGGCCTTTTGTTGATAGTACTCACCAGAGACGGCCCCGGCCTTTTGTTAATAATACTCACCAGAAGCGGCCTCGGCCTTTTGTTAATAATACTCACCAGAAGCGGCCCCGGCCTTTTGTTAATAGTACTCACCAGAAGCGGCCTCGGCCTTTTGTTAATAATACTCACCAGAATCGCCCCCGGCCTTTTGGTAATAGTACTGACCAGAACCGACCCCGACCTTTTGGTAATAGTACTCACCAGAAGCGGCCCCGGCGTTTTGGTGATAGTACTGACCAGAAGCGGCCCCAGCCTTTTAATAATAGTACTGAACAGAAGCTGCCCCGGCCTTTTGTTAATAGTAATGACCAGAAGCGTCTCCGACCTTTTGGTAATAGTACTCACCAGAAGCGCCCACGGCCTTTTGGTAATAGTACCGACCAGTAGCGGCCCCGGCCTTTTGGTAATAGTACTGACCAGAAGCGGCCACGGCCTTTTAAAAATAGTACGCACCAGAAGCGGCCCCGTCCGTTTGTTAATAGTACTCACCAGAAGTGGACCCAGCCTTTGTGTAATAGTACTCACCAGAAGCGGCCCCGGCCTTTTGGTGATAGTACTGTCCAGAAGCGGCCCCGGCCTTTTGTTAATAGTACTCACCAGAAGCGGCCCCAGCCTTTTGTTAATAGTACTCACCAGAAGCGGCCCCGGCCTTATGGTAATAGTACTCACCAGAAGAAACCCTGGCCCTTTGTGAATGGTTCTGACCAGAAGCGACCCCGACCTTTTGGTAATAGTACTCACAAGAAGCGGCTCCGACCTTTTGGTAATAGTACTCACCAGAAGCGGCCTCGGACTTTTGGTAATAGTACTCAGTAGAAGCGGCCTCGGCCTTTTGTTAATAGTATTCACCAGAATCGCCCCCGGGCTTTTGTTAATAGTGCTCACCAGAAGCGGCCCCGGCCTTTTGTTAATAGTACTCACAAGAAGTGGCCCCGACCTTTTGGTGATAGTACTGACCAGAAACGGCCCCGGCCTTTGTTAATAGTACTCACCAGAAGCGGCCCCGGCCTTTTGTTAATAGTACTCACCAGCAGCGGCCCCGGCCTTTTGTTAATAGTACTCAATAGAAGCGGCCCCGATCTTTTGGTAATAGTACTCACCAGAAGCGGCCCCGGGTTTTTGTTAATAGTACTCACCAGAAGCGGCCCCGGCCTTTTGTTAATAGTACTGAACAAAAGCGGCCCCGAACTATTGTTAATAGTACTCACCAGAATCGGCCCCGGCCTTTTGGTCATAGTACTCACCAGAAGCGGCCCCGGCATTTTGTTAATAGTAATCACCATAAGCGGCCTCGGCCTTTTGACAATAGTACTCACCAGAAGCGGCGTCGGCGTTTTGTTAATTGTACTCACCAGAATCGGCCCCAGCCTTTTGTTAATAGTACTCACCGGAAGCGGCCCCGGCTTTTTGTTAATGGTACTCACCAGAAGCGTCCCCAGCCTTTTGTTAATAGTACTCACCAGAAGCGGCCCCGGCCTTTTTTTAATAGGACTCACCAGAAGTGGCCCCGGCCTTTTGTTAGTTATACTCACCAGAAGCGGCCTCGGCCTTTTGGAAATAGTACTCACCAGAAGCGGCCTCGGCCTTTTGTTAATAGTGCTCACCAGATTCGCCCCCGGCCTTTTTTTAATAGTACTCACCAGAAGCGGCCCCGGCCTTTTGTTAATGGTACACACCAGAAGCGGCTCCGGCCTTTTGTTGATAGTACTCACCAGAGGCGGCCCCGGCCTTTTGTTAATAATACTCACAAGAAGCGGCCGCGGCCTTTTGTTAATAGTACTCACCAGAAGCGGCCTCGGCCTTTTGTTAATAATACTCACCAGAATCGCCCCCGGCCTTTTGGTAATAGTACTGACCAGAACCGACCCCGACCTTTTGGTAATAGTACTCACCAGAAGCGGCCCCGGCGTTTTGGTGATACTACTGACCAGAAGCGGCCCCAGCCTTTTAATAATAGTACTGAACAGAAGCTGCCCCGGCCTTTTGTTAATAGTAATGACCAGAAGCGTCTCCGACCTTTTGGTAATAGTACTCACCAGAAGCGCCCACGGCCTTTTGGTAATAGTACCGACCAGTAGCGGCCCCGGCCTTTTGGTAATAGTACTGACCAGAAGCGGCCACGGCCTTTTAAAAATAGTACGCACCAGAAGCGGCCCCGTCCGTTTGTTAATAGTACTCACCAGAAGTGGACCCAGCCTTTGTGTAATAGTACTCACCAGAAGCGGCCCCGGCCTTTTGGTGATAGTACTGTCCAGAAGCGGCCCCGGCCTTTTGTTAATAGTACTCACCAGAAGCGGCCCCAGCCTTTTGTTAATAGTACTCACCAGAAGCGGCCCCGGCCTTATGGTAATAGTACTCACCAGAAGAAACCCCGGCCTTTGTGAATGGTTCTGACCAGAAGCGACCCCGACCTTTTGGTAATAGTACTCACAAGAAGCGGCTCCGACCTTTTGGTAATAGTACTCACCAGAAGCGGCCTCGGACTTTTGGTAATAGTACTCACAAGAAGCGGCTCCGACCTTTTGGTAATAGTACTCACCAGAAGCGGCCTCGGACTTTTGGTAATAGTACTCAGTAGAAGCGGCCTCGGCCTTTTGTTAATAGTATTCACCAGAATCGCCCCCGGGCTTTTGTTAATAGTGCTCACCAGAAGCGGCCCCGGCCTTTTGTTAATAGTACTCACAAGAAGTGGCCCCGACCTTTTGGTGATAGTACTGACCAGAAACGGCCCCGGCCTTTGTTAATAGTACTCACCAGAAGCGGCCCCGGCCTTTTGTTAATAGTACTCACCAGAAGCGGCCCCGGCCTTTTGTTAATAGTACTCAATAGAAGCGGCCCCGATCTTTTGGTAATAGTACTCACCAGAAGCGGCCCCGGGTTTTTGTTAATAGTACTCACCAGAAGCGGCCCCGGCCTTTTGTTAATAATACTGAACAGAAGCGGTCTCGGATTTTGGTAATAGTACTCACCAGAAGCGGCCTCGGCCTTTTGGTAATAGTACTCACCAGAAGCGGACTCGGGCTTTTGTTAATAGTACTCACCAGACGCGGCCTCGGCCTTTTGGTATTAGTACTCACCAGAAGCGGCCCCGACCTATTGTTAATAGTACTCACCAGAATCGGCCCCGGCCTTTTGGTCATAGTACTCACCAGAAGCGGCCCCGGCATTTTGTTAATAGTAATCACCATAAGCGGCCTCGGCCTTTTGGTAATAGTACTCACCAGAAGCGGCTTCGGCGTTTTGTTAATTGTACTCACCAGAATCGGCCCCAGCCTTTTGTTAATAGTACTCACCGGAAGCGTCTCCGGCCTTTTGTTAATGGTACTCACCAGAGGCGACCCCAGCCTTTTGTTAATAGTACTCACCAGAAGCGGCCCCGGCCTTTTTTTAATAGGACTCACCAGAAGTGGCCGCGGCCTTTTGTTAGTCATACTCACCAGAAGCGGCCTCGGCCTTTTGGAAATAGTACTCACCAGAAGCGGCCTCGGCCTTTTGTTAATAGTACTCATCACTTTCGCCCCCGGGCTTTTTTTAATAGTACTCACCAGAAGCGGCCCCGGCCTTTTGATAATGGTACACACCAGAAGCGGCTCCGGCCTTTTGTTGATAGTACTCACCAGAAGCCGCCCCGGCCTTTTGTTAATAATACTCACCAGAAGCGGCCCCGGCCTTTTGTTAATAGTACTCACTAGATGCGGCCTCGGCCTTTTGTTAATAGTACTCATCACTTTCGCCCCCGGGCTTTTTTTAATAGTACTCACCAGAAGCGGCCCCGGCCTTTTGATAATGGTACACACCAGAAGCGGCTCCGGCCTTTTGTTGATAGTACTCACCAGAAGCCGCCCCGGCCTTTTGTTAATAATACTCACCAGAAGCGGCCTCGGCCTTTTGTTAATAATACTCACCAGAAGCGGCCCCGGCCTTTTGTTAATAGTACTCACTAGATGCGGCCTCGGCCTTTTGTTAATAATACTCACCAGAATCGCCCCCGGCCTTTTGTTAATAGTACTGACCAGAAGCTGCCCCGACCTTTTGGTAATAGTACTCACCAGAAGCGGCCCCGGCGTTTTGGTGATAGTACTCACCAGAAGCGGCCCCGGCCTTTTGTTAATAGTACTGAACAGAAGCGGTCTCGGATTTTGGTAATAGTACTCACCAGAAGCGGCCTCGGCCTTTTGGTAATAGTACTCACCAGAAGCGGACTCGGGGTTTTGTTAATAGTACTCACCAGACGCGGCCTCGGCCTTTTGGTATTAGTACTCACCAGAAGCGGCCCCGACCTATTGTTAATAGTACTCACCAGAATCGGCCCCGGCCTTTTGGTCATAGTACTCACCAGAAGCGGCCCCGGCATTTTGTTAATAGTAATCACCATAAGCGGCCTCGGCCTTTTGGTAATAGTACTCACCAGAAGCGGCGTCGGCGTTTTGTTAATTGTACTCACCAGAATCGGCCCCAGCCTTTTGTTAATAGTACTCACCGGAAGCGGCTCCGGCCTTTTGTTAATGGTACTCACCAGAGGCGACCCCAGCCTTTTGTTAATAGTACTCACCAGAAGCGGCCCCGGCCTTTTTTTAATAGGACTCACCAGAAGTGGCCGCGGCCTTTTGTTAGTCATACTCACCAGAAGCGGCCTCGGCCTTTTGGAAATAGTACTCACCAGAAGCGGCCTCGGCCTTTTGTTAATAGTACTCATCAGATTCGCTCCCGGGCTTTTTTTAATATTACTCACCAGAAGCGGCCCCGGCCTTTTGATAATGGTACACACCAGAAGCGGCTCCGGCCTTTTGTTGATAGTACTCACCAGAAGCGGCCCCGGCCTTTTGTTAATAATACTCACCAGAAGCGGCCTCGGCCTTTTGTTAATAATACTCACCAGAAGCGGCCCCGGCCTTTTGTTAATAGTACTCACTAGAAGCGGCCTCGGCCTTTTGTTAATAATACTCACCAGAATCGCCCCCGGCCTTTTGTTAATAGTACTGACCAGAAGCGGCCCCGACCTTTTGGTAATAGTACTCACCAGAAGCGGCCCCGGCGTTTTGGTGATAGTACTCAACGGAAGCGGCCCCAGCTTTTTGTTAATAGTACTCACCAGAAGCGGCCCCGACATTTTGTTAATTGTACTGACCAGAAGCGGTCTCGGATTTTGGTAATAGTACTCACCAGAAGCGGCCACGGCCTTTTGGTAATAGTACCGACCAGTAGCGGCCCCGGCCTTTTGGTAATAGTACTGTCCAGAAGCGGCCCCGGCCTTATGGTAATAGTACTGAACAGAAGTAGCCGCGGCCTTTTGTTAATAGTAATGTCCAGAAGCGGCTCCGAGCTTTTGGTAATAGTACTCACCAGAAGCGGCCCCGGCCTTTTGGTAATAGTACCGACCAGTAGCGGCCCCGGCCTTTTGGTAATAGTACTGACCAGAGGCGGCCCCGGCCTTGTAAAAATAGTACTCACCAGAAGCGGCCCCGGCCTTTTGGTAATAGTACTCACCAGAAGCGGATCCGGCCTTTTTGTAATAGTACTCACCAGAAGCGGCCCAGGACTTTTGTTAATAGTACTCACCAGAAGCGGCACCGGCATTTTGGTAATAGTACTCACCAGAAGCGGCCCCGGCCTTTTGAAAATAGTACTCACCAGAAGCGGCCTCGGCCTTTTGGTAATAGTACTCACCAGAAGCGGCGTCGGCCTTTTGTTGATAGTACTCACCAGAATCACCCCAGCCTTTTGTTAATAGTACTCACCAGAAGCGGCCCCGGCCTTTTGTTAATGGTACACACCAGAAGCGGCTCCGGCCTTTTTTTAATAGTACTCACCAGAAGCGGCCCCGGCCTTTTGTTAATAGTACTCACCAGAAGTGGCCCCGGCCTTTTGTTAATTATACTCACCAGAAGCGGCCCCAGCCTTTTAATAATAGTACTGAACAGAAGCTGCCCCGGCCTTTTGTTAATAGTAATGACCAGAAGCGTCTCCGACCTTTTGGTAATAGTATTCACCAGAAGCGGCCCCGGCCTTTTGTTAATGGTACTCACAAGAAGTGGCCCCGACCTTTTGGTGATAGTACTGACCAGAAACGGCCCCGGCCTTTGTTAATAGTACTCACCAGAATCGGCCCCGGCCTTTTGGTAATAGTACTCACCAGAAGCGGCCCCGGCCTTTTGTTAATAGTACTCAATAGAAGCGGCCCCGATATTTTGGTAGTAGTACTCACCAGAAGCGGCCCCGGGTTTTTGTTAATAGTACTCACCAGAAGCGGCCCCGGCCTTTTGTTAATAGTACTGAACAGAAGCGGTCTCGGATTTTGGTAATAGTACTCACCAGATACTGCCTCGGCCTTTTGGTAATAGTACTCACCAGAAGCGGACTCGGGCGTTTGTTAATAGTACTCACCAGACGCGGCGCCGGCCTTTTGGTATTAGTACTCACCGGAAGCGGCCCCGAAAAATTGTTAATAGTACTCACCAGAAGCGGCCCCGGCATTTTGTTAATAGTAATCACCATAAGCGGCCTCGGCCTTTTGACAATAGTACTCACCAGAAGCGGCGTCGGCGTTTTGTTAATTGTACTCACCAGAATCGGCCCCAGCCTTTTGTTAATAGTACTCACCGGAAGCGGCCCCGGCCGTTTGTTAATGGTACTCACCAGAAGCGTCCCCAGTCTTTTGTTAATAGTACTCACCAGAAGCGGCCCCGGCCTTTTTTTAATAGGACTCACCAGAAGTGGCCCCGGCCTTTTGTTAGTTATACTCACCAGAAGCGGCCTCGGCCTTTTGGAAATAGTACTCACCAGAAGCGGCCTCGGCCTTTTGTTAATAGTACTCACCAGATTCGCCCCCGGGCTTTTTTTAATAGTACTCACGAGAAGCGGCCCCGGCCTTTTGTTAATGGTACACACCAGAAGCGGCTCCGGCCTTTTGTTGATAGTACTCACCAGAAGCGGCCCCGGCCTTTTGTTAATAACACTCACCAGAAGCGGCCTCGGCCTTTTGTTAATAATACTCACCAGAATCGCCCCCGGCCTTTTGTTAATAGTAGTGACCAGAAGCGGCCCCGACCTTTTGGTAATAGTACTCACCAGAAGCGGCCCCGGCGTTTTGGTGATAGTACTCAACGGAAGCAGCCCCAGCTTTTTGTTAATAGTACTCACCAGAAGCGGCCCCGAAATTTTGTTAATTGTACTGACCAGAAGCGGTCTCGGATTTTGGTAATAGTACTCACCAGAAGCGGCCACGGCCTTTTGGTAATAGTACCGACCAGTAGCGGCCCCGGCCTTTTGGTAATAGTACTGTCCAGAAGCGGCCCCGGCCTTATGGTAATAGTACTGAACAGAAGTAGCCGCGGCCTTTTGTTAATAGTAATGTCCAGAAGCGGCTCCGAACTATTGGTAATAGTACTCACCAGAAGCGGCCCCGGCCTTTTGGTAATAGTACCGACCAGTAGCGGCCCCGGCCTTTTGGTAATAGTACTGACCAGAAGCGGCCCCGGCCTTGTAAAAATAGTACTCACCAGAAGCGGCCCCGGCCTTTTGGTAATAGTACTCACCAGAAGCGGATCCGGCCTTTTTGTAATAGTACTCACCAGAAGCGGCCCAGGACTTTTGTTAATAGTACTCACCAGAAGCGGCACCGGCATTTTGGTAATAGTACTCACCAGAATCGGCCCCGGCCTTTTGAAAATAGTACTCACCAGAAGCGGCCTCGGCCTGTTGGTAATAGTACTCACCAGAAGCGGCGTCGGCCTTTTGTTGATAGTACTCACCAGAATCACCCCAGCCTTTTGTTAATAGTACTCACCAGAAGCGGCCCCGGCCTTTTGTTAATGGTACACACCAGAAGCGGCTCCGGCCTTTTTTTAATAGTACTCACCAGAAGCGGCCCCGGCCGTTTGTTAATGGTACTCACCAGAAGCGTCCCCAGCCTTTTGTTAATAGTACTCACCAGAAGCGGCCCCGGCCTTTTTTTAATAGGACTCACCAGAAGTGGCCCCGGCCTTTTGTTAGTTATACTCACCAGAAGCGGCCTCGGCCTTTTGGAAATAGTACTCACCAGAAGCGGCCTCGGCCTTTTGTTAATAGTACTCACCAGATTCGCCCCCGGCCTTTTTTTAATAGTACTCACCAGAAGCGGCCCCGGCCTTTTGTTAATGGTACACACCAGAAGCGGCTCCGGCCTTTTGTTGATAGTACTCACCAGAGGCGGCCCCGGCCTTTTGTTAATAATACTCACCAGAAGCGGCCTCGGCCTTTTGTTAATAATACTCACAAGAAGCGGCCCCGGCCTTTTGTTAATAGTACTCACCAGAAGCGGCCTCGGCCTTTTGTTAATAATACTCACCAGAATCGCCCCCGGCCTTTTGGTAATAGTACTGACCAGAACCGACCCCGACCTTTTGGTAATAGTACTCACCAGAAGCGGCCCCGGCGTTTTGGTGATAGTACTGACCAGAAGCGGCCCCAGCCTTTTAATAATAGTACTGAACAGAAGCTGCCCCGGCCTTTTGTTAATAGTAATGACCAGAAGCGTCTCCGACCTTTTGGTAATAGTACTCACCAGAAGCGCCCACGGCCTTTTGGTAATAGTACCGACCAGTAGCGGCCCCGGCCTTTTGGTAATAGTACTGACCAGAAGCGGCCACGGCCTTTTAAAAATAGTACGCACCAGAAGCGGCCCCGTCCGTTTGTTAATAGTACTCACCAGAAGTGGACCCAGCCTTTGTGTAATAGTACTCACCAGAAGCGGCCCCGGCCTTTTGGTGATAGTACTGTCCAGAAGCGGCCCGGCCTTTTGTTAATAGTACTCACCAGAAGCGGCCCCAGCCTTTTGTTAATAGTACTCACCAGAAGCGGCCCCGGCCTTATGGTAATAGTACTCACCAGAAGAATCCCCGGCCTTTTGTGAATGGTTCTGACCAGAAGCGACCCCGACCTTTTGGTAATAGTACTCACAAGAAGCGGCTCCGACCTTTTGGTAATAGTACTCACCAGAAGCGGCCTCGGACTTTTGGTAATAGTACTCAGTAGAAGCGGCCTCGGCCTTTTGTTAATAGTATTCACCAGAATCGCCCCCGGGCTTTTGTTAATAGTGCTCACCAGAAGCGGCCCCGGCCTTTTGTTAATAGTACTCACAAGAAGTGGCCCCGACCTTTTGGTGATAGTACTGACCAGAAACGGCCCCGGCCTTTGTTAATAGTACTCACCAGAAGCGGCCCCGGCCTTTTGTTAATAGTACTCACCAGAAGCGGCCCCGGCCTTTTGTTAATAGTACTCAATAGAAGCGGCCCCGATCTTTTGGTAATAGTACTCACCAGAAGCGGCCCCGGGTTTTTGTTAATAGTACTCACCAGAAGCGGCCCCGGCCTTTTGTTAATAGTACTGAACAGAAGCGGTCTCGGATTTTGGTAATAGTACTCACCAGAAGCGGCCTCGGCCTTTTGGTAATAGTACTCACCAGAAGCGGACTCGGGCTTTTGTTAATAGTACTCACCAGACGCGGCCTCGGCCTTTTGGTATTAGTACTCACCAGAAGCGGCCCCGACCTATTGTTAATAGTACTCACCAGAATCGGCCCCGGCCTTTTGGTCATAGTACTCACCAGAAGCGGCCCCGGCATTTTGTTAATAGTAATCACCATAAGCGGCCCCGGCCTTTTTTTAATAGGACTCACCAGAAGTGGCCCCGGCCTTTTGTTAGTTATACTCACCAGAAGCGGCCTCGGCCTTTTGGAAATAGTACTCACCAGAAGCGGCCTCGGCCTTTTGTTAATAGTACTCACCAGATTCGCCCCCGGGCTTTTTTTAATAGTACTCACGAGAAGCGGCCCCGGCCTTTTGTTAATGGTACACACCAGAAGCGGCTCCGGCCTTTTGTTGATAGTACTCACCAGAAGCGGCCCCGGCCTTTTGTTAATAATACTCACCAGAAGCGGCCTCGGCCTTTTGTTAATAATACTCACCAGAAGCGGCCCCGGCCTTTTGTTAATAGTACTCACCAGAAGCGGCCTCGGCCTTTTGTTAATAATACTCACCAGAATCGCCCCCGGCCTTTTGGTAATAGTACTGACCAGAACCGACCCCGACCTTTTGGTAATAGTACTCACCAGAAGCGGCCCCGGCGTTTTGGTGATAGTACTGACCAGAAGCGGCACCAGCCTTTTAATAATAGTACTGAACAGAAGCTGCCCCGGCCTTTTGTTAATAGTAATGACCAGAAGCGTCTCCGACCTTTTGGTAATAGTACTCACCAGAAGCGCCCACGGCCTTTTGGTAATAGTACCGACCAGTAGCGGCCCCGGCCTTTTGGTAATAGTACTAACCAGAAGCGGCCACGGCCTTTTAAAAATAGTACGCACCAGAAGCGGCCCCGGCCGTTTGTTAATAGTACTCACCAGAAGTGGACCCAGCCTTTGTGTAATAGTACTCACCAGAAGCGGCCCCGGCCTTTTGTTGATAGTACTGTCCAGAAGCGGCCCCGGCGTTTTGTTAATAGTACTCACCAGAAGCGGCCCCGGCCTTTTGTTAATAGTACTCACCAGAAGCGGCCCCGGCCTTATGGTAATAGTACTCACCAGAAGAAACCCCGGCCTTTTGTGAATGGTTCTGACCAGAAGCGACCCCGACCTTTTGGTAATAGTACTCAATAGAAGCGGCCTCGGCCTTTTGTTAATAGTATTCACCAGAATCGCCCCCGGGCTTTTGTTAATAGTGCTCACCAGAAGCGGCCCCGGCCTTTTGTTAATAGTACTCACAAGAAGTGGCCATGACCTTTTGGTGATAGTACTGACCAGAAACGGCCCCGGCCTTTGTTAATAGTACTCACCAGAAGCGACCCCGACCTATTGTTAATAGTACTCACCAGAATCTGCCCCGGCCTTTTGGTCATAGTACTCACCAGAAGCGGCCCCGGCATTTTGTTAATAGTAATCACCATAAGCGGCCTCGACCTTTTGGTAATAGTACTCACCAGAAGCGGCGTCGGCGTTTTGTTAATTGTACTCACCAGAATCGGCCCCAGCCTTTTGTTAATAGTACTCACCGGAAGCGGCCCCGGCCTTTTGTTAATGGTACTCACCAGAGGCGACCCCAGCCTTTTGTTAATTGTACTCAACAGAAGCGGCACCGGCCTTTTTTTAATAGGACTCACCAGAAGTGGCCCCGGCCTTTTGTTAGTTATACTCACCAGAAGCGGCCTCGGCCTTTTGGAAATAGTACTCACCAGAAGCGGCCTCGGCCTTTTGTTAATAGTACTCACCAGATTCGCCCCCGGGCTTTTTTTAATAGTACTCACCAGAAGCGGCCTCGGCGTTTGGTTAATAATACTCACCAGAAGCGGCCCCGGCCTTTTGTTAATAGTACTCACCAGAAGCGGCCTCGGCCTTTTGTTAATAATACTCACCAGAATCGCCCCCGGCCTTTTGTTAATAGTACTGACCAGAAGCGGCCCCGACCATTTGGTAATAGTACTCACAAGATTCGCCCCCGGGCTTTTTTTAATAGTACTCACCAGAAGCGGCCCCGGCCTTTTGATAATGGTACACACCAGAAGCGGCTCCGGCCTTTTGTTGATAGTACTCACCAGAAGCGGCCCCGGCCTTTTGTTAATAATACTCACCAGAAGCGGCCTCGGCGTTTGGTTAATAATACTCACCAGAAGCGGCCCCGGCCTTTTGTTAATAGTACTCACCAGAAGCGGCCTCGGCCTTTTGTTAATAATACTCACCAGAATCGCCCCCGGCCTTTTGTTAATAGTACTGACCAGAAGCGGCCCCGACCTTTTGGTAATAGTACTCACCAGAAGCGGCCCCGGCGTTTTGGTGATAGTACTGACCAGAAGCGGCCCCAGCCTTTTAATAATAGTACTGAACAGAAGCTGCCCCGGCCTTTTGTTAATAGTAATGACCAGAAGCGTCTCCGACCTTTTGGTAATAGTACTCACCAGAAGCGCCCACGGCCTTTTGGTAATAGTACCGACCAGTAGCGGCCCCGGCCTTTTGGTAATAGTACTGACCAGAAGCGGCCACGGCCTTTTAAAAATAGTACGCACCAGAAGAGGCCCCGGCCGTTTGTTGATAGTACTCACCAGAAGTGGACCCCGCCTTTGTGTAATAGTACTCACCAGAAGCGGCCCCGGCCTTTTGGTGATAGTACTGACCAGAAGCGGCCCCGGCCTTTTGTTAATAGTACTCACCAGAAGCGGCCCCGGCCTTTTGTTAATAGTACTCACCAGAAGCGGCCCCGGCGTTATGGTAATAGTACTCACCAGAAGCAACCGCGGCCTTTTGTGAATGGTTCTGACCAGAAGCGACCCCGACCTTTTGGTAATAGTACTCACCAGAAGCGGCTCCGACCTTTTGGTAATAGTTCTCACAAGAAGCGGCCCCGGCCTTTTGGTAATAGTACCGACCAGTTGCGGCCCCGGCCTTTTGGTAATAGTACTGAACAGAAGCAGCCCCGGCTTTTGTTAATAGTAATGACCAGAAGCGGCTCCGACCTTTTGGTAATAGTACTCACCAGAAGCGGCCCCGGCCTTTTGGTAATAGCACAGACCAGAAGCGGCCCCGGCCTTTTGGTAATAGTACTGACCAGAAGCGGCCCCGGCCTTTTGGTAATAGCACCGACCAATAGCAGCCCCGGCCTTTTGGTAATAGTACTGACAGGAAGCGGCCCCGGCCTTTTAAAAATAATACTCACCAGAAGCGGCCCCGGCCTTTTGGTAATAGTACTCACCAGTAGCGGACCCGGCCTTTTTGTAATAGTACTCACCAGAAGCGGCCCCGGACTTTTGTTAATAGTACTCAACAGAAGCGGCCCCGGCCTTTTGGTAATAGTATTAACCAAAAGCGGCCCTGGCTTTTTGGTAATAGTACTCAGCAGTAGTGGTCCCTGTGGTTTGGTAATAGTACTCACCAGAAGCGGACCCGGCATTTTGGTAAAAGTACAGACCAAAAGCGGCCCCGACCTTTTGGTAATAGTACTGACCAGAGGCGGCCCCGACCTTTTGGTAGTAGTACTGACCAGAAGCGGCCCCGACCTTTTAGTAATAGTACTCTCCATAATCGGCCCCGGTCTTTTGGTAATAGTGCTCACCAGAAGCGGCCCCGACCTTTTGGTAATAGTACTCACCATAAGCGGCCCCGGCTTTTTGTTTATAGTACTCACCAGAAGCAGCCCTGGCCTTTTGTTAATAGTAGTCACCAGAAGCGGCCTCGGCCTTTTGGAAATAGTACTCACCAGAAAGGGCCCCGGCCTTTTGGTAATAGTACTCACCAGAAGCGGCCCCGGCCTTTTGTTAATAATACTCACCAGAAGCGGCCTCGGCCTTTTGGTAATAGTACTCACCAGAAGCGGCGTCGGCCTTTTGTTAATAGTACTCACCAGAATCGGCCCCAGCCTTTTGTAAATAGTACTCACCAGAAGCGGCCCCGGCATTTTGTTAATGGTACTCACCAGATGCGGCCCCAGCCTTTTGTTAATAGTACTCACCAGAAGCGGCCCCGGACTTTTTTTAATAGTACTCACCAGAAGTGGCCCCTGCCTTTTGTTAATAGATCTCACCATAAGCGGCCGCGGCCTCTTGGTAATAGTACTCACCAGAAGCGGCCACGGCCTTTTGTTAATAGTACTCACCAGAACCGCCCCCAGGCTATTGTTAATAGTACTCACCAGAAGCGGCCCCGACCTTTTGGTAATAGTACTCACCAGAAGCGGCCCCGGCGTTTTGGTGATAGTACTGACCAGAAGCGGCCCCAGCCTTTTAATAATAGTACTGAACAGAAGCTGCCCCGGCCTTTTGTTAATAGTAATGACCAGAAGCGTCTCCGACCTTTTGGTAATAGTACTCACCAGAAGCGCCCACGGCCTTTTGGTAATAGTACCGACCAGTAGCGGCCCCGGCCTTTTGGTAATAGTACTGACCAGAAGCGGCCACGGCCTTTTAAAAATAGTACGCACCAGAAGAGGCCCCGGCCGTTTGTTGATAGTACTCACCAGAAGGGGACCCCGCCTTTGTGTAATAGTACTCACCAGAAGCGGCCCCGGCCTTTTGGTGATAGTACTGACCAGAAGCGGCCCCGGCCTTTTGTTAATAGTACTCACCAGAAGCGGCCCCGGCCTTTTGTTAATAGTACTCACCAGAAGCGGCCCCGGCGTTATGGTAATAGTACTCACCAGAAGCAACCGCGGCCTTTTGTGAATGGTTCTGACCAGAAGCGACCACGACCTTTTGGTAATAGTACTCACCAGAAGCGGCTCCGGCCTTTTGGTAATAGTACTCACAAGAAGCGGCCCCGGCCTTTTGGTAATAGTACCGACCAGTTGCGGCCCCGGCCTTTTGGTAATAGTACTGAACAGAAGCAGCCCCGGCTTTTGTTAATAGTAATGACCAGAAGCGGCTCCGACCTTTTGGTAATAGTACTCACCAGAAGCGGCCCCGGCCTTTTGGTAATAGCACAGACCAGAAGCGGCCCCGGCCTTTTGGTAATAGTACTGACCAGAAGCGGCCCCGGCCTTTTGGTAATAGCACCGACCAATAGCAGCCCCGGCCTTTTGGTAATAGTACTGACAGGAAGCGGCCCCGGCCTTTTAAAAATAATACTCACCAGAAGCGGCCCCGGCCTTTTGGTAATAGTACTCACCAGTAGCGGACCCGGCCTTTTTGTAATAGTACTCACCAGAAGCGGCCCCGGACTTTTGTTAATAGTACTCACCAGAAGCGGCCCCGGCATTTTGGTAATAGTATTAACCAAAAGCGGCCCTGGCTTTTTGGTAATAGTACTCAGCAGTAGTGGTCCCTGTGGTTTGGTAATAGTACTCACCAGAAGCGGACCCGGCATTTTGGTAAAAGTACAGACCAAAAGCGGCCCCGACCTTTTGGTAATAGTACTGACCAGAGGCGGCCCCGACCTTTTGGTAGTAGTACTGACCGGAAGCGGCCCCGACCTTTTGGTAATAGTACTCTCCATAATCGGCCCCGGTCTTTTGGTAATAGTGCTCACCAGAAGCGGCCCCGACCTTTTGGTAATAGTACTCACCATAAGCGGCCCCGGCTTTTTGTTAATAGTACTCACCAGAAGCGGCACCGGCCTTTTGTTAATAGTAATGACCAGAAGCGGTCTCGGATTTTGGTAATAGTACTCACCAGAAGCAGCCCTGGCCTTTTGTTAATAGTAGTCACCAGAAGCGGCCTCGGCCTTTTGGAAATAGTACTCACCAGAAAGGGCCCCGGCCTTTTGGTAACAGTACTCACCAGAAGCGGCCCCGGCCTTTTGTTAATAATACTCACCAGAAGCGGCCTCGGCCTTTTGGTAATAGTACTCACCAGAAGCGGCGTCGGCCTTTTGTTAATAGTACTCACCAGAATCGGCCCCAGCCTTTTGTTAATAGTACTCACCAGAAGCGGCCCCGGCATTTTGTTAATGGTACTCACCAGATGCGGCCCCAGCCTTTTGTTAATAGTACTCACCAGAAGCGGCCCCGGACTTTTTTTAATAGTACTCACCAGAAGTGGCCCCTGCCTTTTGTTAATAGATCTCACCATAAGCGGCCGCGGCCTCTTGGTAATAGTACTCACCAGAAGCGGCCACGGCCTTTTGTTAATAGTACTCACCAGAACCGCCCCCAGGCTTTTGTTAATAGTACTCACCAGAACCGCCACCAGGCTCTTGTTAATAGTACTCACCAGAAGCGGCCCCGGCCTTTTGTTGATAGTACTCATCAGAAGCGGCCACGGCCTTTTGTTAATAGTACTGACTAGAGGCGGCCCCGACCTTTTGTTAATAGTACTCACCAGAAGCGGCCTCGGCCTTTTGGTAATAGTACTGCCCAGAAGCGGCCCGGACCTTTTGGTAATAGTACTGACCAGAAGCGGCCCCGACCTTTTGGTAATAGTACTCACCAGAAGCGGCCCCGGCCTTTTGGTAATAGTACTTTCCAGAAGCGGCCGCGGCCTTTTGGTAATAGTACTCACCAGAAGTGGCCCCGGCCTTTTTTTAATAGGACTCACCAGAAGTGGCCTCGACCTTTTGTTAGTTATACTCACCAGAAGCGGCCTCGGCCTTTTGGTAATAGTACTCACCAGAAGCGGCCTCGGCCTTTTGTTAATAGTACTCACCAGATTCGCCCCCGGGCTTTTGTTAATAGTACTCACCAGAAGCGGCGCCGGCCTTTTGTTAATGATACACACCAGAAGCGGCTCGGGCCTTTTTTTAATAGTACTCATCAGAAGCGGCCCCGGCCTTTTGTTAATAGTACTTACCAGAAATGGCCTCGGCCTTTTGTTAAAAATACTCACCAGAATCGCCCCCGGCCTTTTGGTAATAGTACTGACCAGAAACGACCCCGACCTTTTGGTAATAGTACTCACCAGAAGCGGCCCCGGCGTTTTGCTGCTAGTACTGACCAGAAGCGGCCCCAGCCTTTTGGTAATAGTACTGAACAGAAGCTGCCTCGACCTTTTGTTAATAGTAATGACCAGAAGCGTCTCCGGCCGTTTGGTAATAGTACTCACCAGAAGCGCCCACGGCCTTTTGGTAATATTACCGTCCAGTAGCGGCCCCGGCCTTTTGGTAATAGTACTGACCAGAAGCGGCCACGGCCTTTTAAAAATAGTACGCACCAGAAGCGGCCCCGGCCGTTTGTTAATAGTACTCACCAGAAGTGGACCCGGCCTTTGTGTAATAGTACTCACCAGAAGCGGCGCCGGCCTTTTGGTGGTAGTACTGACCAGAAGCGGCCCCGGCCTTTTGTTAATAGTACTCACCAGAAGCGGCCCCGGCCTTATGGTAATAGTACTCACCAGAAGCCGCCCCGGCCTTTTGTGAATGGTTCTGACCAGAAGCGACCCCGACTTTTGGTAATAGTACTCACCAGAAGCGGCTCCGACCTTTTGGTAATAGTACTTGCCAGAAGCGGCCCCGGCCTTTTGGTAATGGTACCGACCAGTAGCGGCCCCGGCCTTTTGGAAATAGTACTGACCAGAAGCGGCCCCGGCCTTTTTGTAATAGTACTGAACATAAGCAGCCCCGGGTTTTGTTAACAGTAATGACCAGAAGCGGATCCGACCTTTTGGTAATAGTACTCACCAGAAGCGGCCCCGGCCTTTTGGTAATAGTACTGACCAGAAGCGGCCCCGGCCTTTTGGTAATAGCACCGACCAATAGCAGCCCCGGCCTTTTGGTAATAGTACTGACCAGAAGCGGCCCCGGCCTTTTAAAAATAATACTCACCGGAAGCGGCCCAGGCCTTTTGGTAATAGTACTCATCAGAAGCGTACCCGGCCTTTTTGTAATAGTACTCACCAGAAGCGGCCCCGGACTTTTGTTAATAGTACTCACCAGAAGCGGCCCCGGCCTTTTGGTAATAGTATTAACCAAAAGCGGCCCCGGCTTTTTGGTAATAGTACTCAGCAGTAGTGGTCCCTGTCGTTTGATAATAGTACTCGCCAGAAGCGGCCCCGGCCTTTTGGTAATAGTACTGAACAAAAGCGGCCCCGACCTTTTGGTAATAGTACTGACCAGAAGCGGCCCCGACCTTTTGGTAATAGTACTCTCCAGAAGCGGCCCCTGCCTTTTGGTAATAGTGCTCACCAGAAGCGGCCCCAGCCTTTTGTTAATAATACTCACCTGAAGCGGCCCCGGGCTTTTGTTAATGGTACTCACCAGAAAAGGCCACAGCCTTTTGTTAATAGTACTCACCAGAAGCGGCCCCAGCCTTTTTTTAATAGTACTCACCAGAAGTGGCCCCGGCCTTTTGTGTATTATACTCACCAGAAGAGGCTTCGGCCTTTTGGTAGTAGTACTCACCAGAAGCTGCCTCGTCCTTTTGTTAATAGTACTCCCCAGAACCGCCCCCAGGCTTTTGTTAATAGTACTCACCAGATGCGGCCCCGAGCTTTTTTTGATAGTACTCTACAGAAGCGGCCCCGGCCTTTGATTAATGGTACTCACCAGAAGCGGCCCCGGCCTTTTGTTAATAGTACTCACCAGAAGGGGCCCCGGCCTTTTGTTAATAGTACTCACCAGAAGTGGCCCCGGTCTTTTGTAAATATTTGTGACCAGAAGCGGCCCCGGGCTTTTGGTAATACTACTCACCAGAAGCTGCCCCGGCCTTTTGTTAATAGCACTCACCAGAAGCGACCCCGGCAATTTAGTAATAGTACTGACCATAAGTGGACTCGCCCTTTTGTTAATAGTACTCACCAGATGAGAATCCGGCCTTATGTTGATAGTACTCACCAGAAGCGGCCCCGGCCTTATGTTGATAGTACTCACCAGAAGCAGCCCCGGCCTTTTGTTAATAGTACTCACCAGAAGCGGCCCCTACTTTTGTTACTAGTACTCTACAGAAGCGGCCCCGGCCTTTTGTTAATAGTAATCACCAGAATGGGCCCCGGCCTTTTGTTAATAGTACTCACCAGAAGCGGCCCCGGCCTTTTGTTAATATTACACACCAGAAGGGGCCCCGGCCTTTTGTTAATAGTACTCAGCAGAAGCGGCCCCGACATTTTCTTAATAGTACACACCAGAAGCGGCCCCGGCCTTTTGTTAATGGTGCTCAGCAGAAGCGGCCCCGGCCTTTTGGGAATAGTACTCACCAGAAGTGGCCCCGGCCTTTTGGTAATAGTACCGACCAGTAGCGGCCCCAGCATTTTGGTAATAGTACTGACCAGAAGCGGCCCAGGCCTTTTAAAAATAGTACTCACCAGAAGCGGCCCCGGCCTTTTGGTAATAGTACTCACCAGAAGCGGACCCGGCCTTTTGTTGATAGTACTCATCAGAAGCGGCCACGGCCTTTTGTTAATAGTACTGACTAGAGGCGGCCCCGACCTTTTGTTAATAGTACTCACCAGAAGCGGCCTCGGCCTTTTGGTAATAGTACTGCCCAGAAGCGGCCCGGACCTTTTGGTAATAGTACTGACCAGAAGCGGCCCCGACCTTTTGGTAATAGTACTCACCAGAAGCGGCCCCGGCCTTTTGGTAATAGTACTTTCCAGAAGCGGCCGCGGCCTTTTGGTAATAGTACTCACCAGAAGTGGCCCCGGCCTTTTTTTAATAGGACTCACCAGAAGTGGCCTCGGCCTTTTGTTAGTTATACTCACCAGAAGCGGCCTCGGCCTTTTGGTAATAGTACTCACCAGAAGCGGCCTCGGCCTTTTGTTAATAGTACTCACCAGATTCGCCCCCGGGCTTTTGTTAATAGTACTCACCAGAAGCGGCGCCGGCCTTTTGTTAATGATACACACCAGAAGCGGCTCGGGCCTTTTTTTAATAGTACTCACCAGAAGCGGCCCCGGCCTTTTGTTAATAGTACTTACCAGAAATGGCCTCGGCCTTTTGTTAAAAATACTCACCAGAATCGCCCCCGGCCTTTTGGTAATAGTACTGACCAGAAACGACCCCGACATTTTGGTAATAGTACTCACCAGAAGCGGCCCCGGCGTTTTGCTGATAGTACTGACCAGAAGCGGCCCCAGCCTTTTGGTAATAGTACTGAACAGAAGCTGCCTCGACCTTTTGTTAATAGTAATGACCAGAAGCGTCTCCGACCGTTTGGTAATAGTACTCACCAGAAGCGCCCACGGCCTTTTGGTAATATTACCGTCCAGTAGCGGCCCCGGCCTTTTGGTAATAGTACTGACCAGAAGCGGCCACGGCCTTTTAAAAATAGTACGCACCAGAAGCGGCCCCGGCCGTTTGTTAATAGTACTCACCAGAAGTGGACCCGGCCTTTGTGTAATAGTACTCACCAGAAGCGGCGCCGGCCTTTTGGTGGTAGTACTGACCAGAAGCGGCCCCGGCCTTTTGTTAATAGTACTCACCAGAAGCGGCCCCGGCCTTATGGTAATAGTACTCACCAGAAGCCGCCCCGGCCTTTTGTGAATGGTTCTGACCAGAAGCGACCCCGACTTTTGGTAATAGTACTCACCAGAAGCGGCTCCGACCTTTTGGTAATAGTACTTGCCAGAAGCGGCCCCGGCCTTTTGGTAATGGTACCGACCAGTAGCGGCCCCGGCCTTTTGGAAATAGTACTGACCAGAAGCGGCCCCGGCCTTTTTGTAATAGTACTGAACATAAGCAGCCCCGGGTTTTGTTAACAGTAATGACCAGAAGCGGATCCGACCTTTTGGTAATAGTACTCACCAGAAGCGGCCCCGGCCTTTTGGTAATAGTACTGACCAGAAGCGGCCCCGGCCTTTTGGTAATAGCACCGACCAATAGCAGCCCCGGCCTTTTGGTAATAGTACTGACCAGAAGCGGCCCCGGCCTTTTAAAAATAATACTCACCGGAAGCGGCCCAGGCCTTTTGGTAATAGTACTCATCAGAAGCGTACCCGGCCTTTTTGTAATAGTACTCACCAGAAGCGGCCCCGGACTTTTGTTAATAGTACTCACCAGAAGCGGCCCCGGCCTTTTGGTAATAGTATTAACCAAAAGCGGCCCCGGCTTTTTGGTAATAGTACTCAGCAGTAGTGGTCCCTGTCGTTTGATAATAGTACTCGCCAGAAGCGGCCCCGGCCTTTTGGTAAAAGTACTGACCAAAAGCGGCCCGACCTTTTGGTAATAGTACTGACCAGAAGCGGCCCCGACCTTTTGGTAATAGTACTCTCCAGAAGCGGCCCCTGCCTTTTGGTAATAGTGCTCACCAGAAGCGGCCCCAGCCTTTTGTTAATAGTACTCACCTGAAGCGGCCCCGGGCTTTTGTTAATGGTACTCACCAGAAAAGGCCACAGCCTTTTGTTAATAGTACTCACCAGAAGCGGCCCCAACCTTTTTTTAATAGTACTCACCAGAAGTGGCCCCGGCCTTTTGTGTATTATACTCACCAGAAGAGGCTTCGGCCTTTTGGTAGTAGTACTCACCAGAAGCTGCCTCGTCCTTTTGTTAATAGTACTCCCCAGAACCGCCCCCAGGCTTTTGTTAATAGTACTCACCAGATGCGGCCCCGAGCTTTTTTTGATAGTACTCTACAGAAGCGGCCCCGGCCTTTGATTAATGGTACTCACCAGAAGCGGCCCCGGCCTTTTGTTAATAGTACTCACCAGAAGGGGCCCCGGCCTTTTGTTAATAGTACTCACCAGAAGTGGCCCCGGTCTTTTGTAAATATTTGTGACCAGAAGCGGCCCCGGGCTTTTGGTAATACTACTCACCAGAAGCTGCCCCGGCCTTTTGTTAATAGCACTCACCAGAAGCGACCCCGGCAATTTAGTAATAGTACTGACCATAAGTGGACTCGCCCTTTTGTTAATAGTACTCACCAGATGAGAATCCGGCCTTATGTTGATAGTACTCACCAGAAGCGGCCCCGGCCTTATGTTGATAGTACTCACCAGAAGCAGCCCCGGCCTTTTGTTAATAGTACTCACCAGAAGCGGCCCCTACTTTTGTTACTAGTACTCTACAGAAGCGGCCCCGGCCTTTTGTTAATAGTAATCACCAGAATGGGCCCCGGCCTTTTGTTAATAGTACTCACCAGAAGCGGCCCCGGCCTTTTGTTAATATTACACACCAGAAGGGGCCCCGGCCTTGTGTTAATAGTACTCAGCAGAAGCGGCCCCGACCTTTTCTTAATAGTACACACCAGAAGCGGCCCCGGCCTTTTGTTAATAGTGCTCAGCAGAAGCGGCCCCGGCCTTTTGGGAATAGTACTCACCAGAAGTGGCCCCGGCCTTTTGGTAATAGTACCGACCAGTAGCGGCCCCAGCATTTTGGTAATAGTACTGACCAGAAGCGGCCCAGGCCTTTTAAAAATAGTACTCACCAGAAGCGGCCCCGGCCTTTTGGTAATAGTACTCACCAGAAGCGGACCCGGCCTTTTTGTAATAGTACTCACCAGAAGCGGCCCCGAACTTTTGTTGTTAGTACTCACCAAAAGCGGCCCCAGTCTTTTGGTAATAGAATTAACCTAAAGCGGCCCCGGCATTTGGTAATAGTAGTCAGCAGAAGTGGTCCCTGCCGTTTGGTAATAGTACTCACCAGAAGAGGCCCCGGCCTTTTGGTAATAGTACTTACCAAAAGCGGCCCCGACCTTTTGTTAATAGTACTGACCAGAGGCGGCCTCGACCTTTTGGTAATAGTACTCACCAGGAGCGGACCTGGCCTTATGGTAATAGTACTGACCAGAAGTGGCCCCGGCTTTTTGTTAACAGTACTCACCAGAAGCGGCCCCGGCCTTTTGGTAATAGTGCTCAGCAGAAGCGGCCCCGGCTTTTTGTTAATAGTACTCACCAGAAGAGGCCCCGGCCTTTTATTAATAGTACTGACCAGAAGAGGTCTCGGATTTTGGTAATAGTACTCACAAGAAGCGGCCCCGGCCTTTTGTTATAAGTAGTCACCATAAGCGGCCTCGGCCTTTTGGTAATAGTACTCACCAGAAGCGGACTTTGCCTTTTGTTAATAGTACTCACCAGAAGCTGCCCCGGCATTTTGGTAATAGTACTCATCAGAGACGGCCCCGGCCTATTGTTAATAGTACTCACCAGAAGCGGCCTTGGCCTTTTGTTAATAGTACTCACCAGAATGGGCCACAGCCTTTTGTTAATAGTACTCACCAGAAGCGGCCCCGGCCTTTTGTTAATGGTACTCACCAGAAGCGGCCCCAACCTTTTGTTAATAGTACTCACCAGAAGCGGCCCCGGCCTTTTTTTAATAGTATTCACCAGAAGTGGGCCCGGCCTTTTGTGTATAATACTCACCAGAAGCGGCTTCGGCCTTTTGGTAATAGTACTCACCAGAAGCTGTCTCGGTTTTTTGTTAATATTACTCACCAGAACCGCCGCAGGCTTATGTTGATAGTTCTCACCAGAAGCGGCCCCGGCCTTTTGTTAGTAGTATTCACCAGAAGCGGCCTCTACTTTTGTTAATAGTACTCACCAGAAGCGGCCCCGGCCTTTTGTTAATAGTACTCACCTGAAGTGGCCCCAGCCTTTTGTTAATATTTGTTACCAGAAGCGGCCCCGGGCTTTTGGTAATATTACTCCCCAGAAGCGGCCCCGGCCTTTTGTTAATAGTACTCACCAGAAGCGACCCCGGCAATTTAGTAATAGTACTGACCATAAGTGGACCCGCCCTTTTGTTAATAGTACTCACCAGATGAGAATCCGGCCTTTTGTTAATAGTACTCGCCATATGCGGCCCCGCCCTTTTGTTAATAGTACTCACCAGAAGTAGACCCGGCCTTTTGTTAATAGTACTCACCAGAAGTGGACCCGACCTTTTGTTAATAGTACTCACCAGAAGTAGACCCGGCCTTTTGATAATAGTACTCACCAGATGTGAATCCGGCCTTTTGTTAATATTACTCGCCATATGCGGCCCCACCCTTTTGTTAATAGTACTCGCCATATGCGGCCCCACCCTTTTATTAATAGTACTCACCAGAAGTAGACCCGGCCTTTTGTTAATAGTACTCACCCGGAGTGACCCCGGCATTTTGTTAATAGTACTCACCAGAAGTGGACCCGGCCATTTGGTAATAGTAGTGACCAGAAGCGGCCCCGTTCTTTAGTTAATAGTACTGACCAGAAGCGGCCCCGGCCTTTTGGTAATAGTAATGACCAGAAGCGGCCCCGGCTTTTTGTTAATAGTACTCACCAGAAGCGGCCCCGACCTTTTGGTAACAGAACACACCAGAAGCGGCACCGGCCTTTTGGTAATAATACTCACCAGTAGTGGACCAGCCTTTTGTTAATAGTACTCACCAGAAGCGGCCCCGGTCTTTTGGTAATAGTACTCACCAGAAGCGGTCCCGGCCTTTTGTTAATATTCCTGACCAGAAGCGGCCCCGGCCTTTTGCAAATAGTACTCACCAAAAGCGGCCCCGGCCTTTTGTTAAAGGTACTCACCTGAAGCGACCCCGGTCCTTTAGTAATAGTTCTGGCCAGAAGTGGACCCGGCCTTTTGTTAACAGTGCTCACCAGATGTGGATCCGGCCTTTTGTTAATAGTACTCACCATAAAAGGCCCCGGCCTTTTGTTACTAGTACTCACCAGTAGTGGACCCGGCCTTTTGTTAATAGTGCTCGCAAGAAGTGGACCCGGCCTTTTGTTAATAGTACTGACCAGAAGCGGCCCCGGCATTTTGTTAATAGTACTTACCAGAAGCGGCCTCGGCCTTTTGTCAATAGTACTCAGCAGAAGTGGCCGCCGCCTTTAGTTAATAGTGCTCACAAGAAGTGGAAACGGGCTTATGTTAATAGTACTGACCAGACGCGGCCCCGGCATTTTGTTAATAGTCCTGACCAGAAGCGGCTGCGGTCTTTCGGTAATAGTACCGACCAGTAGCGGCCCCGGCCTTTTGGTAATAGTACTGACGAGAAGCGGCCCCGGCCTTTTGGTTATAGTACTGAAAGGAGGCCGCCCCGGCCTTTTGGTACAAGTACTGACCAGAAGCGGCCCCGGCCTTTTGGTAATAGTACTCACCATAAGCGGCCCCGTCCTTTTGGTAATAGAACTGACCAGAAGCGGTCCCTGCCTTTTGTCAATAGTACTCACCAGAAGTGGCCCCGTGCTTTAGGTAATAGTACTGACCAGAAGCGGCTCCGGCCTTTTGCTAATAGTACCGACCAGTATCGGCCCCGCCCTTTTGGTAATAGTACTGACCAGAAGCGGCCCCGGCCTTTTGTAAATAGTACTCACCAGAATCGGCCCCAGCCTTTTTTAATAGTACTCACGAGAAGCGGCCCCAGCCTTTTTTTAATAGTACTCACCAGAACCGGCCCCAGCCTTTTTTTAATAGTACTGACCAGAAGCGGCCTCGGCCTTTTGGTAATAGTACTCACCAGAAGAGACCTCGGCCTTTTGATAATAGTACTCACCAGAACCGCCTCCAGGCTTTTGTTGATAGTACTCACCAGAAGCGGCCCCAGCCTTTTGTTAATGCTACTCACCAGAAGCGGCCCCTACTTTTGTTAATAGTACTCCCCAGAAGCGGCCCCGGCCTTTTGTTAATAGTACTCACCAGAAGCGGCCCCGGCCTTTTGTTAAAGACACCCACCAGAAGCGGCCCCGGCCTTTTGTTAATAGTAATCACCAGAATCGGCCCCGGCCTTTTGTTAATAGTACTCACCAGAAGCAGCCCCGGCCTTTTGTTAATATTACGCACCAGAAGGGTCGCGGCCTTTTGTTAATAGTACTCACCAGAAGCGGCCCCGACCTTTTCTTAATAGTACTCACCAGAAGCGGCTCCGGCCTTTTGTTAATAGTACTCAGCAGAAGCGGCCCCGGGCTTTTGGGAATAGTACTCACCAGAAGTGGCCCCGGCCTTTTGTTAATAGTACTCACCAGAAGCGGCCTCGGCCTTTTGGTAATTGTACTGACCAGAAGCGGCCCGGACCTTTTGGTAATAGTACTAACCAGAAGCGGCCCCGACCTTTTGGTAATAGTACTCACCAGAAGCAGCCCAAGCCTTTTGGTAATAGTACCCACCGTTAGCGGCTCCGGCCTTTTGTTAATAGTACCCACCAGTAGCGGCCCCGGCCTTTTAGTAATAGTACCGACCATTAGCGGCGCCAGCCTTTTTGTAATAGTACTGATCATAAACGGCTCCGGCCTTTTGGTAAAGGCACTTATCAGTGGCGGCCCGGGCCTTTTGGTAATAGTACTGATCAGAAACGGCTCCGGCCTTTTGATAATAGCACTTATCAGTAGCGGCCCGGGCCTTTTGATATTAGTATTAATCAATTGCGGCCCAGGCGTTTTGGTAATAATATTGACTAGTGACGGCCCCGGCCTTTAGATCATAGTACTGACTAATGGCAGCCCCAGCCTTTTGATAATATTATTGAGTAGTGGCGGCCCCGGCATTTTGGTAACATTATTGACTAATGGCGGCCCCGCCCTTTTGGTTATAGTATTGCTCAGGAGCGGACCCTGCCTTTTGGTAATGGCACTGACCAGCGGTGGCCACGGCCGTTTGGCAATAGTACTCACCAGATGCGGCCCCGGCCTATTTTTAATTGCACTCACCGGAAGCGGCCCCGGCCTTTTGGTAATTGTACTCACCAGAAGCGGCCTCGGCCTATTGGTAACTGCACTCGCCTGAAGCGACCCCTTCCCTTATTAATAGTACTCACCAGAAGCGGTCCAGGCCTGTTGTTAATAATACTCACCAGAAGCGGCCCCGGCCTTTAATTAATTGAACTCACCAGAAGCGGCCCCGACCTTTTGGTAATTTACTCACCAGAAGCGGCTGCGGCCGTTAATAGTACTCACCAGAAGCGACCCCTGCCTTTTGTTAATAGTACTCACCAGAAGCGGTCCCGGCCTATTGGTAACTGCACTCGCCTGAAGCGGCCCCTTCCCTTATTAATAGTACTCACCAGAAACGGGCCAGGCCTGTTGTTAATAATACTCACCAGAAGCGGCCCCGGCCTTTAATTAATTGAACTCACCAGAAGCGGCCCCGACCTTTTGGTAATTGTACTCACCAGAAGCGGCTGCTGCCTTTTGGTAATAGTACTCACCAGAAGCGGCCCCGGCCTTTTGGTGATAGTACTGACCAGAAGCGGCCCCGGCCTTTTGTTAATAGTACTCACCAGAAGCGGCCCCGGCCTTTTGTTAATAGTACTCACCAGAAGCGGCCCCGGCCTTATGGTAATAGTACTCACCAGAAGCAACCGCGGCCTTTTGTGAATGGTTCTGACCAGAAGCGACCCCGACCTTTTGGTAATAGTACTCACCAGAAGCGGCTCCGACCTTTTGGTAATAGTACTCACCAGAAGCGGCCCCGGCCTTTTGGTAATAGTACCGACCAGTTGCGGCCCCGGCCTTTTGGTAATAGTACTGAACAGAAGCAGCCCCGGCTTTTGTTAATAGTAATGACCAGAAGCGGCTCCGACCTTTTGGTAATAGTACTCACCAGAAGCGGCCCCGGCCTTTTGGTAATAGCACAGACCAGATGCGGCCCCGGCCTTTTGGTAATAGTACTGACCAGAAGCGGCCCCGGCCTTTTGGTAATAGCACCGACCAATAGCAGCCCCGGCCTTTTGGTAATAGTACTGACAGGAAGCGTCCCCGGCCTTTTAAAAATAATACTCACCAGAAGCGGCCCCGGCCTTTTGGTAATAGTACTCACCAGTAGCGGACCCGGCCTTTTTGTAATAGTACTCACCAGAAGCGGCCCCGGTCTTTTGTTAATAGTACTCACCAGAAGCGGCCCCGGCCTTTTGGTAATAGTATTAACCAAAAGCGGCCCTGGCTTTGTGGTAATAGTACTCAGCAGTAGTGGACCCTGTGGTTTGGTAATAGTACTCACCAGAAGCGGACCCGGCCTTTTGGTAAAAGTACAGACCAAAAGCGGCCCCGACCTTTTGGTAATAGTACTGACCAGAGGCGGCCCCGACCTTTTGGTAGTAGCACTGACCAGAAGCGGCCCCGACCTTTTGGTAATAGTACTCTCCAGAATCGGCCCCGGTCTTTTGGTAATAGTGCTCACCAGAAGCGGCCCCGACCTTTTGGTAATAGTACTCACCATAAGCGGCCCGGCTTTTTGTTAATAGTACTCACCAGAAGCGGCACCGGCCTTTTGTTAATAGTAATGACCAGAAGCGGTCTCGGATTTTGGTAATAGTACTCACCAGAAGCAGCCCTGGCCTTTTGTTAATAGTAGTCACCAGAAGCGGCCTCGGCCTTTTGGAAATAGTACTCACCAGAAAGGGCCCCGGCCTTTTGGTAATAGTACTCACCAGAAGCGGCCCCGGCCTTTTGTTAATAATACTCACCAGAAGCGGCCTCGGCCTTTTGGTAATAGTACTCACCAGAAGCGGCGTCGGCCTTTTGTTAATAGTACTCACCAGAATCGGCCCCAGCCTTTTGTTAATAGTACTCACCAGAAGCGGCCCCGGCATTTTGTTAATGGTACTCACCAGATGCGGCCCCAGCCTTTTGTTAATAGTACTCACCAGAAGCGGCCCCGGACTTTTTTTAATAGTACTCACCAGAAGTGGCCCCTGCCTTTTGTTAATAGTACTCACCATAAACGGCCGCGGCCTCTTGGTAATAGTACTCACCAGAAGCGGCCTCGGCCTTTTGTTAATAGTACTCACCAGAACCGCCCCCAGGCTTTTGTTAATAGTACTGACCAGAACCGCCACCAGGCTCTTGTTAATAGTACTCACCAGAAGCGGCCCCGGCCTTTTGTTGATAGTACTCACCAGAAGCGGCCACGGCCTTTTGGTAATAGTACTGCCCAGAAGCGGCCCGGACCTTTTGGTAATAGTACTGACCAGAAGCGGCCCCGACCTTTTGGTAATAGTACTCACCAGAAGCGGCCCCGGCCTTTTGGTAATAGTACTGTCCAGAAGCGGCCGCGGCCTTTTGGTAATAGTACTCACCAGAAGTGGCCCCGGCCTTTTTTTAATAGGACTCACCAGAAGTGGCCTCGGCCTTTTGTTAGTTATACTCACCAGAAGCGGCCTCGGCCTTTTGGTAATAGTACTCACCAGAAGCGGCCTCGGCCTTTTGTTAATAGTACCCACCATATTCGCCCCGGGCTTTTGTTAATAGTACTCACCAGAAGCGGCCCCGGCCTTTTGTTAATGATACACACCAGAAGCGGCTCGGGCCTTTTTTTAATAGTACTCACCAGAAGCGGCCCCGACCTTTTGTTAATAGTACTTACCAGAAATGGCCTCGGCCTTTTGTTAAAAATACTCACCAGAATCGCCCCCGGCCTTTTGGTAATAGTACTGACCAGAAACGACCCCGACCTTTTGGTAATAGTACTCACCAGAAGCGGCCCCGGCGTTTTGCTGATAGTACTGACCAGAAGCGGCCCCAGCCTTTTGGTAATAGTACTGAACAGAAGCTGCCCCGGCCTTTTGTTAATAGTAATGACCAGAAGCGTTTCCGACCGTTTGGTAATTGTACTCACCAGAAGCGCCCACGGCCTTTTGGTAATAGTACCGTCCAGTAGCGGCCCCGGCCTTTTGGTAATAGTACTGACCAGAAGCGGCCACGGCCTTTAGTACTCACCAGAAGTGGACCCGGCCTTTGTGTAATAGTACTCACCAGAAGCGGCGCCGGCCTTTTGGTGGTAGTACTGACCAGAAGCGGCCCCGGCCTTTTGTTAATAGTACTCACCAGAAGCGGCCCCGGCCTTATGGTAATAGTACTCACCAGAAGCCGCCCCGGCCTTTTGTGAATGGTTCTGACCAGAAGCGACCCCGACCTTTTGGTAATAGTACTCAACAGAAGCGGCTCCGACCTTTTGGTAATAGTACTTGCCAGAAGCGGCCCCGGCCTTTTGGTAATGGTACCGACCAGTAGCGGCCCCGGCCTTTTGGAAATAGTACTGACCAGAAGCGGCCCCGGCCTTTTTGTAATAGTACTGGACATAAGCAGCCCCGGCCTTTTGGTAATAGTACTGACCAGAAGCGGCCCCGGCCTTTTAAAAATAATACTCACCGGAAGCGGCCCAGGCCTTTTGGTAATAGTACTCACCAGAAGCGTACCCGGCCTTTTTGTAATAGTACTCACCAGAAGCGGCCCCGGACTTTTGTTAATAGTACTCACCAGAAGCGGCCCCGGCCTTTTGGTAATAGTATTAACCAAAAGCGGCCCCGGCTTTTTGGTAATAGTACTCAGCAGTAGTGGTCCCTGTTGTTTGATAATAGTACTCGCCAGAAGCGGCCCCGGCCTTTTGGTAAAAGTACTGACCAAAAGCGGCCCCGACCATTTGGTAATAGTACTGACCAGAAGCGGCCCCGACCTTTTGGTAATAGTACTCTCCAGAAGCGGCCCCGGCCTTTTGGTAATAGTGCTCACCAGAAGCGGCCCCAGCCTTTTGTTAATAGTACTCACCTGAAGCGGCCCCGGGCTTTTGTTAATGGTACTCACCAGAAAAGGCCCCATCCTTTTGTTAATAGTACTCACCAGAAGCGGCCCCGGCCTTTTTTTAATAGTACTCACCAGAAGTGGCCCCGGCCTTTTGTGTATTATACTCACCAGAAGAGGCTTCGGCCTTTTGGTAGTAGTACTCACCAGAAGCTGCCTCGTCCTTTTGTTAATAGTACTCCCCAGAAACGCCCCCAGGCTTTTGTTAATAGTACTCACCAGAAGTGGCCCCGGCCTTTTGTTGATAGTACTCTCCAGAAGCGGCCCCGGCCTTTGATTAATGATACTCACCAGAAGCGGCCCCGGCCTTTTGTTAATAGTACTCACCAGAAGGGGCCCCGGCCTTTTGTTAATAGTACTCACCAGAAGTGGCCCCGGTCTTTTGTAAATATTTGTGACCAGAAGCGGCCCCGGGCTTTTGGTAATACTACTCACCAGAAGCGGCCCCGGCCTTTTGTTAATAGTACTCACCAGAAGCGACCCCGGCAATTTAGTAATAGTACTGACCATAAGTGGACTCGCCCTTTTGTTAATAGTACTCACCAGATGAGAATCCGGCCTTTTGTTAATAGTACTCGCCATATGCGGCTCCGCCCTTTTGTTAATAGTACTCACCAGAAGTGGACCCGACCTTTTGTTAATAGTACTCACCAGAAGTGAAGCCGGCATTTTGTTAATAGTACTCACCAGAAGTGGACCCGGCCTTTTGGTAATAGTACTGACCAGAAGCGGCCCCGTTGTTTAGTTAATAGTACTGACCAGAAGCGGCCCCGGCCTTTTGTTAATAGTACTCACCAGAAGCGGCCCCGACCTTTTGGTAACAGTACTCACCAGAAGCGGCACCGGCTTTTTGTAATAATACTCACCAGAAGTGGACCAGCCTTTTGTTAATAGTACTCACCGGAAACGGCCCCGGTCTTTTGGTAATAGTACTCACCAGAATCGGCCCCGGCCTTTTGCAAATAGTACTCACCAAAAGCGGACCCGGCCTTTTGTTAAAGGTGCTCACCAGAAGATACCCCGGTCCTTTAGTAATAGTACTGGCCAGAAGTGGACCCGGCCTTTTGTTAACAATACTCACCAGATGTGGATCCGGCGTTTTGTTAATAGTACTCACCATAAAAGGCCCCGGCCTTTTGTTACTAGTACTCACCAGAAGTGGACCCGGCCTTTTGTTAATAGTGCTCGCAAGAAGTGGATCCAGCCTTTTGTTAATAGTGCTCACAAAAAGTGGACACGGGCTTTTGTTAATAGTACTGACCAGAAGCGGCCCCGGCATTTTGTTAATAGTACTGACCAGAAGCGGCTCCGGCCTTTTGGTAATAGTACCGACCAGTAGCGGTCCCGGCCTTTTGGTAATAGTACTGACCACAAGCGGCCCCGGCCTTTTGGAAATAGTACTGACCAGAAGCGGCTCCGGCCTTTTGGTAATAGTACTCACCAGAAGCGGCCCCGGTCTTTTGGTAATAGTACCGACCAGTATCGGCCCCGGCCTTTTGGTAATAGTACTGACCAGAAGCGGCCCCGGCCTTTTAAAAATAGAACTCACCAGAAGCGGCCGCGGCCTTTTAGTAATAGTACTCACCAGAAGCGGACCCGGCCTTTTTGTAATAGTACTCACCAGAAGCGGCCCCGGACTTTTGTTATTAGTATTCACCAGAAGCGGCCCCGGCCTTTTGGTAATAGTATTAACCAAAAGCTGCCCCGGCTTTTTGGTAATAGTACACAGCAGAAGTGGTCCCTGCCGTTTGGTAATAGTACTCAACAGAAGCTTCCCCGGCCTTTTGGTAATAGTACTGAACAATAGCGGCCCCGACCTTTTGGAAATTGTACTGACCAGTGGCGGCCCCCACCTTTTGGTAATAGTACTGACCAGAAGCGGCCCCAACCTTTTGGCAATAGTGCTCACCAGGAGCGGCCCCGGCCTTTTGGTATAAGTACTCAACAGAAGCGGCCCCTTCCTTCTGGTAATAGAACTCACCAGAAGCGACCCCGGTCTTTTGGTAATAGTACTCACCAGAAGTGGCCCCGGCCTTTTGGTAATAGTACTCACCATAAGCGGCCCCGGCATATTGTTAATAGTATTCACCAGAAGCGGCCCCGGCCTTTTGGTAATAGTACTCACAAGAAGCGGCCCCGGCATTTTGTTAAAAGTACTCACCAGAAGCGACCCCGTCCTTTTGTTAATAGTAGTCACGAGAAGCGGCCTCGGCCTTTTGGTAATAGTACTCACCAGAAGCGGACTCGGCCTTTTGTTAATAGTACTCACCAGAAGCGGCCCCGACCTTTTGGTAATAGTACTCACCAGAAAAGGCCTCGGCCTTTTGGTAATAGTTCTCACCAGAAGCGGCGTCGGCCTTTTCTTAACAGTACTCACCAGAATCGGCCCTAGCCTTTTGTTAATAGTACTCACCAGAAGCGGCCCCGGACTTATGTTAATGGTACTCACCAGAAGCGGCCCCAGCCTTTTTTTAATAGTACTCACCAGAAGCGGCCCCGGCCTTTTTTTTAATAGTACTCATCAGAAGTGGCCTCGGCCTTTTGTTAATTATACTCACCAGAAGCGGCCTCGGCCTTTTGGTAATAGTACTCACCAGAAGCGGCCTCGGCCTTTTGTTAATATTACTCACCAGAAGTGGCCCCGGCCTTATGTTGATAGTACTCACCAGGAGCGGCCCCGGCCTTATGTTGATAGTACTCACCAGAAGCGGCCCCGGCCTTTTGTTAATAGTACTCACCAGAAGAGGCCCCTACTTTTGTTACTAGTACTCTACAGAAGCGGCCCCGGCCTTTTGTTAATGGTAATCACCAGAATGGGCCCCGGCCTTTTGTTAATAGTACTCACCAGAAGCGGCCCCGGCCTTTTGTTAATATTACACACCAGAAGGGGCCCCGGCCTTTTGTTAATAGTACTCAGCAGAAGCGGCCCCGACCTTTTCTTAATAGTACACACCAGAAGCGGCCCCGGCCTTTTGTTAATAGTGCTCAGCAGAAGCGGCCCCGGCCTTTTGGGAATAGTACTCACCAGAAGTGGCCCCGGCCTTTTGGTAATAGTACCGACCAGTAGCGGCCCCAGCATTTTGGTAATAGTACTGACCAGAAGCGGCCCACGCCTTTTAAAAATAGTACTCACCAGAAGCGGCCCCGGCCTTTTGGTAATAGTACTCACCAGAAGCGGACCCGGCCTTTTTGTAATAGTACTCACCCGAAGCGGCCCCGAACTTTTGTTGTTAGTACTCACCAAAAGCGGCCCCGGCCTTTTGGTAATAGAATTAACCAAAAGCGGCCCCGGCATTTGGTAATAGTAGTCAGCAGAAGTGGTCCCTGCCGTTTGGTAATAGTACTCACCAGAAGAGGCCCCGGCCTTTTGGTAATAGTACTTACCAAAAGCGGCCCCGACCTTTTGTTAATAGTACTGACCAGAGGCGGCCTTGACCTTTTGGTAATAGGACTCACCAGGAGCGGACCTGGCCTTATGGTAATAGTACTGACCAGAAGTGGCCCCGGCTTTTTGTTAACAGTACTCACCAGAAGCGGCCCCGGCCTTTTGGTAATAGTGCTCAGCAAAAGCGGCCCCGGCTTTTTGTTAATAGTACTCACCAGAAGCGGCCCCGGCCTTTTATTAATAGTACTGACCAGAAGAGGTCTCGGATTTTGGTAATAGTACTCACCAGAAGCGGACTTTGCCTTTTGTTAATAGTACTCACCAGAAGCTGCCCCGGCATTTTGGTAATAGTACTCACCAGAGACGGCTCCGGCCTATTGTTAATAGTACTCACCAGAAGCGGCCTTGGCCTTTTGTTAATAGTATTCACCAGAATGGGCCCCAGCCTTTTGTTAATAGTACTCACCAGAAGCGGCCCCGGCCTTTTGTTAATGGTACTCACCAGAAGCGGCCCCAACCTTTTGTTAATAGTACTCACCAGAAGCGGCCCCGGCCTTTTTTTAATAGTATTCACCAGAAGTGGGCCCGGCCTTTTGTGTATAATACTCACCAGAAGCGGCTTCGGCCTTTTGGTAATAGTACTCACCAGAAGCTGCCTCGGTTTTTTGTTAATATTACTCACCAGAACCGCCCCAGGCTTATGTTGATAGTACTCACCAGAAGCGGCCCCGGCCTTTTGTTAGTAGTACTCACCAGAAGCGGCCCCTACTTTTGTTAATAGTACTCACCAGAAGCGGCCCCGGCCTTTTGTTAATAGTACTCACCTGAAGTGGCCCCAGCCTTTTGTTAATATTTGTTACCAGAAGCGGCCCCGGGCTTTTGGTAATATTACTCCCCAGAAGCGGCCCCGGCCTTTTGTTAATAGTACTCACCAGAAGCGACCCCGGCAATTTAGTAATAGTACTGACCATAAGTGGACCCGCCCTTTTGTTAATAGTACTCACCAGATGAGAATCCGGCCTTTTGTTAATAGTACTCGCCATATGCGGCCCCGCCCTTTTGTTAATAGTACTCACCAGAAGTAGACCCGGCCTTTTGTTAATAGTACTCACCAGAAGTGGACCCGACCTTTTGTTAATAGTACTCACCAGAAGTAGACCCGGCCTTTTGATAATAGTACTCACCAGATGCGAATCCGGCCTTTTGTTAATATTACTCGCCATATGCGGCCCCACCCTTTTGTTAATAGTACTCGCCATATGCGGCCCCACCCTTTTATTAATAGTACTCACCAGAAGTAGACCCGGCCTTTTGTTAATAGTACTCACCCGGAATGACCCCGGCATTTTGTTAATAGTACTCACCAGAAGTGGACCCGGCCATTTGGTAATAGTAGTGACCAGAAGCGGCCCCGTTCTTTAGTTAATAGTACTGACCAGAAGCGGCCCCGGCCTTTTGGTAATAGTACTGACCAGAAGCGGCCCCGGCTTTTTGTTAATAGTACTCACCAGAAGCGGCCCCGACCTTTTGGTAACAGAACACACCAGAAGCGGCACCGGCCTTTTGGTAATAATACTCACCAGAAGTGGACCAGCCTTTTGTTAATAGTACTCACCAGAAGCGGCCCCGGTCTTTTGGTAATAGTACTCACCAGAAGCGGTCCCGGCCTTTTGTTAATATTCCTGACCAGAAACGGCCCCGGCCTTTTGCATATAGTACTCACCAAAAGCGGCCCCGGCCTTTTCTTAAAGGTACTCACCTGAAGCGACCCGGTCCTTTAGTAATAGTACTGGCCAGAAGTGGACCCGGCCTTTTGTTAACAGTGCTCACCAGATGTGGATCCGGCCTTTTGTTAATAATACTCACCATAAAAGGCCCCGGCCTTTTGTTACTAGTACTCACCAGTAGTGGACCCGGCCTTTTGTTAATAGTGCTCGCAAGAAGTGGACCCGGCCTTTTGTTAATAGTACTGACCAGAAGCGGCCCCGGCATTTTGTTAATAGTACTCACCAGAAGCGGCCTCGGGCTTTTGTCAATAGTACTCAGCAGAAGTGGCCGCCGCCTTTAGTTAATAGTGCTCACAAGAAGTGGAAACGGGCTTATGTTAATAGTACTGACCAGAAGCGGCCCCGGCATTTTGTTAATAGTCCTGACCAGAAGCGGCTGCGGCCTTTTGGTAATAGTACCGACCAGTAGCGGACCCGGCCTTTTGGTAATAGTACTGACGAGAAGCGGCCCCGGCCTTTTGGTTATAACACTGAACAGAAGCCGCCCCGGCCTTTTGGTACAAGTACTGACCAGAAGCGGCCCCGGCCTTTTGGTAATAGTACTCACCATAAGCGGCCCCGTCCTTTTGGTAATAGTACTGACCAGAAGCGGTCCCTGCCTTTTGTCAATAGTACTCACCAGAAGTGGCCCCGTGCTTTAGGTAATAGTACTGACCAGAAGCGGCTCCGGCCTTTTGCTAATAGTACCGACCAGTAGCGGCCACGGCCTTTTGTTGATAGTAATGACATGAAGCGGCTCCGACCTTTTGGTAATAGTACTCACCAGAAGCGGCCCCGGCCTTTTGGTAATAGTACCGACCAGTATCGGCCCCGCCCTTTTGGTAATAGTACTGACCAGAAGCGGCCCCGGCCTTTTAAAAATAGTAATCACCAGAAGCGGCCCCGGCCTTTTAGTAATAGTACTCACCAGAAGCGGAATCGGCCTTTTTGTATTAGTACGCAGCAGAAGTGGTCCCTGCCGTTTGGTAATAGTACTCAACAGAAGCGGCCCCGGCCTTTTGGTAATAGTACTGAACAAAAGCGGCCCCGACCTTTTGGTAATTGTACTGAGCAGAGGCGGCCCCGACCTTTTGGTAATAGTACTGACCAGAAGCGGCCCCGACCTTTTGGTAATAGTACTCACCAGAAGTGGCCCCGGCCTTATTTAATAGTACTCACCAGAAGCCGTCCCGGCCTTTTGGTAATAGTACTCACCAGAAGCGGCCCCGGCCTATTGTTAATAGTACTCACCAGAAGCGGCCTCGGCCTTTTGGTAATAGTTCTCACCAGAAGCGGCGTCGGCCTTTTGTAAATAGTACTCACCAGAATCGACCCCAGCCTTTTTTAATAGTACTCACGAGAAGCGGCCCCGGCCTTTTGGTAAAAGTACTGACCAAAAGCGGCCCCGACCATTTGGTAATAGTACTGACCAGAAGCGGCCCCGACCTTTTGGTAATAGTACTCTCCAGAAGCGGCCCCGGCCTTTTGGTAATAGTGCTCACCAGAAGCGGCCCCAGCCTTTTGTTAATAGTACTCACCTGAAGCGGCCCCGGGCTTTTGTTAATGGTACTCACCAGAAAAGGCCCCATCCTTTTGTTAATAGTACTCACCAGAAGCGGCCCCGGCCTTATTTTAATAGTACTCACCAGAAGTGGCCCCGGCCTTTTGTGTATTATACTCACCAGAAGAGGCTTCGGCCTTTTGGTAGTAGTACTCACCAGAAGCTGCCTCGTCCTTTTGTTAATAGTACTCCCCAGAATCGCCCCCAGGCTTTTGTTAATAGTACTCACCAGATGCGGCCCCGGCCTTTTCTTGATAGTACTCTCGAGAAGCGGCCCCGGCCTTTGATTAATGGTACTCACCAAAAGCGGCCCCGGCCTTTTGTTAATAGTACTCACCAGAAGGGGCCCCGGCCTTATGTTAATAGTACTCACCAGAAGTTGCCCCGGTCTTTTGTAAATATTTGTGACCAGAAGCGGCCCCGGGCTTTTGGTAATACTACTCACCAGAAGCGGCCCCGGCCTTTTGTTAATAGTACTCACCAGAAGCGACCCCGTCAATTTAGTAATAGTACTGACCATAAGTGGACTCGCCCTTTTGTTAATAGTACTCACCAGATGAGAATCCGGCCTTTTGTTAATAGTACTCGCCATATGCAGCTCCGCCCTTTTGTTAATAGTACTCACCAGAAGTGGACCCGACCTTTTGTTAATAGTACTCACCAGAAGTGAAGCCGGCATTTTGTTAATAGTACTCACCAGAAGTGGACCCGGCCTTTTGGTAATAGTACTGACCAGAAGCGGCCCCGTTGTTTAGTTAATAGTACTGACCAGAAGCGGCCCCGGCCTTTTGTTAATAGTACTCACCAGAAGCGGCCCCGACCTTTTGGTAACAGTACTCACCAGAAGCGGCACCGGCCTTTTTGTAATAATACTCACCAGAAGTGGACCAGCCTTTTGTTAATAGTACTCACCGGAAACGGCCCCGGTCTTTTGGTAATAGTACTCACCAGAATCGGCCCCGGCCTTTTGCAAATAGTACTCACCAAAAGCGGACCCGGCCTTTTGTTAAAGGTGCTCACCAGAAGATACCCCGGTCCTTTAGTAATAGTACTGGCCAGAAGTGGACCCGGCCTTTTGTTAACAATACTCACCAGATGTGGATCCGGCGTTTTGTTAATAGTACTCACCATAAAAGGCCCCGGCCTTTTGTTACTAGTACTCACCAGAAGTGAACCCGGCCTTTTGTTAATAGTGCTCGCAAGAAGTGGATCCAGCTTTTTGTTAATAGTGCTCACAAAAAGTGGGCACGGGCTTTTGTTAATAGTACTGACCAGAAGCGGCCCCGGCATTTTGTTAATAGTACTGACCAGAAGCGGCTCCGGCCTTTTGGTAATAGTACCGACCAGTAGCGGCCCCGGCCTTTTGGTAATAGTACTGACCAGAAGCGGCCCCGGCCTTTTGGTAATAGTACTCAACAGAAGCGGCCCCGGCCTTTTGGTAATAGTACTGACCACAAGCGGCCCCGGCCTTTTGGAAATAGTACTGACCAGAAGCGGCTCCGGCCTTTTGGTAATAGTACTCACCAGAAGCGGCCCCGGTCTTTTGGTAATAGTACCGACCAGTATCGGCCCCGGCATTTTGGTAATAGTACTGACCAGAAGCGGCCCCGGCCTTTTAAAAATAGAACTCACCAGAAGCGGCCGCGGCCTTTTAGTAATAGTACTCACCAGAAGCGGACCCGGTCTTTTTGTAATAGTACTCACCAGAAGCGGCCCAGGACTTTTGTTATTAGTACTCACCAGAAGCGGCCCCGGCCTTTTGGTAATAGTATTAACCAAAAGCTGCCCCGGCTTTTTGGTAATAGTACACAGCAGAAGTGGTCCCTGCCGTTTGGTAATAGTACTCAACAGAAGCGGCCCTGGCCTTTTGGTAATAGTACTGAACAATAGCGGCCCCGACCTTTTGGAAATTGTACTGACCAGTGGCGGCCCCCACCTTTTGGTAATAGTACTGACCAGAAGCGGCCCCAACCTTTTGGCAATAGTGCTCACCAGGAGCGGCCCCGGCCTTTTGGTATAAGTACTCAACAGAAGCGGCCCCTTCCTTCTGGTAATAGAACTCACCAGAAGCGACCCCGGTCTTTTGGTAATAGTACTCACCAGAAGTGGCCCCGGCCTTTTGGTAATAGTACTCACCATAAGCGGCCCCGGCATATTGTTAATAGTATTCACCAGAAGCGGCCCCGGCCTTTTGGTAATAGTACTCACAAGAAGCGGCCCCGGCATTTTGTTAATAGTACTCACCAGAAGCGACCCCGTCCTTTTGTTAATAGTAGTCACCAGAAGCGGCCTCGGCCTTTTGGTAATAGTACTCACCAGAAGCGGACTCGGCCTTTTGTTAATAGTACTCACCAGAAGCGGCCCCGACCTTTTGGTAATAGTACTCACCAGAAACGGCCTCGGCCTTTTGGTAATAGTTCTCACCAGAAGCGGCGTCGGCCTTTTCTTAACAGTACTCACCAGAATCGGCCCTAGCCTTTTGTTAATAGTACTCACCAGAAGCGGCCCCGGCCTTATGTTAATGGTACTCACCAGAAGCGGCCCCAGCCTTTTTTTAATAGTACTCACCAGAAGCGGCCCCGGCCTTTTTTTTTAATAGTACTCATCAGAAGTGGCCTCGGCCTTTTGTTAATTATACTCACCAGAAGCGGCCTCGGCCTTTTGGTAATAGTACTCACCAGAAGCGGCCTCGGCCTTTTGTTAATATTACTCACCAGAAGTGGCCCCGGCCTTATGTTGATAGTACTCACCAGAAGCGGCCCCGGCCTTATGTTGATAGTACTCACCAGAAGCGGCCCCGGCCTTTTGTTAATAGTACTCACCAGAAGCGGCCCCTACTTTTGTTACTAGTACTCTACAGAAGCGGCCCCGGCCTTTTGTTAATGGTAATCACCAGAATGGGCCCCGGCCTTTTGTTAATAGTACTCACCAGAAGCGGCCCCGGCCTTTTGTTAATATTACACACCAGAAGGGGCCCCGGCCTTTTGTTAATAGTACTCAGCAGAAGCGGCCCCGACCTTTTCTTAATAGTACACACCAGAAGCGGCCACGGCCTTTTATTAATAGTGCTCAGCAGAAGCGGCCCCGGCCTTTTGGGAATAGTACTCACCAGAAGTGGCCCCGGCCTTTTGGTAATAGTACCGACCAGTAGCGGCCCCAGCATTTTGGTAATAGTACTGACCAGAAGCGGCCCAGGCCTTTTAAAAATAGTACTCACCAGAAGCGGCCCCGGCCTTTTGGTAATAGTACTCACCAGAAGCGGACCCGGCCTTTTTGTAATAGTACTCACCAGAAGCGGCCCCGAACTTTTGTTGTTAGTACTCACCAAAAGCGGCCCCGGCCTTTTGGTAATAGAATTAACCAAAAGCGGCCCCGGCATTTGGTAATAGTAGTCAGCAGAAGTGGTCCCTGCCGTTTGGTAATAGTACTCACCAGAAGAGGCCCCGGCCTTTTGGTAATAGTACTTACCAAAAGCGGCCCCGACCTTTTGTTAATAGTACTGACCAGAGGCGGCCTCGACCTTTTGGTAATAGTACTCACCAGGAGCGGACCTGGCCTTATGGTAATAGTACTGACCAGAAGTGGCCCCGGCTTTTTGTTAACAGTACTCACCAGAAGCGGCCCCGGCCTTTTGCTAATAGTGCTCAGCAAAAGCGGCCCCGGCTTTTTGTTAATAGTACTCACCAGAAGCGGCCCCGGCCTTTTATTAATAGTACTGACCAGAAGAGGTCTCGGATTTTGGTAATAGTACTCACCAGAAGCGGCCCCGGCCTTTTGTTATAAGTAGTCACCATAAGCGGCCTCGGCCTTTTGGTAATAGTACTCACCAGAAGCGGACTTTGCCTTTTGTTAATAGTACTCACCAGAAGCTGCCCCGGCATTTTGGTAATAGTACTCACCAGAGACGGCCCCGGCCTATTGTTAATAGTACTCACCAGAAGCGGCCTTGGCCTTTTGTTAATAGTACTCACCAGAATGGGCCCCAGCCTTTTGTTAATAGTACTCACCAGAAGCGGCCCCGGCCTTTTGTTAATGGTACTCACCAGAAGCGGCCCCAACCTTTTGTTAATAGTACTCACCAGAAGCGGCCCCGGCCTTTTTTTAATAGTATTCACCAGAAGTGGGCCCGGCCTTTTGTGTATAATACTCACCAGAAGCGGCTTCGGCCTTTTGGTAATAGTACTCACCAGAAGCTGCCTCGGTTTTTTGTTAATATTACTCACCAGAACCGCCCCAGGCTTATGTTGATAGTACTCACCAGAAGCGGCCCCGGCCTTTTGTTAGTAGTACTCACCAGAAGCGGCCCCTACTTTTGTTAATAGTACTCACCAGAAGCGGCCCCGGCCTTTTGTTAATAGTACTCACCTGAAGTGGCCCCAGCCTTTTGTTAATATTTGTTACCAGAAGCGGCCCCGGGCTTTTGGTAATATTACTCCCCAGAAGCGGCCCCGGCCTTTTGTTAATAGTACTCACCAGAAGCGACCCCGGCAATTTAGTAATAGTACTGACCATAAGTGGACCCGCCCTTTTGTTAATAGTACTCACCAGATGAGAATCCGGCCTTTTGTTAATAGTACTCGCCATATGCGGCCCCGCCCTTTTGTTAATAGTACTCACCAGAAGTAGACCCGGCCTTTTGTTAATAGTACTCACCAGAAGTGGAGCCGACCTTTTGTTAATAGTACTCACCAGAAGTAGACCCGGCCTTTTGATAACAGTTCTCACCAGATGCGAATCCGGCCTTTTGTTAATATTACTCGCCATATGCGGCCCCACCCTTTTGTTAATAGTACTCGCCATATGCGGCCCCACCCTTTTATTAATAGTACTCACCAGAAGTAGACCCGGCCTTTTGTTAATAGTACTCACCCGGAGTGACCCCGGCATTTTGTTAATAGTACTCACCAGAAGTGGACCCGGCCATTTGGTAATAGTAGTGACCAGAAGCGGCCCCGTTCTTTAGTTAATAGTACTGACCAGAAGCGGCCCCGGCCTTTTGGTAATAGTACTGACCAGAAGCGGCCCCGGCTTTTTGTTAATAGTACTCACCAGAAGCGGCCCCGACCTTTTGGTAAAAGAACACACCAGAAGCGGCACCGGCCTTTTGGTAATAATACTCACCAGAAGTGGACCAGCCTTTTGTTAATAGTACTCACCAGAAGCGGCCCCGGTCTTTTGGTAATAGTACTCACCAGAAGCGGTCCCGGCCTTTTGTTAATATTCCTGACCAGAAACGGCCCCGGCCTTTTGCAAATAGTACTCACCAAAGCGGCCCCGGCCTTTTGTTAAAGGTACTCACCTGAAGCGACCCCGGTCCTTTAGTAATAGTACTGGCCAGAAGTGGACCCGGCCTTTTGTTAACAGTGCTCACCAGATGTGGATCCGGCCTTTTGTTAATAGTACTCACCATAAAAGGCCCCGGCCTTTTGTTACTAGTACTCACCAGTAGTGGACCCGGCCTTTTGTTAATAGTGCTCGCAAGAAGTGGACCCGGCCTTTTGTTAATAGTACTGACCAGAAGCGGCCCCGGCATTTTGTTAATAGTACTCACCAGAAGCGGCCTCGGGCTTTTGTCAATAGTACTCAGCAGAAGTGGCCGCCGCCTTTAGTTAATAGTGCTCACAAGAAGTGGAAACGGGCTTATGTTAATAGTACTGACCAGAAGCGGCCCCGGCATTTTGTTAATAGTCCTGACCAGAAGCGGCTGCGGCCTTTTGGTAATAGTACCGACCAGTAGCGGCCCCGGCCTTTTGGCAATAGTACTGACGAGAAGCGGCCCCGGCCTTTTGGTTATAGTACTGAACAGAAGCCGCCCCGGCCTTTTGGTACAAGTACTGACCAGAAGCGGCCCCGGCCTTTTGGTAATAGTACTCACCATAAGCGGCCCCGTCCTTTTGGTAATAGTACTGACCAGAAGCGGTCCCTGCCTTTTGTCAATAGTACTCACCAGAAGTGGCCCCGTGCTTTAGGTAATAGTACTGACCAGAAGCGGCTCCGGCCTTTTGCTAATAGTACCGACCAGTAGCGGCCACGGCCTTTTATTGATAGTAATGACATGAAGCGGCTCCGACCTTTTGGTAATAGTACTCACCAGAAGCGGCCCCGGCCTTTTGGTAGTAGTACCGACCAGTATCGGCCCCGCCCTTTTGGTAATAGTACTGACCAGAAGCGGCCCCGGCCTTTTAAAAATAGTAATCACCAGAAGCGGCCCCGGCCTTTTAGTAATAGTACTCACCAGAAGCGGAATCGGCCTTTTTGTAATAGTACGCAGCAGAAGTGGTCCCTGCCGTTTGGTAATAGTACTCAACAGAAGCGGCCCCGGCCTTTTGGTAATAGTACTGAACAAAAGCGGCCCCGACCTTTTGGTAATTGTACTGAGCAGAGGCGGCCCCGACCTTTTGGTAATAGTACTGACCAGAAGCGGCCCCGACCTTTTGGTAATAGTACTCACCAGAAGTGGCCCCGGCCTTATTTAATAGTACTCACCAGAAGCCGTCCCGGCCTTTTGGTAATAGTACTCACCAGAAGCGGCCCCGGCCTATTGTTAATAGTACTCACCAGAAGCGGCCTCGGCCTTTTGGTAATAGTTCTCACCAGAAGCGGCGTCGGCCTTTTGTAAATAGTACTCACCAGAATCGGCCCCAGCCTTTTTTAATAGTACTCACGAGAAGCGGCCCCGGCCTTTTGTTAATGGTACTCACCAGAAGTGGCCCCAGCCTTTTTTTAATAGTACTGACCAGAAGCGGCCTCGGCCTTTTGGTAATAGTACTCACCAGAAGCGACCTCGGCCTTTTGATAATAGTACTCACCAGAACCGCCTCCAGGCTTTTGTTGATAGTACTCACCAGAAGCGGCCCCAGCCTTTTGTTAATGCTACTCACCAGAAGCGGCCCCTACTTTTGTTAATAGTACTCCCCAGAAGCGGCCCCGGCCTTTTGTTAATAGTACTCACCAGAAGCGGCCCCGGCCTTTTGTTAAAGACACCCACCAGAAGCGGCCCCGGCCTTTTGTTAATAGTAATCACCAGAATCGGCCCCGGCCTTTTGTTAATAGTACTCACCAGAAGCAGCCCCGGCCTTTTGTTAATATTACGCACCAGAAGGGGCCGCGGCCTTTTGTTAATAGTACTCACCAGAAGCGGCCCCGACCTTTTCTTAATAGTACTCACCAGAAGCGGCTCCGGCCTTTTGTTAATAGTACTCAGCAGAAGCGGCCCCGGCCTTTTGGGAATAGTACTGATCAGAAGTGGCCCCGGCCTTTTGTTAATAGTACTCACCAGAAGCGGCCTCGGCCTTTTGGTAATAGTACTGACCAGAAGCGGCCCGGACCTTTTGGTAATAGTACTAACCAGAAGCGGCCCCGACCTTTTGGTAATAGTACTCACCAGAAGCAGCCTAAGCCTTTTGGTAATAGTACCCACCGTTAGCGGCTCCGGCCTTTTGTTAATAGTACCCACCAGTAGCGGCCCCGGCCTTTTAGTAATAGTACCGACCATTAGCGGCGCCAGCCTTTTTGTAATAGTACTGATCATAAACGGCTCCGGCCTTTTGGTAAAGGCACTTATCAGTGGCGGCCCGGGCCTTTTGGTAATAGTACTGATCAGAAACGGCTCCGGCCTTTTGATAATAGCACTTATCAGTAGCGGCCCGGGCCTTTTGATATTAGTATTAATCAATTGCGGCCCAGGCGTTTTGGTAATAATATTGACTATTGACGGCCCCGGCCTTTAGATCATAGTACTGACTAATGGCAGCCCCAGCCTTTTGATAATATTATTGAGTAGTGGCGGCCCCGGCTATTTGGTAACATTATTGACTAATGGCGGCCCCGTCCTTTTGGTAATAGTATTGACTAGTGGCAACCCCGCCCTTTTGGTTATAGTATTGCTCAGGAGCGGACCCTGCCTTTTGGTAATGGCACTGACCAGCGGTGGCCACGGCCGTTTTGCAATAGTACTCACCAGATGCGGCCCCGGCCTATTGGTAACTGCACTCGCCTGAAGCGACCCCTTCCCTTATTAATAGTACTCACCAGAAGCGGTCCAGGCCTGTTGTTAATAATACTCACCAGAAGCGGCCCCGGCCTTTAATTAATTGAACTCACCAGAAGCGGCCCCGACCTTTTGGTAATTGTACTCACCAGAAGCGTCTGCTGCCTTTTGTAAATAGTACTCACCAGAAGCGAACCCTGCCTTTTGTTAATAGTACTCACCAGAAGCGGCCCCGGCCTATTGGTAACTGCACTCGCCTGAAGCGGCCCCTTCGCTTATTAATAGTACTCACCAGAAGCGGGCCAGGCCTGTTGTTAATAATACTCACCAGAAGCGGCCCCGGCCTTTAATTAATTGAACTCACCAGAAGCGGCCCCGACCTTTTGGTAATTGTACTCACCAGAAGCGGCTGCGGCCTTTTGGTAATAGTACTCACCAGAAGCGGCTGCTGCCTTTTGGTAATAGTACTCACCAGAAGTGGCCCCGGCCTTTTGGTAATTCTGCTCACCAAAAGTGGCCCCGGCCTTTTGGTAATTGTACTCACCAGAAACGGCCCCGGCCTTTTGTTAATAGTACTCACAAGAAGCGACCCCGGCCTTTTGGTAATTGTACTCACCAAAAGTGGCCCCGGCCTTTTGTTGATAGTACTCACCAGAAGTGGACCCGGCCTTTTGGTAATACTACTGACCAGAAGCGGCCCCGGCCGTTAGTTATTAGTACTGACCAGAAGCGGCCCCGGCGTTTTGTTAATAGTACTCACCAGAAGCGGCCCCGGCCTTTTGGTAACAGTAGTCACCAGAAGCGGCCCCGGCCTTTTGGTAATACTACTCACCAGAAATGGACCCGGCTTTTTGTTATCAGAACTCACCAGAAGCAGCCCCGACATTTTGTAAATAGTACTGACCCTAAGCGGCCCCGGCCTTTTGGTAATAGTACTCACCAGATGCGGCCCCGGCCTTTTGATACTACTTCTGAACGGAAGCGGCCCCGGGTTTTTGGTAATATTACTCACCAGAAGCGGCCCCGGCCTTTTGTTAATAATACTCACCAGAAGCGGCCCCGCCCTTTTGTTAATAGTACTCACAAGAAGCGACACCGGTATTTTATTGATAGTACTGACCAGAAGTGGACCCGCCCTTTTGTTAATAGTACTCACCAGATGTGGATCCGGCCTTTTGTTAATAGTACTCGCCATATGCGGCTCCGCCCTTTTGCTAATATTACTCACCAGAAGTGGACCCGGCCTTTTGTTAATAGTACTCACCAGAAGTAGACCCGGCCTTTTGTTAATAGTACTCATCATAAATGGACCCGGCATTTGGTTAATAGTACTCACCAGAAGAGGCCCCGGCCCTTTGTTAATAGTACTCAGCAGAAGCGGCCCCGGCCCTTTGGTAATAGTACTCACCAGAAGCGGCCCCGGCTTTTTGTTAATAGCACTCACAAGAAGCGGCCCCGGCCTTTTGGTGATAGTACAGAAAAGAAGCGGCCTCGGTCTTTTGTTAATAATACTCACCAGAAGCGGCCCCGGCCTTTTGTTAATAGTACTCACCAGAAGCATCCCCGGCCTTTTGTTAATAGTACTGACCAGAAGCGGCCCTGACCTTTTGGTAATAGTACTCACTAGTAATGGTCCCGGCCTTTTGGTAATAGTACTCACCAGAAGCGAGACAGACCTTTTGGTAATAGTACTCACTAGTAATGGTCCCGGCCTTTTGGTAATAGTACTCACCAGAAGCAGCCCCGGCCTTTTGGTAATAGTACTGACCAAAAGCGGCCCCGACCTTTTGGTAATAGTACTGACCAGAAGCGGCCCCGACCTTTTGGTAATAGTAGTCACCAGAAGCAGCCCCGGCCTTTTGATAATATTACTGACCAGAAACGGCCCCGGCCTTTTGGTAATAGTCCTCAGCAGAAGCGGACACAGCCTTTTGGTAATAGTACTCACCGGAAGCGGCCCCGGCCTATTAGTGATAGTACTGACCAGAAGTGGCCCCGGCCTTTTGTTAATAGTACTTACCACAAGCGGCCTCGGCCTTTTGGTAATATTACTGACCAGAAGCGGCCCCGACCTTTTGGTAATATTACTCACCAGAAGCGGCCCAAGCGTTTTGGTAATAGTACCCTCCAGTAATTGCCCCGGACTTTGGGTAATAGTGCCGACCAGTAGCGGCCCCGGCCATTTGGTAATAGTACCCACCGTTAGCGGCCCCGGCCTTTTGGTAATAGTACCCACCAGTAGCGGCCCCGGCCTTTTAGTAATAGTACCGACCAGTAGCGGCGCCAGCCTTTTAGTAATAGTACTGATCAGTGGCGGCCGGGCCTTTTGGTAATGGTACTAATCATTGGCCGCCCAGGCGTTTTGGTAATAATATTGACTAGTGACGGTCCCGGCCTTTAGATCATAGTACTGACTAATGGCGGCCCCAGCCTTTTGATAATATTATTGACTAGTGGCGGCCCCGGCATTTTGGAAAAAGTATTGACTAGTGGCGGCCCCATCCTTTTGGTAATAGTATTGACTAGTGGCGGCCCCAGCCTCTTGGTAATACTATTGACTAGGGGCGGGGTCGGATGTCTGGCAGTTACCCCCTGCTCAAAATGGAAAGTGATTAAATAGTCGGGTGTCAGCTGTGTGTACACGGCCCGTACTATAATTAGCCAGACAGCTCCCGGGTCCTCGTCCCCCGACCCTGGGCTATAGTGTCTTTTTTAAGGCGTTATAGGCGAAGAGGAGCATTAGGAATGTTTAGGGATAAAGGGAAGAAGAAGGAGGAGGAAGAAGCGGTGTTTACACCGAGTAAGAACTTGGCTCGTTCTCCCACTAAAGGAGAACCACTAAAAATGGATGAAGAAGAAATAATAATGGAGGAGGATGTTTTTGACATAAATAAAGCATCAACATGTATGAACACTATTATTGGAGGAGAGAAACTCTCAGTGAAATGCAAAACCAAATTGTTTGAGTTGCTTGGTAAGGTCATGGAATCTTACCAACAACTTCAATTAGAAAATGCGAAATTAGAAACTGAAAATAAAATGTTGATAAAACAAGTTGAGACACCAAAAATTTCATATGCCCAAGTGGCAATGAAACCAAAAGTAAGTGAAAATGTTGAAAAACTGCATAAAGCTATGCAGAAACAAAAGCATGCTGTGATCATTAAGTCAACAAAGGGCAAGACAGTAAGAGAGGTACAAGAAATCGTGACAAGAAACTTAAATCCAACAAAAGAAAATATTAAAGTTAACAATATCAGAACAACTGAATCAGCACTAATTGTAGAAACAGACTCAAAAGAAGACATACAAAAAATTATGATTAGTAATAGCTTAAAGGATAAAGAAATCAAAATAGAGGAAATAAAGAAAAGGAAACCTTTGGTAATACTATACGATGTACTAACTACAGAAAAAGAGGAGGATTTGAAGACAAACATGTATGCACAAAACTTTAAAGATAACATGTCCTGGGAAGATTTTAATAAAAGCATAAATTTTAAATTTCGTACAGGACGAAGGGAGAAAAGATTTGTGCATCATGTAATTGAAGCATCACCCCAATTAAGAGCTTTAATGATTCAGAAAGGAAGAATTTATATAGGCTTCCAAGCAATTCACGCCAAAGATTACACTGTTGTAGCTCGATGCATGAAGTGTCAACAGTTAGGACATGTGGCAAACTATTGCCGGAACGAGAAAATAGTATGTGCACATTGTGGAGAACAGGACCACAATAAAAAAGACTGTGGAAAGAAAGATCAACCTGCTATATGCATACCGTGTAGCAGTAAAAAGAGGAACCAAGTTTTGGGCAAAATTGTAACCTGCAAAGATAAACAGCATTGTCCAACATACGCAATGTTTTGGGAACGACTAATAAATCGCATTGACTATGGATAAAGAAATAGTAAATGTTAATAAGACGAGGATAAGAAATAGAAATAATCCGAGCAGAGTAAGAAGAAACAAACGACGTGCTGAATTATATAGAGCAAAATTGAGTAAAATTGACACCTGTGACACATCAACACAGACTGAAGAAATAGTAAAAGTGGACATACACAATGGATATATGACACCAGACTCAGAAGAGGAGACATATTTGGAAAACAAACAAAAAGCATTTAAGAAGAAAAAAATACATGTAGACTACGATGCAATATGCACCGATAACGAACCGACAACCGACGAAAAAACAGAGGAGGAAAGTGAAGAGGAAGTAAAACCAAAAACAACAAGTTTTAGTTTTTTTAACATATTTAGAAGAAAACCGCAGCCAATAAAGGAAAACAAAAAACCAGAAGTCAAAATAGAACAAAAACCAGAGATAATAATAGAAAATATAGATACATTAGAAGTAGTAGAAGAAGAATTAGAAAGTAAAGAAGACAATTCTGATCAAGTTGAACCTCAGCCAACTGGACAAGTGGTAGTAAAAGATTTAGATCCAATAAACATATATGACAAATTTGAACATACCATGCAACTGAGTCGATTGGAAGAGAAAAATACCCTAATAGCAGCATTAAGACATATAGTTAGGACCCAACACGAAAATGGCAAATCTGTAACGTTTCCAGTTCCAGATGCTATTGACAGAATGGAGCTACATAGTAAAAACATTCCGACAGATCCAATAAAATTAAGGACATTATTAATAATACTTTTTGAGAGAAGAGGAGATAATTTTGACCTGGATGAAATTTATGGAAATTTTGTACAATGCTACGGAAGAGTAGTTTTTGATGCTCAGCAGAGATGGCCTAATTGCTATGTTCATATTAGACAGGATAAAACAAGTAGTGTAGGAGCAAGAACCGCAACTGAAAGCAAACCCACTATGATGATTTTTCCGCAAACATCCAGTGCCACAGGAAGCTTTATTACCAGACCACAGCAACCAATAAATAGACAAAATTGGGTGAAAAAATCAAGTTTTCCAATTAACAATAAACCACTCATCACATTTAAAATTCCAAAATCGCCAAAAATATCAAGAACAAATACAACTCCAGTAAAGAAGAAAATTGAAAAGAAAGAAGTACTTAAGGTTGATTTTCAGCCCGTGAATAAGATGAGGAGGGACTACAGAAATTTAAAATATATTAAACCACGAAATAATGGACCAAAAAGAAGACTGTCAGTACCAGACTAGTGGATTACGATTTGGACAAATAAACGCTCAAAGATCCAAAACTGTAATGATGGAAATAAGAAAACTTATAGACGACAGACAACTTGATGTAATTTGCATTCAGGAACCCTATATTATAAACAACAAACCTGCTCATATGCCTGTTACGGCAAGAACCATTTCAGAGGGAAATAATGCTAAAGCGACAATAATAATAATCAACAAGGACATTCAAGTAGTACAAATTTCACAATATTGCGACGAATATGTAAATTGCGTAGAACTAACAATAAAAGGAGCAAGTTTTATATTATGCAACCATTATTTTCAATATATGGACGAAATTGAGATACATTTAAATAAAATGAGGAATATTTTGGATACGTATAATGGCAAGGCAATGTTGTTTACAATGGATGCAAATGCTAAGTCAAGATGGTGGTGGAGTAAACATCCGGATATGAGAGGAGAGGCAATGGAAGAATTGATTGCAAATTACAGTTTAAACATTCTAAATCGACCAAATAATCCATACACATTTGAAAACAGAACCGACGCAAAAGAAAATATTGATTTAACACTAGCAAAAGGATACATAATCGACAGGATAGAAAACTGGAAAGTAGCACAAAACTTGACAACGAGTGACCATAACTTAATATATTTTGACCTTATTACGCAACGACATGGAGATGAACATCGAACGTTTAATAAAAGAAAAAGATACCAAATAAAGAATGCAGATTGGAATAAGTTAATGGAAAATTTTATATTACCAGAAACAGAAAAAATGGGAGATGATGTAAATAAGAAAGCTAAACAGCTAACTATAAATATACAAAAGGCAATGGACTTAACATTTAAAAAGACTACGAATAAAACCAGAGAATATAGCATTTGGAATGAAAAATTGCAAAAATTAAGATCAAAGGTTAGGAAAGGTAGGCAAAATTATCAAAAGAGTGTTACGGCAACGGAGAGAGAAAGACATTTGGATATATATAGGGAACTAAAGGAACGTTATAAAGTTTTGTTAGAAGTTACCAGACAAGAAAAATGGGAAAAGTTTGTAAAAGAAAATTTGGAAGAAGACATGTGGGGAGTACCCTACAAAATTATTATGGAAAAAATAGCGGCACCAGAGGTGATATCAACACTAATAAAAGACGATGGAACCCTGACAACAGGCTGGACCGATTCCATACAACATCTAATGAACAAGATACTACCATCAGACAAGGAAGAAGACGATACGGAACATCATAAACAAAAAAGAGAGGAATATAAACAAAATTACAACCAAAACGTAGTATACCCATTTGACGTAACTGAAGTGAAAATTGCAATTAGAGAACTAAAGCAGAAGAAAGCACCAGGACCGGATAATATATGTGGAGAAGTAATACAAAAATTAGAAAAACCAATAGCACCATATTTATGTAAATTATTTAATGAATGTTTAGTACTCGGACGAGTTCCATATTGTTGGAAAGAAGCTAATGTAGTTATCTTGAAAAAAGACAAGGACAAAGATCCAAAAAACCCAAAAACCTACAGACCGATATGTCTTTTAAATACTTAAGGAAAAATACAGGAGAAATTATTGTACAAAAGAATCAGTGAATATCGACTACTGAAAGGACTGACTACGAAACAGTTTGGTTTTAGAAAAGGATATTCGACGGAGGATGCCATAAACGAAGCACTAATATCAATAAAAAACAGCAATAAAAAAATATGTTTTAGGAATGTTTGTAGACATAGCAGGTGCCTTTGATAATTTATGGTGGCCTTGTTTATTTAATACAATGAGACAGCAAAATTATCCGAAGTGTTTATATAACACATTGAAAGATTATTGTAAAGATAGAAGAGTATATGTACAGGGTGAAAACCAGACGTTTACGAGACAAATTTCTAAAGGATGTCCACAAGGCTCCGTTTTAGGACCCTTGTTTTGGGATATATTAACTGAACCAATATTAGAAGAATTAAACAATCTAAATTATACCCTGAACATTGTAGCGTATGCTGACGACATATTAATTCTAATAGAAGCAGATAGCAGAATCGAATTAGAAGCAAAGACAAATATTACTTTGGACCATTTAGATACATGGTGTAAAAAATCCAAATTACAAATTGCACCACATAAATCGGCGTATATGCTATTTAAAGGAAACCTAAAAAGAGACCCAACGATAAAACTTAATAATGTAAACGTAAAGCGGCAAAAAGAAATTAAATACCTTGGTTTAAATTTGGATGAAAAATTGAATTTTGATATACACATTAATTATGTTAGAAGCAAATCCAGTAAAGTTATGATGAAGTTACAAAGTTTAGTCACAAGGAAATTTAAATTACCATTGAATACAATTCGAACATATCATATGAGTTTTTTAATTGGAATTATAGGATATGGAGCTGTAGTATGGTCACATCGAGTGAAATTATTAAAAAACGTTACATTATTAAGAAGAACACAGAGACAAGCCTTATTAAGGATGACCGGAGCAGTAACGACAACGTCAACGATGGCTCTTTTGGTAACCTTAGGCATATGGCTGATAGACCTTTTGATTAGACAACGTGCGGCATATTTTTGGATAAGAAAAGGACAAATTCAAAAGACTGAAGAAATAGTAGGTGCAATTTGTAATACAAGAGGACAAGTGAGAAAACAATTAATAACTATTTGGCAAAAAGAATGGGATGGAATAGAGGAAGGAAGACGAACTTATGATTTATTTCCTAACATACAGGAAAGACTAAATTTAAAACAAATTCAACCGACCAGAGGAGGAATACAATATATAACGGGACATGGACCTTACAATGTTTATTTTAAAAGAATAAATAAAAAAGAAGAGGACAAGTGTGAACAATGTGAAGCACAAGATACCCCCGAACATTCAATGTTTGAATGTAAAAAATACGACGAAATATTGTTTGAAGAACGAAGACGACTACAAGGAAAAAGAATTTTTGACATTTTAAGACATGGAGATGACTTTAATATTCTACAACAAATGGCATTAAAAATATCTGACCAAGTAATGGAAGAATATAGCCAATTACGGCAAATAGGGACTCAAAATTTTAGAACAAGAAGGGAGGTACGAGAAGATAGAGAAATTTGGACAACAAGACTTCGTACCAGGGAAAGACAGGAGCCAATGGAACAACAATTGGAAGAAAGAGAGATTATATATGAGAACAACCTTCAAGAAGGAGAACAAAGAATAAATAGACGAAGAAATTTCTGGATTTCCACTGGACGTAGAGAAGCAGGAAGAAGAAGAAGAAGAAGACAACAAGAAGAGGATGAAGAAGAGGAGATGAGCCAATAAATACCCACGGATTGACATTAAGCAGCTGAAGAACCAACCTCTTTTCCTGACGGCGGTGACACCACTGCAGTTCCAGTTGAGAGGAGGAAGGATTCCAGTTGGATACACCCGATAAGACAAAGTACCCGATTGAGACATTTATTACTTAAACTACAATATTAGATTAGAGTAGAGTAGAGTAGAGTAGTGTAGTTATGAAATTGTAATTGATTTTGAAATTGTTAATAAAGTAGTATAGAAGTAGTTAGAGATGGAATGTAATTGATTTAAAATTGTTAATAAAGTAGTATAGAAGTAGTTAGAGATAGAATGTAATTGATTTTAAAATTGTTAATAAAGTAGTATAGAAGTAGTTAGAGATGAAATGAATTTAATATGCCTGAGTAGAGTAATAGTAGAAATAGATGTAGATATCTTAGGAACTGTAGTAGTAGATTTTGTAAGCTACTGGTTTCCAGTAGCATTAGAATAAGAAATGTATCTGCAAAACCATGTAAAAAATTTTTTGGAAAATAAAATAGTTAGGAGGAAAAATAAAATCGAGTCAACTTTGTCCTGGTATAGCCTCTAGATGCCAGGATAACAGTTAAGCAGATTTTATTTTTTATTTTTTTTTATTTTTTTATTCTTTATTTTTTTATTGACTAGGGGCGGCCCCGCCGTTTTGGTTATAGTATTGACCAGGAGCGGACCCGAACTTTTGGTAATGGCACTGACCAGCGGTGGCCACGGCCTTTTGGCAATAGTACTCACCAGAAGCGGCCCCGGTCTTTTGGTAATTGTACTCACCAGAAGCGGCCCCGACCTTTTGGTAATTGCACTCGCCAGAAGCGGCGACGGCCTTTTGTTAATAGTACTCACCAGAAGCGGCCCCTGCCTTTTGTTAAAAGTACTCAGCAGAAGCGGCCCCGACCTTTTGTTAATAGTACTCACCAGAAGCGGCCCCGGCCTTTTGTTAATAGTACTCACCAGAAGCGGCCCCGGCCTTTTGTTATTAGTACTCACCAGAAGCGGCCCCGACCTTTTGTTAATAGTACTCACCAGAAGCGGCCCCGGCCTTTTGTTAAAAGTACTCAGCAGAAGCGGCCCCGACCTTTTGTTAATAGTACTCACCAGAAGCGGCCGCTGCCTTTTAGTAATTGTACTCACCAGAAGCGGCCCCGGCTGGTTGGTAATTGTACTCACCAGAAGCGTCCCCGACCTTTTGTTAATAGTACTCACCAGAAGCGCCCCCGGCCTTTTGTTAATAGTACTCACCAGAAGCGGCCCCGGCCTTTTGTTATTAGTACTCACCAGAAGCGGCCCCGACATTTTGGTAATTGTACTCACCAGAAGCGGCTCCGGCCTTTTGGTAATAGTACTCACAAGAAGCGGCCCCGGCCTTTTGTTATTTGTACTCACCAGAAGCGGCCCCGACATTTTGGAAATAGTACTCATCAAAAGCGGCCCCGGCCTTTTGGTAATAGTACTGACCAGAAGCGGCCCCGGCCTTTGGGTACTAGTACCGACCATTAGCGAACCCGGCCTTTTGGTAATAGTACTGACTAGAAGCGGCCCCAGCCTTTTGGGAATAGTACTCACCAGAAGCGGCCCCGGCCTTTTGGTAACAGTATTCACCAGAAGCGGCCCCGGCATTTTGGTAATAGTACTCACCAGAAGTGGACGCAGCCTTTTGTTATTAGTACTCAGCAGAAGCAGCCCCGACATTTTGGTAATAGTACTCACCAGAAGCGGCCCCGGCCTTTTGGTAATGGTACTCACAAGAAGCGGCCCCGGCCTTTTGGTAATAGTACTCACCAGAAGCGGCCCAAGCCTTTTGTTGATAGTACTCACCAGAAGTTGACCCGGCCTTTTGGTAATAGTACTGACCAGAAGCGGCCCTGGCCTTTTGGTAAATGTACTCACCAGAAGTGGACCCGGCCTTTTGTTATTAGTACTCAGCAGAAGCGGCCCCGACATTTTGGTAATAGTACTGACCAGAAGCGGCCCCGGCCTTTTGGTAATAGTACTCACCAGAAGCGGCCCCGGCCTTTTGTTAATATTTCTGACCAGAAGCGGCCCCGGCCTTTTGTTAATAGTACTCACAAGAAGCGGCCCCGGCCATTTGGTAATTGTACTCACCAAAAGCGGCCCCGGTCTTTTGTTAGTAGTACTCACCAGAAGTAAACCCGGCCTTTTGTTAATAGTACTCAGAAAAAGTAGACCCGGCCTTTTGTTAATAGTACTCCCCAGAAGTGGACCCGGCCTTTTGGTAATAGTACTGACCAGAAGCGGCCGCTGCCTTTTAGTAATTGTACTCACCAGAAGCGGCCCCGGCTGGTTGGTAATTGTACTCACCAGAAGCGGCCCCGGCCTTTTGTTATTTGTACTCACCAGAAGTGGCCCCGACATTTTGGTAATTGTACTCACCAGAAGCGGCTCCGGCCTTTTGGTAATAGTACTCACAAGAAGCGGCCCCGGCCTTTTGTTATTTGTACTCACCAGAAGCGGCCCCGACATTTTGGAAATAGTACTCATCAAAAGCGGCCCCGGCCTTTTGGTAATAGTACTGACCAGAAGCGGCCCCGGCCTTTGGGTACTAGTACCGACCATTAGCGAACCCGGCCTTTTGGTAATAGTACTGACTAGAAGCGGCCCCGGCCTTTTGGGAATAGTACTCACCAGAAGCGGCCCCGGCATTTTGGTAACAGTATTCACCAGAAGCGGCCCCGGCATTTTGGTATTTGTACTCACCAGAAGTGGACGCGGCCTTTTGTTATTAGTACTCAGCAGAAGCAGTCCCGACATTTTGGTAATAGTACTCACCAGAAGCGGCTCCGGCCTTTTGGTAATGGTACTCACAAGCAGCGGCCCCGGCCTTTTGGTAATAGTACTCACCAGAAGTGGCCCAAGCCTTTTGTTGATAGTACTCACCAGAAGTTGACCCGGCCTTTTGGTAATAGTACTGACCAGAAGCGGCCCTGGCCTTTTGGTAAATGTACTCACCAGAAGTGGACCCGGCCTTTTGTTATTAGTACTCAGCAGAAGCGGCCCCGACATTTTGGTAATAGTACTGACCAGAAGCGGCCCCGGCCTTTTGGTAATAGTACTCACCAGAAGCGGCCCCGGCCTTTTGTTAATATTTCTGACCAGAAGCGGCCCCGGCCTTTTGTTAATAGTACTCACAAGAAGCGGTCCCGGCCATTTGGTAATTGTACTCACCAAAAGCGGCCCCGGTCTTTTGTTAGTAGTACTCACCAGAAGTGGACCCGGCCTTTTATTAATAGTACTCAGAAGAAGTAGACCCGGCCTTTTGTTAACAGTACTCCCCAGAAGTGGACCCGGCGTTTTGGTAATAGTACTGACCAAAAGCGGCCCCGAACTTTAATTAATAGTACTGAACAGAAGTGGCCCAGGCCTTTTGTTAATAGAACTCACCAGAAGCGGCCCCGGCCTTTTCTTAATAGTACTGACCAGAAGAGGCCCCACACCTTTGGTAATAGTACTCACCAGAAACGGCTCCGACCTTTTGGTAATAGTACTCACCAGAAGCGTCCGGCCTTTTGGTAATAGTACCGACCAGTGCGTCCCCGGCCTTTTGGTAATAGTACTGACCAGAAGCGGCCCCGGCCTTTTGTAATAGTACTGACCAGAAGCAGCCCCGGCCTCTTGTTAATAGTAATGACCAGAAGCGTCCGGCCTTTTGGTAATAGTACCGACCAGTGCGTCCCCGGCCTTTTGGTAATAGTACTGACCAGAAGCGGCCCCGCCCTTTTGTAATAGTACTGACCAGAAGCAGCCCCGGCCTTTTGTTAATAGTAATGACCAGAAGCGGCCCCGGCCTTTTGTTAATAGTACACACCAGAAGCGGCCCCGGCCTTTTCTCAATAGTACTCACCAGAAGCAGCCCCTGCCTTTTGTTAATAGTACTCACCAGAGGCGGCTCCGACCTTATGGTAATAGTACTCACCAGTAGCGGCCCCAGCCTTTTGGTAATAGTACTGACCAGAAGCGGCCCCGGCTTATTGGTAATAGTACAGACCAGAAGCAGCCCCGGCCTTTTGTTAATAGTAATGACCAGAAGCGGCTCCGTCATTTTGGAAATAGTACTCATCAGAAGCGGCCCCGGCCTTTTGGTAATAATACTGACCAGAAGCGGCCCCGGCATTTGGGTACTAGTACCGAACATTAGCGACCCCGGCCTTTTGGTAATAGTACTCACCAGAAGCGGCCTCGACCTTTTGGTAATAGTACTCACCAGAAGGGGCCCCGGCCGTTATGTAATAGTCCTCACCAGAACCGGCCCCGGACTTTTGTTAATAGTACTCACCAGAAGCGCCCTCGGCTTTTTGGTAAAAGTACTCACCAGTAGTGGTCCCCGCCTTTTGGTAATAGTACTCACCCGAAGGTGCCCCGGCATTCTGGTAATAGTACTGACCAAAAGCGGCCCCGAATTATTGGTAATAGTACTAACCAGAAGCGGCCCCAGCCTTTTGGTAATAGTACTCACCAGAAGCGGCCCCGGCCTTTTGGTAATAGTATTCACTAGAAGTGGCACCGGCCTTTTGGTAATTGTACCGACCAGTAGCGGCCCCGGCCATTTGGTAATAGTACTGACCAGAAGGGGCCCTTGCTTTTTGGTAATAATACTGACCAGAAGCAGCCCCGGTCTTTTGTTAATAGTCATGACCAGAAGCGGCTCCGTCCTTTTGAAAATAGTACTGACCAGAAGCGGCCCCGGCCTTTTGATAATAGTAATGACCAAAAACGGAGCCGACCTTTTGGTAATAGTACTAACCAGAAGCGGCCCCGGCCTTTTGGTAATAGTACTCACCAGAAGTGGCCCCGAACTTTTGGTAATAGTACTCACCAGAAGCGTCCCCGGCCTTTTGGTAATAGTACTCACCAGAAGCGGCCCCGACCTTTTGGGAATAGTACTCACCAGAAGCGGCCCCGGCTTTTAGTTAATAGTACACACCAGAAGCGGCCACGTCCTTTTGGTAATAGTACTCACCAGAAGCGGCCCCGGCTTTTTGTTAATAGTACTAAACATTAGCGGCCCCGGCCTTTTGGTAATAGTACTCACCAGAAGCGATTTCGGCCTCTTGTTAATAGTACTTACCAGAATCGCCCCCGCCTTTGTTTAATAGTACTCACCAGAAGCGGCCCCGGCCTTTAGTTAATAGTACTCAGCAGAAGCGGCCCTGGCCTTTTGTTAATATTACTGACCTGAAACGGCCCCGGCCTTTTGTTAAAGGTACTCACCAGAATCGACCCCGACGTTTTAGTAATAGTCCTGAGCAGAAGTGGGCCAACCTTTTGTTAATAGTACTCACCAGATGTGGATCTGGCCTTTTGATAATTGTACTAAGCATAAATGGCCCCGGCCTTTTGTTAATAGTACTCACCAGAAGTGGACCCTGCCTTTTGTTAATAGTACTCACCAGAAGTGGACCCGGCCTTTTGTTAATAGTACTCACCAGAAGTGGACCCGGCCTTTTGTTAATTGTACTCACCAGAAGCGATCCAGGCATTTTGTTAATAGTACTCACCAGAAGCGGCCCCGGCTTTGGTTAATAGTACTCAGCAGAAGCGGCCACGGCCTTTTGGTAATAGTATTCACCAGAAGCGGCCCCGGCCTTTTGGTAATAGTACTCACCAGAAGCGGCCCCGACGTCTTGGTAATAGTACTGTCCAGAAATGGCCCCGGCATTTTGTTAATAGTACTCACCACAAGCGGCCACGGCCTTTTGGTAATAGTACTGACAAGAAGCGGCCCCGACCTTTTGGTAATAGCACTGACCAGAAGGGGCAACGACCTTTTGGTAATAGTACTGACCAGAAGCGGCCCTAGCCTTTTGGTAATAGTACTCAACAGAAGCGGGTCCGACCTTTTGGTAATAGTACTCACCAGAAGTGGCACCGGCCTTTTGGTAATAGTACTGACCAGAAGCGGCCTCGGCCTTTTAGTAATAGTACCGACCAGTAGCGGCCCCGGCCTTTTGGTAATAGTACTGACCAGAAGCGGCCCTTGCTTTTTGATAATAATACTGACCAAAAGCAGCCCCGGCCTTTTGTTATTAGCAATGACCAGAAGCGGCTCCGTCCTTTTGAAAATAGTACTGACCAGAAGCGGCCCCGGCCTTTTGCTAATAGTACTGAGCAGAAGCGGCCCCGGCCTTTTGGTAACAGTACTAACCAGAAAGGGCCCCGGCCTTTTGGTAATAGTACTCACCAGAAGCGGTCCCGGTCTTTTGTTAATAGTACTCACCAGAAGCGGCCCCGGCCTTTTGGAAATAGTACTCACGAGTAGTTGTCCCGGCCTTTTGGTAATAGTACTCACCAGAAGCGACCCCGGCCTTCTGGTAATAGTAACGAGCAAAAGCGGCCCCGACCTTTTGGTAATAGTACTAACCAGAAGCGGCCCCGGCCTTTTGGTAATAGTACTCATCAGAAGCGGCCCCGACCTTTTGGGAATAGTACTCACCAGAAGCGGCCCCGGGATTTTGTTAATAGTACTCACCAGAAGCGGCCCCGGACTTTTGGTAATAGTACTCACCAGAAGCGGCCCCAGCTTTTTGTTAATAGTACTCACCATTAGGTGCCCCGTCCTTTTGGTAATAGTACTCACCAGAAGCGACGTCGGCCTTTTGTTAATAGTAATCTCCAGAAGCGGCCCCGGAATTTTGTTAATATTACTGACCAGAAACGGCCCCGGCCTTTTGGTAATGGTACTCACCAGAAGCGGCCCCAGCCTTTTGTTAATAGTAGTCACCTGATGTGGATCCGGCCTTTTGTTAATAGTACTCAGCATAAATGGCCCCGGCCTTTTGTTAATAGTACTCACCAGAAGCGGCCCCGGCATTTTGTTAATAGTACTCACCAGAAGCGGCCCCGGCATTTTGTTAATAGTACTCACCAGAAGCGGCCCCGTCCTTTTGGTAAGTGTACTCACCAGAAGCGGCCCCGGCCTTTTGGTAATTGAACTCACCAGAAGCGGCCCCGACGTTTTGGTAATTGCACTCAACAGAAGCGGCCCCGGCCTTTTGTAATTGTACTCAACAGCAGCGGCCCCGGCCTGTTGGTAATTGTACTCACCAGAAGCGACCCCGGCATTCTGGAAATCGTACTCACCAGAAGCGGCCCCGACCTTTTGTTAATAGTACACACCAGAAGCGGCCCCGGCCTTTTGTTAATAGTACACACCAGAAACGGACCCGGCCTTTTGGTAATAGTACTGACTAGAGTCGGCTCCGGCCTTTTGTTAATAGTACTCACCAAAAGCGGCCCCGGCCTTTTGCTAATTGTACTCACCAGAAGTGGCGCCTGCCTTTAGGTAATTGTAGTCACCAGAAGCGGCCTCGGCCTTTTGGTAGTTGTACTCACCAGAAGCGGACCCGGCCTTTTGTTAATAGTACTCACCAGAAGCGGCCCCGGCCTTTTGTTAATTATACTCACCAGAAGCCGCCCCGGCCTTTTGGTAATTGTACACACCAGAGGCGGACCCGGCCTTTTGGTAATAGTACACACAAGAAGGGGCCCCAGCCTTTTGGTAATAGTACTCACCAGACCTGGACCTGGCCTTTTTTTAATAGTACTGCCCAGAAGCGGCCCCGGCCTTTTTTTGATAGTACTGACCAGAAGTGCACCCGGCCTTTTGTTAATAGTACCACCCAGAAGCGTCCCTGGCCTTTTGTTGATAGTACTGACCAGAAGTGGACCCGGCCTTTTGTTAATAGTACTGACCAGAAGCGGCCCCGGCCTTTTGTTAATAGTACTCACCAGAAGTGGACCCGGCCTTTTGGTAATAGTACTGACCAGAAGCGGCCGCGGCCTTTAGTTAATAGTACTGACCAGAAGCTACCCCGGCCTTTTGTTAATAGTACTCACCAGAAGCGGCCCTGACCTTTTGGTAACAGTACTCACCAGAAGCGGCTCCGGCCTTTTGGTAATAGTACTCATTAGAAGTAGACCCGGCATTTTGTTAATAGTAATCAACAAAGCGGCCCCGACCTTTTGGTAATAGTACTGACCAGAAACGGCCCCGGCCTTTTAGTAATAGTACTCACCAGAAGCGGCCCCGGCCTTTTGTTAAAGGTACTCACCTGAAGCGACCACGGCCTTTTAGTAATAGTACTGACCAGTAGTCGACCCGGGCTTTTGTTAATAGTACTCCCCATAAATGGCCCCGGCCTTTTGTTTATAGTACTCACCAGAAGTGGACCCGGCCTTTTGTTAATAGTACTCACCAGAAGTGGACCCGGCCTTTTGCTAATAGTACTCACTAGAAGTGGACCCGGCTTTTTGTTAATAGTACTGACCAGAAACGGCCCCGGCATTTTGTTAATAGTACTCTCCACAAGCGGCTCCGGCCTTTCATTAATAGTACTCAGCAGAAGCGGCCACGGCCTTTTGGTAATAGTACTCACCAGAAGCGGCCCCGGCCTTTTGTAATAGTACTCACAAGAAGTGGCACCGGCCTTTCGGTAATAGTACTCACCAGAAGCGGCCCCGGCCTTTTGGTGATAGTTCTAACCAGAAGCGGCCCTGGCCTTTTATTAATAGAACTCACCAGAAGCGGCACCGGCCTTTTGGTAATAGTACTCACCAGAAGCAGCCCCGGCATTTTGTTAATAGTACTCACCAGGAGCGGCCCCGACCTTTTGGTAATAGTACCCACCAGAAGCGGCCACGGCCTTTTGGTAATAGCACCGACCAGCAGCGTTCCGGCCTTTTGGTAATAGTACTGACCAGAAGCGGCCCCGGCCTATTGTTAATAGTAACGACCAGAAGCGGCTCCGACCTTTTGTTAATAGTACTCACCAGAAGCGGCCCCCACCTTTTGGTAATAGTACTCACCAGAAGCGGCCCCGGCCTTTATATAATAGTACTCAACTGAAGCGGCCATGGACTTTTGTTAATAGTACTGACCAGAAGCGGCCCCGGCCTTTTGGTAATAGTACTCACCAAATGCTGCCCCGGCCCTTTGGTAATAGTACTCACCGGTAGTGGTCCCGTCCTTTTGGTAATAGTAGTCACCAGAAGCGCACCCGGCCTTTAGTTAATAGTACTCACAAGAAGTGGCCCCGGCCTTTTGGTAATAGTACTCACCAGAATCGGCCCCGGCCTTTTGGAGATAGCACAGACCAGAAGCGGCCCCAGGTTTGTTAATAGTACTCACAGAAGCGGCCCCGGCCTTTTGGTAATAGTACTCACCAGAAGCCGCCCCGGCCTTTTGTTAATAGAACTGACTAGAAGCGGCCTCTGACCTTTTGGTAATAGTACTCACCAGAAGCGGCCGCGGCCTTTTGGTAATAGTACTCGCCAGAAGCGGCCCCGGCCTTTTAGTAATAGTACTCACCAGTAGTGGTCCCGGTCATTTGGTAATAATACTGACCAAAGGCGGCCCCGACCTTTTGGTAATAGTACTGACCAGAGGCGGCCCAGACCTTTTTTTAATAGTACTCACCAGAGGCGGCCCCGACCTTTCGGTAATAGTACCGACCAGCAGCGGGGTCGGTCTTTTGGTAATAGTACCGATCAGTAGCGGGGTCGGTCTTTTGGTAATAGAACTGACCAGAAGCGGCCTCGGCCTTTTGGTAATAGTACTGACCAGACGCAGCCCCGGCCTTTTGTTAATAGTACTCACCAGAAGCGGCCCCGGCCTTTTGGTATTATTATTGACCAGAAGCGGCCCCAGCCTTTTGGAAATATTATCGACCATTAGCGGCCCCGTCCTTTTGGGAATAGTACTCACCAGAAGCGGCCGCGGCCTTTTGGTAATAGTACTCTCCAGAAGCGGCCCCGGCCTTTTGGTAATAGTACTCACTAAAAGTGGGCCCGGCCTTTTGGTAATAGTACTCACCAGTAGTGGTCCCGGCCTTTGGTAATAGTACTGACCAAAAGCGGCCCCGGCCTTTTGTAAATAGTAATGAGCAGAAGCGGCTCCGATCTTTTGGTAATAGTACTCACTAGAAGCGGACCCGGCCTTTTGTTAATAGTATTGACCAGAAGCGGCCCCGGCCTTTTGGTAATAGTACCGACCATTAGCGGCCCCGGCCTTATGGTAATAGTACTGACCAGAAGCGGCCCCGGCCTTTTGGGAATAGTACTCACCAGAAGCGGCCGCGGTCTTTTGGTAATAGTACTCACCAGAAGCGGCCCCGGCCTTTAGGTAATAGTACTCAACACAAGCGGCCCCAGCCTTCTGTTAATAGTACTCACCAGAAATGTCCCCGGACATATTTTAATAGTACTCACCAGAAGCGGCCCCGGCCTTTTGGTAATAGTACTCACTAAAACCGGCCCCGGCCTTTTGGTAATAGTACTCACCATTAGTGGACCCGGTCTTTTGGTAAGAGTACTGACCAAAAGCGGCCTCGACCTTTTGGTAATAGTACTCACCAGAAGCGGCCTCGGCCTTTTGGTAATAGTACTGACCAGAAGCGGCTCCTACCTTTTGTTAATAGTACTCACCAGAAGCGGCCCCGGCCTTTTGGTAATAGTACTGACCAGAAGCGGCCCCGGCCTTTTGTTAATAATAATGACCAGAAGCGGCTCCGACCTTTTGGTAATAGTACTGACCAGAAGCGGAACCGGCCTTTTGTTAATAATAATGACCAGAAGCGGCTCCGACCTTTTGGTAATAGTACTCACCAGAATCGGCACAGGCCTTTTGTTAATGATAATGACCAGAAGCGGCTCCGACCTTTTGGTAATAGTACTGAGCAGAAGCGGCCCCGGCCTTTTGTTAATAATAATGATCAGAAGCGGCTCCGACCTTTTGGTAATAGTACTCACCAGAAGCGGCCCCGGCCTTTTGATAATAATACTGACCAGAAGCATCCACGGCCTTTTGTTAATAGTAATGCCCAGAAGCGGCTCCGTCCTTTTGAAAATAGTACTGACCAGAAGCGGCCCCGGCCTTTTGCTAATAGTACTGACCAGAAGCGGCCCCGGCCTTTTGGTAACAGTACTCACCAGAAAGGGCCCCGGCCTTTTGGTAATAGTACTCACCAGAAGCGGTCCAGAACTTTTGGTAAGTGTACTCACCAGAAGCGGCCCCGGCCTTTTGGTAATTGAACTCACCAGAAGCGGCCCCGACCTTTTGGTAATTGTACTCAACAGAAGCGGCCCCGCCCTTTTGTAATTGTACTCAACAGCAGCGGCCCCGGCCTGTTGGTAATTGTACTCACCAGAAGCGGCCCCGGCATTCTGGAAATTGTACACACCAGAAGCGGCCCCGACCTTTTGTTAATAGTACACACCAGAAGCGGCCCCGGCCTTTTGGTAATAGTACTGACTAGAGTCGGCTCCGGCCTTTTGTTAATAGTACTCACCAGAAGCGGCCCCGGGCTTTTGCTAATTGTACTCACCAGAAGCGGCGCCTGCCTTTAGGTAATTGTACTCACCAGAAGCGGACTCGGCCTTTTGGTAGTTGTACTCACCAAAAGCGGACCCGGCCTTTTGTTAATAGTACTCACCAGAAGCGGCCCCGGCCTTTTGTTAATTATACTCACCAGAAGCGGCCCCGGCCTTTTGGTAATTGTACACACCAGAGGCGGACCCGGCCTTTTGGTAATAGTACTCACAAGAAGCGGCCCCAGCCTTTTGGTAATAGTACTCACCAGAACTGGACCTGGCCTTTTGTTAATAGTACTGCCCAGAAGCGGCCCCGGCCTTTTGTTGATAGTACTGACCAGAAGTGGACCCGGCCTTTTGTTAGTAGTACCACCCAGAAGCGTCCCTGGTCTTTTGTTGATAGTACTGAGCAGAAGTGGACCCGGCCTTTTGTTAACAGTACTGACCAGAAGCGGCCCCGGCCTTTTGTTAATAGTACTCACCAGAAGTGGACTCGGCCGTTTGGTAATAGTACTGACCAGAAGCGGCCGCGGCCTTTAGTTAATAGTACTGACCAGAAGCTACCCCGGCCTTTTGTTAATAGTACTCACCAGAAGCGGCTCTGAACTTTTGGTAACAGTACTCACCAGAAGCGGCTCCGGCCTTTTTGTAATAGTACTCATTAGAAGTGGACCCGGCCTTTTGTTAATAGTAATCAACAAAGCGGCCCCGACCTTTTGGTAATAGTACTGACCAGAAACGGCCCCGGCCTTTTGGTAATAGTACTCACCAGAAGCGGCCCCGGCCTTTTGTTAAAGGTACTCACCTGAAGCGACCACGGCCTTTTAGTAATAGTACTGAACAGAAGTCGACCCGGCCTTTTGTTAATAGTACTCTCCAGATGTGGATCCGGCCTTTTGTTAATAGTACTCACCATAAATGGCCCCGGCCTTTTGTTAATAGTACTCACCAGAAGTGGACCCGGCCTTTTGTTAATAGTACTGACCAGAAGTGGACCCGGCCTTTTGCTAATAGTACTCACTAGAAGTGGACCCGGCTTTTTGTTAATAGTACTGACCAGAAGCGGCCCCGGCATTTTGTTAATAGTACTCACCACAAGCGGCTCCGGTCTTTGGTTAATAGTACTCAGCAGAAGCGGCCATGGCCTTTTGGTAATAGTACTCACCAGAAGCGGCCCCGGCCTTTTGTTAAATGTACTCACAAGAAGTGGCACCGGCCTTTAGGTAATAGTACTCACCAGAAGCGGCCCCGGCCTTTTGGTGATAGTTCTGACCAGAAGCGGCCCTGGCCTTTTATTAATAGAACTCACCAGAAGCGGCACCGGCCTTTTGGTAATAGTACTCACCAGAAGCAGCCCCAGCATTTTGTTAATAGTACTCACCAGAAGCGGACCCGACCTTTTGGTAATAGTACTCACCAGAAGCGGCCCCGGCCTTTTGGTATTAGTACCGATCAGCAGCGTTCCGGCCTTTTGGTAATAGTACTGACCAGAAGCGGCCTCGGCCTATTGTTAATAGTACTCACCAGAAGCGGCCCCGACCTTTTGGTAATAGTACTCACCAGAAGCGGCCCCGGCCTTTAGGTAATAGTACTCAACAGAAGCGGCCCCGGACTTTTGTTAATAGTACTGACCAGAAGCGGCCCCGGCCTTTTGGTAATAGTTCTCACCAAAAGCGGCCCCGGCCTTTTGGTAATAGTACTCACCGGTAGTGGTCCCGTCCTTTTCGTAATAGTACTCACCAGAAGCGGCCCCGGCCTTTTGGTGATAGCACAGACCAGAAGCGGCCCCGGGTTTGTTAATAGTACTCAGAGAAGCGGCCCCGACCTTTTGGTAATAGTACTCACCAGAAGCCGCCCCGGCCTTTTGTTAATAATACTGACTAGAAGCGGCCCCGACCTTTTGGTAATAGTACTCACCAGAAGCGGCCGCGGCCTTTTGGTAATAGTACTCACCAGAAGCGGCCCCGACCTTGAGGTAATAGTACTCACCAGTAGTGGTCCCGGTCTTTTGGTAATAGTACTGACCAAAGGCGGCCCCGACCTTTTGGTAATAGTACTGACCAGAGGCGGCCCAGACTTTTTGTTAATAGTACTCACCAGAGGCGGCCCCGACCTTTCGGTAATAGTACCGACCAGTAGCGGGGTCGGTTTTTTGGTAATAGTACCGATCAGTAGCGGGGTCGGTCTTTTGGTAATAGTACTGACCAGAAGCGGCCCCGGCGTTTTGGTAATAGTACATGACCAGAAGCAGCCCCGGCCTTTTGTTAATAGTACTCACCAGAAGCGGCCCCGGCCTTTTGGTAATAGTACTGACCAGAAGCAGCCCCGGCCTTTTGTTAATAGTACTCACCAGAAGCGGCCGCGGCCTTTTGGTAATAGTACTTTCCAGAAGCGGCCCCGGCCTTTTGCTAATAGTACTCACTAGAAGTGGACCCGGCTTTTTGTTAATAGTACTGACCAGAAACGGCCCCGGCATTTTGTTAATAGTACTCTCCACAAGCGGCTCCGGCCTTTCATTAATAGTACTCAGCAGAAGCGGCCACGGCCTTTTGGTAATAGTACTCACCAGAAGCGGCCCCGGCCTTTTGTAATAGTACTCACAAGAAGTGGCACCGGCCTTTCGGTAATAGTACTCACCAGAAGCGGCCCCGGCCTTTTGGTGATAGTTCTAACCAGAAGCGGCCCTGGCCTTTTATTAATAGAACTCACCAGAAGCGGCACCGGCCTTTTGGTAATAGTACTCACCAGAAGCAGCCCCGGCATTTTGTTAATAGTACTCACCAGGAGCGGCCCCGACCTTTTGGTAATAGTACCCACCAGAAGCGGCCACGGCCTTTTGGTAATAGCACCGACCAGCAGCGTTCCGGCCTTTTGGTAATAGTACTGACCAGAAGCGGCCCCGGCCTATTGTTAATAGTAACGACCAGAAGCGGCTCCGACCTTTTGTTAATAGTACTCACCAGAAGCGGCCCCCACCTTTTGGTAATAGTACTCACCAGAAGCGGCCCCGGCCTTTATATAATAGTACTCAACTGAAGCGGCCATGGACTTTTGTTAATAGTACTGACCAGAAGCGGCCCCGGCCTTTTGGTAATAGTACTCACCAAATGCTGCCCCGGCCCTTTGGTAATAGTACTCACCGGTAGTGGTCCCGTCCTTTTGGTAATAGTAGTCACCAGAAGCGCACCCGGCCTTTAGTTAATAGTACTCACAAGAAGTGGCCCCGGCCTTTTGGTAATAGTACTCACCAGAATCGGCCCCGGCCTTTTGGAGATAGCACAGACCAGAAGCGGCCCCAGGTTTGTTAATAGTACTCACAGAAGCGGCCCCGGCCTTTTGGTAATAGTACTCACCAGAAGCCGCCCCGGCCTTTTGTTAATAGAACTGACTAGAAGCGGCCTCTGACCTTTTGGTAATAGTACTCACCAGAAGCGGCCGCGGCCTTTTGGTAATAGTACTCGCCAGAAGCGGCCCCGGCCTTTTGGTAATAGTACTCACCAGTAGTGGTCCCGGTCATTTGGTAATAATACTGACCAAAGGCGGCCCCGACCTTTTGGTAATAGTACTGACCAGAGGCGGCCCAGACCTTTTTTTAATAGTACTCACCAGAGGCGGCCCCGACCTTTCGGTAATAGTACCGACCAGCAGCGGGGTCGGTCTTTTGGTAATAGTACCGATCAGTAGCGGGGTCGGTCTTTTGGTAATAGAACTGACCAGAAGCGGCCTCGGCCTTTTGGTAATAGTACTGACCAGACGCAGCCCCGGCCTTTTGTTAATAGTACTCACCAGAAGCGGCCCCGGCCTTTTGGTATTATTATTGACCAGAAGCGGCCCCAGCCTTTTGGAAATATTATCGACCATTAGCGGCCCCGTCCTTTTGGGAATAGTACTCACCAGAAGCGGCCGCGGCCTTTTGGTAATAGTACTCTCCAGAAGCGGCCCCGGCCTTTTGGTAATAGTACTCACTAAAAGTGGCCCCGGCCTTTTGGTAATAGTACTCACCAGTAGTGGTCCCGGCCTTTGGTAATAGTACTGACCAAAAGCGGCCCCGGCCTTTTGTAAATAGTAATGAGCAGAAGCGGCTCCGATCTTTTGGTAATAGTACTCACTAGAAGCGGACCCGGCCTTTTGTTAATAGTATTGACCAGAAGCGGCCCCGGCCTTTTGGTAATAGTACCGACCATTAGCGGCCCCGGCCTTATGGTAATAGTACTGACCAGAAGCGGCCCCGGCCTTTTGGGAATAGTACTCACCAGAAGCGGCCGCGGTCTTTTGGTAATAGTACTCACCAGAAGCGGCCCCGGCCTTTAGGTAATAGTACTCAACACAAGCGGCCCCAGCCTTCTGTTAATAGTACTCACCAGAAATGTCCCCGGACATATTTTAATAGTACTCACCAGAAGCGGCCCCGGCCTTTTGGTAATAGTACTCACTAAAACCGGCCCCGGCCTTTTGGTAATAGTACTCACCATTAGTGGACCCGGTCTTTTGGTAAGAGTACTGACCAAAAGCGGCCTCGACCTTTTGGTAATAGTACTCACCAGAAGCGGCCTCGGCCTTTTGGTAATAGTACTGACCAGAAGCGGCTCCTACCTTTTGTTAATAGTACTCACCAGAAGCGGCCCCGGCCTTTTGGTAATAGTACTGACCAGAAGCGGCCCCGGCCTTTTGTTAATAATAATGACCAGAAGCGGCTCCGACCTTTTGGTAATAGTACTGACCAGAAGCGGAACCGGCCTTTTGTTAATAATAATGACCAGAAGCGGCTCCGACCTTTTGGTAATAGTACTCACCAGAATCGGCACAGGCCTTTTGTTAATGATAATGACCAGAAGCGGCTCCGACCTTTTGGTAATAGTACTGAGCAGAAGCGGCCCCGGCCTTTTGTTAATAATAATGATCAGAAGCGGCTCCGACCTTTTGGTAATAGTACTCACCAGAAGCGGCCCCGGCCTTTTGATAATAATACTGACCAGAAGCATCCACGGCCTTTTGTTAATAGTAATGCCCAGAAGCGGCTCCGTCCTTTTGAAAATAGTACTGACCAGAAGCGGCCCCGGCCTTTTGCTAATAGTACTGACCAGAAGCGGCCCCGGCCTTTTGGTAACAGTACTCACCAGAAAGGGCCCCGGCCTTTTGGTAATAGTACTCACCAGAAGCGGTCCAGAACTTTTGGTAAGTGTACTCACCAGAAGCGGCCCCGGCCTTTTGGTAATTGAACTCACCAGAAGCGGCCCCGACCTTTTGGTAATTGTACTCAACAGAAGCGGCCCCGCCCTTTTGTAATTGTACTCAACAGCAGCGGCCCCGGCCTGTTGGTAATTGTACTCACCAGAAGCGGCCCCGGCATTCTGGAAATTGTACACACCAGAAGCGGCCCCGACCTTTTGTTAATAGTACACACCAGAAGCGGCCCCGGCCTTTTGGTAATAGTACTGACTAGAGTCGGCTCCGGCCTTTTGTTAATAGTACTCACCAGAAGCGGCCCCGGGCTTTTGCTAATTGTACTCACCAGAAGCGGCGCCTGCCTTTAGGTAATTGTACTCACCAGAAGCGGACTCGGCCTTTTGGTAGTTGTACTCACCAAAAGCGGACCCGGCCTTTTGTTAATAGTACTCACCAGAAGCGGCCCCGGCCTTTTGTTAATTATACTCACCAGAAGCGGCCCCGGCCTTTTGGTAATTGTACACACCAGAGGCGGACCCGGCCTTTTGGTAATAGTACTCACAAGAAGCGGCCCCAGCCTTTTGGTAATAGTACTCACCAGAACTGGACCTGGCCTTTTGTTAATAGTACTGCCCAGAAGCGGCCCCGGCCTTTTGTTGATAGTACTGACCAGAAGTGGACCCGGCCTTTTGTTAGTAGTACCACCCAGAAGCGTCCCTGGCCTTTTGTTGATAGTACTGAGCAGAAGTGGACCCGGCCTTTTGTTAACAGTACTGACCAGAAGCGGCCCCGGCCTTTTGTTAATAGTACTCACCAGAAGTGGACTCGGCCGTTTGGTAATAGTACTGACCAGAAGCGGCCGCGGCCTTTAGTTAATAGTACTGACCAGAAGCTACCCCGGCCTTTTGTTAATAGTACTCACCAGAAGCGGCTCTGAACTTTTGGTAACAGTACTCACCAGAAGCGGCTCCGGCCTTTTTGTAATAGTACTCATTAGAAGTGGACCCGGCCTTTTGTTAATAGTAATCAACAAAGCGGCCCCGACCTTTTGGTAATAGTACTGACCAGAAACGGCCCCGGCCTTTTGGTAATAGTACTCACCAGAAGCGGCCCCGGCCTTTTGTTAAAGGTACTCACCTGAAGCGACCACGGCCTTTTAGTAATAGTACTGAACAGAAGTCGACCCGGCCTTTTGTTAATAGTACTCTCCAGATGTGGATCCGGCCTTTTGTTAATAGTACTCACCATAAATGGCCCCGGCCTTTTGTTAATAGTACTCACCAGAAGTGGACCCGGCCTTTTGTTAATAGTACTGACCAGAAGTGGACCCGGCCTTTTGCTAATAGTACTCACTAGAAGTGGACCCGGCTTTTTGTTAATAGTACTGACCAGAAGCGGCCCCGGCATTTTGTTAATAGTACTCACCACAAGCGGCTCCGGTCTTTGGTTAATAGTACTCAGCAGAAGCGGCCATGGCCTTTTGGTAATAGTACTCACCAGAAGCGGCCCCGGCCTTTTGTTAAATGTACTCACAAGAAGTGGCACCGGCCTTTAGGTAATAGTACTCACCAGAAGCGGCCCCGGCCTTTTGGTGATAGTTCTGACCAGAAGCGGCCCTGGCCTTTTATTAATAGAACTCACCAGAAGCGGCACCGGCCTTTTGGTAATAGTACTCACCAGAAGCAGCCCCAGCATTTTGTTAATAGTACTCACCAGAAGCGGACCCGACCTTTTGGTAATAGTACTCACCAGAAGCGGCCCCGGCCTTTTGGTATTAGTACCGATCAGCAGCGTTCCGGCCTTTTGGTAATAGTACTGACCAGAAGCGGCCTCGGCCTATTGTTAATAGTACTCACCAGAAGCGGCCCCGACCTTTTGGTAATAGTACTCACCAGAAGCGGCCCCGGCCTTTAGGTAATAGTACTCAACAGAAGCGGCCCCGGACTTTTGTTAATAGTACTGACCAGAAGCGGCCCCGGCCTTTTGGTAATAGTTCTCACCAAAAGCGGCCCCGGCCTTTTGGTAATAGTACTCACCGGTAGTGGTCCCGTCCTTTTCGTAATAGTACTCACCAGAAGCGGCCCCGGCCTTTTGGTGATAGCACAGACCAGAAGCGGCCCCGGGTTTGTTAATAGTACTCAGAGAAGCGGCCCCGACCTTTTGGTAATAGTACTCACCAGAAGCCGCCCCGGCCTTTTGTTAATAATACTGACTAGAAGCGGCCCCGACCTTTTGGTAATAGTACTCACCAGAAGCGGCCGCGGCCTTTTGGTAATAGTACTCACCAGAAGCGGCCCCGACCTTGAGGTAATAGTACTCACCAGTAGTGGTCCCGGTCTTTTGGTAATAGTACTGACCAAAGGCGGCCCCGACCTTTTGGTAATAGTACTGACCAGAGGCGGCCCAGACTTTTTGTTAATAGTACTCACCAGAGGCGGCCCCGACCTTTCGGTAATAGTACCGACCAGTAGCGGGGTCGGTTTTTTGGTAATAGTACCGATCAGTAGCGGGGTCGGTCTTTTGGTAATAGTACTGACCAGAAGCGGCCCCGGCGTTTTGGTAATAGTACATGACCAGAAGCAGCCCCGGCCTTTTGTTAATAGTACTCACCAGAAGCGGCCCCGGCCTTTTGGTAATAGTACTGACCAGAAGCAGCCCCGGCCTTTTGTTAATAGTACTCACCAGAAGCGGCCGCGGCCTTTTGGTAATAGTACTTTCCAGAAGCGGCCCCGGCCTTTTGGTAATAGTACTCACTAACAGCGGCCCCGGCCTTTTGGTAATAGTACTCACCAGTAGTGGTCACGGCCTTTGGTAATAGTACTGACCAAAAGCGGCCTCGGCCTTTTGTTAATAGTAATGACCAGAAGCGGCTCCGATCTTTTGGTAATAGTACTCACTAGAAGCGGACCCGGCCTTTTGTTAATAGTACTGACCAGAAGCGGCCCCGGCCTTTTGGTAATAGTACCGACCATTAGCGGCCCAGGCCTTTTGGTAATAGTACTCACCAGTAGTGGACCCGGTCTTTTGGTAAGAGTACTGACCAAAAGCGGGCCCGACCTTTTGGTAAGAGTACTGACCAAAAGCGGCCCCGACCTTTTGGTAAGAGTACTGACCAAAAGCGGCCCCGACCTTTTGGTAATAGTACTGACCAAAAGCGGCCCCGACCTTTTGGTAAGAGTACTGACCAAAAGCGGCCCCGACCTTTTGGTAATAGTACTCACCAAAAGCGGCCCCGGCCTTTTGGTAATAGTACTGACCAGAAGCGGCCCCGGCCTTTTGTCAATAATAACGACCAGAAGCGGCTCCGACCTTTTGGTAATAGTACTGACCAGAAGCGGACCCGGCCTTTTGTTAATAATAATGACCAGAAGCGGCTCCGACCTTTTGGTAATAGTACTCACCAGAATCGGCCCCGGTCTTTTGTTAATGATAATGACCAGAAGCGGCTCCGACCTTTTGGTAATAGTACTGACCAGAAGCGGCTCCGGCCTTTTGTTAATAATAATGATCAGACGCGGCTCCGTACTTTTGGTAATAGTACTCACCAGAAGCGGCCCCGGCCTTTTGGTAATAGTACTGACCAGAAGCGGCCCCGGCCTTTTGTTAATAGTACCGCCTATTAGCGGCCCCGGCCTTTTCGTAATAGTACTGACCAGAAGCGGCCGCGGCCTTGTGGTAATAGTACTCACCAGGAGTGGCCCCGGCCTTTAGGTAATAGTACTCACCAGAAATGGCCCCGGACTTTTGTCAATAGTACTCACCAGAAGCGGCCCCGTCCTTTTGGTAATATTACTCACTAAAAGCGGCCCCGGCCTTTTGGCAATAGTACTGACCAGAAATGGCCCCGACTTTTGTCAATAGTACTCACCAGAAGCGGCCCTGTCCTTTTGGTAATAGCACTCTCCAGTAGTGGTCCCGGCCTTTTGGTAATAGTACTGACCAGAGGCGGCCCCGACCTTTTGGTAATAGTACAGTCCAAAAGCGGCCCCGACCTTTTGGAAATAGTACTGACCAGAGGCGGCCCCGACCTTTTGGTAATAGTACTGACCAGAGGCGGCCCCGAACTTTTGTGATAGTACTGACCGGAAGCGGCACCGACCTTTTGGGAATAGTACTCACCAGAAGAAGCCCCGGCCTTTTGGTATTAGTACTCACCAGAAGCGGCCCCGACCTTTTGGTAATAGTACTCACCAGAAGCGGCCCCGGCCTTTTGTTAATAGTACTCACCAGAAGCGGCCCCGTCCTTTTGTTAATAGTACTCACTAAAAGCGGCCCCGTCCTTTTGGTAATAGTACTCACTAAAAGCGGCCCCGGCCTTTTGGTAATAGCACTCACCAGTAGTGGTCCCGGCCTTTTGGTAATAGTACTGACCAAAAGCGGCCCCGACATTTTGGTAATAGTACTGACCAGAGGCGGCCCCGACCCTTTGGTAATAGTACTGACCAGAGGCGGCCCCGAACTTTTGTGATAGTACTGACCGGAAGCGGCACCGACCTTTTGGGTATAGTACTCACCAGAAGACGCCCCGGCCTTTTGGTATTAGTACTCAACTGAAGCGGCCCCGACCTTTTGGGAATAGTACTCACCAGAAGCGGCCCCGGCTTTTTTTTAATAGTACTCACTAGAAACGGCCCCGGCCTTTTGGTAATAGTACTCCCAAGATGCGGCCCCGGCTTTCATTTAATAGTACTGACCAGAAGCGGCCTCGGCTTTTGGTAATAGTACTCACCAGAAGCGGCTCCGGCCTTTTGTTATTAGTAGTCACCAGAAGCGGCCTCGGCCTTTCGGTAATAGTTTTCACCAGAAGCGGCCCCGGCCTTTTGGTAATAGTACTCACCAGAAGCGGCCCCGCCTTTTGTTAACAGTATTCACCAGAAGCGGCCTCGGCCTTTTGGTAATAGTACTCACCAGAAGCGGCGACGGCCTTTTGTTAATGGTACTCTTCAGAATCGGCCCCGGCCTTTTGTCAATGGTACTCACCAGAAGCGGCCCCGGCCTTTAGTTAATTATATTCACCAGAAGCGGCCTCGGCCTTTTGGTAATAGTACTCACCAGAAGCGGCCTCGGTCTTTTGTTAATAGTACTCACTAGAATCGGCCTCGGATATGTTTATAGTACTCACCAGAAGCGACCCCGGCCTTTTGTTAATAGTACTCACCAGAAGCGGCCCCGGCTTTTTGTTAATAGTACTCAACAGAAGTGGCCCCAGCCTCTTGTTAATAGTACTCACCAGAAGCGGCCCCACCCTTTTCTTAATAGTACTCACCAGAAGCGGCCCCGGCCTTTTGTTAGTAGTACTCACCAGAAGCGGCCCCGGCCTTTTCTTAATAGTACTCACCAGAAGCGGCCCCAGCCTTTTGGTAATAGTACTCAGCAGAAGCGGCCCCGGCCTTTTTTTAGTAGTACTCACCAGATGTGGCCCCGGCCTTTTGTTAAAAGTACTCACCAGAAGCGGCCCCGGCCTTTTGTTAATAGTAATCACCACAATCGGCCCCGGCATTTTGTTATTTGTACTCACCAGAAGCGGCCCCGGCCTTTTATTAATAGTACTCACCAGATGCGGCCCCGGCGTTTTGGGAATAGTACGCACCAGAAGCGGTCCCGGCCTTTTGTTAATAGTACCCACTAGTAGCGGCCCCGGCGTTTTGGTAATAGTACCGACCAGTAGCGGCCTCGGCCTTTTAGTAGAAGTACCGACCAGAAGCGGCCCCGGCCTTTTAGTAATAGTACCGACCAGTAGCGGCCCCGGCCTGTTGGTAATAGTACCGACCAGTAGCGGCCCCGGCCTTTTGGTAATAGTACTGACCAGAAGCGTTTCCGGACTTTTGGTAATAGCACTTATCAGTGGCGGCCCGGGCCTTTTGGTAATGGTACTAATCATTGGCGGCCCAGGCCTTTTGGTAATAGTATTGACTAGTGACGGCCACGGCCTTTAGATAATACTACTGATTAATGGCGGCCCCAGCCTTTTGATAATAGTATTCACTAGTGGCGGCCCCGGCCTTTTGGTAATACTATTGACTAATGGCGGCCCCGGCCTTTTGGTAATACTATTGACTAATGGCGGCCCCGGCCTTTTGGTAATAGTATTGACTAGTGGCATCCCCGGCTTTTGCTAATAGTACTCGCCAGATGAGGCCCCGGCCTTTTGGTAATAGTACTCACCAGAAGCGGCCCCGACCTTTTGGGAATAGTATTCACCAGAAGCGGCCCCGGCTTTTATTTAATAGTACTCACTAGAAACGGCCCCGGCCTTTTGGTAATAGTTCTCCCCAGATGCGGCCCCGGCTTTTTGTTAATATTACTCACCAGAAGCGGCCTCGGCCTTTTGTTAATAGTACTGACCAGGAGCGGCCTCGGCTTTTGGTAATAGTACTCACCAGAAGCGGCCCCGGCCTTTCGGTAATAGTTTTCACCAGAAGCGGACTCGGCCTTTTGTTAATAGTACTCACCAGAAGCGGCCCCGGCCTTTTGGTAATAGTACTCACCAGAAGCGCCCCGGCTTATTGTTAATAGTACTCACCAGAATCCACCCCGGCGTTTTGGTAATAGTACTCACCAGAAGCGGCCCCGGCCTTTTGTTAATAGTACTCACTAGTAGCGGCCCCGGCGTTTTGTTAATAGTACCCACTAGTAGCGGCCCCGGCGTTTTGGTAATAGTACTCACCAGTAGCGGCCCCGGCCTTTTGGTAATAGTACTGACCAGAAGTGGCTCCGGACTTTTGGTAATAGCACTTATCACTGGCGGCCCGGTCCTTTTGGTAATAGTATTGACTAGTGACGGCCACGGCCTTTAGATAATACTACTGACTAATGGCGGCCCCAGCCTTTTGATAATAGTATTCACTAGTGGCGGCCCCGGCCTTTTGGTAATACTATTGACTAATGGCGGACCCGGCCTTTTGGTAATAGTATTGACTAGTGGCGGCCCCAGCCTCTTGGTAATACTATTGACTAGTGGCGGCTTTGCCCTTTTGGTTATAGTATTGACCAGGAGCGAACCCGGCCTTTTGGTAATGGCACTGACCAGCGGTGGCTACGGCCTTTTGGCAATAGTACTAATCTTTGGCGGCCTCGGCCTTTTGGTGATAGTATTGACTAGTGGCATTCCCGGTCTTATGCTAATAGTACTCGCCAGATGCGGCCCCGACCTTTTGGTAATAGTACTGACCAGAAGAGGCCCCGGCCTTTTGGTAATAGTAGTCACCAGAAGCGGCCCTGGCCTTTTGGTAGTAGTACCGACCAGTAGCGTCCCCGGCCTTTTGGTAATAGTACTCACCAGTAGCGGTTTCGGCCTTTTGGTAGTAGTACCGACCATTAGCGTCCCCGGCCTTTTGGTAATAGTACCCACCAGTAGCGGCCCCGGCCTTTTGGTAATAGTACCGACCATTAGCGGCCCCGGCCTTTTAGTAATAGTGCCGACCAGTAGCATCTCCGGCCTTTTGGTAATAGTCCCGACCAGTAGCGGCCCCGGCCTTTTGGTAATAGTACCCACCAGTAGCGGCCCCGGCCATTTAGTAATAGTACGGACCAGTAGCGTCCCCGGCCTTTTGGTAATAGTACTGACCAGAAGCGACTCCGGCCTTTTGGTAATAGCACTTCTCAGTGGCGCCCCGGGCCTTTTGGTAATAGTACTAATCATTGGCGGCCCAGGCCTTTTGGTAATAGTATTGACTAATGACGGCCCCGGCCTTTAGATAATAGTTCTGACTAATGGCGCCCCCGGCCTTTTGGTAATAGTATTGAGTAGTGGCGGCCCCAGCCTCTTGGGGTCGGATGTCTGGCAGTTACCCCCTGCTCAAAATGGAAAGTGTTTAAATAGTCGGGTGTCAGTTGTGTGTACACGGCCCGTACTATAATTTGCCAGACAGCTCCCGGGTCCTCGTCCCCCGACCCTGGGCTATAGTGTCTTTTTTAAGGCGTTATAGGCTAAGAGGAGCATTAGGAAATGTTTAGGATAAAGGGAAGAAGAAGGAGGAGGAGGAAGCGGTGTTTACACCGAGTAAGAATTTGGCTCGTTCTCCCACAAAAGGAGAATCATTAAAAATGGACGAAGGGGAAATAATTATGGAGGAGGATGTCTTTGATATAAACATAGCATCAACATGCATGAATACAATTATTGGAGGAGAGAAACTCTCCGTGAAATGTAAAACCAAATTGTTTGAGTTGCTTGGTAAGGTCATGGAATCTTACCAACAACTCCAACTAGAAAATGCGAAGTTAGAAACAGAGAATAAAATGTTGAAAAAACAAGTAATTGAGACACCAAAAATTTCATATGCCCAAGTGGCAATGAAACCAAAAATAAGTGAAAATGTTGAAAAACTGCATAAAGCTATGCAGAAACAAAAGCATGCAGTGATAATAAAGTCAACAAAGGGCAAGACAGTTAAAGAGGTACAAGAGATTGTGACAAGAAACTTAAATCCAACGATAGAAAACATCAAAGTGAGCAATATCTGAACAACTGAATCAGCACTAATTGTGGAGGCAGATTCGAAAGAAGACATAGAAAAAATTATGATCAGCAATAGCTTGAAGGATAAAGAAATAAAAATAGAGGAAATAAAGAAAAGGAAACCACTGGTAATATTGTACGATGTATTAGCTACAGAATAAGAGGAGGATTTGAAGACAAACATGTATGCACAAAATTTCAAAGACAACATGTCCTGGGAAGATTTGAACAAAAACATAAACTTTAAATTTCGTACAGGACCTAGGGAGAAAAGATTTGTGCATCATGTAATTGAGGCATCACCCCAATTAAGAGCCCTAATGATTCAAAAAGGAAGAATTTATATAGGCTTCCAAGCAATTCATGCGAAAGATTATACTGTTGTTGCTCGATGCATGAAGTGCCAACAGTTAGGACATGTGGAAAAATATTGCCGGAATGAGAAAATGATATGTGCACACTGTGGAGAACAGGACCACAATAAAAAAGACTGTGGGAAGAAAGATCAACCTGCTATATGCATACCGTGTAGCAGTAAAAAGAGGAACCAAGTTTTGGGCAAAATTATAACCTGTAAAGACAAACAGCATTGTCCAACATACGCAATGTTTTGGGAACGACTAATAAATCGCATTGACTATGGATAAAGAAATATTAAATGTTAATAAGACGAGGATAAGAAATAGAAATAATCCGAGCAGAGTAAGAAGAAACAAACGACGTGCTGAAATATATAGAGCAAAATTGAGAAAAATTGATACCTGTGACATATCAACACAGACTGATGAAATAGTAAATGTGGAGATACACAGTGGATATATGACACCAGACTCAGAAGAGGAGACATATTTGGACAATAAACTAAAGCAACAAAAAGTCTTCAAGAAGAAAAAAATACATGTAGACTACGATGCAATATGCACCGATAACGAACCGTCAACCGATGAAAAAACAGAGGAGGAAAGTGAAGAGGAAGTAAAACCTAAAACATCAAGTTTTAGTTTTTTTAACATATTTAGAAGAAAACCGCAGCCAATAAAGGAAAATAAAAAACCAGAAGTTAAAATAGAACAAAAACCAGAGATAAAAATAGAAAATATAGATATATTAGAAGTAGTAGAAGAAGAAATAGAAAGTAAAGAAGACAGTTCTGATCAAGTTGAACCTCAGCCAACTGGACAAGTGGTAGCAAAAGATTTAGATCCAATAAATATATATGACAAATTTGAACATACCATGCAACTGAGTCGATTGGAAGAGAAAAATACCCTAATAGCAGCATTAAGACATATAGTTAAGACTCAACATGAAAATGGAAAATCTGTAACGTTTCCAGTTCCAGATGCTATTGACAGAAGGGAATTACATAGTAAGAACATTCCGACGGAACCAATAACATTAAGGACATTGCTAATAATACTTTTTGAGAGAAGAGGAGATAATTTTGACCTGGACGAAATTTATGGAAATTTTGTACAATGCTACGGAAGAGTAGTTTTTGATGCACAGCAGATATGGCCTAATTGCTACGTTCATATTAGACAGGACAAAACAAGTAGTGTAGGAGCAAGAACCGCAACTGAAAGCAAACCCACTATGATGATTTTTCCGCAAACATCCAGTGCCACAGGAAGCTTTATTACCAGACCACAGCAACCAATAAATAGACAAAATTGGGTGAAAAAATCAAGTTTTCCAATTAACAATAAACCACTTATCACATTTAAAATTCCAAAATCGCCAAATATATCAAGAACCAATAAAACTCCAGTAAAAAAGAAGATTGAAAAGAAAGAAGTACTTAAGGTTGATTTTCAGCCCGTGAACAAGATGAGAAGGGATTATAGAAATTTGAAATATATTAAACCACGAAATAATGGACCAAGAAGAAGATTGTCAATACCAGATTAGTGGAATACGATTTGAACAAATAAATGCTCAAAGATCCAAAACTGTAATGATGGAAATAAGAAAACTTATAGACGATAGACAACTTGATGTAATTTGCATTCAGGAACCCTATATCATAAACAACAAACCTGCTCATATGCCTGTTACGGCAAGAACCATTTTAGAGGGAAAAAATGCTAAAGCGACAATAATAATAATCAACAAGGACATTCAAGTAGTACAAATTTCACAATATTGCGACGAATATGTAAATTGCGTAGAACTAACAATAAAAGGAGTAAGTTTTATATTATGTAACCATTATTTTCAATATAGTGGTGGCTTTAACCTGTTGATAACAGTAGTGACCAGTGGCGGCACCAGGCTGTCGATAATAGTATTCACTGGTGGTGACCCCGTCATTTTGGCAATAGTTCTGACGGTGGAAATGCCCCAGAGGCAACACATTTGTTTGTAACTCCTGGTTTGTTGATAACAGTACTGTACATTGGTTCCTCCTGGTTTGTGTAGTAGTACTGTTCAGTGTGACTCCTGGTTGTTGATAATAGTACTGCTTTTAAAAGAATATAACTGATCAGTGGTGCCTCCTGCTTTACTGATAATACCACTGACCAGTGATAACTTCTGCTTTGTTGATAATAGTCCTGACCTGTGGTGACTCCGGCCTGTTTATAATAGTACTGACCTGTGGTGACTCCGGCCTGTTTATAATAGTACTGACCTGTGGTGACTCCGGCCTGTTTATAATAGTCCTGACCTGTGGTGACTCCGGCCTGTTTATAATAGTACTGACCTGTGGTGACTCCGGCCTGTTTATAATAGTTCTGACCTGTGGTGACTCCGGCCTGTTTATAATAGTTCTGACCTGTGGTGACTCCGGCCTGTTTATAATAGTTCTGACCTGTGGTGACTCCGGCCTGTTTATAATAGTTCTGACCTGTGGTGACTCCGGCCTGTTTATAATAGTACTGACCTGTGGTGACTCCGGCCTGTTTATAATAGTTCTGACCTGTGGTGACTCCGGCCTGTTTATAATAGTACTGACCTGTGGTGACTCCGGCCTGTTTATAATAGTTCTGACCTGTGGTGACTCCGGCCTGTTTATAATAGTTCTGACCTGTGGTGACTCCGGCCTGTTTATAATAGTTCTGACCTGTGGTGACTCCGGCCTGTTTATAATAGTTCTGACCTGTGGTGACTCCGGCTTGTTTATAATAGTTCTGACCTGTGGTGACTCCGGCCTGTTTATAATAGTACTGACCTGTGGTGACTCCGGCCTGTTTATAATAGTTCTGACCTGTGGTGACTCCGGCCTGTTTATAATAGTACTGACCTGTGCTGCCACCTGGTTTGTTGTTAATAGTCCTGACTAGTGGTGCCTCCTTGTTTGTTAATAAGACTCCTGACAAGTAGTACCTCCTTGTTTGTGGATAATAGTTCTGATCAGATGTGCCTCCTTCTTTATTGATAATAGCACTTTCAGTGGTGCCTCCTGGTTTGTTGATAATTGTTCTGACTCATGATGACCGCGTACTTTTTATAATAGTACTGACCTGTGGTGCCTCATGGTGTTTTGTTAGTAGTACTGACCCGTGGTGACCGTTTCCTGTTGATAATAGTACTGGCCAGTGTTATGATTTGTTGATAATAGTGGTGACCCCACCTTCTTGATATGAGTACTTACCGGTGGCGTCTTCTGATATTTTATAAGAGTACTGACTGTTGGGGACTCCTGATTTGTTGACAATAGTTCTGACTAGTGTGACCCCGGTCATTTCTCTGTTATTGTGTCATGCAAAGTAAGCCGATTTTATGGCCAGTGACGGCACTTTAGTTACTGTCGCATTGCCTAATCCCCTTCTACCTACAAGGGAATGAGCAATAAGAGCATTTTAGTTGATATTTATCTCTATTTTTTCTGAGTTAATAGGATTATTTTATTACAGAATCATATAAAGCATTACAAACTTTGTACTGCTGCAGAAGGAAAAAGAAACTGAAATTCTGTTTTTTACTTCCTTTCTTTTTCTTTCAATGTAGTTACTTAGCTGCGGTCCTTCAAATTTTAATTAAGCGATGACAAATGTTTTCCACCGATCCACGCTGTGAAGTTGTTGAGCAACAGGTCTGAAGAAAAGCAACAAATCCCCTTAACTCCATCTTTTAACATCACGATTCACCTCCAATATCCAATAAAATATAGCACACATGAGGCAGGTAGTGCAAGTGGTTTTCTGGGAACACCAATGTCCTGTTGTTGCCACTCAGCACCATATCCGGTCCACATTCTTACAAATGTGTCCACAATGTCCATGTGGCCAGGCAGTGGGTACTCAAGCTGCTCGATGTATTGTTTCAACATCTATTAGCATCAAGTAGATGCAAGAATAGCCTTTTTTAAGAATAGTTGTTGCAGAGAAAGTGAATTGAATGAAACACATCGGAGTTTTCCTTGTAGTTGGATGTGAGTATGCGGGTATTTTTTTTTTTTTTGGTAGTGTTTAACGCCCGCTTTAACTACTAATGGCACCGCAGGCATATGCGGGTATGAATGTCGGTATGATATGGTATAGATGCTCTTAAGCTGGTATGGTGTGGATGCTGGTATGGTATGTATGATAGTATGCTGATGTGGATCCTAGTATGCTGGTATGGATGCTGGTACGCTGATGTCATGTTTGTATACTTATATGGATGTTGGCATGCATGTTGAATGCTGGTATTGTGTTGGTATGCTGATGTGGATCCTAGTATGCTGGTATGGATCCTCATGTGCTCGTATGGATGCTGGTATGTTGGTATGGATGGTGATATGCTGATATGGATCCTAATATGGTGGTTTGCTGTATGGAAGTTGGCATACTGTTATGCAGGCTGGAGTGCTGGTATGTTGCTATGTTATGGATCCTGGTATCAAGCACTATTAACCTATTTTAACATAGTTTAAAACTATTGCTGTACTTATGTTAAGACATTAAATATTTACTTTCTGTCATATGTTGATAAGCTATAATTCTTCTGTGTGGTCATGGTCTTATTTCTGTGACCGTTTAAGCATCTCTGTTATTAGTATTTCTGTGTTATTGTAGTTCACTGCTAATTCTCTACACATTCATTCATTATGATTCGGAATCTGAGTTTCATTAGGCACCACTTACACCCATAAAATTAATTCCTATGTTAACACTTCAGTATTGTCTCCTAGCTGTTTCACTTATAACCGTGTATTCATTTTAATGTCCTTGCCGTTATTTCAGTTATTGTACTTAGGTCAATCAGTTCTTGTATTAACATGCACTAATGTTCCCTCATTATTTCACTTCCATTTTCTCTTATAATTGCGATTTAATTTAACAACTTTAACATTACTGCACTTCACCAGTATTCTATTTTACTTGTCCTCCTCACTTCCTTTTCAACTTTTAATAATAAAACCGCTTACTATTACTTTTGTTGGCATTAAACCTTGCTCCTCCCCTTCACGTACATTTCACTTTTCTTCATTATTTCATTATCACCTTTTACATTTTACTTTTATTTATAGTCGTATATGCTGTTAGTCGAACGAAACCTAATACACATTTTCACATTCATACGATGTAGTTGTGAACTAAGAACGAACGATACTATTTAGAATATAGAGTCTCCGCAGAACACTCACTCGGAAGCTTGTGGCTTTGCTTAAGTGGGAAACGGAGCATTATTTCTGTGAGAACTGACGGGTTGTACTTGTGAAGTGAAGTTAAAATCTTAACCATTGAAAAGTGAGCGTTTTAGTTGAAGACATATTCCTTAATGGTGATGAGAGTTCAGAAAATGTAAAACGTATACTTCTTGAACGTTTTGCACACTCGGCATGTCTTCATCGCGATTCTGTGTAAGACTTTATTACTAAATTGCAAATTGCGTGACAAAGAAGACGCTCCGAAAAGCGGCAGGTGGAAACTTTTAAACTGGATCAATTTCAGACGCCACAGCTGTTTCTCTGCAGGCGGAACATACAGTATTAGTAAGCAAATGAACCTGCATTCTTATAAAGGCACAGTTGTTCCGAAATAAACTAAAGGAAATGACAAATTTACGCGGAAATAACGGCAGAAGAGTCAAACTCTACCTTTAGGAATGAGGACAGCATTTGCAACATCTTCTGTGACAGTGGTAATCTCAGTTTCCATTGACAACTAGCGCGATCCGTTACCAACCGAACTGTGATGAGTGACCGAGCTAGCGCATTCACTTCATTGCGGAGACACTTGTTTTATTGCCTTTTTAAATGTGCGTGCGAGACCATGAGAGTGGAACGGAATATTGCGGTACCTAGACCTAGTTAAAGGAGGAACATATATACGACTAAAGGAATTTGAGTGAATACATAGATAGGCCTAGGGTTTCTTTGTACAGGGGATCTTCATCTAGGAGAGTATACTAGGAATAGGAATAGTGAACAATTCCCTTTTCCATCGCGCTTTCACCTCCTTATGCACATAGAAATAATACAGACGTTATATTACTGGGAAACTTTAATATTAAGATTAGAGAACGACATCTCGGAAGTAGCCGGATTAGTGAACCGTCGTATATGTTCCATTCATACGAATTTCTTTACCTGTTTTGCAAACAAACTAGTTTCACAAAATATTATTCTTTCATCTACATCATTACCAGAGATGATCTTATTACATGCTTCCTTGTAAGTATGGAAGGTAAATAGGGAAACACACCAGGATAAAGCGATAGTCAAATCTTTTAAAAGATGCTCGCTGTGTGAAAAAATTGACATTAGCTTTTCTTTCCATGGCCAGAAGTTACACTAAAGATACATGAAACGAAAGAGAACTTTCTGTTTGAGAAAAGTTTAAGCAATATAAAATTGAAACCAATAGTAAGGAATATGGTTAACTACTCCACAAAAATTTATATAAGTCAAATTGTGAGTTTTAAATAGATCTACACTTTTTGTGTAGGATGTTTTTGTCTTATTTCTTACTGTTTACCAGTTATGCAAAATTCATCCAGAACGAACAGGTCTTCAGAGGTTATTGCCAGAAAATTCAAGATATTCATTTTATTTGTCATATAATATCATAAATATATGGTATTTTAATCAAAACTGTTAAAGCCATTTTTGAGAAAACAAACTTTTCACACATTTTTTTTCATGTAAAAGGTTTTTTTGGATTTTGAGACTTTTCTTGGAAATCTTCGGATCGCATCCTTGGAAGACATCGAATTTTAATACCAAGTTTGGTATTTAGTGCATTTTTAGGTTTGATATATACTGCCCACAGGCACAGAAAAACACACAGACACACACGTACATGCGGACCTCTTCCAAACATGCATTTTTATATTCAGGTTCTTCAAAACACCCAGTTCCGGTAAATTCTCGGTATTGAATTTTGGGTGGAATACAATACCTTCTCTACCTACTCAGTAGAGAAAGTAAAAATTGGTTAAACAAGAGAAGTCTAGATACGGAAACGGCAGGATAGTTTGAGGTGGATATGAAACATTTATATGTAGAATTTTGTGGATGGAATGCCTTCTGCATTATGAATGGAAGATATGATGAAGAGGAGAATTGCGTCGGTAGTAATGTGCAAAGTGTGATAGATTATGTGTTGTGGCCAAGTTACATGAGATACATTCCAAACAATTTATGTACCAACTGCGAACATTAAACACACACAGAGCAAGGCTTTATAATCTAAGATAGCGCAAATTCAAATGGAGGGAAGAGAGTTTCGATGAATAATACAGACACTAGACTCTGATTATGGAAAAATATGTCACTGCGGAACAAAGTTTATGTCAAAAGAAAATTCAAGGACCATCTGAATACCATTATTCCAGGAAGGGATGAGTGCTGGTTCCAGAAGAATGTAGCGTAACTAAAAAACAAGTAAAACAGTTGCTGGTCAAATGAGAGGAGGAGTGCAAGTCATGTAATTGATTGCTAGAAAAAAGAAAAACATGAAAGTAACTTGATAACGGCTTTAAATAAAAATAATGAAAATTAGGTGTAGAAGACTATAAAATCAGTATTTAGTAAATATATAACGAAACCCAGTAACCAAGCAGGATATTGAATGGAATATTTTGAAGAAATGTACGGTGATACAGAGTACAAAAGAGGAGCTTGGGAAATAGGTAATAATTATCTGTAGAGACATTCTATATATCCAAATAAATTATGAAGAAATAATAAAGAAGAGTAAAGGAACTGGCACAGATGGTATCCCAACATAAGTGCTAAAGGACTGGACTAAAATAAATGCAATTAAGTTCTTCGTTGACTTATTTATTAAACTCAAAATAATGGGTTATATACCGGACATGTGGAGGAAATGCATAAACACGCATAATGTTGATAGACCAACTACCGTGGTATTACATTCCTGTAAAATGTAGGCAAAACTTTTACAGTTATTATGGCAAGCAGAACATAAATATGGGACTTTCAGATGGGCTTTCGATCAATGAAAAGAACGGTCGATAACTTAAAGTAGTATAAGAAGGTTACTTCTAGCACATAGTTAGAGAATAATTAGAGCAATTTATATGCATATCTGACAGCTATCAATCATTGATGCATATTAATGAGCCCCCCCAAATTGCGGTAAACCGCGGATCGGCCATTATTATGGTACATAGGGCTTTGAAGGGGTTATTTTCAATTGCAATTTAATGAAGATTCTATTTATGTAATCAGTCTTTACATATCATTGCACAATAAAAACTTTATGCATTACCCGTTTTGAGTACTTACTATATTTAATTTAATGCAGAATGAATAGTCATTTCAAGGCATACGGTCACAAGACGACATCATACTCTACCTGTTTGGACAGGAAAATGTTTTAAATACTTAATATCGATACTTAGAAATAAAAAAAAAAAAAAAAAAAAGATCAGCGTATTATTTTGCAAAATCCGCTTAAAAATCCGCAAAATGCACAAAACAAAGGGAAACAGAAAAACCAAGAATTCTTTATTTATTTTTTATTTCATTGCAGAGGGGTGTAGGAGGATGGAAAATAGGCTTCTTTGAACATTAATGCCAAGGATTTGAGTATAAAATCTCGATGAATCATCAATATAATAAATCATTCAAATGTATAACAACAGCGCTACGGTGAACAAATATGACCACAGCAGGGAAATGAACCCTGGACATCAGGACTTACATACATGAACGTACATTCATACACACATCATTGTGGCATAATTGAAATAAATGGCAAGATGAAAAAACATTTGTCCCAGCAGGGAATCGCACCCTGGACATCAGGACATACATACACAGTCACACACTCATAGAGATACATTCATTCACACATCAATATGGCATAATTCAAATGAATGGCAAGAGCGCATGATGTATAAACATTACTCCCAGCGGGGAATCGAACTCGGGACATCGGAACATACACAACCACACAGGCGTACTCAAATTGACAGATGCATTAACACATACTTCCACTCATGGTCACATTCATACTTACATGCGCATTATATCGAAAATATAGACTTACACTAGAAACCAACCCACGACCCTACCAAGAAACACACACCTATTTATAGAGTCAACAAACACACAAAGACCTTGAATTGACATAAGATGTATGCTGCTAGCTAAAGCTAACGACTCTACAGAGATGCAAAAAGCCAATGAATTCTAACTTAATCAGCAACATCAGAACCAATACTGATTCACGTGAAATGTAGAGTCATACTGGAACCCCGCTAATGACCTTGACCCATTCTCAGTCAGGTGTGGTATGCCGCCCTTAGTCATTGACATAGGAAGGACAGACATTCAATATAACAAAAGAAAGTCCACCCTCAGAGCAGAACCTTTTCATTGAGAAGAAACTGTTTGGGAAATGGAAACAAAATCTACAGCTATTGTTAACTATGAAGAACCGAAATGAAATGCACCTGCTCTGCACAAATTATTTGGCGCACTTTTCGACTGTGCTTTAAAATCAGCCTAACACTAGCTGTCTTTAAGAGAAAAATGGATACATTCGCTCGTGAGAAAAATATTTTTGAATCTATTCCTCTCTTTATTATACAAAAAAAAAAAATGAAATTGACCTACCACCGCCCTCATAAATTATCTGAGAGCGCTTACTACAGAACCGAAATGAAATGCAGCTGTCAGCCACGAATTATTTGAGGTGCTTTTCGACTACACTTTTAAAAAGCGAAGCTATCCCAAAACTTCACACGAGTTGCCTTAAGATAAATGAGGGTCTATTCACGAGAAGAATCTTAGAACTTTTACCATGGACAAATAAGGAAACATGCTTCATAAATTACCTCAACAATTTGTTACAATAGGATAAATACAATATTACGCCGAGAAAACTTCTAACGAATCCCTTTGCTCAGGGATCCCTTTCCAGGGCCGGAATCCAAGCTTTGCATATTTGCTGTCTTTCTTCTTTTCGATTGAAAACGTTTTTGTGTATGAATATTTCTACCGCTTCTCGTATCAAGCGAGCCTGGTATTGATTGGTTCTAGCGAGCAGCGTAGTGTCCCTGTAGCTTATGTCGTGAAAGCCTAAGCCAAGAAATAACTTGGACGGAAATATCCCTCCCCGGCGCTGTCAATTACCAGGATCATCAGCGTCGCCGATAGGTCGGAATTTCCTTACGCAGGAGTTGTTTAACATGCCAGTAAATCTATTGACATGGGGCTGTCACTTTTAAGCACAAGTAAACACATCGGTCTGGACTAACTTTGAACCCAGGACGTTGGGATCGGTAGACCAGCGCCTAACCAACCGACAGTAATGTTAGGAGGGATATGGAGAAGAAGAGAAAAAATATGAATAATTTATAAAAATTGGCAAGAAATAAATTTTAGGATAGTAAAATACAAAGAAAGGCGGCAGAGTGGCGGAGTGGTTAGACCGCTCGCCTCCCACCTAGCGCCCCCATTGGGGATTTTTGGTGGACGAAACGGCGTCTAGGCGGGTTTTCTCTGGTTCCTCCGGATTCCCCCACCACTCATTCCACCAATTTCTCCATCATTAACTTACTCGCGTCATGCCTGGCTGCGGGTCGACCACCTATGCTGTGGCTCCCCGACAGGCTTCTGACCCAGAGGCACCCGCTTGTGAGCTCAGGGGGCGTGTCAGTCCTACTTACGGGGAGGGTCAGCGGACTACGTAATGTAGATACAAAATATATTTAGTTTACTAGCAAAACATAGATTGTAGGTATTCATGGAAAAGGGAGGAACACACACATAGATATGACAAATAAATTGGAGCGGGAAACTATTGAAGGGCAAGAAGAAAATAGAAACAAAATCCTTCGCCCTCCGCCGGATTTGAAGCTACAACTTTGGGAAACAAATGTGGCACAACATATACTATTTAAATGTCAAGGAAAATTGGAGAAAAGAGCACATAAATAAGAAATGCTTTAAGATGCCGTAATGGAAAACTTCCATAGAAATAGTACAAGGTAGCATAATTCTTAAAAAAAAAAAAATAATAATAATAATAATAATAATAATAATAATAATAATAATAATACATGTTCAAGTTAGGTAAACAGAGTGAAAGAAATGTCATAATGAACTAGGATTAAAGAATTACATGAGTATGGTTGAACATCGGCCATATTTACCACTGCATAGCTTAGCTTAAACACAACAAATCACATTACTTTCTCTACCCATTATACTTTAGTTTTATGTCTTCTGTACAGTATTTCTGCGAAAGTCTATTTTTCTATCTATTGCATGTTAGTGAAAACAAACCTTGCAGAAATGTTTTCGTTAGATCCCATCATGCTGAAGGTAGAAGAGTGATACCCGAAATAGAATCCAAGTGAGATGTTTAAAAATCGGCAACTATATGCTGGCCTAGAAATTCCACTCTTTGCATGACTTGGCGAGAAAAAAAGAACTGAACAGCGTCAGCTGAAGTATTAAAAATTTGAGAACAATAGGCACGGATATCTCGGAATTACTAATGCCCCAAAATGTTATTTCAAGTGTATTATGTGTTTTAAAGAATTTTTGGTCTGTTTTTCATCGTCTACCAAGTACAACAACAACAAAGTGCATTTCTTCAAAATGACTAATGCTATTCCGAAAAAAATGTAAACATTTGGAATATTAATTATGATTGTTACAGCCATGTTTGAGAAAATTAAAAATTTCAGGAAAAAAACCCTTCCATACAGGGGTTAACTTGGGAACTGGGGATTTTCTTGAAAATATTCGTGTCAGATCTTTGGAAGGTGCATAATTGGTATTTATGGATCATTTCGTTTCTGTTTGCAGGCACTCATATCACTTTCTCTACCTGTTCTGCCAACATACTATTGTTACAAAGGCTTATTGTTTTATGTGCATCATGCTGATTAACAGGAACTGTCTTGTAAGCAGAAGTTCCTTTTGGTCGCTTAGTTTTACATGGCTAGGAGTAAAACAAGATATATGGCAAATTTCCGTTCGAGAAAAGTGTAAGTAAATCTTCGTGTCCAATCCTTGGAAAATTCTAAAATTAAATACCCAGTTTGATATTTAACTGACACACACGGACTACTTCTAAAATGCATTCTTAGATTTAGAGACCGTCAAAATATGTATTTACGGTGAACATGTTTATGTGGAATGCAATACCTACTCCATCCACTATGTAGATCGTTCAAATTACAGAGACAGTAAAATGCTTCTTTCTTGGATTGAAGGAGGCTCAAAAGATGGACGGGTTCGAATCCCGCGATATGGTTCAGGAGATTAAGGAATGGCGTGGAAGTGTGAGCTAAGACACGAGTGGTTTCCTTTGAGTTCACGATTACTGTTGAACTTATTTATTTATTTTCTTTGAAATTTTCTCTCGTCGAACACACACCATTCCTCCTTGCAGCTACTCTTAACATGACCGCGCCTACCCTCCCTTTTTACTTGTGACCTTGGCCGAGTGGATAGACCACTACCCTCTCACCTAGACGGCCCAGGTTCAATTCCAAGCGACCGCATGTGGGATTTGTGGTGGACAAAGCGGCGCATGGGTGGTTTTTTTCAGGTTCTCCGGTTTCCCCCGCCATCGCAATCCACCGTTGCTCCATCTTCATTTCATGTAGCATCAGTGTCATCACCTGCGGTGTCATTTGTAGTAAAAGCGAGCGTTAAACACTATAACAGTATGTAACGTATCCACCGTCTTAACTCATCGTGTCTCCCATAGCAGGTGAAGTTGCTTCTCCCGCCCGTAATGGGACCTGTGCCAGCCCTTTGATATGTTTCTTCTCTGGCCATTTCCCTATATCTCCCTTATAAATGCCTTTAAACTCCGTGTACATGTAATGTCGACTAGCTTTTGCTGGCGATAAATTGCCCTTCTCGGCATGATTGAAGAGGTGTCGAGACCTAACACGAAAATGGCTCTTGATTTATCTCAACATCTTCTTACAACATTCCAGATCCACGTGCGAGATAGTTTTACGTAATTTTGACAACATAGAATGAACATCATAACAAAGAACATAAAGTGACGTGAGCAGATTCCTGTGTCAGGAAGTAACCTAATCAGGTGATGGAGGAAGGCTGTCATTGTTTGTTGATAAATGGTCAGTGTACCAGCGTTCCAGACAAAGGAAGGTGCATAGACTGCGAGACGTACAACCTTATTTTCTAAAGGCACAGGTGAAAAGATGTGAGATTTCCAGGAGAGGCGACGGTCGACCCTTTCCATGCTGCATCACAGAATCTCGTATTTTATTCCAAAATTATATTTTAAAAATATTGCTATTTTTATTATGTATCCTTTCATACATGATTTGTAATGTATCGATACCTAGACTTTCTGGTTTAACTTTTCCACCTACACTATTCCTCTGTTAGTGTCTTTTGATCACTGAGTAATATTGCTTCTTGCAAGGTGGTTTATGAAATATTTTATTAACTCATTGTTCCCCTTAAGGTGATGCACCTCTACAATTTTACTAAAAATTCAAAACTGAAATATATTTTTCATAGTAAATAATAGGAATTCTATACTTTAAGAAAATATGTATATAACTTTTTGCACTGACAACTAACTGAAGATATAACTGGACAGATGCAATATTATTAATAGGCACATCTAGCTTAGATTCTAGTTTTATCGCACATCTTTTCCCAAAATTTTGCACACTCAAAAAATCCTTTAGTAATTTGAAATTCTTTAGTAATTTGTTTTATATTTTTACTGTTTCTCAAAAGTAAATTAAAGAAAATTAACAATATACTTTTTAGAAATAATACTCCAATTTTGATAAATAAAGTATTATTTTTAAAAAACAAGAGTTTTAGAGATACAATAAGTAATACTTTTTTCTACAATAATTACAAATTAGAATAAAAAATCGGATGTGTGCATTTCTCTATCTGCAAGCTATTCTCATAAAATATTCTTCTTTTATCTACATAATGCTAATCTTAATAAAAATAACAAGAAATGGTCTTATTAATTTGCTCTCTACTTACGGAATAGACTAGGCTAAACCAACAGTCAAATATTTTAAATGCTGTTGCTATGGAATTGTCATTGAAATTCAGATGACCTGAAGGTAAACCAGAGATAAAAAACGGACGGGGATTTCCCGATTGAGAAACGTTTCGGTACTTTAAAATTAAAATCAATAACAGCAAGTATCTCTAAAGTGCTTAGCTCTACAAAAAAATTGATGATGACCTACGTTGTGTGTTTTAAGAAGATCTAATTTTTCTATGTAGAAAGCCTTTGTCTATCTCTTACGATTTGTCATTTATGCAAAATTCATTCAGAATGAAGAGGATTTCAGGGGTTATTTCTAAAAGATCGAAGATGTATATTTATTTTGGCATCTAAACATCTTTAACATTAAGTACTTCAATTAAAATGGTCACAGCCATTTTTTGGAAAATTCAAAATTTCGAAAAATGTTCCACATAAAGGGTAGTTTGTGTTGGGGGGACTTTCCTAAAAACCTTCTTGCCGCGTACCTGGAAGGTACTAAACATAAGTATGATACACATACACTAAATTGGCTTTTGTTGGATTCAGGGGTCCTCAAAACAGCATTTCAGGTGAAATCTTGGTATCGAATTTTTGGGTGGAATACAGAATATTTTGTACCTACTATGTATATTGTACATATGTGCTAGAGAAAGTAAAAATCTGATATGCCACATTTATTTGTAAACTTATTCACTGTATAACATGAAGTTTTGGTGTGGATGGTTTTAAAAATGCATTGCGCAGGGCATTTTTATTACAAGAATTGGTGAAAGCGTTTTATTTAAATAAGAAGCGCATCAAGATGTCTAACCGCACATCTCAGAGCATCGACCGCATTGCTCAAATGTCTTCTTGACAGTATTTGTTACAGAACCTCCGCCACATAACTATGTCCCTAAACGCTTTCTTTCTATACACATGTTGGCCTTCAGGCATGATTTCATCGGCCAAGCAAACATTCCTTGCTTATATAGAATACAAACACACCATAAACACCCATGTCTAAGGCCGGACTCTAACCCGGGATCCCTTGCGCCACGAAGCACCGAGTAATGCTGAACGGCTCGATAAGGTGAATTCTGTATCTTAAGAAGGCGAGGAAAATATTCCATATTTTAATGAGGATTCTCCTTATGGAGCATATTGCAACAAGTAGACAGTTGATTTGCTAGAAAAACTTTAGAGAAGCCCCATATAGTACACAAAAATGGGTAATATATCTTATGCCTACAACAGCAAAGGAAACTAAATGGTTAGATGTAAAAAACAAAGTTCTGTACATTATTTAAAGGTTATTCTGATTTAAATACGTGGGTGGACGTTACTGATGGACTGAAAAGCCTAAAATGTTGCGCACGAAACTGTCATTTATTCATAATTCAAGGATAGACGGTAGAACGACGTAGAAAAATGATCTTTTGTTAATAGAGCCATTAAAGAATTGAATGAATTGCCTGTAGCAGCATTTTAGGGCCCTGACTGTCCTTTAAGACATTTAGGAAAAATCTCAATACAATAAATGTTGGATAATATATTGGAAATGAATCTTAAGTGAATGTTTGTGATTGCATATTACTGTAAACACTAATGATCAATTTATTGGTGACACTGATTAGATTCAGTTAATTGATCATTTGAATTAGTAAAATAATTAATGACTTCAAAATTGCCTGGAATTAACTAGTATACCTATATAGTTTTAGAAAACTATAAGCTGTAATGTTTTGTCCATACGGTTATTTTTTGTTGCTTGCGACATTATTTTGTACGCAATGGAACTCTGGCGCCGGGTAGGACTCATTACCTACCTACAACTTCAACTACGAGTTTATGAACACTTGCGTAGCTTAACATTCTTTCTTCATACTCATTCCATTGAAGCACACTTTAACACGCAAATTCAGTAAATAGAGAGGACCAAACGATGGTTTGGTTGTATTAGATTTTCGGTTTTGCAGATGTGGGCCTAGGCTCTGCTAGAAAATCACCCGTGAGACCAGCATAGTTATCACATAAAAACAAAGGATTTAAACCTACACCATAGACTTTATCTCTCAAAGTATGTCTAGGTATTTCAGCCCTTCATTGCTTTGAGCGCTATCTATCTTTTGTTGCAATTGGTGAGTATTGGTCAGATGCTGTTGGCGGCAAATCTCTACCTTCAGAAATAAATATTGTGACCTTTCGATATAAAAAAATGTTGCAGATTTATGTATTCTTGTGTGTTTTATGCACCTTAGATACTATCAATGTTGGGACTTTTCTGAACTCAGATTTTCAAATTGCGCCTTAAGCTTTTCATTGATTTCGTACGCTTTAAAAGTCAGTTATACCAGTTGGGCAGGCAGACCAGGAACCCCATCCCAAACTCCAGGTGCAGATAACACTTCATGCTTTAGAAAATTGCAGAACACCACGGTGTAAATCAAAGCACACGCTGGCCAGTGGCATTGTGAGCGAGAGCCACCTTCGTTTTCTCCTCTTGCATATCAGCGTAAACGTTGAGGGAATCGCGCCCATTGAGAGGCAGCTCCTAGGCTTGTACTATAATCCGTGATGATATACAACAACAGTGTAAACACCCGGAGAAGGTTAACATGCTTTCGTTTTCAATTACAGAGCCCTTATTTTTAGAGAATAAAGTCACTTTTAGGTTCACAGGTAATTAAAAGTTCTATTTCACCCAACAATATCCGCCAATAAGTAGTTTTGTAACTGTGCAACATGCTGTTTTTATTTAAGATTAGAAACTATACCCACTTTAGGGTCAAATCAAAACATTAACTTGCTGTAACAGAACCATGCATGAGAGCTTGTAGTGTTTATATTATTATTATTAATATGATGATTATTATTATTGTTATTATTATTATTAATCTGCTTAGCTGTATAAAATGAAACATGAAATATTCATAAAGAAGAGCATCCAATCATGAGATCACGTAGTACAGTGAAATGCTGTTCTGTGCTACTCAAAAGGTTAAAAGGCTGCGATAAGACGTTGTGTTTTACTCCACGTCTTTCTGTGATTTCTATTGGGTGAAGTGACTTGCTCTTTGGTGTACTGCAAAACGTCGGCGACTTCCCGGAATAGTCAGAGCGTTATCTGAGAGGTTTCTATCTATAAAGATAAAGCGATGTTAACCTTTTGATTAGCACGGTAATACCTATCATAGTGTTTGCATATTTTCGTTACAACGCTTTGATGTTCTGATTTCCTGCTAGGATATAAAGCGTAATACTAATAATAATAATAATAACAATAATAATGATAATAACAATATCAACAACAATAATAATGATAATAATAAGCACAATATAAAACAACAATAATAACAATAATAAAATCAGCAACAACAACAATAATAATAACAGTAACAATAATAACAATAACAGTAACATTAATAATTAATAAATAATAGTTAATAATAATTAGTAAAAATAATAATAATGAATAATAATAAGAATAATAATCATATTATAATCATAATAATAACAAAAATAATAACAATAACAGTAATAATAGTAATTAATAATCATAATAATAGTAGTAATTATGCTAGTAATAATAAGAGTAATAGTATTAATAATGATAATAATAATGATGATGATAATAGTAATAATAATAATAATAATAATAATAATAATAATAATAATAATATAGTGAAACGCTATGTCCTCATGCATGGTTTTTGTTACGACACCTTAACCCTACAGGTGGTCTGGTCTCTAATGTTAAATAAGAACAATGTATTATACAATTATAAAACTAGTTCTTGGCGGATATTGATAGGTGAAATAGACTGTTAAAGTACTTGTGGATTTGAAAGGTTACTTTATTCTCTAAAAAATAGACTCCATAATTGAAGTGGAAAGCGTGATAACTTTCTCAGTGTGTTTACACTGTAAAATGATGTGTTATTTGTGGACGCTCTTTAACTACTGTAGTTCTCAGCGTCCCATTCTAAATTAGGCGTGAAAGACCACTTAATTTTACTCAGAGGCCTCCCTATCAGGATTGAGGTTCTTTTACGTGCCGTAAATCTATGACATAAGACCAACGGCTTTAATTCCCTTCCGAAGGAAGCCATGCTAAGGATTTTTACACCCTAAAAATACATCGTCCTCCGCCGGGTTTGAACCTGCGACCTTGTGTATATGAAGTTAGCATGGTAACCATGTGTTTACACTGTTCTCGCATATCATCATGACTCTAGTAAAGCCTGGAAACAGCCTCTCAAAGAGCACGATTCCTCACCTTCACGTCACCTGAGATGCAAGAGGAGAAAACGGCACTAACCGGCGTATGCTTGAATGTATCCCGCAATTTTTATAATGCACTTTCTGCACACGTAAAATACGGCGCTCTTGGTCCACCTGGAATTTTTATAGGCATAGAAATGGGATTGAGCAACAGTTGCATAATTATGAATAAACAGCGTTTGCATTTCTCTATCTCGTTTTGATCAGTTGTACACTGTAACAGGTCAAAACTCGATTACATGATGATAGTGAAAGTCATTTTCGGTAGGCGCAGCATTTGTTGTTGCTTCAGTTCAATACGCAACCGTGTTAGAAATGAACACTCCATTTTTTCAAACAAAATCATTTATGAACATAACCAATTTTTAAACATATACACTTCTCCCAAATTTGTTTCCATTTTGAACCGCTCCAGAATAGAAATTGTCAAACTCTCCATAGCACGTCTCTCTCCCGACGATGATCTCCTTAATTGATTTTAATGTTGTTTGTGCAAGGCTTTTTTTTATGTTTAGGAACAATAGGAGATACCAGGGGACCAGGTCACGCGAATATGAAGCTTATGGCAGCAATTCATAACGCAGTGCATGCAGTTTGGTAGTGACAATTCCGGATGAATGTACTGGTGCATTGTCATAATGAACTAGCACTTTCTTCTTCGCCAAATGGAACCGTACCTCTTTCAGCCTCTTGTTGAATCGGACCAATACCACACTGTAGCATTGTCCAGTAATCTTTTTTCCCTTTTCTAAGAAATTAATGAGTATGCCACGCTTCACATTCTAAAATATGATTGTCATCACTTTTCCAGCCAATGCAACCGTCTTTGTCTTCTTTAGAACAAATTCACCGGAAGTAATCTGTTGCTTGATTTTCGGAGTATGATGAATCCAGGTCTTATCGACGGTGACAACAAAAGTGTTTCGGATTTCGCTTAAATAGCTCCAAGTGCAGCCTCCAAGTTGAAAGCCGCAAGCACTTTTGTAAACTATGAGTAGCCCTCAGTCCGACAATTTGGCATGCCAAATATGAATTGCCGTTCCCGTCGCGAACTATTTTCAATGATCAGCGAGAATCATATCTTGGACTTTTTCAACGATTTCCTCGCAAACCACATCTACCGGGTGTCCTGGGCGCTCCTCATCTAAACAGATATTCAACCACGTTGCATTGTCATAAAAGGCGAAAGTCCCCATAAACAGTTTCCAATTTTGGTTCTATCTCCAAGCAAGTTTTCTCATTCTAAAATGAAATTGCAAATAAGCGACCAATATTGCTCTCTTTCCATTTTAGCGAAGAACTAATTGAAATACCTTATAATTCCAGAATGGCGTATTAATCAGCATTAAATTTGTTTGGCGACGTGTAACAAAGGGCAGTACACGATAGTAATACCAATTTACCTTAGCAACACCATCTATTTTGAAACACAGCTAGTTAGTGAACCAGCCTTCAAAATCATGTTCTCTCCAAACGTTCAATTATTTTAGTTATAAAGCGAATCGTATCGATGTTGCTGTCTAATCCTTATCAGGTCTTGTCATGGTATTAACGGTGCGGCTGGTGGATAGTTGTGTTTTGATAACGAATCTGTGCCTTCCTTTATACATGATGATATCCTCGTATATAAGCAGTATTGCAAATATTCCCTTACATTTTCCTCTAACCTCAAGGATTGTATTGGAAGTTGCCCATTGATGAACTCTTGTTGCGTACATGAGTGACAAAAATACAATATTATGTATTTGAAAATGGCACGGCTGACGGTTACTCTCCAGTAGAAAAAGATTGCAGCTGTAGCGTGGGCAACATGCTCTGAATCTTTATTCAGACATCAACACTTGCTGGACTTGCGATACTACAACTTGCGTATGCAACATATGAGTGGAGCGTGTTATCGAAAATGCTCGAGCGCGATCAAATTCGATCAAAGGGGAAGTCCTCCTCTGGTTCATATCTCTTTGGTTTACTCCTGGCCATGGAAACAGAAATGAACTTCAATATTAGTCGTATAGCGACAGCTTTTAAAAGATTTTACTATTAGTTTAGCATAGTATATTCCCTTACTTCGCTTCTAGGTAAAAGGAACCAACTAAAAAGACAGTTTTATTAATGTTTATTTCAATTACTATGATGTAGATAAGTGAATAATATTTTTTTAAGAATAGTTTGTTTGCAGAACAGGTAGAGAAAGTCAGGTGAATGGAACGTATCTGATTTTTTGAAAGGATAATAAAATGCAAATGCTCTGCGCCAGGGATAATTGTAACCAAGATCTGAATAGTATCACATTTAAAGTTTGAAATTTATTAGATTTGAAATGCCTATGAAATAATCTTTGAAGTTTAAAAAAGATAATGCTGAAATATTGAAATATTACATTTTTATTAGCTATAAAATTAGGTTATTGATGAGTTATTAGAATACGGTGTACTAAAATATATACACAAAACCACAACTTTTCTTTCTATTGCGACAACTAACATAAAAATATGAATAATTACAAGAATCTTGTTCTTATTAATTTTAACAATTGAACTTTCAATTTATTGCAAGGTTATACAGAAAGATCCAACTTGCAGCAATATAGCAGCTATACATTACAAAAAAAAAAAAAATAATTGAGTTTCCGAAAGGTTTCCTGTGATGAAAATCAGCTGAAAAGTGTTTTTGCTCTGGTTGTGAGAATGGCGCTGATGCTACCATATAGCATATTTAAAAGGCTTTACTTATCAGCCTTATGAAAGGAGACACTGAAACTGGTCGTTGTCCCTACATTTGGGCACATCTTTAGGAAACTGTCCATCATTCGCCGTAGCTCGCATTCTGGCTGATATTTTGTTTGAACTCTTCCAGGGTGTGTTGTACACTTAATGTTTTAAATTTACCCCAGAGATAGAGAGTACAAGCAACTTGGTTGGGGGACCACAAATTTGTATAATAATTCCATCCTGAAACACGCTTTCGGATGTTCTCGTTGAAATATTGGCAGAGTCTTGTTGAAAAAAGGCAAAATCCCGCTCTCTGTCGGTTAATTCTCTAAAAATAAGGGGGCAAACTTGTATTTACGTATTTACATACGGACGTTAACTGTTAAGTCGAACAAAATGGGCCCTATTATTGTTTCTCCACTCATGGCGCCACATGCACCAGTTTTTTTCGCTATGCAGGGACATTTCATGATCAATATTGCGTTTCGAGTTTGAAACTCCTTTAGGGTGAGTTACCCGAATAACTTTTTTTCCGGGTTTTCACTTATCCTGACTAGACGTTAAATATTGCGGTTCTCGGAACTCCAATAACGATTATTGTGTGTACACACATATCCACGAAAGGTGGAACATTAAATGTTGGTCCTTTTTTCCATTACACTCACAAAATGTGCACCTAGTTACTGGATGAATGCGTGCCACAGTTATTTTATATGGTTTTAGTAAGTGCCTCTTCACACAGAGCCATAACAAATACTCGCTTATTGTGAAAGACGCAAGTCTCCAAACAGTGTCCGCCGTCGTCAAATGTTTCTTCGGTGAGAACCCTACACTGTCTTTTAGATTTCTTAGCCTGAACACTTATAAACCATAAATAAACACACACTATGCAGTTGAATACCTATACTGAGTCATAATATACTTTGTGACTAACTACGGGACAAAATAATAAATAGCTCATAATAGCTGAACTGTACCATATCACTGTCAACTCAATATTGCACTTCCGGAGCACAGCAAAACTGCATTAGAAGCATGTTTTTGTTTAGAACATTGAAATTGAGTTCTATTTATGAACGCTCTTTAACTGCTACGGTTCTCAGCGTCCCAATCTATATTGGCGTGAAAGACAGCTTAGTTTTGCTCGGAGGTATCTTTAGTTGGTTTGAGGTAATCTACGACACGGCCCAACGACTTTATTTCCCTTCCGAATGAAACCAAGCTATGGATTTTTACGCCCGAAAAAGTCCATGGCCCTCCGGCGGGTTTGAACCCGCGACCATGGGAACCAGAGGCTGGTACATTATCCCTAAACCACAGACGGCGACGACCTTGTTTACAGCAGCAGTGCGGAATCATGACAGTGGAAAAACACCACCACCGGCGCCCAGGTCATTGACTCTTCCAGTAATTATTTTCGAAACTTGTGTGTTTAGGAATCTGTAAAGCAAAAAAGTTTATTCATTAATTTTTTATAATTTCATAAATAATATTCATTCCGTACTTTCATTATAATTATACATACTAATTTGTTTCTTTGCTAATATATAATTTTGGTAAATAACTTTTTCTACGCTAGTACGCTTGCTTGATTGAAGTCCCTCCTTGTGCTCGATGTTCTCTCACTCAGGGGCGGTACTAGACAATAGTTTTCTTCATAATGTGTGCAACAATTGCTAGAGAATAAAAAAATATATAAAACAATTTTAAACATCGTGAACGCAACTGAAGTGTGGCAAAGGTATCTGCTGTGAAATGTTGCGATTCCCTAAGAAAGCTGTGAACGACCAGGAACGCGTAGGTTGGAGGAGCGGAGCAACTTGGGGTCTAACTATTGCTTGTCTGCTGATAACGACCCCAATTAATGAGCAAAATCTCAACCTCATTGTTATGTATCAAACTATTTCATGAAAAAGTCATAGTCCCAATCTTGGAATTCAAATTTCTGAGCATTTTACACGTTGAAGTTAAACTAATCCCTATACAGTGTCAACTTTTGACCGTCTTTTAGGAAAAGATCCCTCTCTGTGTGTCAACAGCATAGTTGAAAAATGAAAAGTCAGTAAAATACCAAACTGGATATTTAAGTTGACCATTTTCCAAGGATGCGACACGAAGGTTTTCAAGAAAATCTCCCACCCAACACTATCCTTTACGTGGAAGATTTTTCAGCGATATTACCTTTATGCTGATGGTGCCTGCAACCTGTCTGTCTGCCATACCACACTCCCAGCAGAGTTGAAGTACTTCATCGGCACATTTCTCATCATAATAGCATTGTCTGTACAGCGTTGCTCATTTAATACTTTATTGAATTAGGATAATTCATGAATGAGTTATGTTCTCTCTCGTTTGGCATATAGCTGCTATCTCTTTCTGTGCATGCTGCCAAACTTATCAGCTAAACCTGTTCTGGGTAAAATGTAATTGTGGTGAGAAGGATGCGGAAAAGGTTAGCTAAAATACCAAAGGCATTTTCAATATTACGTCGTGCTGTGCTCAGGCGAAAATTGAAAATCCACTTTTCTCGGGATAAATTTAGATTTGGAAAGGGTTTCATGATGTGCATGTGTAGAATGTGGTGTTCCTCCTGGTTGCATTTGGCAGATAAAGTGATCCTGCTTTCACAGCTCCAGCAAAATCTTTTCTCTCAACACATGAAATTATAGTTGCCATGTACTACTCCAACATGTACCATGCTGTCCGTGTGTGTTCTTATGTAGGGCTCCAATACATTTGGGAAAATTCCAATTGTTTTTCATTTCTACAGCAAATTTCTTCACTCATCACTAGACTGCGACAATTCTTAAAATAAAAAAGTAATTATTCTTTATTTAGAATGAAAAGTCAAATCTAATAATGATTGATGAGGACAATTTGAGAGACAGCTGAGAGACAGCTATAAGCCCTGTTTGTGTTTGTGTTTTGCCAAACATACAAAAAAAAAAAAAAGAAGAAAGAAACCATTGAGAGGAGCAGTTCCTAATTAAAACAACGGAACTCCCGGATAAATCTACCCCTACTCCAACACAGACATTGGAAGAAGATGCGTCTACAATAGTTGTTTACAGAAAACTTAAAAGCGTAACTACAGAAGAGAACACAATGTTTGCAATACATAGAACGTTGCACTAGGTGTAGCACGAGGAACACTGTTTGCTTTAATTGACTAAATAAATATGAATGAAACAAACCTGTATGTATTTATAATAACCAGTCTTTCCTTTGAACTTTGTAATTTCAGCCATTAGCTTCCAATGGGTAGTTGTACACTAGGTTGTCATAACCTAAGTGAGAATAGGTATTTCAATTATTGAAGTATTGTGTATAGTGCTATAGCCAGGATTTTTTTCTTTATTGTTATGTAGTGGTGTGCACTTATGTTTTTCAGTGGGGAGTAGCAGTAATGCAACTATCACAACACTAAAAATATGATCTACTCAGAATATATAGAAAAATGACATCAAATGCTGTTGAATCAAATTAGGAATAGCCTTCTTTCTTAAGGAAATAAAAAGTGATGTTTAACTTTGTGAGGCTGTGGGATGCCATGACTGCTCCACTGTTGCGTATCATTGCAGCTATACTACTACTACTGAAATAAACAAAATGGCACATGACCATTAGTCCCTAAAGGGTTTAAAATATATTTCAACTTTTCTTTGTGTTACTACTATTAACATGCGCTAATTTATATTTTTAATGACTACCTTTTCAGTGTTATTTGGAAATTGCAATGAGTTAACTGAACTGAACTGTTATTACATAACAAAAGCATAAGCGGAACATTCCTTGTTCGGAGTAATCCAAAACTATATTTTTTTAAAGCAGATCCAGTATAAACTGCCCTCTGCTGAGTGTCATATTTTCAAATGAAATGGATAGGAAGGTACTTGTTTGAATCATGGTTGCTTCTTTGTAAAAGGCTTTAGATTGTTCTCTCTCGTGATAATAAATAACAATGGAGAACATTTTGCAAATACCTTCTGCATCTCTCCCATTTAAAGTAATTTCAAACTAAATATTCTTTCATTATTTATTCAAAGATCTGATTGTCATTGTGTTTGCTAAAGGTCATAGAATAACATAGCATTACATAAATATTAAAATATTATAAATTAAAAACGAAAACCTGCTAATGAAACATAATATTTTTGATGGTAGTAGACCACCGGGGTAGAGGTGTGATATTTCAGTTTTCAGGAACGTGCGTGAGACTTGGTCAAACACTGGCAAAGAAAAAAAACCCGTAACTCCATGTCACGAGAGTCCACAAGGTATCTTGGCCTACCGCCTGGCCACTGTATCCCCCATCTCCCTGAAGGCGAACTCAATGAGGTGCACTGCTGGAGGGTGAGACGCCTCGAGTCCCTCCCGGCGGTTGTTGCGGTCTTCTCAATCTGGAGCCGCTACTTCTCAATCAAGTAGTTCCTCAATTGGACCCCCAGGGACCTCACGAGGCTGAGTGGACCCCGGACCAGGTCTCCCAGCGAGGGAAATTTCCCTTCGCCGGTACCGGGAATCGAACACAGATCTCCCGCTTGGCAAGCAGCCGCGCTACTATCGCGCTAACGAAACAACCGGCAAAGAAATGAAAACTTATCTGAGCATTTTTATCCTCGTTAGTATTGGTTTCATTTTTTTGAGCTATTGGAATATTAAGGCATATTGCTAACTCTTGTATAATAAGAACCCATTAGCGTATTATAGAGACCATAAAATATAGTTTTGTGGTGTGAGTCAGCTGTAGTTGTAAGTGAAACGTGGCAGGGAACCTTAAGGTTAGTACTAGTCTTGAATGTGCTCGTATAAGCCGGTTGCTACCTCGCATCATGGATATTCTAATTCCACTTCTTTTCCAACATTTCTCTGCTTTCTCCATTTATTTTGTAAACTACTGCTCCCAGTCAGTCTTAGAGCAAGTAAAGCAAATTGTCTTGTCTCCATTTTATGACATTGACAAGGTCTTGCCAGGTGTTGTCAAGTCTTGTACAAACTGTAAAATAGGTATTGAAAAATGTTTGACAATTTTCCATTAAAAGTCTTCAATTGAAAAAACAAAGAGATCATGTACAACAGTCTTAAGATTAATATGGCTTAAAGGGAAATTTCTCATTATTTTTAAACAATGGCATCCAATTTCGTACCTTTAACTTCTTGTGAATTTATTGCATTACAGTGTGCAGCAATTAAAAGAGAGCAGAGTATGTGCATGGCGTGCACGACAAAACTTGTTCCAGACACATCCTACTATTGTGTATCAACAAACTGAAGGCGAGAGAATATTTAGTTCTATTGTAAAATAAAATAATTTTAAAGCAAGAGTCGAAACATTCGTTAATATAACATTAAAAATGCCAGAAGATTAATTGGAAAGCAAATCCTGGCTCTGTGGGTGTGGCAGGCTAGACATTTTATTTTCTAAGCAAACTCGGTTTGAGGGTGGCAGATGAATAAGAGCAAATACTTTCATATTTAGCACAGAACAACCCTTATAGCACTCTCATTTTGTCTGCTTACTAATATCATTGTTATAAATGAATCACAAATTTCAGGGTCTAATGTACTTTAAACGGTGCGGTACATTGTCTCTGTTGTGCACCTACAGTCGGGCATTTTCTGCATTATTCACCTCCCACCCTGCGGAATTTAATTATGTACATAAACTACCAATTAACGTTAACATTGAACAGCATGGGAAGGAGAGCAACACTGGCACATTTCATACAGCTATTGCGGGGGGGGGCAAAGGCTTACATTTCGTGGGCATATTGAGAGTGCTGCATCATGTAAAAGAGGGAATTTGATTGAATAATGCAATTTAAGAGTGTCTCTCAAAGGTCACTACTTCACCTGATATACAGAACTACTTAATCAGCGCAGTCATACCGATAAAATTAAAACAAAGGTTTCTGAAATATATTTTGTTTCTATGAGATTAGGCCAGAAGTCGCAATGTCAAAGCTACCCGCGAAATGTGACAGACAACCTAGTGGACTGTTGGTTTTATGGATGTTAGGCGTAACGCAGATATAAAACATAATTCACTTTTATAACATACCTCTGATACTCCGATTGCTTGAATTAAAGCATTCGCTCGTACTCTTTCTGCTTTACTGATTTTATACATTAGACTTCGAACTGCTTAAGCTATGTCTTATTCATTCTTAGATTGATCCGCGTCAAAACGGATCCACGTGAGCAGTGCACCGCGGTAAAACACAGTAGTAATGCGCGCAAGAATGTAATCCCATGCTAACAATCTAAATTACAGAATGAATTTATTCTTAAATTGTATAAAATTCTATACAAATACATAAGAGTTAAGTTTATGCCAATTTGTACCCTTAAATTGAGCTACAAGTCCCAACATGCTATTCGTATGAGTCACCTGATTTCCGCAATATTATTTACACAGTAAGGGTTGCTGGTTGTTGCTGTTTAGAATCATGGAGGACGGTCGCTATGAGTTTCCTCTTGCATCTTCGTCGAGTTACATAAAGCATAACGCTGGTAAACTGTTAACTAGTGGTGAAAAAGGTAGAGTGTTTAATGCTTATTGTAAGTTTTGTGAGAAATATCCAACACTTCCAATAAAAGAAGTGATGAAATTAAAATCTGAGTTCACCGGTGTTTCGGCTACAAATATAAAGTGTTCACAAAGAAAAATCTGAAACGGAAAAAGTGGTTACACCCGGAAAAAAAAGAAAACCTGTGAAGTACGCGATGTAGGAAGTGGCGATTTTGTGAAGAATGCGATTCACGTATTAGTGCACAATTTCAAACAGTTGATAAGTGCTACATGTAACGAAAAATGAAGAGTTGTTTTGGGAAATGGATGGTCTATGTGACACCATTGTTGATAACCTGGTTATCAATCTTGGAGTGGAAAGCATCAGACAACGATTCTAATCTGGAGGAAACAAAGTCGCTTCCGGAGAAAGAATAAATGTAAGCTATGGCATACTTGTTGTTTTTTTCGCTTGTGTTTTTCAGAGTTAATTATTACATGTGCACTCATTTATTTTGTAATGATTGTCAATATTATCATCATTACACCTAACAAATATTTTAGTGACCGTTTAAGGGTTCGGAATAAGGGCTCGGTTCGTTTTACATGACAATATGCCACGTGGTCGTGCAGGTATTACAGTATTTTTGCGCGAATGGCGGAAAGCTACATTATAATGGTGCACTGATAACCTGGCTTTTATTTTGGCGAGGATGAACTTAACACTGAATACTACGCTACGCTACTGGCTGCCGTTTCCAGGAACTTGAACACGAGGAAATGCTCTTCTTGCATTTGGAACTCTTTGAGAAGAGAAACCAGCTGCCACATTGCGATGTGTAGCGCTTCAGCATAATACTAGTAATGTACATTTCTTTCCATGTTACAATGTTGTCATGTGTAGCTAGCGTTGGAGATACATTTTGTAAGCTTAAAATAAGTTTCGTTTCGTTGGGCGTACCCTCCCCGTGTTTGTAGGAGCTACAAGCGGATGCCCAGGGGTTAGAAACCACAGAATGGAGAACCAGGAACGAGTGGTCAGGCATGAGCGCGAGGAAGTGGTGATGGAGCAATTGGTGGAATGAGTGGCGGGGAAACCGGAGGACTTGGAGAAAACCCGCCTAGAAGAGCGCTTCGTGCATCACAGATGCCACATTTGGGTGCTTGGGATCATATCCGGGTCGCCTAGATAAGAGGCAAGCGGTCTATTCACTCTGCCACGGTGCCGCCCTATAATAATACTAACATAATAATAATTTTAATTCTCTAATCTCTTCTAAAAATATTTGAAAAGGTATATAAGTTTCGCAAAATGTTCATTTAAAATACAGTTAATGCTACGGAATTTTCACTTTCTTAGTAAAAGGATACTTTCAAACAGCAATAAGATTTTCTTGGTTTATTGATAACAAAGAGCGATTCAGTTTAAGGATGGTTTTTGATCATCCTCCATTCTGTATACACAACACCCTGTGCTTAGTAGCGTATCCCTGAGACCTTATCCTAGAATATAAAGCTCATACGGTGTAAACACATGCAGTGACGGCCAACACCCATCGATACTTACAGCAAATAAAAACATATACTCAATCTCACGTCTCACATTGGCATGTACAACTCTGCCTTATATTATACAGTCAGTTGAATACTGGGAGGTCGTGAGATCGATCCTCTCTTCTGGGGTTTTCCCGGGTCACTAGGCCAATGCTGGAGAGGATCCTCCGTTCCCCCAAACTTCCTGTCCTTCTATTTCATCCCAACCAGTGAAGGAATGCGGCGGCGGATCTATTCGTGGGCTCCTGGCGCACCTCGCGTCCAGATCAAGAACTGATTGTGAACTGTGAGGGACCCTCCGCGACAGCTCGCTCCCTGTCTCATCCTTCCTCCAGATGTCTCACGTCTGACTTACCCCTTCGTAACGTACACGCAAAGCAATATTCTCCGAGCCTCGTGCTTTCTTCTTTTTAGCTCTTACAACTATTATTCTCTAGCACGTATGTGTAATGTGTATAGTAGAAACTTCCACGAACTCAAAATAAGTATTTTTCTCAGCGTTTTTTGAACGGGTGTTTCACTGAGCCACCATTTTTCTGTATCCTGTTGCTTATACAGCTATTTACAGTTCCAGGCTTTTGATTTTGGTTGATTCCTACCATTAGCCTCATGCCCCCTACTATTTGCTCCCTCTCTCTTTTTACTGGGGACTTTCTTCCTGTTCTATTTCTCTCCCCTTTTGTAGGCGCTGTAGATCTAAACTCATAATTATTTTCAGGTATGCAATGCACAATAAATTAATTTTGCCGGCTTTTGAATTGAGAATTTCCCCTATAGGCCTATCAAGCCATCTGATTTTCATTTAACTCACTTGAACTTCCCTACTTGTATTATGTGAGTTCCTATTTATATTGCATGATTCCTGATTCCATTTCCCTACTGTGCTGGTTCTGATCTAGGAGCTAGAACTCTGACCTAATCGCTATCTCTATCCCTTGCTCGAAGATATTTACACGTTCTTCATTTCTTCCCTGATTTCTGTTACATTCTGTTAACAAAAATCAATAATTTCAGACACACTATTTGGTTTTAATTACGAGGAAAATGTACATGAGTGCACATTGAATGCCAAACTCAAATTACCAACACAATAGACAAACCCAACATTTAGATATACACAACATATTACCTGCTTAAATGAATTGGAACTACGTGAAATTAAAACGTTAATATTGCATTTTGAAATATTGAGTAGCCATTATCAGATGCCGTTGTGATGCCATTAATACCGTGCAGTCCCGAGTCGGTCCTTACTGTGTCCTGTCTAAACTACTGTCTCTCTCCCTCTCTCTCTCTCCCGGTCTCTCCCTCTCTCCCGCTCTCCCTCCCGCTCTCACCCTCCCTCTCTCTCACTATCTCCCTCCCCTCTCGCTCTCCCTCCATCTCTCTCCCTCTCTCTCTCTCTCTCTCTCTCTCTCTCTCCCTCTCCCGCTCTCTCCGCTACTCTTCTCGTTGTAGCACTGAGTAGCCATTATCAGATGCTGTTGCGATTAATGCAGTGCCGTCCGGAGTCGTCTTGGTATGTCCTGTCTAAACTACTCCCTCTCTCCGCTACCCTCTTCTCTTTGTAACGTTGAAATTGTATTTTATTTATAGAGCTCTTTAACTGCTGCGGTTCTTAACCTGCCATTCTCTTTGGGCTTGAAAGACACAGACACCTCTTTATCTGACTTCATATTCTTCTACGTACAATAAATCCACTACGCAGGTCCAAAGACTTTACTTCCCTTCCGAAGGAAGCCAAGCTAAGGATTTTTGCGCCTGAAAAGTATCCGTTGTCCTACGCCGGATTTTAACCTACGAATTTGGGAAAAAGTGGCTAGCATATAGCCCTCAGACCACGGAGAGTGACTTTTCTCTTTAAGATCATACACATTTTGTAATATTGACGGATATGAAAATAGTTTAAAGTTCAAAATATCTAAACCAGCGTTGAATCCAGCGAAAGTTATGTATGCAAAAACTATTTTCTAGAAAATATGTGACAAAAGTAGACCCACTGAAGGAGAAACTTAACTGCTGGAGAACCTGGTCCAGTTAATAGAGGAGCGTCCGTTTGGAAGGGATATTAGTGTTAAAAGTTGTTAGAATTTCAAGATCAACAAATCTAGTGATTAATGTGTGTAGTTCATGTCAAGAATTAGTTATCCAGATGAAGCTTTGTCTGCTGGTGAAGTACTATATCAGTGTTATCTCTTCAAACTATGAACTAAGACTACAGAAGAAACAGAAAAATACAAAAAGGAAGTAATGAAATACTGCCTTAACAAAGATGCAATGGGGGGAGAGACAGTGTCCACAGTGCAGAGACGTTATCAACTAACTGTTAAATCCGAAAGGCAACTCTATTTATGGAAAAAGCAGGTAGGGAAAGTAAAGTAAACCCCTGGGAATTCAAAAGAAAGTACTGCACGAAATTTGGTCTAGCGGTTTGTGGAGGGAAGAAAATAAAAGAAAATCGTATGCGATGACCATCTGATGCAATTGGCATTGGATATGACAAAAACGATTTTATTAATGAATAATTTCAGTGCACTAAATACATGGATATCAAAATTTAAAAAGTTTTACCGTACTGAGGGCAGAAACATTAGATTTTTTCCCCTTGTTCTTATACAAGAGATGAGGAGGAAATACACAAATCAGCAAGTTACTTTTAAAGGCAACCAAGAAGCCATTATAATGTTATTATCCTTCCGATATTTTTAACACTAATCAAAGAACTTAGAGAAGCAACTGAGAGCTAGACGCACGTTGCGTTAACAGGTGAGAAGCAATGTCGCGGTTTGTCAGTGCTCATGTATAATAATGCCCAATATTATTTTGGCAGGATTCTTCCCCCAAAATTATTCCTACAACTACATCTTTAAGCCCTACTGTCAGTTAACCTATGTTAAACGCAGAAAATATTATTGTGAAACAATAAAGTCTGGGTAGATGGGTAGGCAAGAATTAAATGAGTGGCACAAGGACGCATTCCATCCATTTGTAGGAGACAAGTCTGCCCTACTTTCAGACTCTAGAACACAATTTCTTGATGTGTATGTTTAGAAGGTCCACCTCCCGGGAGAAGTATTGAACTTTTTCAAATTATCCCCGGTACTATAGGCAATTCCAGCCCCTGTAGTCAGTGGAAATCCTTCTACCGGCGAATAATCTCGAGTGAGCATTTAAATGTTCACCTCTTCAAGAGTATTCTAAAGCTGCAATCCTGTACTCATAATCAGTTCTGTTCTCCAAGACTTCATAACATGGTCAAATACTTGGGATACACCACTACTCGGTCTTACTACCCCAACTAATCAGCCACGAAGCTTGTGTAGCTCAAATATCCATGCAAAACTCCTCTAAAACGACAATAATTTCAGCATACAAGCTACCAGGCCCCGTCTTAACGACACGATCTAAACAGTAAGCACGAAACATGGGGATGTCGTGTGACAACTACAAACGGAAGCAATGCAGTCAATATCTTAGCCCCATCTTGTAGACACAGCCCTTTACAAACATTTATCAGGCGTGCCCGCCATGGCTGTTCTATCTGAAATGGACTCCGACCACTCACCAGTCCTGATAGCCCTTGACGATAATCTGATTTTACATCCACAATGCACTAGGAGATTCAGCAAAGATTTCATAGACTGGGAAACCTTCCAACATGCAATTGATAACGAGCTAAAACCCACTTGAAATCTGAATACTCCCAGTGATGCAGAAGTAGCAATTCTGGTGTTCACAAAAGCCATAACTTCAGTTATAGTCAAATCCACAGCACCAGCCAGACCTCAGCAGGAAAGAAAACCCCATCATGAAACTTTGCCCTCTAGCGTCAGATGTCTCTTGAAAGAAAAACATAAAATGCGCCGTATTTGGCAGAAGTACAAAGAAGCCTCACAAATTCATCAATTGAACCAACTAACAAGAAATGTAAAAAAAAAAAAAAACCAAATGGATGAATACCGGCGTTCTTCTTATCAACGGCAGCTCTCCACTATTTCACCAGAATATTCAACCTTGTGGAAGGAAACCAAAAGAATATTAAAAGAACCGACGCTTATTCCACCCTTAATACAAAATGGAAAACACTACATAGCCGACTTTAAGAAGACGGGACTATTCGCAAATACTCTACAAGGTACCTTTAGCTCAAATCTAGGGATTAACGAAGAATTCAACCACAAAATTGAACGTTTTCCTGATTCCTATACCACTGTTCCACTCCCAATTGACTTCACCTCACCAAAAGAAATCTTGTTCATAATTCAGCAACTACCTGCAAGAAATCGCCTGGATATGTCCTAATTCCAAATTTTGTATTAAAACATCTGACTCGCAAAGCACTTCTAGCCACACTTTTCAATTGTTTTATACGCATGGGCTACTTTCCCAGAATCTGGAAACACGCAATAATGATTGTTATTCATAAGCCTGGAAAAAGCCCCTCAGATGTAAACAATTATTGCCCTCTAAGTCTGCTACCAACTCTATCCAAAGTCTATGAAAAGGTTATACTGAAGCGTTTAACAAAATCTCTCAATGAAGTATCAGTATTACCTCCCTTTCAATTCGGTTTCTGTCACAAACATCAACCACCCATCAAATTCTCCGGGTTTCGGAGCAAGTGGCACAAATTTTCGAGAAGAAAGAACACGCAGCTGCAGCTTTCCTTGACTTCACTCAGGCATTCGAACAGAGTTTGGCATCAGAGTCTTCCATACAAATTGTTCATTAACGGCATCCCAGACTACCTGTATAAAACAATATCCTCCTTTCTGTCACAACGTACACTCTCAGTCCTCATAGGTAGTTGACACTCTTCTACCAAACCTATAACAGCAGGAGTTTCTCAAGGATCTATCCTAGGACCAGTTTTGTTCAAGCTGTACACCGCTGATATGCCTGTAACGCCTAGACCTCAAATCGTTATGTATGCGAACGATACTGCAATTTTCGCAACACATCGCAATATCAGCGCCGCCAGAAATAACCTTCAAGAGGCCCTAAACTTAATTATACCCTGGCGTATTTCGCTCAACCAGAGAAAATGTGAAGCAATGATCTTTACCCTATGCAGACAGAATTATCCACCACCAGTAACGCTCCCAGCGAAACATATACCCTGGAAAACTGAGGCAGAAATAGTGAAATATCTCGGTGTACTCCTGAATTGACGACTCACATGGAAACCACATATAAGTAATAAACTCACACTAACCCGAACAAGACTGACAAAGCTCTACCCTCTTCTCAACAAAAAATCTTCACTCAAACTAAAAAACTGCACACTACTTTACACGAGCTTATTAAGACCACTCCTACTATACACCTTTCCAGTTTGGGGAGGAACCAGTCCCTCCGAAATAAAACGTATCCAGACATTTCAAAACAAAATATTGCGAATCCCAACGAATGCACCATGGTTTGTCAGAAATGGTCAACTACATAGAGAAACTGGAATCAGCATCATTCAACAGTCAATTTCTTCACAAGCCGAACAGTTCTACAGCAAGCTAAAATACGTCTAGGAGCCATTCACTGTTCTCTTGGCAGAAATTCTAGCTATCCAACTGTCGTCTACCACTGGACCAGCTCTCACAAGATCTTCTTAAAATAAAAACAAAATGCACTTATTTATGAGGGGCCCAATGGGGCTTACATCATTTCAATGATATTCAGCATCATGCATGTAAATAATGTCTAATATCAATGGTCTGCAGAGCGGACATGCGCTGATCGATCAATGAATCATTAAAAAAAACATACTTGAGGTTTGTGTTTAGGTGTACATGGGAGGGAACACCAGAGACTTTATCCCCAAAACAAATTTGTCTAGATACGAAATGCAGAATGTTTTGGTTCTCTGTGTGTGGTGTTTTAACTTGCGCTACAAACATGTCAAATAAAGAATACTGCAGAGCTTAAACTGTATCACTAACAACCTATACCGTGAAAATATGTGCTTGCAAAAATGCAGAATCTGACTCACCTATCTGCACGCATCTTTGCTCCTGGGTAGCTGCCTAATCCACGCAACTAGGCTGTTGCCAACCTGTCTGCACGCAGCTGTGTTCCTGGGTACCTCCTAATCCACTCAACTCGGTACCTGCCAACCTATTTGCACGAGTTATTTTCCTGAGAAACGGCCTAATCCACATAACTTGGTACTTCTCAGCCTCTCTTCACGTAAATTTGTTCATGAGCACTGCTTTAACCTCGCAAATAGAACATCCAAACTTATCTCCACGTAGCTTTGCTACTGCGTAACCGCCTGGCACAGTGCTTCCAAACCTAACTACACGCAGCTTTGTTCCTGAGTAACTGCATTATCCACTCAACTTGGTACTTCCCAAATTATCTGCGCAAAGCTTTGTCTCTGGGTAATTTCCTAATCCATGCAACTGGGCATTCCCTAACCTATCTGCACGCAGCTTTGTTTCTGGATAGTTTCCTAATCCATGCAACTGGGCACTCTTTAACCTATCTGCACGCAGCTTTGTTCCTGGATAATTTCCTAATCCATGCAACTGGGCACTCCCCAACCTATCTGCACGCAGCTTTGTTCCTGGATAATTTCCTAATCCATGCAACTGGGCACTCCCCAATCTATCTGCACGCAGCTTTGTTCCTGGATAATTTCCTAATCCATGCAACTAGGCACTCCCCAACCTATCTGCACGCGGATTTGTTCCTGGAAAATTTCCTAATCCATGCAACTGGGCACTCCCTAACCTATCTGCACGCAGCTTTGTTCCTGGGCAATTTCCTAATTCATGCAACTGGGCACTCCCCAACCTATCTGCACGCAGCTTTGTTCCTGGGCAATTTCCTAATCCATGCAACTCTTTGTTCCTGGGCAATTTCCTAATTCATGCAACTGGGCACTCCCCAACCTATCTGCACGCAGCTTTGTTCCTGGGCAATTTCCTAATCCATGCAACTGGGCACTCCCTAACCTATCTGCACGCAGCTTTGTTCCTGGGTAGCTGTCTAATGCACACTGCCATGAGGCATTATGTTGATGTATTTTATGGGCGTTAAAACTTTATTTTCGTATCACTTGTGATCTGAGCAACAATGCCCACATCTTGGTTTTGCATCGTTTTGAAGCGTCCTGTATAAAGAGTTTACAAGGTAAATTTATTTCTGTTAAAGCTTTATCAGATATTCTTCTTCTGTTTATGCCTGCTGCACCTAAATTAGCAAACTATAAGGTGTATATCCTAATTGAATAGGTTTTTACTTAACAGCTAATATACTGTTATTTAAAATCATTAATGCACTAACGAACATTTGAGCAGACATGTTAAAGAAATGCGGCTTTCTTGATGAGGGTCAGGTCGATGAAATGAAGCAATGCTTGAAGAAAGAAAAATCCCCCGAACTATGAGCTATCTAAGTCAGGCTCCTACATTACTTTTCCTCTGATGCTATTGTTACAAACTGTAAATAATAGTTCATAATGGTTTCTAGACAAAATTAGTTCCTCTATACCGCCAGAGAAATAAATTGTATATTATTCACTGGCGTTCACTCTCACTTTCTTGTGACTGCTGGGGTAGCTTTGTGCTTGAAGCATACCTTAAACCGAAAGGATAAATGTTGATCAGGAAAAGACCATTGTATGATTCTGAGAGGTCAGCGTTAACAATTGCAACGTATACTTTAACATGAATTTCGGTAATTACTGCATCCTTTTTTAGCTTTTTGCTACACGCGATTTCTGTTAATGATGCATTTAAACACACCTAACATTTTATTCTGGTGACTTCTGCATTGCTGTTAGTGTGTACACGTGGGTATGTTCTGTGTGAGCAGCTTTGTGCAGCTCTCGTGATGTTTTTAGAAAATAGTCAAGGGGTTATGAGCTTCCCGTTAAGAAAACTAAAGGCTACATTATTTGGGAAGTGATGCCGCGTAACTACTTAAGATATCTGAACAACTGGAAATCTTCCTGGTCCTATTGATCGTATGAGCGAATAAAATGTTTGGCATTGTTGCAGCGCACTCTAGTTCAGTGTCCCAAACTATTCCTTAGTAACCAATTGCTTTAGGTTTACATGTTCCTGCCGCCCTCCGTGGTGTAATGGTTACCATGCTAACGCGAGTTCAAACCCGGCGGAGGACGATGGATTTTTTCGGGTGTAGAAATCCTAAGCATGGCTTCCTTTGGAAGCGAAGTAAAGCAGTTGGTACCGTGTCATAGATTTACGGCGCGTAAAAGAACCTCAAGCCTGACACAGAGGCCTGTGAGCAAAATTAAGCGGTCTTTCACGCCCAATTTAGAATGGGACGCTGGGAACCACAGTAGTTAAAGAGCGTCCATAAATAACACGCCATTTCATTTTTTTTTTTTTTACATATTCCAACAGGTTTATAATCACTTATTTGAAAAGTCATACCAACAAAACGAAATCATTTGTGTTTACGGTGAATGATAAATCGGTTCCGGTTATTCTTGTAAGAACACCGACTAAATCAATAAATTTGAATGAGAAGCTCAAGCAACAATAGAATTGAGCACACTGCTCACTCAGCTGCACACTGGAGTCAATTGTTTTCAAGTTTAGCACAAGTGAGGTAACGGACCGGCGTATATGTACGCCCACTGTTACACAACCGTTAGTTACTCCCAAAGTAATAGAAAATAAAGGAAAAATTAAAATAAAATAAAGCAATTAAAAAAAATAAACATTAAAAAATTAAAATGAAAAAAAAAGTCTTGCTCGGTACCCGTTAGAAATTTTTTGTATTTTATTGTACGCTCTCAACATAGTGCTTAGCGTACGTTATAAATAGTATCACGTGCATCTTAACCAGTTTTGTATTTGTGTCCAAAGATTACAAATATTGATCTGCAGTATAGTCGGCTGGGTCCAAGGGCATGTTTTTCAATTTTGATAGGATATTTCTTAAAAGGGGATGGCGTTGCTGACGTCATGCTGAGTAGTATCGATTGCAGTACTATGACACGAGCACTGCTGGCAACACCATACCGGCGTGGCAATCAATCCCTTCCCCTTGCCGTATCCAGACTCGCATTCTGCCCAACGCGAGGGCTGGTTGGCGAAGCTCGTGTGTAGCATAGGAGGTTGTGCCGCGACTCGTGCCGGCAACGCAGCATGTGGCGTGTGTCTTAGTGCGCCCTTGCGGTACCCTTACGCGATTTTATCGCTGTTTCTTGGTAAGTTCGCAATTTCTATTCATTTCCACATGGTGCCAACATTTTCCGTTTCTCAGCATGTACCATAAAAAGCTTAGGTTTAAAATTGCTTAGAGAAGGTCAATGAACCAAAACATTGAAAACTATTATTGGAATACCCTGGAATTTCGTAATTATAATCAGCAATTTAATTGGAATTCCATGTGTGCAACCCAGACAAAGTTCTCAGCAAGTTTGTGCTACTTTTCAGCAAGTTGTGTGAGGTTAGGACAGACACGGAATTAAAGCTTGAATATTATCCTATGCACATATGCTGAAGCCATTATTTTATTTTAACTGCCTTCATTTTTAATTATAAATCTGCCCAAAATGTGAAGTTTGACCAAAAATTATGAACAACTAAACAGTTCTTTTTTTCATAATAAAATTATATGACCTCTAAATATGCCCATTTGGTGGACTTTAAATGTCAGTTAACTTAAGCTATAATCGGGAAGGCACTTATTAACAGGCACTTCGAATTTTAAACCTTATTTTCTCGCAAAATTGTCTTCAGCAAAATGCTGTTCTCAGACTCAAAATATTCCACACAATGTAATTTTTAACTAACTTGTTTCAAACTGTTTATATTGCCCTAAAAAGTACATTAAATAAAATGGTCATATACTTTTTCGAAATATGCTGCAGTCTACGGAATTAGTTGTTAAATTTGTAAAAATCAAGAGCTTTGGAGAGTATGAAAACGAACAATTTTTTTAGAGTTAATATAAAATATACTGTGACAGATCTATTTGTAAACCCGGATTTTTTGTGAATATTTTTAAAAATGCACTACGAGGCTCAGTTTATTGCAACAATGAGTTCAGACAGTAAAATAATATTATTTAAATAACCAGGGAAACTAGAAATTTGATTCGTAGCAAAAGTTTCACTGTTATTGAGCATAACTTTCACAAGATATCTTACACTGCATTTTCCAAATTTCACAGATACATCATCTTAAACATAGTTGTATCAAATTTCGACTTGTATAGCTCAGGAAAAGGTCACACATGGAATATAGAAAACATTTCATACATAAACCACTAATACTGGATTAACTGATAAATGCCTTATAATCCTAAATAGAGAAATATAGAAAACATGACCGTATTTCTAGAGAAGCAACCAATGTGGAATCATAGAATAACTCACCTAGAACTAAAGAATCAGTATTTGGGACGCAGGCAATTCGAAACCTTGCAAGTTTGCACGCAAGCTTCTTAAGTGAATCTTCTTTTAGATCTTTGTGGTGACAAATATCGTTTTACATGCGTTCATATTTTAAAACTGAAAATCTAGTAAGTAACCACATGTGTTACGTTTACCTTAAATAAACGCAAAGTTTGTTTAATTACTTTAATAAATGCTGTAAGTATCTGTGTATATCCCAGTATTATATAATAATTAATGACATTAAGTTTCGGAAATGCTTTCTATTTTCTTTTGTGTTTTTAGAAACAAATGCATTTAATATGTTATCAATAATGACGTATAAGTACTTGTAAGAATCCTGCACATGAAGCAGTTCTTTAAAATACTGCACATATTTTATTTCTATTTTTGCATTAAATTTAAAATAATGCATCGTTTACTCTGTATCGGATTTTCTTACCACCAAAATCCCACATATTTGTTGCTTATGTTTCTTGGAATTTTAAATACAAAATAAATGTTCTTTTTATCATTCTTGACGTCAAGGCATCGTGAAGATTTCCTTTTTGAGCTTACAGGTGATTTTTGTTTTACTGTTATTATTATTTTTTTATAAATCTCTGCTGAGCATTGTGCCCCTTAAAGCTCATGCTACACTACATATAAATAAGTGTGTTTGTGTGTCTAATATTTCGCCTTGGAGAATCGATAGTCGTTTCAGTTCCCTGTTTTCTTTAAGCGTTTGTGCAGTTGCTCCCGCACTTAAAAGGTTACTTCTACATCAGCTTAAAACAGGGGCATCCAGCAAAACAGTTATAAGCATCTCAAATGCCGGACAAGCCTTCTCCTCTGTCGAAGAAACATAAAACCTAAAATCATGGCTAAAAAGTGACGTTATTGATATTATCTAAGGAGCTATGCAATCATTTTCCTATCAGGGCTGGAAAGTTACACATGGCCTATATTTTAACTTATCCGAGCGTTACTAGATATGTAGAATAGCTTGATGCAGTATTTAAATACGGAATAGTACAATTTTTATTCATGTTTTAGGGAGAGTAATTTCTGAAATTGCAATTAAATGCTCAGTACGTGTATAGCAAGTTTAGAATATTTGAACTTGTATTTCCATTTTACGAGCCTTGTGAACGAACACGTGAAATGTAATGCAGGAGAGTGCAATACTTGTTACACAGATTTGTCAGTAATTAAGAGAGTTTTACACTAACATGTACAAGCTTCGCAACCAGAGTGTCATTCTTTTCTCTACACTCTTCTGGGATGATAGACAAACATTCACATCATATTTGTCCACCCTTATGAAACTCAGGCACTACTAATAATTCCCGAGCATTTTCGAAATATGGCAGAAAGGTTTGGTAAAGGGACCGTCGTGTATTATATTTGAGGAATAGCTACAAACGCTTAAAAAAAGCCAATTCTATGTATTCAAATATCTATGTTTGGAAATAAAAATAGACTCTGTGAAAACGCGGGACAGGCAGCGGAGGGCTCTAAGACATGGACCCGTGCGGTTCAAATTCCGCCAGGACCGACCTTTCTAACAATGTCCATAACTGGCAAAGGCCGGGAAGGTGCCTACAGCGTTTCCCGTCATAACTTAATTTGATGTATCACTAGCATCCGCCGCCTGTGGTGACGTATCTAGTAAAAACGGGCCTAAAGCACTATAAAAACTGTGAGAGAAAAACAAAACGGCCGAAAACATATAATATCCTTTTAAAAACATCCCTAGTGATATCAGGCTGATGACATGGGCTCAATTGCCATGGTCAGCTTGCTTTATTTTGGCGTCTCCCTAAGCGAAAGCTGGGAAAGTGTCTGTCCCGCCATTCTTATTTCTTTAACCACGTAGGCCTTTCTCAGAGTTGGAAGCTTCGGTGTAGCGTGACAGAAAAACAATGCTCTCTGTAAGTCTCACTGTCCCCGTCTTGGGCTTGTTGCCGAGGTATAAGGGCATTGGGTCAGGAACCTCGGTCTGTAGGGACTTGCTATACCGTCGCTGTCTCATCCCTCCCTCCCTCCCTCCCGGGGACGCCATCTCGTGAGGCATAGGTACAAGGAGCTTCTGCTTCCAAACCCTGCGGACGCTGCTGTCATTTTTCGGGCTTGTGTTCCTTCAAAAGGGAAGTAGTGCCGAGCAAAAGAACCTCGGTGCCAAGTCATCTCAATGCCATAAGAGACCAACATAGGGGATCCACTAGCTTCATAGCGATGGAAATGTAACACATAAACGCGCGCGACATATTCACACATAAGACATGGAATTGGTAGCTTTGAAAGCCATCAACCTTTTCCAGCCCAATGGTGCCTGCCATTGGCCATTGTTAGGCACATTTTTATGGAAGTCGATTAAAGCATTTAAATTTGAAGAGTTAACCTTTGATATATGCCCAGTTATGCCGGCTCATATTTTAGTGTTTTCTTACATTTTGATACCACTATTGATTAAAGTAGATTTGAAGGGGTCAATACTTTATGGATATAAAAGCAAAACATTTTTTCCACTACATTGCTAACGAAGTCCCATAAGTGTCCAGACGTGCCGGTCCCCATTTATTTTACACGGTCTCTGTCCATCTTTTCCGATGTTGCGGCGATAACGCCGCAAATGGAAATTCTGGCCAATAATGTTAAGCGCTTTAGCCAAGTGGCAAGGGACCATTGTAACATTCATGTCTCGACTTTCTCTTGCATAGGGAAAAAAAAAAAAATGTAATGATGACTAAGGGTTGTCTTCCGCACAACCATCAGCCCGTACTCAGGCTTATGTAGTGAAGAGAATTTCGGTTGCAGATATAATTTATATTTTCCTAGTGTTGGGTGCCAAATGATAATAATAATAAGGCTAAAACGGATAAAAAAAATCCTAATTTTTGTAAGTTCTCTCATTTACTGGTTTTTAATCCAAAGCTATGCAATGAATTGAATATCATTAGTGTTTCATTTTAGTTTGAAAATGATTTATCGTCGAACGTGAGCCTATGTGAGAAAAAGACGGGACAGGTATTTTTATTTTCGATCTACTTTCGCTAAAGCAACCAGATAATTTGTGGTAACATTAATATTGATTATCTTATACCTAATCTAGGAAAAGACCAACCCAATTCTATATTTTTTACATACAACATGTCACACAGTATATTTTCCTACAAGAATCCAGGGTAGCAATAGATAACATATTCATAAATATAGACAGAATTAAAACTTCAGTAACCTCACCATTTGCTAATGGCCTTTCAGATCATGAAGCAAAATGCTTCTCATTAAAGAGATTAACCTGAAGTTAAAATCAAACTATAAATACTGTAGAACACGAAAAGTAGATGAAAGCACCCTCACATTGTTTAAGTATGCCCTTCAACAAGAATCATGGACTGAAATCTTAGAAATAAATGGAGTAAATGACAAGTTCAATAATTTCCTACAACATTTCAACTCTCACTTTGTGGTATTCTTTCCAGTCAAATATCGTAAAGTGCATAATCAGCAGGAAAAGAACACCTGGATTACAACAGGCATTAAAACTTCTTGCAAATGTAAGCGAAAATTATACCAAAAATTGAAACATAATAAGACCGCAAACTTATATTGTCACTACAAAAAGTGCTGAACAATTCTAAAAGAAAAAAGAAAAACTGCTAAAATATTGCATTATACTAAAGAGATATCCAATTCCGTTAATAAAATAAAAACTATCTAAAATATAATAAAAAGAGAAACAGGTAAGGGTTCTCAAGAAAGCTCCTCAATTGCACTGAATTCCGGTAATCAAAAAATTGATGATCCTCAAAAGGTCGCAGATATTTTCAACAATTTCTTTTTGAATGTAACAGACAATTAAAATATAAATTAGGGATGTAAAGAATCAGCATTAAGTTTTTTGATAACTTCTTTTGTAAACAGTGTCCCTGAATTTAAAGTAAAAATGACTACAGCATTCTGAAATAAAAATAAAATAAATTTGCTCAAGACCAAAAATTCCTCTGGATATGATGAAATATCAAGTAAAATCATAAAAACATTTTCTGACCTAATACGTATTCCCCTTAGCTATTTATGAAACGAATCATTAAAGAGTGGAATATTTCCTGACAGAATGAAGTACTCTATTGTCAAACCACTTTTTAAAAAAGGTAAACAAGATAATATCTCAAATTATAGACCTATATCTCTCTTGTCTGTTTTCTCAAAAGTGTTTGAGAAAGTAATGTTCAATTGACTTTATAAGTACTTGTAAAAGAACAAGTTACTTGCCAGAGAACAGTTTGACTTTAGAAAAGGAGTAGCGACAGATAATGCAACCTACAAGCTCACGCATAAACTGTTAACAGCGTTAAATGAAAAGGAACATGTCGGTGGAATCTCTTGTGACTTAGCGAAGGCTTTTGACTGTGTGAATTATGAGATGCTGATAGCAAAACTACAAAGAATAACGTATTAGATTGGTTCATTTCATACCTAGAAAAGAGGAAACAAAGGGTCGAAATTAATAACTCCAATGGGTATCAAAATAGTGCCTCAGAATGAAAATCAGTAAAACATGGTGTTCCCCTTAGGGCCTCTTTTGTTCTTGGTTTACATAAATGACCTCACATTATACATTAACAGTACTGCAAGTATTTATTTATTCACAGATGACACCAGTGTTCTAGTAACAAGTAAAAGTTTCAATGATAGCAAAATTAAACTGTTCTAAATTATATGTCAAATTGGTTCAAAGCGAACAAACGCTCAGTAAAACTTGAAAAACCAGAAATAATTACATTTTAACTACTCGCTCACCACAAACACACATAGAAATAGGAATTAATGATACATTTTTAGAACAGCTAAATGAAGTCATATTTCTTGGCCTTCAGATAAATTAGTATTTGGACTAAAAGTCACATATTAGCTACATCACACCTAAACTTGGCTCAACATGCTATGCTCTCCGTGCACTGGTTAAATTTCACTCAATCAATATATTTAAATTGGTGTATTTTGCCTATTTTAACTCCATCATCGAGTATGGAATAATATTCTGGGGTAATTCAGCGGATAGTAAATGCATATTCCGGATACAGAAGAAAGCTATACGAATTATTTGTAATGTTCATAGCAGACAGTCACGCAAAGAACTCTTTAAAAATGGGGCATACTCACCTTTCCTTGTGTTTATATATTATCCATTTTAAAATTCTATGCAGTTAATCGACATAGTTTTATATCAAACATGGAAATTCATAACATTAATACTAGACAAAAGGGATTGATTCATCGTCCCAATACCAATCTTTGTTGTTTACAGAAAGGTGTATATTATGAAACAATCAAGATATTTAATGCTCTCCCAAGTAATCTCAAAGAAAATGTTGGGAATTTCAGGGCTCTTAAGGCTTCTCTTAATGAGTACCTTTGCAATACATCATTTTACTCTGTAGATGAATATTTAAGTTACAAATCTGTCTGACAATACCGTAATAATTATTGTATTTATAAGTATTATAATGTATTGCATTTTGTATACATTAGTGTGTTCTATATTCAAATTAAACTGATGTATACTTTGACTTGCACGAATGTGTCAAAGGGTTTTTTTTGTTTTTTGTTTTTGTATTTAGCAATGACACAAGGTCTGTAAAGGCGGATGCTTTGATATTTTACACTCCAGTACATAATTTTAAGTTTTTGCATTGTAAATTCTATAACATATTTGTACATATGCATTCTAATTTGTTGACATTTATGGAGTACATAATGCAATAATCATATTTAAGTTTTATATAATTACTAGTAGTAACTATTACGTCGATAATTAGAAAACTATCATCTGGTATTACATCAGTGTTACATATAATGAAATTGTACTTATTTATACATTTTAACACTAATTTTTGATACTCCTTGTTTTTATGTGCATGCATGAAAAAAAAAAAAAAAAAAAGAAAAAAAAGAAACGGAAGTACATATACTTTTATAGAGCACATTAAGTATAGTGCAGTAGTGTACAGGCCTCAAAATCAAATGGTGTGTCTATTCTGCTGTTTTTGTACCCCGTGCTTTTAGCACTAGAGTTTTATACATTGATTTCCTTTTTGTATTTTCGTAGTATATAAACATATGTATACATGTATAGCCTCTGACAAGTTCTATGTTAAGTGGCTTCCTGGCCTAAATGAACCTACAGAATGCTTTCTAATCTAATCTAATCTCATCTAATCCCAGCCTGTACAAACATCAGGCAGTTCCAGATCTGGAACTGGGCTAGGCCAAAGTAATTGCGCGTACTCAACAACAAAGCCGGAAGCACAGCTGGAGAAGGAGCATGATAGCCATACAAATACCGCAGCTGTACCTCTAGCTTTCACATTATGCGTGACCGAGTGTGGCAGTGTTGCCAGCTCTTGCCAATACTGTGTATCTATTTTTTCGTAGAATGCAAACAATGAAAGCTGCAACGTTAACTGAAAATCTATTTACAACTATAAGAAAACATATACGGATAGTTAAAGCAAAGATGACGCAGTAAGTCGCACACACAAAACAACTTCCTCAGGTATAAAGCAAACAACAATTAACAACACTTAAGGTGCACGTAAATTAAAAGCATGTGATTTGTCCTAGCAGACAACTTACATCTTTTACACTGCGCTTCAAACCAGCACTACAGACCTTGTCGATTTACATTTCTTTTCTTTTGCGTGTAGCAGAGGTCTAAGCAACAACAGTGAACCATATTTATTAAAAGCACAGAAAATAAAATCTAAGTGCTCATGTATCTGTTAAACAAATAAGACTAACTTCTTTTTCTATGAAAGCTCACAACGCTAGTATTGCTAAAAGTGGCCGTTCTGATATACAGCTATCTGTTTGTTTATCTCATGAACCGTCACAACCGGAGATAGAGTAGTGGTAAAATAGTATTGCTAAAGGTGGCCATTCTGTTATATAGCAATCTGTTTATTTAGTCTAATGAACCGTCAGGACCTCAGATAGAGTACTGGTACAACAGTATTGCTGAAGGTGGCCATTCTGATATACAGCTATCTGTTTCTTTAGTCTCAGGAACCGTCAGGACCGTAGATAAAATAGTGGTACAATAGTATTGCTAAAGGTGGCCCTTCTGATATACAGCTATCTGTTTCTTTAGTCTCATGAACTGTCAGGACCGCAGTTAGAGTAGTGGTACAACAGTATTGCTAAAGGTGGCCATTCTGATATACAGCTATCCGTTTCTTTAGTCTCATGAACCGTGAGGACCGGAGATACAGTAGTGGTACAATAGTATTGCTAAAAGTGGTCATTCTGATATACAGCTATCTGTTTGTTTATCTCATGAACCGTCAGGACCGGAGATAGAGTAGTGGTACAACAGTATTGCTAAAGGTGGCCATTCTGATATACAGCTATCTGTTTCTTTAGTCTCATGAACCGTCAGGACCGCAGATAGAACAGTGGTACAACAGTATTGCTGAAGGTGGCCATTCTGATATACAGCTATCTGTTTCTTTAGTCTCAGGAACCGTCAGGAACGTAGATAAAGTAGTGGTACAATAGTATTGCTAAAGGTGGCCTTTCTGATATATAGCTATCTGTTTCTTTAGTCTCATGAACTGTCAGGACCGCAGTTAGAGTAGTGGTACAATAGTATTGTTAAAGGTGGCCATTCTGATATACAGCTAGCTGTTTGTTTATCTCATGAATGTCAAGGCCGCAGATAGAGTAGTGGTACAATAGTATTGCTAAAGGTGGTCATTCTGATATACAGCTAAATGGTTCTTTAGTCTCATGAACCGTAAGGACCGGAGATACAGCAGTGGTACAATAGTATTGCTAAAGGTGGCCATTCTGATATACAGCTATCCGTTTCTTTAGTCTCATGAACCGTCAGGACCGGAGATACAGTAGTGGTACAACAGTATTGCTAAAGGTGGCCATTCTGATATACAGTTATCTGTTTCTTTAGTCTCATGAACCGTCAGGACCGCACACAGTGTAGTGGTACAACAGTATTGCTAAAGGTGGTCATTCTGATATACAGCAATCTGTTTATTTAGTCTCATGAACAGTCAGGCCCGCAGTTAGAGTAATGCTACAACAGTATTGCTAGAGGTGGCCATTCTGATATACAGCTGTCTGTTTGTTTATCTCATGAACCGTTAGGACCACAGATAGTGTAGTGGTACAGCAGTATTGCTAAAGGTGGTCATTCTGATATATAGCAATCTGTTTATTTAGTCTCATGAACCGTCAGGAGAGCAGATAGAGTAGTGGTACAGCAGTATTGCTAAAGGTGGCTATTCTGATATACAGCTATCTGTTCGTTTATCTCATGATCCCTCAGGACCAGATATAGAGTAATGGTACAATAGTATTGCTAAAGGTGGCCTATCTGTTTATTTAGTCTCATGAACCGTCAGGACCGGAGATAGAGTAGTGGTACAATAGTATTGCTAAAGGTGGCCATTCTGATATACAGCTATCTCTTTGTTTATTTCATGAACCGTCAGGACCGCAGATAGAGTAGTGGTACAACAGTATTGCTAAAGGTGGCTATTCTGATATACAGTTATCTGTTCCTTTATCTCATGAACCCTCAGGACCAGATATACAGCAGTGGTACAAGAGTATTGCTAAAGGTGGCCATTCTGATATTCAGCTATCTGTTTCTTTAGTCTCATGAACCGTCAGGACCGCAGATAGAGCAGTGGTACAGCAGTATTGCTAAAAGTGGCCATTCTGATATACAGCTATCTGTTTCTTTGGTCTCATGAACCGTCAGGACTGCAGATAGAGTAGTGGTACAGCAGTATTGCTAAAAGTGGCCATTCTGATACACAGCTATCTGTTTCTTTAGTCTCATGAACCGTCAGGACCGCAGATGGAGTAATGGTACAGCAGTATTGCTAAAGGTGGCCATTCTGATATACAGCTATCTGTTTCTTTAGTCTCATGAACCGTCAGGACCAGAGATACAGTAGTGGTACAACAGTATTGCTAAAGGTGGTCATTCTGATATACAGGTATCTGTTTCTTTAGTCTCATGAACCGTCAGGACCAGATATACAGCAGTGGTACAACAGTATTGCTAAAGGTGGTCACTCTGATATACAGGTATCTGTTTCTTTAGTCTCATGAACCGTCAGGACCAGATACACAGCAGTGGTACAAGAGTATTGCTAAAGGTGGTCATTCTGATATACAGCTATCTGTTTCTTTAGTCTCATGAACCGTCAGGACCGCAGATAGAGCAGTGGTACAGCAGTATTGCTAAAAGTGGCCATTCTAATATACAGCTATCTGTTTCTTTGGTCTCATGAACCGTCAGGACCTCAGATAGAGTAGTGGTACAGCAGTATTGCTAAAAGTGGCCATTCTGATATACAGCTATCTGTTTCTTTAGTCTCATGAACCGTCAGGACCGCAGATGGAGTAGTGGTACAGTAGTATTGCTAAAGGTGGCCATTCTGATATACAGCTATCTGTTTCTTTAGTCTCATGAACCGTCAGCACCGAAGATAGAGTTGTGGTACAATAGTATTGCTAAAAGTGGCCATTCTGATATACATCTATCTGTTTCTTTAGTCTCATGAACCTTCAGGACCGCAGATAGAGTAGTGGTACAATATTATTGCTAAACGTGGCCATTCTGATATACTGCTATCTGTTTCTTTAATCTCATGAACCGTAAAGAGCGGAGATACAGCAGTGGTACAACAGTATTGCTAAAGGTGGTCATTCTGATGCACAGCTATCTGTTTCTTTAGTGTTATGAACCGTCAGGACCGCAGATAGAGTAGTGGTACAATAGTATTGCTAAAGGTGGCCATTCTGATGTACAGCTATCTGTTTCTTTAGTGTTATGAACCGTCAGGACCGCAGATAGAGTAGTGGTACAATAGTATTGCTAAAGGTGGTCATTCTGATGTACAGCTATCTGTTTCTTTAGTGTTATGAACCGTCAGGACCGCAGATAGAGTAGTGGTACAAGAGTATTGCTAAAGGTGGCCATTCTGATGTACAGCTATCTGTTTCTTTAGTGTTATGAACCGTCAGGACCGCAGATAGAGTAGTGGTACAATAGTTATGCTAAAGGTGGCCATTCTGATATACAGCTATCTGTTTCTTTAGTCTCCTGAACCGTCAGGCCCGGAGATACAGCTGTGGTACAATAGTATTGCTAAACGGTGGCCATTGGGATATACAGCTATCTGTTTCTTTAGTTACATGGACCGTCAGGAACGGAGATACAGCAGTGGTACAATAGTATTGCTAAAGGTGGCCATTCTGATATACAGCTATCTGTTTCTTTAGTCTCATGAACCGTTAGGACCGGAGATACTGCAGTGGTACAATAGTATTGCTAAAGGTGGCCTATCTAATATACAGCTATCTGTTTCGTTAGTCTCATGAACCGTCAGGACCAGAGATACAGCAGTGGTACAATACTATTGCTTAAGGTGGTCATTCTGATATACAGGTATCTGTTTCTTTAGTCTCATGAACCGTCAGGACCAGATATACAGCAGTGGTACAAGAGTATTGCTAAAGGTGGCCATTCTGATATACAGGTATCTGTTTCTTTAGTCTCATGAACCGTCAGGACCAGATATACAGCAGTGGTACAAGAGTATTGCTAAAGGTGGCCATTCTGATATACAGCTATCTGTTTCTTTAGTCTCATGAACTGTCAGGACCGCAGATAGAGTAGTGGTACAGCAGTATTGCTAAAAGTGGCCATTCTGATATACAGCTATCTGTTTCTTTAGCCTCATGAACCGTCAGGACCGCAGATGGAGTAGTGGTACAGCAGTATTGCTAAAAGTGGCCATTCTGATATACAGCTATCTTATTATTTAGTCTCATGAACCGTCAGGACCGCAGATGGAGTAGTGGTACAATAGTATTGCTAAAGGTGGCCATTCTGATATACAGCTATCTGTTTCTTTAGTCTCAGGAACCGTCAGGTCCGCATATGGAGTAGTGGTACAATAGTATTGCTAAAGGTGGCCATTCTGATATACAGCTATCTGTTTCTTTAGTCTCATGAACCGTCAGGACCGCATTAGGAGTAGTGGTACAATAGTATTGCTAAAGGTGGCCATTCTGATATACAGCTATCTGTTTCTTTAGTCTCATGAACCGTCAGGACCGCATTAGGAGTAGTGGTACAATAGTATTGCTAAAGGTGGCCATTCTGATATACAGCTATCTGTTTCTTAAGTCTCATGAACCGTCAGGACCGCAGATGGAATAGTGGTACAATAGTATTGCTAAAGGTGGCCATTCTGATATACAGCTATCTGTTTCTTAAGTCTCATGAACCGTCAGGACCGCAGATGGAATAGTGGTACAATAGTATTGCTAAAGGTGGCCATTCTGATATACAGCTATCTGTTTCTTTAGTCTCATGAACAGTCAGGACCGGAGATACAGCAGTGGTACAACAGTATTGCTAAAGGTGGCCATTCTGATATACAGTAATCTGTTTCTTTAGTATCATGAATCGTCATTGGTGGTATAATGACTGAAGGTCACAGCACAACACTTGCGTTTCCTGCGAATTTATTCCAAAGCGTAATAGCTGACCCTTGTTACATACTTCAGATAGATCTCAATGGCTGCACCGTGGCCAAGTGGCTAGACTAGCGACTTTCAATGCATGTTAGTTTCGTGGTGGAAAAAGTGGCACAGGGGTGGATTTTCTTCGGTTTCTTTCCCTTTTCCGGCTATATCATTGCACTTGTCACTCCATTTTCATTCCATGTATCATGAGTGTCATCACCTGCGGTGCCACATGTAATAAAAGCGGGCGTTAAACACTAGGAAAACAATCCCTTTGAGCAACTGGCTTCGTTTTGATGCGCACCCGATTTGGAGCGGCCTGACACACATAGTTGGCAGAGAAGGTAGTGCATTCTACCCTAAAATTCGTGCGTCTAAGTTTGTGTAACTGAGAAAAACAAAGGTTGGATAAATACCATGAAGATTTTCAAACAATTCCACATTTTATTAGAAATGTTCGATGTTCTCAAAAATGCCGTAAAGATTTAGTTTAAAATGGCATATATTAAAGATATTTATAAGAGAATAAAATGGATATCATGAATTTTGTGCCGTTAGTCTAATTCATTCGGAAAGAGATCTGTATAACTTTATATACGTGTTCTACTTTTTTAAGCGATTGACAATTAGTGCACATTTTTTTCAATTACAAGATTATGCCAAATAACGTTTATTAGGGCACAACATATTTCCAATAATGAATTCCTTGAAATGTGAAACAGTTTAGTCATTCCTGTAAAAGCCTCTCTCCTTTTCTAGATATTATAAAAACAGTATGCAATTTTAAGTTCAGCATATATTATCTACTTATTATGCATTTGACTCAGTATTTTATCCGTATCAGTAACTATTTCTGCAAAAGCAGTTAAAACATGGTAGTTAGAAATAATGTTTCGTGGGAATAACTGCTTACCCTTTGATAAACGATGGAGGGTAGAAAGGTCAATAAAAGCAATAAGGAATACATGAATCCTTTAGTATCTAATTATTTATTATATTATGTTTGTCCTATTTTTCTTTATTTTTATGTGTTATTTGATAATGAAAAAAAAAATATATCTTGAAAATGAAAGTTTTGTACTGATAATTATTTGAAACAGTAACAATATAAACCTATGTTTTGCTTAAGATTAATACTGTAACAATGTTCTTTTGATTGTAAATGCGTTATGCACTTATACATATTCAGTATTTAGCTAAACATACTTTGATTGTATCTGTGAGAGTTGTTTCCTATAATCATCATGATAGAGCACAGAGAGGATCCCGGGGCTGGGCATCTTACGTGTCCCTGGGGAGGGAGAGACCCTGATCCCCATCGGGACAGGGCTCCTAACGGAGCATCTCGGTACCTGCTCAAAAAACCCCAAAGCTCCGGCGGGCCCCCAGAGGGAGTTTCAGGCCCAATTGGGGGTCCCTGCTCAAGAACACCAAAACTCCGGCGGGCCCTCAGAGGGAATTTTTGGCCCAATTAGGGGTCCCTGCTCAAGAACCCCAAAACTCCGGCGGGCCCCCAGAGGGAGTTTCAGGCCCAATTGGGGGTTCCTACTAAAGAACCCCGAAACTCTGGCGGGCCCCCAGAGGGAATTTCTGGCCCAATTAGGGGTCCCCGCTCAAGAACCCCAAAACTCCGGCGGGCCCTCAGAGGGAATTTCAGGCCCAATTGGGGGTCCCTGCTCAAGAACACCAAAACTCCGGCGGGCCCTCAGAGGGAATTTCAGGCCCAATTAGAGGTCCCTGCTCAAGAACCCCAAAACTCCGGCGGGCCCCCAGAGGGAGTTTCAGGCCCAATTGGGGGTTCCTACTCAAGAACCCCGAAACTCTGGCGGGCCCCCAGAGGGAATTTTTGGCCCAATTAGGGGTCCCTGCTCAAGAACCCCAAAACTCCGGCGGGCCCCCAGAGGGAGTTTCAGGCCCAATTGGGGGTTCCTACTAAAGAACCCCGAAACTCTGGCGGGCCCCCAGAGGGAATTTCTGGCCCAATTAGGGGTCCCCGCTCAAGAACCCCAAAACTCCGGCGGGCCCTCAGAGGGAATTTCAGGCCCAATTAGGGGTCCCTGCTCAAGAACCCCAAAACTCCGGCGGGGCGTCAGAGGGAATTTCAGGCCCAATTAGAGGTCCCTGCTCAAGATCCCCGAAACTCTGGCGGGCCCTCAGAGGGAATTTCAGGCCAAATAGGTGGTCCCGTCTCAAGAACCCCAAAACTCCGGCGGGCCCCCAGTGGGAGTTCTAGGCCCAATAGGTAGTTCCGGCTCAAAACCCCCAAAACTCCGGCGGGCCCCCAGAGGGAGTTTCGGGCCCAATTGGGGGTTCCTACTCAAGAACCCCGAAACTCTGGCGGGCCCCCAGAGGGAGTTTCAGGCCCAATTGGGGGTTCCTTCTCATGAACCCCGAAACTCCGGCGGGCCCGCAGAGGGAATTTCTGGCCCAATTAGGGGTCCCTGCTCATTAACCCCAAAACTCCGGCGGGCCCTCAGAGGAAATTTCAGGCCCAATTAGAAGTCCCTGCTCAAGAACCCCGAAACTCTGGCGAGCCCTCAGAGGGAATTTCAGGCCCAATTAGGGGTCCCTGCTCAAGAACCCCAAAACTCCGGCGGGCCCCCAGAGGGAATTTCAGGCCCAGTTAGGGGTCCCTGCTCAAGAACCCCATAACTCTGACGGGCCCCCAGAATGAGTTCCAGGCCCATTTAGGGGTCCCTGCTCAAGAACCCCGAAACTCTGGCGGGCCCCCAGAGGGAGTTTCAGGCCAAATAGGTGGTCCCGTCTCAAGAACCCCGAAACTCCGGCGGGCCCCCAGTGGGAATTCTAGGCCCAATAGGTAGTTCCGGCTCAAAACCCCCAAAACTCCGGTGGGCCCCCAGAGGGAGTTTAGGGCCCAATTGGGGGTTCCTACTCAAGAACCCCGAAACTCTGGCGGGCCCCCAGATGGAGTTTCAGGCCCAATTGGGGGTTCCTACTCATGAACCCCAAAACTCCGGCGGACCCCCAGAGGGAGTTTCAGGCCCAATTAGGGGTTCCTACTCAACAACTCCGAAAGTCTGGCTTGCCTACAGAGGGAGATCCAGGCCGAATTAGGGGTCCCTCCTCAAGAACCCCGAAACTCTGGCGGGCCCCCAGAGGGAATTTCAGGCCCAATTAGAAGTCCCTGCTCAAGAACCCCGAAACTCTGGCGGGCCCCCAGAGGGAGTTTCAGGCTCAATTAGGGGTTCCTACTCAAGAACTCCGAAAGTCTGGCTTGCCTCCAGAGAGAGTTCTAGGCCGAATTAGGGGTCCCTCCTCAAGAACCCCGAAACTCTGGCGGGCCCCCAGAGGGAATTTCAGGCCCAATTAGGGGTCCCTGCTCAAGAACCCCAAAACTCCGGCGGGCCCCCAGAGGGAGTTCCAGGCCCAGTTAGGGGTCCCTGCTCAACAACCCCAAAACTCTGGCGGGCCCCCAGTGGGAGTTTCAAGCCCAGTTAGGGGTCCCTGCTCAAGAACCCCAAAACTCTGACGGGCCCCAGAGAGAGTTCCAGACCCAGTTAGGGGTCCCTGCTCATGAACCCCAAAACTCCGGCGGGCTCCCAGTGGGAGTTCCAGGCCCAATAGGTAGTTCCGGCTCAAGACCCCCAAAAATCCTGCGGGCCCACAGTGGGATATCCAGGCCGAATTTGGGGTCCCTGCTCAAGCACCTCAAAACTCTGGAGGGCCCCCAGAGAGAGTTCCAGGCCCAATAAGGGGTCCCTGCTCAAGTAGCCCGTAACTCCCGGGGCCCCCAAAGGGACTTCCAGACCCGATAGGGGTCCCTGTTATAGAAACCCCAAAACTCCGGCGGACCCCCCAGAGGGACTTCCACACTTGATAGAGGGTCCCTAATCAAGAACCCCAAAACTCTGGCGGTCCCCAGAACGAGTTCCAGGCCCAATTAGGGGTCCCTGCTCAAGAACCCCGAAACTCTGACGGGCCCCCAGAGAATGTTCCAGGCCCAATTAGGGGTCCCAGCTCAAGAACCCCAAAA